>CM060961.1:151357740-151957740 GCA_030765045.1 Tenodera sinensis | reverse complement strand
GAGCACTGTCATAAACTAGGTGACCCCCTGATTTTGAGTGATTCTTTTAGTGCACCTCAGAGCCTTCGTGAGCTGTACAACTACCATCCTATTGTACAGTGTATCCAAGATGCTCTCCATATTTTACGCGCTTCTGGCAATGATGTGGTGGGTGAGTGAGTGGTGTTAAGGGCTGTCAACAACTACTATCACTCCACTCTTAGATTCGCACCTGATGTAAACACAAGCCGTTAACAACTAACCCGCGATATGCCGTAGCACACCATAAAATATAGTGTCTTAAATATTGGCGATTATCTGTGAGTTTTCAAGATGTATGATAACCCTGGTAATGATTACTTGAATGTAACACGATAGCAGCGCTATTCCTAAAACTCCCAAGTAAATATCGCTCCGTTGCATCATAAACACTAGGCATAAATCCACGTGGCGCTTGTTTGTGTTAGTCGCAGATGATATGAACATCAGGTTATTTCGGAGGGATACAAGGGGTGGATCTAAGGTTGGATGGAGTATAGGTCAAATAATTACGTTCTTCAGGAACCTTAATGTGCAATGTACATGGATTCCTGGTCACGTAGATTTGTCTGGGAATGAAATGGCAAATTTGACACCAAAGGCAGCAGTCACAGAATCTAGTACTACCATCTCTCATATTATTTCAGAAGCCTTTATGCTTGAAGTGCGGATAGCAGTGCTGTCGTGCTGGCATGAAGAATAGTCAGCTCTCTATGGTAATAAGCTTAGAGAAGCAAAAGCACTTCTGTTAAACTGGCTAACTTGCTCTTGTGTATCTCGCCACAAGGAGGTTAAGTTGGTTCAGATGCACATTGGCCACTGCAATTCTTCACACGGTTACCTTTTTAAATGGTACCCTGCTTCTCTTTGTCCGCTGTGTGACAACCTTTTGTCAGTCCATCACATGCTACTACTGCATGTAGAGTGCTTTTTCCCTAGCACACCTTCGAAATTCTCTGCGGCTGCTTGTTGGTATTGCAGAGGTCCTGGCGGACAATAAGCAAGCGACTGAAAGTCTTTTTAAGTTTTTAGCGGAGATTAACATGAGCTTGAGAATTTGAAACTTGTTTTTGTACTCTTTTGACATATTTGCCACTTTGCTTTAGTTCTGGCTTTTGCTTATCTCTTTTGTATATTTATGTATATTTATTTTCTCTTTTACTAGTAATTTTATATTAAAATTTATATCTGACTTGCCATGAATTGCTTTTTAAGGGCACTGATGACCATGTGGTTGAGCACCTTTAAACCTACATTTCCTGTGGGGGGAAAAAAGCAGAGAAAATATGGGAAATTATTTACACATTGGAACCGAAATAATGCAGTTTGTTCAGGGACCAAGAAGGTTGACCAATAGACCTTTTAGATTGACATGTGGGAGGTCAACAGAACTGCAACAACCCCCTCACCACCACATTATCTAACCCAAATGGTAGAGGACTAATGAAATAGGCACTTATGACTTAAAAATATTTTATAGCTTATTTTATATTTTATTATATAAAATATTTTATGTTATATATTTTCATTAAATATCCATTATATTTTATTGTAAAAGCCTGTTGTCTTGTATGAAAGTATAATAAAAATGCAGAAAAACTACAAATTCAAAATGTTCAAAGTTTTTTGCTAATTTCACCAATGCATTGCCTTAAAAAGAGCAGGTATGGCAAACCAAGTAAACATACGTGATGGGATTCAGCCTAACTTTTGACGACCACCACTGCCATCATCATCATCATCGTCGTCATCATCATCATCACTACCACCACCACCACAACCACCACCACTGCCACCACCACCACCACCACCTTGCCTCATACTTCCATCCAGCATGCCTGCATAACATTGTGTAGAAATCTGATGTAACAGAATATTAACTAAGCTGATGTGAAAGATACACAAAATTGTTTCATAAGTTGCATTTTCTGACTGCAGGTGAACATGAGATTGGCACCAGCAACAAACTACTGCTTCTGGGATGTGAAGATGGAAATGTTGTTGGGGTGGCAGTGGCAAGCCGCAAAACATTGTTCAGCAAAAGTCTTACGTCTGCAGTAAATTGCATTGCAGCTCTTTCAGAGCAGCAATTCGTGGTAGGCTGCCAGGATGGGCAAATTATCATGTATAACTTCTCAGCAGAGATGCTCAGTTATTGGCATGAATCAGACAGCGCAGTGCTCAGTCTGCTTCCGTATGGGAACAATGAATTCTTTGCTGGAAAAGCTGATGGTACTTGTATATATCATAACACAACGAATCACTATATTTGCATACAGCTGACTGGACCAGATTGTGATCCTGTCTATGATATTTCCTCTGATGAAGCAAATGTTTACACTGCATGCAGAGATGGTGGTATAAGAAAATATGAATTAAGCAAAAGAGTTGTGGATCAGTTATGCAAAGAATGTATCAAACACTGCTCTTCATAAGAAATATTATCTTCACTGCTTACATTGATTATGTAGATAGCATTGAATAAAGCAGTTAGACAAACACAAAAAGCACTGGTAATTTTTATACAAAAGCTTCTGCCTGCTAAAGACATTTCTTTATATTTGAATAAAGACTGTAAAACTAAATAGATAAATGTTTTTGTTTTTTTTTTTGCGGGGGTAAAGGTTGCTGATGCAACAAGATTTAACTTTTGCCCCCCTTCCCCAGAAAACTAAAGAAATACTTATGCCTGTACTGTATGCCCACGACAAGAAGGATAGAGGGGAATGAAGGACAGAAGGGGCTTGAACTGTTTAACTGCTCCAGTAGCAGATCTGTTTACTAGGAAATGAGTGTATGAGAGTGCATATGAGTCACCCATGTTGCCAGATCTAATGCGCTTTGCAGGACTAGAGATAGGTGCAGAGATTTTTTTAGTATTATGGATTATTTGGCTCTCGTTGCTAACACGCGCTACGGCACTGCAGTTGTATACTCTTATTTTGTTAGTTTTATTCTTGGCTTAATATTTACATGTGGCTGCAGTTCGAAAGAAGGGACAAAGTATTCACAGTGAAGCAAAGGAGGTAATTAGAAAAGTGATAGAAGTATGTGAGGTAGAAGCGAAATCAGGACAATTGAAATGTTTATTATCACAAAGAAATTTACGTGTGGCAAATTATTGTGGGATATCGGAACATAGTGTAACAAGAATAAGAAGAGAAGGTGTTAAAGGTGGTGAAAAATCACTTCATACTCCGGGGAAAAAGAGACCAAAAGCCAAGGAATGCAAATTTCATTGTGATGACTTTGATAGAACAGTAATTAAAAGTGTAATTCAAGACTTTTATTTGGTTAAAAAACAAGTGCCCACTGTACCGAAGCTACTTGCAGCAATCAGGAAAAAAATAAATTTTCCTTGGGGAAGAGAAACTCTGAGGAAGCTATTGCACGATATGGGTTTCAAATGGAAGTGATGTGGAAGCAAGAGAAAATTACTTATTGAACGTCCAGATATAGTTAACTGGAGAGCTAAATACCTAAGAGCTATAAATGAATACAGAAATGCTGGGAGAAATATCATTTACATTGATGAGTCCTGGGTGGACAATAATTTGACATTTGGGAAGTGCTGGCAGAGTGATGATATCTATGGGATTATGACAAACACTAGCCCTTCGAACCGCGTGATTCTTGTAAATACAGACAGCAATGAAGGTTTCATACCCGGAGCTTCTTTGATATTCAAAGCTGAACTTGCTAGTGGCGATTATCATGGCCAAATGAATGGAGGAAATTTCCAGAAATGGTTGGAGGAGAAACTGTTACCTAATATACCCTGCAATAGTGTTATCGTGCTTGATAATGCTCCATACCACAGTGTACAAGAAAATAAGCCTCCGTCGAAATATGCTGTAAAGCAAGAAATGGTACAATGGTTTGAGAACAACAATATTTCATATTCTGCTGCAATGCGAAGACCGACTTGTTTGATTTAACTCAAATACATAAACCAAAGGAAAAAATATACCATATCGACAGAATAATAGAAATGCATGAGCATACGGTTCTTAGATTACCTCCTTATATGTGCGAGTTGAACGCTATAGAATTGGCATGGGCAGCAATAAACCGACATGTAAGAGAGCATAATGTAACTGGTGATCTACATTTAAGAAATCTACAGCAGGTGTGTGAAAGTGCAGTGAACTCTATTACAACAGCTGATTGGGAGGGCTATGTTAGGCATGTTAAGAAACTCGAGGATGAGTTCAGGCAAAAGGATGGGCTGGTGGAAGATGCAATAGACAATTTTATTATATCACAAGAGAAATTTTACACATACACTAAATACTCAGGAGAGCTTTCTTTCCAAAATTCAAGACATCAGGAAGAATGTATATGAAAGGAAGATAGAATGTATACCTTCCTAATTCAAGGGAAAACTTCATATCTAAAGTCAATCCGACACAAACATTAGACATCGCATATTATTTACATCTGGCAGAAGAAGTTAAGAAAAGTGATACCCCAACTAGTGTTGTAAAATTATTGGCATTAGAGACAATCCATACTAGATTTCCAGAACATGAAGGGCTCCATATTTATACTGATGGATCATTGATATCAAACCGAGATGGAGCAGGGGCTGGAGTCACGTGTCACCTCTTTTCCTATTACAAATCTTTAAGTTATCGAACTACAAACTTTGATGGAGAAATTGAAGCAATTCAAATGGCCCTACAAAATCTTTTGTATAGAATTTCACATTTTCATCAAGCAGTTATTCTCTCAGATTCCAGGGTGGCAATTATAACAATTACTTCCAAGTTGTCACCAAAAAAAACCAAACAATTATAGAATGTTGGAAAATCCTCACCCATCTAACCGCACTTCAAAAACACCTAGTCTTCCAATGGATACCAGCTCACTGTGGACTGAGTGGTAATGAGAAAGCTGATTTCCTTGCAAAAAAGGGTACCGGCAATGTGCAGAAATCTATAGTTAATCTACCATTTTATGCAGCTAAAAGATTAGTCAACTCTGAATTCAAAAAAAATTATTGCAAAATATTACTATGAAAAATCAAAAAATAAAAGATGGGAACTACCAAAAATTCACACAGTAATTCCTGAGTATCCTCGAAAAACAGCAGTTGCAACCTTCAGGTTGATTACAGGACATGATTATCTGGCAAAACATTTAAACAGAATTGGGATATATTCTTCACCACTCAGTCCTCTATGTGATCTGCAAGAGGAAATGGACCGAGACCACCTTCAAATATGCCCGGCCACTTCTAGTGCCCCATCCATCAGTGAAAAATATTGGAGAGCAAGAGGATTAATGACTTCATTGTCAGAAATCCAGCATTAGCTAACAACAACAATTATATCTCTAGGAGGCCTGGAGTCTAGTGACGAAGATGCAGAGAGCGGTAGTGACACCAGCGAAGGTGACGACTTCTCTGACTCAGATCTTGCACGACAACTGGATTTCTAGGTGAGTTATGTGACAACGCTGTGTATTTTAAATGAACCTAGCATCCTTATCATACTCGGAAACTAGACATAAACACTGTGCGGGAAGCAAAACATGATTACGCTACACATTCCTAAGACTTGCCTTCTTGTCCTGAGCATACAGTAAATATAAGTGTCTCAATGGAATGTAGAGACATCCCAATCAAGTGAAGTGGTTCATATAGCAGTGTTAGTACTTGTGCGAGATCGGAATTTAAGTCCAGCAGTACACCAATCTAAACAAGATTTTTGTGTATGTCTCAATTTTCCTCTATTGCCAATAAATACTGGGTAGAATACTTAGATATCACAATGGAAAAATGCAGCTTCAGGTAAAATTTAATATAAGAAGCCAATTGTGCAGGCAAAGCCTCGGGCATACACGAACCTAATGTGTGCTCTGTGGTATTAATGTA
Organism: Tenodera sinensis; assembly: GCA_030765045.1. Classification (NCBI taxonomy): domain Eukaryota; kingdom Metazoa; phylum Arthropoda; class Insecta; order Mantodea; family Mantidae; genus Tenodera; species Tenodera sinensis. Next base: position 151,951,844 of record CM060961.1, on the reverse strand, counting down.
CATTTCTACTAGCAAAATCTACAGCTCTGCTCAAATTATTGCATAGCATGTGGTGCTCCGCCCGTACCTTCTCCTCACTCTTCTCTGTCTGTTGAGTAGGTAAAAATGAGTGGCCTGGACATTCAAGTGCGCCCTGCAGGAGCTGGGAGTGAATGTGTTAACTTTGCAGTGCAATTAGGACTGTGCATTTTATTATGGTAATCAGTGTGTGTGCACTGTGGTGCCATGGTAAGAAGTCTCTGTGTGCTGTAGCATGTTATATTAAATGCATTCTTAAAAATAGAGTATGGACAGATAAGACGCACTGTGGTGCTTTAATCTTTATTATTTAACACTGGGGTCATGCTGAATTGCATCTACTAGCACATTTGCTGATGCATGGAGAGAGGATGTGGGTCTATGCGATAGTGCATGGGTGGAGATACAAATCATTAACATGCTGCTACTTTATTTTAAAATTCTTGAACTAAATGAGCAACAACATAGACGGTAATTATTATTTATTTATGCCAACAAACTTACTGTTGGGGTTTTTAAACACACAAGCCGTGTGTGGGCAAAGTTTAAGAGGTCTGTGGTTCAAATCCCAGTTGTGGCATTGAATTTTTAAGTTCCAGTTCTACCTCTTAAACAACATAGACATTAACAATCTTGCAGTTTACAGTTAAATCACCTCATGAACCGGTTCCTGAGTAATCAAAGTTCTTCACAGCTTTAAAGTTCTTAACTGATAAACACACAATAAAAATCTACACTCAGTTCAGTGGTCCACTTAATTCACACTTTAAACATTAGCACTAATACCCTATGAAACACATGAAAGGCTTTAAAACTTGAGAGATAGAACTGGAACTTAAAAATTCAATGCCACAGAATTCAATGTCATTCTGGCAGGTTGTCACAGTAGCTTAATGGTTAGAGCACCCGCCTGGTAAGCAGAGGGTCTGTGGTTCAAATCCTAGCTGTGGCATTGAATTTTTAAGTTCCAATTCTACCTCTCAAAGTTCCAATACATTTACCCGTTTAAACATTCATGAATGTCCTTGGAATGGCAGACGTACTCTGCTCCTAGAAGCTGCTGATTCTCCATCCTAAAGTTTTATGTAGTTTTGAGAATTTCCTATTTCCAAGCCAACTCGAGTAACTGTAGCGCACACACACACACGCACATGCACCACACACACCACACGCACACACAAAGAGAAAGAGAAAGAATGCAGGTGTCAACCTTATTCAGCTGTTGACCATGTACAAAGAGAGCGAATACATGTGTCGACCTGCCTCCAACGCTGACTACACAAGAAGAGAGAACATTTCAATCATCACATTACCAGTGTCATGTTCTTCCGAGTGCTGAGTCGCACCCGTTTTCCTATGTAATTCTTGGACCATATTCTTTGCTTTTTACTTTCTCTAAAAGGAAAATAGTAAGTAGGGGAAGTATGGTATTTGACCCAAAATTTCAATGTCGAGGTTGCACTGAAAATATGTTTTGAGGCCCTCTGAATGCAAAAAAAAAAAAAAAAAAAACAGTTTTAGAAAAGATCTGTGTCTGTCTATATGTGAACAGCGTAATGAAAAACAAAAAGTCTGTTAGAAATCAAAGTTGGTATTTAAGTTTAATATCTCTCAAGGATTCCACAAGAAGGCTTGCCTACACAAATCTGTGTTTAATTCTCAAAATTAGTACTAACACTCTTTTTTGGAGAAGGAGTACTCAGTTAGTGTACTTTTTAGCACAGCGTCCCCACACTGTTATCCCATATGATAGGCGCGAGTAGATTAATCCATAATATAACATTGTCTGTTAACATCCACTATATTTGCCATTTTTTCATTGCAAATAACCCTGAACTTATTTTGTTGCAGATATAATTAATGTGTTTGTTCCAAGTAAGGTTTTTATCCACGATTACCTCTAGAAAGTTTGCCTTTTCGACTGCATTTACTTCTCTGTTTTCAATGACTATATTTGTATTTGCTTTTAACCTATTCTGTGGAATTATTATTTATTTATGCCAACAAACTTACTGTTGGTGTTTTTAAACACACAAGCCGTGTGTGGGCAAAGTTTAAGAGGTAGAACTGGAACTTAAAAATTCTGATGTGAGACTGCCTTTGTGGTTTACCAGGAGAAATACGAACTGGCTTGAGAATTTAATGCCATTCTGGCAGTTTGTCACAATAGCTCAGTGGTTAGAGTGTCCGCCTGGCAAGCGGAAGGTCTGTGGTTCAAATCCCAGTTGTGGCATTGAATTTTTAAGTTCCAGTTCTACCTCTTAAACTTTGCCCACACACGGCTTGTGTGTTTAAAAACACCAACAGTAAGTTTGTTGGCATAAATAAATAATATTTACCATGTGAAGGTTATTTAATCCTGGGATATAAAGTACTTGCAATAGTAAGTCACCATTGGGGTAATTGTCTCTGATGTGAGACTGCCTTTGTGGTTTACCAGGAAAAATACGAACTGGCTTGAGAATTTAATGCCATTCTGGCAGTTTGTCACAATAGCTCAGTGGTAGAGCGTCCGCCCGGCAAGCGGAAGGTCTGTGGTTCAAATCCCAGTTGTGGCATTGAATTTTTAAGTTCCGGTTCTACCTCTTAAACTTTGCCCACACACGGCTTGTGTGTTTAAAAACACCAACAGTAAGTTTGTTGGCATAAATAAATAATATTTACCATGTGAAGGTTATTTAATCCTGGGATATAAAGTACTTGCAATAGTAAGTCACCATTGGGGTAATTGTCTCTGATGTGAGACTGCCTTTGTGGTTTACCAGGAAAAATACGAACTGGCTTGAGAATTTAATGCCATTCTGGCAGTTTGTCACAATAGCTCAGTGGTAGAGCGTCCGCCCGGCAAGCGGAAGGTCTGTGGTTCAAATCCCAGTTGTGGCATTGAATTTTTAAGTTCCGGTTCTACCTCTTAAACTTTGCCCACACACGGCTTGTGTGTTTAAAAACACCAACAGTAAGTTTGTTGGCATAAATAAATAATACTTATACCTGTGTTTACTATTGATGTATCATCAGCGTACATAAATATCTTTCCATCGGAGATATTTGGGATATCATTGACATAGATTATAAAGAGAAGGGGGCTGAGAACAGAGCCTTGAGGCACTCCACATGTCACTAGCTTACTATTTCAGAAGTATTCAGTGATATATTGATTCTTAGCGTGTGTAATTTTTACTTGTTGAGATCGTTTGCTCAGATATGTCCTAATTAATTTGTTCGATATTCCACGTATCCCATAATGATTCAGTTTATCTAGTAAGAGTTCATGTTCAACGCAATCAAACTCTTTCGAAAAATCCAAAAATATACCGCTACTGATTTCATTGTTATCCAACTTATTGACTATGTGGTAGATTATTTCTGATATGGCTTTTTTGTTGATTTATTTTTTCTGAATTTGTATTGAAAGTTGACCAGAATTTTATAGTTGTCTATAAATGACATGATTTGATCAGCTATTATTCTTTCCACCAATTTGGAGAGTGACAAGATGTTATCGGCTGGTAGTTACTTGTTTCACTCTTGTCTCCTGTTTTATGTATAGGTATGACTATAGATTTCTTCAGGTAATCCAGGAATATACCTGACGTAATAACAGAGTTAATTAAATTTAATAACGGTTCTAACTTGAAAGGAGCGTATTGCTTCAGTACAGTATTAGAGATACCATCTGGTCCAGAAGAGGTTTTGTTTTTCAGTTTTTTTATGAATTCAACTAATTCTGCTTTTGTTATTTCCGTGACATACATGGAATTGCTAAGTGTCTTTGTTTTGTATGGATATGTTTTATTCTTGTCTTTATTTAATATTAACTGATTTACACTTTCAAAAAATATAGAATAAATGCATTGCTTATTTCCTGTGGATCCTCAATTCTTAGCTGGCCTTTGTTTAGTATTATGTTATTATATTCACTTTTGTTTTTCCCACATTCGTTGTTAATAATGCTCCAAGATTTTTTGACTATATTATTACTAACACTTAGCATACTTTTAATATGGTTTGATTTTATTTTCTTTAATATATTTTTATATTCCTTGTTATACCTACAATATGCTGCCTTACTTTTTTCATCTTTTGTGGCTTTATATCGGACGTAATATCTATTTAGTACTTCTTTGGCTCACTTGATATCTTGATTTATCCAGGGTTTATTTGTGGGACATTTCACTTCCTTGGTGATAATAGGGCACGCAATATCTAAATAATATTTGAAAAGTGCATAAAATGTCTCCCATTTAGTATGAATGTCTTCCTTATTAAATACTTTATCCCATGTTTCATTGGATAGTAGGGAGCGTAGACCATTTACACTTGCTTCATTTGTACCTCTAACTTTTACACAGCATTTCTGCCGTCTTGGTGTATAGGAGTCAATTTCTATACTTCGAGCGTAATGATCAGACAAGTGACTTTTTATTATATTTGTCCTGTACATGGTGTTGGGGAGGTTTGTGATAATGTAGTCTATTATAGTATCTGTTGTATCTGTTACCCTAGTTGGTTCATTAATCATGAGCTTTAATTTAAACATATTTGTTATGTAATTGCTACTATTTTCGTCTTTACTTATATTAATGTCGTCAAGTAATATGTTCTGTCCATCCAGTTTATCTAGTGTTTTTATTATTATATCGAAATATTCATTAGGGTTAGCATTTTGGGATCAATAGCAGAAGATAATTACCACTTTTTCTTTATTTAGGTTTATTTCTATACCTGATATTTTGCAAACTTTATCTATACTATTGTTTTGTATCCATTTTTTGGGTTTTGTGTTAATTATTTTATTTGATACAAAGAGTGCAGTGCCGCCACCTTTATAGTTATGTGTGCAGCAATAGAAAAGAAGATAATGTATCAGTTTTTATTGATTTCCAAAGTGCATATGATTCTTTATGCAGAACAAAACTACTAAAGAAAGTAAAAAAAAAAAAAAAAATAGGGATACAAGGTCCAATGTTTTCATGGCTATGTCATTTCCTAACACAACGCTTTATTGCTACCAGATATGGAAGGAATAATATATTATATCTAAATATAAACAAGTACATTGTAATTTTACAATGTAATTTACATTGTGTAATTTTTTCGTGTAAATTTTGGTGAAACATTTATTAATTTTTCCAATTTGTGTTTAAGTTTCACAGTTTTTGCTCTCATTTTTCCGCTAAGGATTGCCAAGGAATTGCACAGAAATTAGAATGCAAAATGAAAACAGAGAGGGTTCACATACAAACGTATGTTCAAACATGGCACAAAATGGCGGAACTACAAAAACTTATTTACAAAACTTTGAGAATGTGGTTAATCTTTCTGATCATGAATTCTCCAAAGAAGAAATTAATCTTTTAAATCAAGGTTTAAAAACGTGCGTCCATTTTTCTACGGAAATTGAAGACTATATAGCAGACATAAATATTTCAACACAGTGTTTACCATTATCTACACAAAATTCGGTAAAAACCCAGTGCAAAAAGATTTTAGAAGAATTAAAATACAGATCAAGTCACAAAAATAAACGAAATCTTATCCATTCTTTAAAACATAAAAACATAGTATACACAAAGGCAGACAAAGGGAACAAAATAGTAATAATGAATAAATCAAATTACATAGAAAAAATGGAAACAATGCTAAATGATAGTAACTATGAAAAAATAAGCAAAAACCCGCTAACCACTTGTGTTCAAACCTTTGAAAAAACTATACAAAATTCAAGCATAATACCAAACAAATATGCAATTAAACCAAATAATCCAACCGTGCCTAGACTCTATGGTTTACCCAAAATACACAAGCCAGACATCACCATGAGACCCATAATTAGCAGCATAGATTCACCAACTTACAAACTGGCAAAATGGCTATCTAATAAATTTAATTCATTTCCTAAATCCGGAAAAATATTTTGTAACTGTTGTTCAGTGTTATTAATTAACTCACCTTTTAAATTAAATTAAGTACACCATGGCTTACCGCAAGGCGCAGTGGTCAGCACTACACTTTTTAATATATTTATTAACGATCTGCCACAACAAATACAAGAATCAGGTGTGAAGTGTGCACTATTTGCTGATGACTTAGTAATGTGGACTTCAAAACCAAAGAGCAAAAGTACAGAACTAGACAAAACCATGCAACAATCCTTAACCAACCTACAAAAGTGGACCAAAGAAAATTTAATGACTGTTAATACAACAAAATCAAACTACCAAATCTTTTCACTAAGAAAAAAACCACTAAAAATAAAACTAAATTTTGAGGGTCAACAATTACCAGAAACAAAGGAAGCAAAGTATTTAGGAGTTACATTTGATACCAAACTTACATGGACCAAACAAATAGAAAATGTAATACAAAGAGCAGAGAGGTGCCTTTCACTGTTAAAACGTCTAATAGGAATGAAGTGGGGATGTTCCAGAGCAACTCTTAACACAACATACAATGTATATATAAAGCCATTATTTACTTACTTCAGTGAAGTTCTTATAACAGCAAATACGAAAAAAAAATTCAAATCTTTCAAAACCAAAGTCTGAGACTAATTAGGGGTGCTATCAAAACCACATCAATACGAGCTATGGAAATACTAACCAATCAATACCCCATTGAATATGAAATAAAAAAGCAGTTCTTACTCAACACGAAAAGTTGATCATACTCCCATTCAATACATGGAACAAGAGAAATTTTACACATACACTAAAGACTCAGGAGAGCTTTCTTTCCAAAATTCAAAACATCAAGAAGAATATATACCTTCCTAATTCAAAGGAGAACTTCATATCTAAAGTCAGTCCGACACAAACATTAGACATGACATATTATTTACACCTGACAGAAGAAGTTAAGAAAAGTGATATTCCAACTAGTGTTCTAAAATTATTGGCATTAGAGACAATCCATACTAGATTTCCAGAACACGAATGGCTCCATATTTATACTGATGAATCATTGATATCGAACGGAGATGGAGCAGGGGCTGGAGTCACGTGTCACCTCTTTTCCTATTACAAATCCTTAAGTTATGGAACTACAAACGTTAATGGAAAAATTGAAGCAATTCGAATGGTCCTACAAAATCTTTTGTACAGAATTTCACATTTTCAGCAAGCAGTTATTCTCTCAGATTCCAGGGCAGCAGTTATAGCAATTACGCCAAGTTGTCACCAAAACCAAACAATTATACGTAGAATGTTGGAAAATCCTTACCCATCTAACAGCACTTCAAAAACACCTAATCTTCCAATGGATACCAGCTCACTGTGGATTGAGTGGTAATGAGAAAGCTGATTTTCTTGCAGAAAAGGGTACCAGCAGTGTACAAAAATCTATAGTTAATCTAACATTTTATGCAGCTAAAAGATTAGTCAACTATGAATTCAAAAAAATTATTGCAAAATATTACTATGAAAAATCAAAGAATAAAAGATGGGAACTACCAAACATTGAAACAGTAATTCCTGAGTATCCTTGAAAAACAGCAGTTGCAACGTTCAGGTTGATTACAGGACATGATTGTCGGGCAAAACATTTAAGCAGAATTGGGATATATTCTTCACCACTCTGTCCTCTATGTGATGTGCAAGAGGAAATGGACCAAGACCACCTTCAAATATGCCCAGCCGCTTCTAGTGCCCCATCCATCAGTGAAAAATATTGGAGAGCAAGAGGATTAATGACTTCATTGTCAGAAATCCAGCATTAGCTAACAACAGTAATAGGCTACATTTTGTAACCTAAATGATATAGTTTTAGCTTGCTTTCCTTTAATCCATGTTCAGAGATGGCTACGACATCTGGTCTATTTTCATGCAAAAATACTGCAATTTCTTCAATTTTTTTGCCAAGACATTGTACATTTTGGTGTGTAATGTTAAATTTACTGTTTTTGCTTATATTATTAAGGGAGTGCACAGCAAACTGAGCCTCTACTGACTCAGTCCCAGTTTCCCTGAATTGTTTCCATATATTTAGATTTATACCCTGGAGGGATGACAGGCAGGATATTCGTGCTAGTGCTTTTAATTGAGTTTGCTAATTTATTTACCAGTAATTCCTTCCCTTTCCAATTTAGATGCAGCCCATGGCCTGTATAACACTTCCTATCAAGAGGTAGAACTGGAACTTAAAAATTCAATGCCACAACTGGGATTTGAACCAGTTCTACCTCTCAAACTTTGCCCACACACGGCTTGTGTGTTTAAAAACACCAACAGTAAGTTTTTTGGCATAAAGAAATAGTAATACTCCCTATCAAATTTATGTACACTAATTAAGCTTGCATTCTTGAATTTACTAGAGATTTTCATTATTTTCTCCTTACATTTTTCACCAGCATGTTTACACAAGAGGTCATTTCCAGATCATGTCTTTTGGGAATGTTCACTACCACCACATTTGTATGATGCAGTTTTGTTAGGCATCTGGCAAGACTTACATACATTGCTCCCGTTGTTTTTTGCGATGTCATTTGTTCCACCTGATCTTTAGAAGTTAGGTTGCCACACGAGTTTTCATGATTTGTGATCACTTCTTCTAAAGGTGCACCTGGCTTCACTACACTTTCTACTCCAGTATCTTGGAGTTTTTCTGTTAGCAGACCACTCAGTCCCCTGCCTTGGCTAGTCGTGAAGATCTTTATGTTGTTCGTCTTCTTTGGTCTTGCTCTTTGTGCTTTATCCGTCATTTCCTTACCCTGTGGTTGATGGTTTTGTGTTCCTCAATCCTTTAAGCTGTTGAGACATACAAATCCATTTTGTATTGTTATTGTACTACTCGCTGTTGCTGATATCTTTTGTTCTCTGTTAGGTCGTGCCGGTTGGCGAGTTTTCGAGGATTCTTTTCTTTTGCAACTTCCTCTTGCTCTACTTGTTTTAACTTCATGATCTCGTCTCGTAAGTGCTTTATTTCATATTTCAGCCTTTGGATAATTTTCAGTTTCTCATGAATTGTAAGCAATTTATGCTATGTTTCCCTGATGATATTCTGGGTTTACTAAATGACATTTGCACTCAATTTGTTTCTTTAGCTTAATCACTGAGAAAGGCAAGTGCCTTCTGACAAGAGTTGCAAGCCGTATCGCAGGTACAGCAAGGGTGTGGGAAGAAGGGCAGCCTACTGTACCATTGTCACTAATGTATTCCTGGTATTCCTAAGAAATTCCTGTTGCACTGTCTGTGCAAAAATAAAATGGACAATTTCCTTAAGTTTGTCTAAGTGCAGTACTATAAATACGATAATTTGCAGGTTCAGATTTTTTTAGGATGCTTGTCTGGATTAAGCGAAATCGGTTTAAAGGGGTCCGGATTAACGAGGTTTTACTGTACTTCCTGCTACTGAGCAATCTATTTCCCGGTCTACTTCCCGCCTTCATCGATTTCCTGTCCCTTAGTAGATGAATACCGGAAAGCAATTCTTTCTCGAGGATGTATTGCTAATGTGTATACATCCCTCATTGTTACTGGGAGGTTTCAACCATTCAGGTGTGGCCGTCACCGCTTCAGCGACGGAGCAGTGGTGTCGACTGTCTCATTACCCGATATGGCTGGGTACCCAAATATGCACAAGCGAGACGGTACTGGGTACTTGGCGCAATAAATCAAGAATAAGAAAGTCATAAATATGACGTTAGGGACGATTAAGAGCAAGACAAACACAATCTGAGAAAAACGCCCAAAAGGTCAATTGCCGCTGCACTACTTTCACTGCCTTGTAAAGGGCAATGGCATCGGCGGTGTAAAATGAATTACATGCGTAGTCTGTATCTACCTGTGGTTCACGAAAAGAATGATAATCGTAACATTAGACGGAAGCGTGTTAAGCAATATACAACAGCCGAGCCAGTGTTCCGATAATTGTTCATTGACCAAAAAACACCAAAAGTAATGGTTGTCCCGCCCCCCACGCCCCAAATCTCAAGCTTTTGAATCTTCTCATATAGACGAGTCAATTTCGGTGGTCAACAACTCAGAAATTTGTCGACAGCCCAGTGTTGGCATACGGCTGTCTGCGTCATAATACAGAAATTATAATCGATTTTAGTTGGTCGTCCAGAATGTATTCAGGACACCTTTTGAAGGAAACGGTGCTAACAACAGGCCATATTCCAGTCGAGAAAATAACAAGGGCCCAAACAGGTGGAGTAGGACCCGCGGGTCTGTACCCTAATGTCGCACCACTATGCTTTTAAACAAGTAATTAAATAACTGAAAGGTGGCTAATAATGATGATGTAATGTAAAACTTATATTGCTGTAAATGCAGACCTAGAGTTTGACCGTAAGGGAAGCCCGAAGGACAAAACCCAAAGGCAAAGAGAGCGGAGAGATAAACGCCTTGACTTTTGAGTTTCCAGCCCCACGCGGGAACTTAGTGGCTCAGATAATACTGAATAACATAATCAACATATTGTAACAACATTACATTCACGGACCCAACCAAGACGATATCGCCGACATCCAGAGAATATAACAATGGTCTAAGTACCGAAGCTTGAATTAAATCGTAGTATGTATATCGTGTAGGATATACTTTAGATTACGTCCCAATGGGCGTTTTGAAGAAACGCTGAGAGCATGCAACGTCTGTCCTATGGAGTGCCGAGATAACTTGTCGCGATGACTATAGATACTAAAAACTATAAGTCAACATATATTTAGAATAGAGTCAAGAAAATTTGATTTGAAAGCCCAGCATAAGCTGACCCCAGAGCGCTTACCCTAAACTCGTTAGTTGAAATGTGGGCTGGAAGGGTACTTGGCGAGCAACGTAGCATCAGTTAATTAACATCAGGGAGAAAGAATCAATCGTAACATAAGTGCTGAGGCTTTCAGGGCCGGCGTTGTCAACTATGTTAAGTAGATTTTCCGGGCTTGTGGCCCGTGGTCGAGTTGGATTACCTTCCTCCAATCCTTAACATACCTACTTAACATAGTTTAATCAATCGCAAGTTTGAATATTCCTCCATTGCTCACGATTACTAATTTACATCAACACACGATGCTGTGTGTATGAGGCAAAAACGATGCTTTATGAAATGTATCCCCTGGTATAGGACGTGAGGTAAGAGATGAACAATTCTTGCGCATAGGGGAAGCTACTTTCCTTCCCTCCCTCTCTGCAACGGCTGAGAGATTGGTGGAGGGGGATAGACGCGTCCGTTTGCCGCGAAACGCTACAACAGCGCACAGCTGAAACAGTTGCAGTTCACATGAAAGTTATTGTTGGCACATGGTCATAGTTATAGCGAAATAGCTTTGTTCGTTACAAAGCTAATTGTTATACATATATAAGGTAATTAGTAATATACACTAAAGCTCTGCTAGCGAACTTCACTCCTTCGTGGACAGAAACCCAATGACTTCTGCGTATACATGTTTGCGCAACTTTTCCCACCATCAGCCTTTCAGGTGAAGAGTTGCCACTGTGCACCTAGGGGAATTGTTCTTGTCTTGCCTCATGACCTATAGCTCGGATGGTAGAACCTAGGTGCTCTGTGGGTAGAACTTCGGTGTACAGCAACTCTAGCTTGTGAGGGTCGTGAGTTCAGGTTCCCCCATGTAGGTACCCTTTTGTATTTTTTTTTTTTTTTTTTTTTTTACTATTAGTATTAATATCGTAGGTCATTAACTTGCGATTTAAAAAAAGTAGAGAGCTCCTGTATCTTTTTAGTTCGGTGTCCTTTTTGTATTCCAAACTATTTGCGCGTCTTTATTGATTCCTCAATTACAATGCTGCAATCATTTATATAACAGGAATGAATATACTAATACATAATTATAATATAACCCTAATTCCAAAACAACAGTTTTCAAAATATTATAGATAGATGGATGGATGGATGGATGGATGGATGGATGGATGGATGGATGGATGGATGGATGGATGGATGGATGGATGGATGGATGGATGGATGGATGGATGGATGGATGGGTGGGTGGGTGGGTGGGTGGGTGGGTGGGTGGGTGGGTGGGTGGGTGGGTGGGTGGATGGATGGATGGATGGATGGATGGATGGATGGATGGATGGATGGATGGATGGATGGATGGATGGATGGATGGATGGATGGATGGATGGATGGATGGATGGATGGATGGATGGATGGATGGATGGATGGATGGATGGATGGATGGATGGATGGATGGATGGATGGATGGATGGATGGATGGATGGATGGATGGATGGATGGATGGATGGATGGATGGATGGATGGATGGATGGATGGATGGATGGATAGATAGATAGGATGCTGCATACAATTTAGCACATTTCAATATAATCCCTAATTTCATAAAGCAACTTAAATTGTTCAACTAGTATGTTCAATCTAATCACATTTGCGTGTTATACGTCATATTTATACGTTATACAATTTGATATATTACAGGTATGTCTACACATAACCTAATTAAATGTTATCCTCCAGTTAATTTCATTTTTATTTCAGTGCTACACAGTTTAAAATATGTGACCATTTACATTTTACATGTCATCCCCAATTAGTCTTCCAATTTAGACATATCAAGACTGTACCTATAACCTTATTACATATACGTAATTATATGTTATCCCATTTTATATAGCTACATGTTAGCCCCCAGTTGATTTCATCTTTATTCAACAATACCAAAATTCATACAATTTAAAATAGAATACAGTATATTAACCTAAACTATTAACCTACTTCCTAACTAAACTTATGACTACGAATGTCATGTCTTCTCGGTGGTCATGGATTTCTTCTAAATTTGGCTTCATCTATTGTGGAAAGGAGTTAGCTAGCTTATCCAGCCAAGTCCACAGTCTTCGCCGTCGTACCACGAGTAGATAGTTCTATCCTGTATGTTTGAGAGAGCCGCTGCCCTCCCACTCGTCCGCAGTGGACATTCCCATAGCGCATGTTCGGCCGTGTCTACCGCATCATGGCAACAATTGCCGCTCTCTCTTAGACCAAACCGCATGATATACGCGCCATAGGGTCCATATTCCGTGATGTAGTGGATTAGTCCTTTTGAAGGCTTAAAGCATCTCATGCGGCCTCCCATTCATGCTGATATTCCCTGATTAGTCGTTCTCTAATGTCTAGTTCATCTTGCACTGGAGCTCCTGCAATTTGTGCAGCTCGCACCGGGTGTTGATGACGATGTCACTAGCAGGCGGCACGTCCGATTTAGTTCATGTAGTATCGGTTCAAGCTCGATATCCCACAGCACAGACCCGCATACTGAACCCTTTGGACATCCTTTGATTACTGCTTTCGAGATCTTAAAATCGCGTGAAGTTACCTTTCTACCATAGCAATAATCACGAAGGAGCAGATACAGGTTCCCAGGGATTCCTTATTTGTAACTATTCTAGAATAGAGGGTCTTTAAAAACGAAATTCGTCTTACATAATATTATGTTGTCCGAACTATCGTCCTCTGCGCCACGGTTCCGTTATTAGAGGAACGAATATATGCATATTCTTGTCGCTAGATGTCAGTAATCGTGTTTTGCTTGGTTATCGTCATATATTTCACTTGAATGTACATAGTTGTATGTTTTGTTGATGTAAAATGGCTACTCCGTAGCAGAAAATAATTTTGTGTTCTAGAGTTTGTGAGTGTAATTCTGTGATTACAGTGAAAAGGCATTTCAATTTGAGGTGCCAAATCGATCCTCCGAATGCGAATGGATGCAACATTCTCAGATGGCATCGACTGTTTTTAAGCACAGGATATACTACCTTCTATACTGCACAGATAAAGTCGCACTAAGTGGATAGGTGCTGTGTAGATAAACATACCGTACAGGAACCTGTACCTGTTCTCGAATGCTGGAATGTACAGGATATGGAAGCCACAGACAGCCCCAAAATTACCGCACCATTAGTCTTTGGTCTACTGTTGGTAAATTACTCGGAAAACTTTTACTTTCTCGACTTCAAAAACAAGTCTCGAAAATACATGAACTTTCAAATTCACAGTTTGACGTTAGAAAAGGACATTCCATAGAATTGCAGCTTCTCAGATTAAGTGACGTCGTAACTGAGCACTTCAACAATGGAGCTTCAATGTTGGCGCTATTTTTGGACGTAGAGGTCGCGTTTGACCGGTGCTGGCACAATGGCCTCATTTATAATTTCCCGGCCCTTAAAAATCACCTGAACTCGCTACATAATTTCCTAGAAAACCGGCATTTCTACGTCCAAATGGGAAACTCCTCCTCCAGAGAGCGAGTGATACGTTCTGGCGTCCCACAAAGGGCAATAATGTCGCCTTTTCTGTATATACTATTTACCGATGATTTCCCAGTGGACACCAGATGCAAGGTCGCCATGTATGCTAACGATATTGCAATATACAACCACCACAAAAATCCTCGTTTCGGTCTCGCGGAAATGCAGATACACTTATAACTTCCTTTCATGGCTCCATGATTCGAAAACCAAAAATGTTTTTATTTATTTTTTTTTATTTATACACTTGCAAAATTACAATCTGTTCAACAGTTGAACAATAAGTAACAATGATAACATATTACTTTTACAAACTATGGCCCATTGGCCATAAATTTGCTTATAATTTGGGTGCAAATCTGTACTGCAATTCCAAGACTTGGTTTCTCTGTAGTCGGCTTGCTGTACTGCTGCTGTTGTCAAGTAGATTTATTGCCAGTGTATTGGGATGACTGTAGAGATGCTTTTGTTAGGACAGGCTGTATGCTGCGATTTCCTGTTTGATTGTTGGGAGTTTAAAATCATTGTAGATGTACTTATTACCGATGTACCAGGGGATCTTACCAATGGTTCGCAGAGTTTTGGTTTGACAACGTTCTAGTATTTCGATGTTTGAGTTGCTTGCTGTACCCCATAGTTGAATTCCATATGTCCAAATTGGTTTCAGTATAGTTTTGTAGATGATTAGTTTGCTTGTCACTGAGAGTTGTGATTTAGGTCCAAGAAGCCAGTGCATTTTGGAATATTTTAAATTTAACTGTTTGCGTTTGGTGCATATGTGTTTTTTCCAGGTGAGTCGTCTGTCAATGTACATCCCTAGATATTTCACGTCTTGTGCTTCTGGAATAATCTGATTGTTAAGAGTAACAGGTGGACATGAGCGTTTACGCAGTGTAAATGTTACGTGGTGACTTTTAGATTCATTAACTTTAACTCTCCACTTCTTAAGCCAAATTTCTAAGTCAGAAAGATGGTCTTGTACAATTTGGGAAGCAGTAGTAGGATCTTCATGAGCTGACAGAATGGCTGTATCATCTGCAAAAGTTGCTATAGTTGTGTTTTCTTTTGTTGGTAGGTCAGCAGTATACAATATGTATAGAATTGGTCCTAGTACACTACCTTGTGGTAAGCCTGACTTAACAGGATGAAGTTCAGTAAGGCTATCTTGGAATTTTACTTGAAAATATCTTTTTTCTGTGTAAGATTTTAATAACACATAAAAAGGATGTGGAAAAGATTTCTTCAGCTTAAACTTTAGTCCAGTATGCCAAACTTTATCAAATGCCTGACTAACATCAAGAAATACTCCTGAGCAGTACTGTCGTCGTTCAAATGCGTGGTTAATCACTTCAGTTATTCGATGTATTTGTTCAATTGTGGAGTGTTGGGGTTGGAATCCAAACTGGAAACTGGGAATCAGTAAAGACAAGTGAGGTTTCAATTTAATGAGAAGTAACTTCTCCAATAATTTAGAAAGCACTGGGAGCAAACTAATTGGTCGGTAAGATTTTACCTCATGTGGAGGTTTTCCTGGCTTTAGAATGACTATAATACGTGCTATTTTCCAAGCTCCAGGGAAGTAACCAGTCCTTAATATAGCATTAAACATACAATTTATGAATATGACTGCTTTAAATGGTCGCTCCTGAAGCATTCGTCCAGTGATGAGATCATATCCTGGGGTCTTTTTTACATTTAACTGGCTTATGACTGTTCTTGTCTCTCTATATAATATAGGCAGAATTGGAAGTGCCATTTGAAATGGAGTATAGAGATATTCCTTAATCTCATCTTCGTCTTTTTTCTGGATGCACGAAGGAAAGGGTTGAAATACTGAAGAAAGATGTTCGGCAAACAGGTCCGCCTTTTCTTGACTACTTCTTGCTCAAGTGCCATCATTTTTTTAAAGTGGGGGTATCGGCTCCATTGGTTGTTTCAACTTTTTTGTGGCCTTCCAGAGCGAATAATCTGTAGCTTCTGTAGGAGTTAAATTTCTCAAGTATTCCTGGATATTCTGATTTTTAAAATCCTGTATCAGTCGTGAAAACCAAAATTAACCCAACAAATGCAAGCTAATACATTTCTCAAAGCGGCATCACACTTTGGCAATGGACCTAACGGTCGGCGGTCCAATATCGCACTGCCGTCTGCATGTTAAATACATAGGCGTCACCATGAACCGCACGATGTACTGATCCACCCGCATAAAAAAGCGCCAACAAAGACAGTGGCTAAAGTTATGCGCTCCCATCCTCCGCAGCAAACAGGAGCAACTCAGATCAAAGCTGATTTTGTATAGGTCATTTATTCTTTCGGTGGTCCTGTATGCATCTGTGGCCTGGGCCAATGCCTCCAAAACCGCCCTCAAACAAATACAAACCCTTCAAAACCTCCCCCTTCGAAAAAATCCTTTCTGTTCCACGCCGAACCCCTAACCAATGCCTTCACCTTGAAACCCAGATCGCATCCATATCAGAGGCAATTTCGAAAAGAGCCACGGTAACATGGTCGCGTATTAAAAATCACAAAATCTACATGATCGCCAACATTGGCAAAGGCGAGCCGAAGCACCGCAAACGTGCCAGAATTAAAATATTCTAGGTGCGGCACGGTTCGCAGACTAATGCACGCCCATGCAACCTCGGCCCTAGGGCACACACTCACTACGGCAGAAGCCCGTGCCTCGGGAACCACTCAGGAGCTGCGACCTGACCACTCAGGAAAACAGCGGAAACTGTATGTAGTGTATAGTGTGAAGCGTAAATAGTGCAGTGCCTGAGCTGGGACGCATATTTTGGTGTGCCCAGTGTAATAGTACAGTGCGTGTGATGGGACATATTGTTGGTATGCCCAGGAGTGAATGCGTATGTGTATGTGTGTAAATAAATTTGAATACGTCGCAAAATGATCTTCGACAGAGAAATTATACATTTGCATTATTTCTACTTAATATATGTGTGTCTAATATTGGCATTCCTATTAATGTTAGTGAAATACGTAGCAATTAGGTGTAAGATGCTTATAACAGGTTATTGTTAGTGGAAATGTTAACATATTGTATTTTTCATCGAAGTTCTAAGGCTTTCATGGCCAGTGTCAAAACTAGAAACAGCATAAACCGGGCTTGTGGGCCGTGGTATACTGGGTTCCTTCTTCTTCCCAGACGTTTCGTCTGCGACTGCGGCAGACATCTTCAGTGACGGCGAGGTCGAAGTGTCCTAGTGGAGCTTTCAACAGCACAGCTGCCTTTGTTTTTCCTCGAGTAGAGGGAAAATCCATTTATGGAGTTTCACTGTACTGGAAGGCACAGTGGTGGCTGTGAGCTTCACCCGAATGTACTACCCACTAAACAAATCTCCACCGGAGAGAATTCAAGGAAGGATATCCGACAATACCGCGAATCGCACCTGCGGATTCATGGGAAAACGTGTTGGCTGGCCGTGTGGCCGTCACCGGTTGAAATTGGGTTTCAGGATGTAAACATGACCTAGGCTCTGTCTGTCCACGCCCTGACGAATTCATGGTGTGGGATTTGGTTAAGGATTTAGTTTCGTTTCCGGTTGGAAGTGCCGTCGTAATCTATTTGTTGCGTCCTGAAACATAAAGAGGACATAGCCTAATTAACTTGAAAAAACGTATTATTCTTAGCAGTCAGTTATTTTTTGTATTTTTCTCTCTTCCCTAGGGGAGTGCGTCATATTGAATTGTAATATTGTGCGCATGTGAATACGTTAATCTAAGTAAGCTCTAGTTCAGAAGTAGATTTGTCTTTATTTTCGCAAATAGCTGCGTCAGTCAATAGTATTCTAATTCTAAATTTAGTTTTTTATTGTTGTCTGCGCTATAGCTGCGTCTTATTAGTTTAGTGCTTAAGCTTAACTTGAATTTTTTTTAACTTATATCTAATCTAATTTTATTTGTAAATAATGTCCAGTTATTCATTTCCAATGTCAGTTTAACATGGGGTTGCATTCCCCCTGGGTCGCCTTGACTGGTAGACTGCCAACGTAAAGTCGTGTCGCAAGTCATGGGTATCGTTGTTGCTTCTATGGAAGTCTTATTAGTGTTTGGCAGTATTCTTATATATTGAATTCCGTACCTCCCAGGCCTTAGAACCTGTCGAATAACGACAGCGGTCTTTTGTGCTTGTGGTGGTCTGTCTCGTAATTGCCTAATCGCTGGATTAGGGCATTACGTTTTTGTTTTTACGCTTGTATATGTTAAAGCTTAGGCTTTTTATGAATTCTTCGATAGTGTGCAAATTTAACTCTTTGTGGAAGAGATAGGCCGATGCTGATCTTGGAGATGTGTTTACTCCAAGTAAAGCCTTGCTTAATTACGAGATCTAAGTAGGTCACTTGGTCCTTCCAGGCGATACCTTTGCCTTGGTATGTTAACGGCTGAAGGACACGCTGACTTTTCCTGTGCAGGAGTCTTTTCGTGAAAAACATTGCTTGAGTTTTTCTTGCGTTTACTTCCTCTCTTCAATGGTAGAGACGAGACATATTCCATCCTACGTCTAATTCTTGACAACGGAAACTGGATAGTACTGCAATTATTAATGTTTCTTACTAATTTATAGTTTACTTTAGATATGGGCTTCGGTCATAGCTTTAATAGCCCACAGTATACGCCACTGAACACGAGAACATATTGAGGTGCTTTGATTTTACCTGGGTACGATAACGCTAAACAGAATGTCAAAGAGGACATTGTGATCCTCTTTCATTACCGACTGATAGAAGCGTAGTCAAAACGATGTACAAACGTGCATGTGTACGTTGAGCAGAATGCTCGTGAAAATTAAAACCGGATTACCTATAACTGAAGACCTTCACTTAAAACCGGCCCTAAATTGAATTTTCAAAGAAATGGAACTATCATCTTAATTCTTAATAAAACCCTATATAATCTTAGAATTAATTACTGATATTTTATGTAGATGTAGAGAATATCAATATAATGACGAAAAAACACAGGTTCAAATTATCTACGTTCGATATATCAGTTGATAACAAGCTCTTAACTCTATCAAATGAAGAAAACAACGGATTGAGTTTATAAAGGGGAACGATATTGGTCGAATATCAGGCGAATTTCAATTTCTGTTCCTTTGCCAACTATTTACGTACATTTCTCTTTTTGTTTTTATCTGTAGGTTTATTAGATTATTAAACCTGAGTACATTTAGCATAAATAGGTATACCAATATTTAAATGCAGCAAATATTTAAATCGCCTGCAGCCGGGAAAATATGCCTGTTTGTTTGCTGAGAGGGTATGGTTTGGTGAAGCGAGCGATAGCTCTAAGGTGATACACACAGAACATCTAAGGACTGAACCATGACCCCGAGCTGCTGGCAGGCTGAAATTCAGCCTGATGTATTTCGCTGCGTACCTACCCCAATAGGGTTTAACCGCAGATAGGAAATATTTTGTGTAGGAAATTTAATGGTGTTTATAAATTTAGGATGTTTGAGTTTTTTGAAGGACGCTTGTTACTCCTTGACAATTATTGTCTATCAGGATACTGTAAGGTCTGCATTCTGGTAGAATAAAAAGTTTTAAATAAAATGTTTAAAGATTTTAATTTAGAATTTAAAATGGGGAGTAATTCGCAGAGTCGAACGGCTCTTGATTGGACTGTATATGGAGCTGAGCTTTAGCTGTTGATGGAGTTGCTCCTTGATTAAACGGCATGCTCGCATGCCATGAGGGAGCCCGGTACGACCTAAAGCGGCGTATTCTGGGATCATAGTCCCCAAGAGATCTAATCAGGGCGCTTTGGTGAGTTGGTAATTTATTGTAGAATTTTGTTGCCCGGCGCCTAATTTTATCCTCCACGTATGGAAGAGATGAGGCTTCGTGAAGTAGTCTAACAGGGAAAGGTAGGGGAACAGATAATATGGACCGGTATCCTCTATTCTGTGCCCTTTGAAGCCACAGGATCCAGCTGACTGTGGCCATGTCCCAGACATCGCAGGCATAAAGTATGAGGGGGATTACAAGATCCCGGAAAAGATGTAACTTATGCCGACTGGCATCTCGGAACTCAGCATGGGCTACAGGGAGTCAATAGCCCCCTATGTCTTTGCAGAGAGGTCCCTGGTGTGTTCGCGGAAAGTTAGAACTCTGTCAGGTTTAACTCCTAAGTAGGTAATAGAGTTCCTTCACTCGAGTCTTTGACCCCGAAATTGAAAGGTAGGGGAGTCTGCGGTGGTGTGGCGCCTCTTTAAGAGGATGACTAGCTTTTGTCCGCCTTAACGGACATTCGCCAAAGCCGTCATTACTCTTGGGCAAGGTGGAGGTGTGGCTGTATGGGGTTGAAGGCTCTGAGGACGTGTTTGTTCAGAACAGCAGCACGTCATCAGCATATTGAGCTATGGTGACCTGTGGCTGTGATGGGAAGTCTGCATATAGGCGCTGAATAGTGTGGGGGACAGCATAGAGCCTTCGGGGACTCCCGCTCTTAATGGTCTCAGGGTAGATGTTCTCCCCGCAACTGTGACTTTAAATGTGCGATGTCTGAGGAAGCTGTTTAGGGTGTTGATAATTCGTGTGGGAAGTTTCAGTTGGATTAATTTGAATAGGATCCCCGCGTGCCAGGTGGTTGAGAAGGCCTTTTCAACGTCCAGAGGTTCCACAGCAGTGGAGGCGCGTTCCTGGAAACACCGGGTAGCAGCCTCCACCTCCCGCAGCAGCTGCTGAGGCGTAGAATGCCCAGGCGAAACCCGAACTGGTGTTTAGGGATGTCTAGCATGTCTCCCAGTAGTGGGGACAAGCGGTTTAAGACCATTCTCTCGAATATCTTCGAGAGGGTGGGTAGGAGACTTATGGATCGGTAGTTGTAGGGGTGTACCGGTTTTTCCCGAGTTTCAGGATGCAGATCACCCGGACTTTTCTCCACTCTCGCGGAAAGTGGGCCAGGGCGAGACACATGTTGAACATCCTATCCAGAAAGACGGGAAGGGATGGTGGCGAAGCATGAGGGGGATTAGCCCATCAGGTCCAGCCGCCTTTTGGGGTTTGAGGCGCTGGAGTGCGCTATGGAGTTCACTAGGGCGTATTACCGGAACTCGTTCCGTTTCCCCCGGGGGCGTCGAAAATATCGACGGACGTTTCGGCGGACACGTTCCGAAAATTGGTCCTCCTGAGGGTCGTCTCTTGGATAGATGGTACGCTCCAGGTAGTCGGCAAACACATTTGCTTTGGTTTGGGGTTCATAGGCCAAGCCTCGGGTGCCCTGGAGTGGTGAGGTATATTGGTCTCGACGGTTGCGAAGGCTTTTTGCGATCTTCGACACGTTCCCAGTTTCAGTGCCGAAGCACTTGTCCTTCCACGCCTGCACCTGGTGTTCGCGCAGGTGGACTCTGACCGGTCGGCGCAATCGCCGTAGCAGCGCTCCGTTGTGAAGTGTGTGGTGCCGCTGGTAGCGTTTCCGTGCCACCCAGGAGTGGCGTAAGGGGAGAGGTATGTCTAGTGCACAGAACACCCTAGTAGGTCTAGCGGAAGGACATCTGGGTGTAGGGGTGCTAGGGCTTGGACTTTTAGGTTATGGGCAGACGTGTCACAATGGCTGTGAAGGAATAAACTGCCACCCTGTGCTGCGGCCTCCAGGGTTGGGATTTCGATTCTGAGGACGGGTAAACGAAGAGGGAAATTTTTATTTATATCAAAGAGTAACCTGTTGCTCGATTCTCAATTTATTTATCAGAAGCACCAACATATTTTGCTAGTTTATATAGTGCCACCAAAGCATACAGAGGTTCCCATAAGACATCGAAGTCACACCCAATTTGTCTCGTTTAGAAAACAAACTCTTAAATGCCTATTTAAGCAATAATATAACACCCATTAACTATACAACAGATCGTATTTGTGATGAAACTTTTAATAATTGTCAATCACACACAACATAGGTTTAAAAGAACATTTCGGAGGTAGTGAATTTTCACTGTTGGGAACAAGAGATGTTGGCCTTCCTGTGACGCTTTCGCGCCAGAAAAGAAGGATTTAGCGGGTGATTGCTAAGTTTTAGAAGAAAGATCAGAAATAAATTGGACAGAACTTTCATAATTTATGTGGTAATTTGTAATAGGTTTAAGTTAATTACAGTGCGTCAAGTAATTTTACAATGGCGGAGATGGAAATAGATCAGCGCCTGAAAGATGCTCAGCGGGAGTACTTAGATTTTCTGGACGACGAGGTACTGTATTTAACACAAATATAAAAGTAATCTGACACTTATGAAAGCTATTAACTGGATTAAATGTAAGAATAATTTTAGACAATTCTTAGGAAATAAAATCAACTAGTATTATTATTGAAACGGGAATGACATTTCTTTTGGTATCTATTTATTAACACTTAACAGTACGGTGTATTTTTTGTAGCACGGGAGAAGCCTGTTTTTTTCACAGTTATGAAGGATGGGAATGATAAATCATAATGAACTAAACATTAGTTTAATATTCAGTTATATTTAGAGAGTAATCAGGCATAAACTACATTTTATGCTTGTACTGCATACCGAATCTTTTTACCATGTATGACATTTTCATAAGTTAAAATGCAATAGTTTTAAGAATCAGCTATTTTGAACTCAATTACGCAATTTACTCTGTGAACAAAGTTTGAGGCATCAAATTGGTGAACAGTAGTAACTAATAACAGTGTTTAAATGAAATGGATATAAGAACTGGGCAAAACCACAGTAGGTGTTTACAAGCAATCCTCACAAATACTTCTTGCTCATATATATATTTTTTTGTCGGTAATTGTTCACAAAATCGGCCGCTCGAGAAAACGAATGAAACATAGTCTAATGGATGCAGTTTTTATTACTGATTACGATTTTGAAAGTTTTATTTGGCGCTCAAGCTTCGTTTTTGATTTATGAGCAAATTTCGTACGTGCGATGCAGCGGCTTTATTTCGCATATACGGCGGATATTTAGCAAATAAATGTTTATAAACGAGTATTTGATTAATGTATTTACGTTAAAATTGTTATTGCTGATTACGATTTTGAAAGTTTTATTTGGCAGTCAAGCTTCGTTTTCGTTTTGCCTGTGTTAGGTTAGGTTTAGTGTGTGTATATGAGTATGTTAACGGGGTCCTGTGTTATCGAAATGTTGCCCAGGTTAGGTTTAGTGTGTATATATGAGTGGGGTAACAGGATCCTGTATTATCAAAATTTTGCCTGTGTTAGGTTAGGTGGGTGTATGTATATGAATGGGGTGACAGAGTCCTGTGTTTTGAAATATTCACAACTTGGGCAGGTTTATGCAGCAATTTCATTGTAAATCTATTAACCATTCTAGCATATATTATATTTGTTTGTACACATTTATTTGCTAAATATCTGCCGCATAAGCGAAATAAAGCCGCTGCATCGCAGTATAATATTTGCTCATAAATCAAAAACGAAGCTTGAGCGCTAAATAAAACTTTCAAAATCGTAATCAGCAACAAAAACTGCATCCATTGGACTATATTTCATTCGTTTTCTCGAGCGGCCAATTTTGTAAACATTTACCTTTTTGTCTTTTGTTCTGGGACACTTTGCACATCTAAACCATTTTTTATAACTCCTAATTACACGGGAATTTTGCATTTGAGCATCCTGGTAATGTTATTTCTTAATTCTTGTAGGAGTAGTGGAGTACTCATCCTTCTCTGTAAATATTCAACTAGCTTCCATACTAGGGATCTGGTGAACTCAGAGCGTGATTTCTGATGATTTTCTGTTAATGATAAATGTATTACAAATGGGTTTACCATGGAAATGTTAACCCTTAACTGGTATCACAACGTCTGTGAGACGTCAGTGGAAATTTCCACTCCCCTCCCTTCCTCAACTGGCACCAACGGTCTTTCAAACTCTGCCTACCTTTCAGTCGAAGCGTTACCCTAGTGCAGTGAAGATCGCATGCTATTTGCTTTATCTGATATTGAGTTACACTTGAATAAAGTTTGTTTGCCGTCTCCCAGACGTATGATACCAGGTGCGTAACATTTTTTATATACTTTGGTCATGGGTGTTATCGTTTATTTACACGACAATGTGTTAATTGAACATTCCACTTACAGATTTATGTTTGTTGAATTCATAGGCATACTTCAGGAAGTAAAATTTTATTGAAACCATGGAACCACAACCCGGCTCATCTGTAAAGCACCAGCATTCTCAATGGACCTTGAGAGCAACTGATCCAGACTATGAAACGAAGTTAGAACAAATGATTTGTGAAGTGTTTGATGATGGTGAAGATGAAGATTACGTAATTGAAAGTGATGACGATACCAGCTCAGAGCAGGAGGCTGATGATGAAGAGCCTGGTGAATGTGAACCTACTGAAAGCCACCTAAATCAACAAATTGATTTTTTTTTTATGGTAAAAATGAATGCTTTCGATGGAGAAAGGAACCACCTACTAACGTCCGTACAAGACGGCACAACATTGTACTCCAAGTACCTGGGCTACGACCAACAGCAAATAACTTGGGACGGGCTCCAGAAGTAGAAGATGTATGGGGTCTTTTCTTCACACAAGATATCCTAGATGAGATACTTCATTACACAAATAAGAAGATTGATGCATTGCAGGCCAAATATTCTCGAAAGAATCTAAGCTTCATACAAAATATTGATTTAGTTGAACTTAAGGCACTTATTGGCCTACTTATATTTACAGCTATCTTCAAATCCAGTAACGAATCTATAGACAATTTTTTTGCAACAGATGGAACAGGACGAGATATTTTTCGGTGCACCATGTCGAAGAAAAGATTTTTGTTCATTTTGACGGCACTTCGCTTCGATAATTCCGAAAACAGGGAAGAAAGAAAGAAAGAAGATCCAACAGCGGCAATATCAGGAATATTCTACAGATTCATAGAGAACTGTCAACTCTGCTACACTCCAGGCACTTGTGTATGTATTGATGAAATGCTAGTGCCATTCCGTGGCCGATGTAAATTTCGAATGTATATGCCAAAGAAACCGGCCAAGTATGGAATAAAAATTATGTGTCTGACAGATGCCAGAACCCAGTACTTGTGCGATGCCTACATCTATTCTGGAAAAGGTTCCGATGGGAAAACCCTCTCTGAAGAGGAAAAGAAGCTCAGCATCCCCTCTCAATCTATCTTGAGGCTTTCGAAATCAGTGCAGAAAACTCGATGGAATATCACTGCAGACAATTGGTTTAGTTCAATAGAGCTTGTGAAAGAACTTTCAAAAAGAGACCTAACTTATGTAGGAACCTTGAAAAAAAATAAAAAGGAGATCCCACCACAGTTTCAACCACACAAGTCTCGAGAAGAAAAGTCATCTCTGTATGGTTTCACAGAGGACATGACATTGTTGTCTTATGTCTCAAGGAAGTCTAAAGCAGTGATATTGGGTCCTCCATGCATCACTCAGTGGCTGAAGATCCTGAGACTGGAAAGCCAGAGATTATTTCTTTTTATAATCTAACTAAAGGAGGCGTTGATGGACTGGATCAGAAGTGTGCAAACTACACATCCAGCCGAAGAACCCGTAGATGGCCTATGGCAATATTTTTCACCCTTGTGGATATAGGATCTGGTGTTAATGCTTTCATACTCCATCAAGCATTTCCAGATGCTCCAAAAATAACTAGGCTGGAGTTTATGAAAGCTCTTGCAAAATCTCTGGTGTATCCACAAATGCATCGAAGGCTACTTGAAGTCAAGAACCTTCCACGTGAGCTGACATTCTGCATAAGAAGGATCCTGAGCATAGATGATGTAGAAGAGCCAAGTGATGTACCAGAAGTCTTCGAGATTCGCAAAACATGCTATACATGTGACCCTAAGCTGAAGAGAAGAACCAAGTATCCATGTCAGAAGTGTGGTAAGCCAATCTGCTTGGAGTGTGCTAAAAAAATATGCAGAGTGTGCTTTGAGGGTGTGAATAACTAAAAGTGTGGAGCTTTTTTTTTTTTTTTTTTTTTTTTTTGTTATATACTTTATTGGCATTTATCATGTCATTTTTTATTTGTTGTAAAGCACTTTCCAAACCTATTATTAGGAAGTGCCGAAAGAACTATGACTCGCAACAAAGCCAGACTTTTAGCATCCAGGTTCAGTTTGTGTGTCAATCCATTGTTGTAATTTACAATTGCCTTAACAATATATTGTGTTTTGTGAGTGACAGACATATTATATATTTATTACGACTTTTATATTTGAGACTTAAAGAAAAGGAGGAAATGTGGAATTTTTAGAAAGCAGATATTGTATTTTATCATAAATGTTTAAAGTTTCTGCTATATTCCATAATAAATTCAATGTAGATTAGTTGAAGACACATGTTTAATAGTGCCAGTTATAGTAAATAGCTTAAAATGAATTAAACTAGTATTATTTTTAATTCTAAATACCCGGAGTCTCCCAGACACCATGATACCAGTTACGAAATTAATAGTGGTGATACCAGTTAAGGGTTAATCATTGTAGAAAATAGGAAGAGGCCACCTTCCACAACTCCTCTTGGTTATGTCACTGATGATACTCCACTTCCCTCCTCCTCTTCATATTCACCACTCATATTAGTAGTCACCACTTCATCTCCATTTTGTATTCTACTTCTAGCTCTGAATCACTCTTATGGACACTTTCATAGTCCAGATCAAGATGTGAATCTCGAAATTATTAGTCATTCTCCAACTCATTTACAATCAATAAAATCCATTCATCCATTGGGGGATCATGAGCTTTCAATTCTTTGCGAAAGTTGATGCCATCTTTTTGTAACAACATACAATGCAATGTAACATATTTTGATTGCGTAAAGTGTTGCCATCTCCTTAATAAACATGTTGCAATGAGATATGATATACTTATGTTACTGGTACGGTAGGGTCACCCACACCTTGCTGAGAAGAAAAGCAATTACTAATGACATATATGCACTATTTGTACAACCTCAACACCTAACAACTCAAAGCACACTGCCTTAAAGGTACTGAGAGTTGCTGCATCACACTGCGGAGAAACTAGGTTTTGCACAGCAAACAATTTTCACTGGGGTCTTCCTGATCCTGCCATACCATGTGGGTTAAATCGGGTTATATTCAACCTTAATTTAATTATTCATAGCATATCAAGTAAAATACTTATAAGTGTTACGTACAAATAAAAATACTTGTTCCTATAGTCGAATAAAAACAGAAAGAGTGTAATGAAACTGCACTGTCGCAAACGTCTAGTATCCAAGTTTACATATATACCTTCAGTTAGGGGAGAATGGTTTTGGAGTAAAGGCTTTTGGGTATTGAAGAATCTAACTTATTCAGTAATTATGTAGAAATTGAGCTGCTAATTCTCTGTTGTGTTTAGATCCCTGTTTTACACTCCTAATGGGACCAGCATGGGTTTGTATGGATTATGGATGGGGAGGTGATTGAGAAAGGGTACAGTTTTTTAACTTTTTTCCCTGTTATTTTACCTGCATCTGCTTCCATTCTCATTTCCCTTTCATCCTTCATTTTCTTATTCTGTATATGTATTATCATAATCACTGTACATCGCACTTAATTTCACAAATGCCTTTACGTGATACTTGACTCAATCTGGGAATCCTTGGTTTTGTAGGCTATCATGCTATTATGCTATCCAATGCGCTCTCAGGGCTTGTCAGCTCCCCATTTATTCCTTTGGGCTAGAAGTCCTTAAAAACTGTCACATTTGCAATAAAGTGCCAAAAGTATCCTCATGATATCCATTCTCAATACAGTTCAAAAGTATTGGAAAGCACGAATGCTAATGGCTTCATTGCCAGATGCAAGGCACTAGAAAACAACAACAACATATCCATTCTCAATGAAATGGGATTGGAATTTGACATGAATATGATAAAGATCTGCCTAACATCCAGTTAACACATTTTTGGTAACTTTATATAGCCTAGAATGATCTGGAAGAATAGAGCTTCTTAGTGGTGAAAAAACAATAAAAATAGGTTGCAGGGTTGTAGAGATTACCCTACATACATAAACTCACAAATTTTATTTTCAAATTTATTATTTTTAAATTTATGTTCAAGTTTGGGTTTTATTTAAATCATTAGAGCCATTTCTTAGACAATTAAAAACAATGACAAATTTTGCATGCAAAGTGTATTTTGGAGTAGGGGTATTTTCTTGAAAATCATTTGTCATTGAAATTACATATAAAGTTTGGTATTTATCCAGCATTTCATGTTTGTTATACTGCTCATACACATATATTTTTTTAAATTCAGGGGTCTCAAAAAATACATTTCTTGTGGAATCCTATCAGTGTTCAGGACAGAATGTAATGCTTTTTCTACCTATAAATGTAAATATGAAAGTATTTCTTTTAAGTTTCATGATCATTCTTTGCAAGTACGTTTTCCTATAATTCACAAATCTTGCATGAAAATAATTTTTAGTTGAAGTTGTTCTCAGGGGATTGAATATCACAGGCAGACGTATCCAAACTAAGAAAAGGTTGAGAACTTTCCTTGTTCCTTATATTTCATGCAGAATATTTATCCATATACTCCTTACTGTCTGACCATCAAGAAGGGGAACTAGAGGAATGTGCTATGTAAACATTTTCTACCATCCTCATCATGGTTATACAGTCTCGTATCATATACAGTATAGAGTGTTATCAGATACATGTATACACAGCAGTTACATACAAATATTATTGGGAGAGCAAAAATCCTCCGAATGGGGTGGGTGGTGTTTCGCCTGTCGGCATCCATCTGTCGCTATCATAGAAAAGCACAGGTGAAACAATACAACATTTTTAAAAAACCTTGTTCAAAAAACTACAAACATACTGTTTCTGGTGTTAGATGCACATGGAAGAAGAAGGTGTTATCAACAGAGGTTGTGAAGCTGCACTCTTTCCTCTTCTTTTTGCAGATGTTAACTTTCTTCCTGCAACTGACAATTTGTGTGTTCCATTTTGAAATCAGAGGAACATCACAGTTTGTTCAGCTCTGAGAATTTGACAATACACCCTAGTTGATCAAGAAAGACTGCCGCTTTTGTGTTTTTGGGGTGTAAGGGGTAGTGATGCGCCTCCTATAGCCTCTCCTACCCAATTCCCATCCTCATCCTGCCCGTGGTGCACCTTGCTTTTAACAGATGAGGCTCTGGGGACCGAATCACAGTGGTATAACTGTTTCATCTAAAATGGAGGAAATGCCATTTACATATGTGCTGGCCTATCACAGCACAACAGCGTCCCTCAGAGGCACATGAGGGGAAGGTCGGTGGATCTAAATACCACCTATTTAGTCCTCCCGGCTAGGTCCAATGGACCCGTTGACCAACGATAGGTGTGGTCCCCTTTGCAAAATGGGGGTTTAAGTCGGGTGATATAACTGCCACATTGTAAAACTGGTGCCCATTAAGAAAACAGTTACATGAAAGCCATACGAGTCCTAAAGATAAACATTCTGGAGTTAAAACTGTCCCCCAATCGGATCTCCGGGTGGGGACATCTTTAGGCAAATTTCATCACAACAATTCCAATACTTTAAGAACTCTACAATGGAATGCAGGAGGCATGTCCCAGCCTAAAAAAACAAGAGCTAATGAAAATATTAAAAGACCAAGATATAGATGTCTTCACAGTACAAGAAGCCAATATATCAGAAGAACAAGAAATATACTTTGAAATGTATCAGTACACTGCACATATACTTCCAAAAGCTCGTCAAATAGCAAGTGGTATTCTTACAGGAATTAAAAGAAATATGAAAGCTACTATTCAAATCCAAAAAACAATCTAAGAACAAGATAAATCAGAAATAGTTAGAATTGAAGTATGGAAAAGTAACTACCACTATAGAATTTACAGTATCTACAATCCTCCAGACAATACACTAGATCTAAATTCTATTCCCATAGAACCCAAAAGTATTTTAATAGGTGATTTTAATGCACACTCCCCTAGGTGGGGCTACAGAGATATAAATTCAGCAGGAAGAGTCATAGAAGACCTATTAAACTCATCAACAATGGAATTAATATTTAATCCAAATGATCCACCCACTTACCTTCATTATAATGGTCCGGGTACAAAACCTGATCTTCTGATGGTGTCATCTGACATAATTGACAATACAAAAAGAGAAATAATAGAGGACCCAGGTTCAGGCCACAGAATCACCATAAACTCCATAAGAGGTCTAATAAATAAAAGTAACAAACCAAAAATTAAAACTTCTTGGAATTTTAAAAAAGCAGATTGGTCCAGTTTCCAAAATGAGATAGAAGGGAAGTGTAATATACTGTTAGAATCAGAGTTCAAGTCAACAGATGAAATGAATAAAAAAATTTGTGAAATATTATTGACAGCAGCCAAAACACATATCCCCAAAGGAAAGTTAAAGAAATATAGCTACTTTTGGTCTCCATCTTTATCTAAGTTAAAACACGAAAGAAATATAGCAAGAGTAAAAGTCGAAAGAACCAAGTGTCCAGAAGATGTACAAAAGTGGAGGAGAAAAGCAGCCATTTTTAAGAAAGAATTAATTACAGCAAAGAGGGCCAGTTTCACAAATTTTGTAGAACATATGGACTATTGGAAAGATGGAAATAAAATATACAAATTCCTTAATAAAACAAAATTATCAAAAAATACAACTGGACCATTAAAACATAATAACAAAAGCTTAACTACAGATAGGGAAATAGCAGAATCCCATAACAAGTTTTTTGCTCAGTCACAAAGAATGCCCCAAGCGTATAAAAAACAAGATAAAGCTATCCAAAAGACTATCAGAGAAACTAATAAGCCAAAAGATATACGAAATGATATTTTTATTCAGGATTTTAACAAAAGAGAACTAGATTTAGCAATAGAACAATTACAGAACAAAAAATCTCCAGGACCTGACAAGATCCATCCAGAGTTTATTAAACACCTTGACAGGAAAGGAAAAGAAATCCTACTTAAACTGTATAACACGTGTTGGAGAATGACTGTGCCTTCCGACTGGAAAAAAGCCATTATCATCCCGATTTTAAAGAAAAACAAACCCTCAAACAATATTAATAGTTTCAGGCCAATATCTTTGACCAGTGTTATTGCAAAAGTGATGGAAAGAATGGTGGCATCTAGACTTAACTGGTTCCTAGAATATTACAACTTAATTAATAGTTCACAGACCGACTTCAGACAGAATCATAGTACAAGTGAAAATGTACTCCTACTAAGCCAAGACAGCAAGGAAGCTTTTAATAGAAAGGAGGATACCTTGGCAGTATTGATTTTAAATCAGCATATGACTCAGTCTGGAGAAACAAATTAATTTAGAAGTTGCAATCAATAGGTGTGAAAAGTAATATGCTTAAATGGATAACTCAGTTTATTTCACAAAGATTTTGTGCCACAAAATATAATACATACATTTCCAAATATAAACAAACACACTGAGGACTTCCACAAGGTGCTGTTCTGAGCACAACACTCTTTAACATATATATAAATGACCTTCCATCAATAATAAAAACTTTAGAAACCAAAATTGCTTTATTTGCTGACGATATAGTCATTTGGACTCCAGGCTCTCCAAAAAAAACCCGAATTAATTAAAAACAGAATAGAAACAGCCCTAAACAAAGTACATGAATGGAGCTCCAAAAACCTCATGACTATCAATGTGGAAAAAACAAATTATGAATTTGAGAGGTAGAACTGGAACTTAAAAATTCAATGCCACAACTGGGATTTGAACCACAGACCTTCCGCTTACCAGGCGGACGCTCTAACCACTGAGCTATTGTGACAAACTGCCAGAATGGCATTAAATTCTCAAACCAGTACGTTCAAACTTTGCCCACACACGGCTTGTGTGTTTAAAAACACCAACAGTAAGTTTTTTGGCATAAATAAACACTAATTACCATTCTGAAGGTTATTTAATCCTGGGATATACAGTACTTACAACAGTAAGTCACCATTGGGGTAATTTGTCTCTGATGTGAGACTGCCTTTGTGGTTTACCAGGAGAAATACGAACTGGTTTGAGAATTTAATGCCATTCTGGCAGTTTGTCACAATAGCTCAGTGGTTAGAGCGTCCGTCTGGTAAGTGGAAGGTCTGTGGTTCAAATCCCAGTTGTGGCATTGAATTTTTAAGTTCCAGTTCTACCTCTCAAACTTTGCCCACACACGGCTTGTGTGTTTAAAAACAGCAACAGTAAGTTTGTTGGCATAAATAAGTAAAAATTATGAATTGTTTACACTAAAATACAAACCAGTTAATATTAACATAAATTATAATGGTAAACCACTCAAAGCAGTTGATGATGCCAAATACTTAGGCATCACTTTCGACAGAAAGCTAAGTTGGAAAAAACATATAACAAACATCTCAGAAAAGGTTGAAAAGAAACTGCAAATCCTGAAAAGGTTAGCTGGTGCTAAATGGGGCTGCTCAAGGAGAGTCCTTAACACAACATACAAAATGTATGTTAAACCAAACCTCTTGTACTGTTCTGAAGCTTTAATAACAGCAGCAAATGCTAACATCAATAAACTTGAACAAATACACAATCAGGCTCTTCGCCTAATCACTGGAGCAGTTAAATCCACACTTATTGATGCCATGCTTGCCTTAACACGGACCCCATCAATAACAACAAAAATAGAACAACAAGTATTGCTCCAACACGAGAAAATGTTACGACTGCCAAACTCTAAATGGACAGAAGAGAACCTCCCCCCTTCAATCCTTAAAACTCATAGTAGTTTCCTAGAAAAGGTAACACAGATTAAATCCAAATTGAACATTCCTAACACCAGAGAAAATCTACTTATAGGAGAAAATCCATTGGAATTATTGCAACCTACCTTCAGTTTGGAATTAATAGAGGAAATAAGTAAATCAGACACACCAAAAGAAATACAAAAACTTCTAGCTCTGGAAACAATCAATACTAGATATCCCACAGAAGAATGTCTGCACATATATACTGATGGATCCTCCACGGAAAACCTTACTGGAGCTGGAGTTACATGTTTCCTTTTATCATTCTGTTGGCAGAGACACAACAAATTATGATGGAGAAATAGAGGCTATATACATTGCTCTCCGACAATTATTAAATCTTCCCTTAAATAAATTTAACAAGGCAGTAATTCTTTCAGATTCTAAAGCTGCAATTCAAGGAATATGTTCAAATACTACAAAGAAGTCAACAAAAATTAGAGAATGCTACAAAATGTTAACACAACTCCAAAAAGTTAATAAGACTGTTCATCTCCAATGGATTCCAACACACTGTGGAGTCATGGGGAACGAAGCTGCAGACTCACTTGCAAAGAAAGGCACAACAATAAAACAAAAGTCTAAATTCAATTTCTCATATTCCTCAATAAAACGCTTGATCATTAAAAAATTTTCTCATTCATACCTACAAGAAATAGAAACAAATGCCAAAGATAAAAAATGGATTACACTACTTTCCAACCCAGATATAATCCCCCAGAGACCAAGGAAAACAGCTGTTGCAGCCTTCCGACTACTGACAAATCACGACTGCTTAGCAAGTCATCTCTACAGAATAGGTATCTCAGCTTCACCAATATGCAATATGTGTCCTGTGTAACGATCCAGCAGAAATGAACGAAGACCACTTGAAGACCTGTGAAGCATTAAGATCAGAAGAAACTACAGTTCAAAAGTATTGGAAAGCACGAATGCTAATGGCTTCATTGCCAGATGCAAGGCACTAGAAAACAACAACAACAATTAGTATGAAGTTCATAGCTGTAACTTTGCACCCATTGCTGGAGTTGAAGCTACCTCCTTCCAAAGTACTCTGCTCCATTTTACAAATGCAACTGCTATGTGTTATCTGTCATACAGTTTGATGTTTGCTCAAGCACATATTGCTCTTCTACATAGTGACATATTAAGTCATCTTCAATATGGAGGGTAAGCGAACACAGGGTAAAAGAAATTGAGGATTTGAGTAATTCCTCATCAAAGCAGAAAAGAAGCATTATGATTTATTGATCAGAAATTTTGTAAAGAAAGAAAGTGAAAATTTATGCTAGAACTAAAGTACAGCTTTCTTATTTTGTAGTTCTTGTCATGCAATGAGCAGCATGACATTAACCTTCCCCTGCATAGTAGATAACGTGTTGGATTGCAAAGTTGAAGCTTGTCAGATTCAGTCTTCTACAGTTAAGATGAATTGTAATATTAGGTTTCTGTGCACTTGTATAATGTAGTATATAAAAGGGGAAGAATGGGGAGAATGAGAGCGGGGGGGGGGGGGGGGGGGGGGAGAAAAGGCAGAAAGCAGGAACTTTATGACAGTTACACCCATTTAGTGCAAAACTGGCCCAAATCAGAGCCTAAAGAGTTAGTGACCCAAGTTCTACATAATTAACATCTTTTTAGGGACAAAAAAGAAAATTTCAATATCAGAAATGTCTGAGAATGCGTATTAACACCTGCATAAGCAGTGTCAAACAGAGCTCAAATGGGCGTGGAGAGAACATGTGCAGTGCTTGAGTAAGCCCAACACCACTAGGGACTGAGGCTATGGCAAGCGTTGTACACTCTGCCTTCAACATCTACATAGTGAATAGGTCGTGCAATAATTTACAAGCCTAGTGGATACATTGCTTTCCTTTGCAAGCAACAGGGAGAGAGTATGCTTAGTTGTTTGAGTCAATTGAATGGGTGAGTGGAAAAAAATGTTCCATAAAATTCATTTTGTAGATACTTTCTTAAGCTATCCAGTGAGAGTAAAAGGGAGAATATTCCAGTCGCATATCATTGTTAAAAGAAGCATTGAAGTTTTAGTTGATTGGAAAAAAGATAATATTCCAGGAATGTTATCTTATTTCTGCATTCAAGCTGAAAAAATAAGATCTCTACTGCTGAAGAATGATGGAAAACTTAAAATCAATGTTAAAAAATTAAAGGGCATCTTAGAAGTTACCCACTGGATGCCTTATAAGTACAGGTCATTTTGTAAAGACATCCATAAGTATTCGACTTCAAATACAACAGTATTAAATATGAATAACGGTCACCATTGTAGAGTGCAAAATGATTTTGAAGCATTCTTTGCATTGTTAAACATTTCATGTCACAAAAATATAGCTAATATATTTTATCTGTTGTGAAAATGGAAAAAGGATAACATTCCAGCACATTTAATAAAACATAAGTACCTGAGTTAACAGTTTTTTTAGTTTGATACTTTTTGAGTGAACACTTAGTGAATATATCTACAACTGTCTAATTGTAACTTTTTGTGCACAACCCTCAGTTTTTTTCTATTTACTAATTTTTGTTTTCCAATGTCATGGTATCTGAGGTTAATCTATGCTAGGAACATTTATGTATCTGTTGTGGTGGTTGGACAATTATGTAAATTTGTTTATATTTGTGATGAATTTTATGTGAAATGTTATTTATGTGTTTATTGATATTGTCACAGTGGCCCTGGGCCCAAGTGTTGATGGTAAGAGTTGGCGGGCGGCAGGAGTGGGCCGGAGGCCCTTACCTGTCTTAATGACTTGTCCTCTGGCAGGACAATGGGCCATACGGACACAATAGCTGTTGTGTTCTGTTTCCTCTCTAGAGATTTCTTATTCACTCAGAGCATTCCGCTTCCAGAAGTCTCATTGGACGAGGCACTATATATGGGACGTGCTCGTGCCCCGAGACGAAACTGTACTACTGTGCTTTTCAAATGGAAAGGAGTTTGTCCTTGAGTGCCTCCAGGCCGGCAACCAAACAGAGTCCTGCTCTGTTGTCATATTGTTTTCCCCTTAAGTGGGGCTTGTCGCGTGCCAAGAAATATTAAAAGTGTGGGGGTTATGAGCTTGCAACGCTGTGCATGTAAATGCATCTCATTGGCTCTAGATCAGAACTCTTCCCATTTGAAAAGTATGTAGTTGTTCTTGTAGTGGGCTGTGGGAGTTAGTTAAACATTTACGAAGTGTTCAGTGGACAGTGCCTGTGAATCATGCCAAGTGCAGTTCTGTGCGAGTCATAATCTGACGGTACTTTATCATGATTCTGTTCGACGGTTGTTCTGTTGCTCTGAGTTTGTACGACAGTCATCTAAGTGTGACATTAGCGCTACGGTGACTAGAAGACAATAAAGTGTGATTAGCAGTAACTGGTGGTTTCTCATTTGTTACTCTGGTGTCAGAAGTGGGATTCGTCGAATCACCGTCTAGTTATATTGTTGTCAGAAGTTGTAATGTAAGAAATCAAAAGCATGAAAACAAATAAACTCCGAAATGAAAGAAATGAAGACAGAAATAAATAACGTAAACCCCAGAATGGAAGAAATGAAATCTGGAGTGGAGAAATTGGGAAGCAAACTAAAGACCTGGAAATCTGGGTTGGAGGAGATGAAAGCAGAGACGTCCAAGATGAAGATGGAGCTACCGGTGAAGATCGACAGGGAACTGGTTGGCACGAACGTGAAGACGCGGGAAGTTGGGAGACCTCTGCCAGCACGTGGACGTCTTGGAGGACGACGGGGAACGTCTTGGCACCCTGGAAGGAAGGGCTGACGGAAGGTTAAGGAATGGGATGCAAGCGGCAGACGGGAGAGCGCAGACCTTGGGAAGGAGCACCTAGTGGCCGAGGCGACAGTTAGGCTCGCCTCAGAGAACTAAACTGTACGTCACAGGTAAGACAGAGAGACAGCTCAGGGACGTTGTCGGTGATGTGTGTCGGGGATGTAGCCAACCAGCAAGCGAGGAACACATGAGAACCGACTTGGCATGGAATATGGAGGGGCAGTCGGAGCCATCCAATTAAGTGATGTACAGTGCTGTGAACAGAAGAATGGAGGCCATCATCGTGGATGGTAGGATACAAGGGTACGAGTGAACACAAGTGCAGCAGTGACCATGATTCGACCGGTTGTGGCGAAGGTCGTTGCTGGACCCACCTGGACAGGTGGCTGCAAAGATGTGCCAGGGAGGTTGGTGGTCATGGAACTACTTGGGCCGTTTTCAGATGTGCAGGATGGCCTGTCAACACACCTGAATGAAGGGCAACTGAACGAGGAGCCAACAAAGTCGGTGATACTGCCGCAGAAGTTCAAAGCAGGATGGCAAACGTCCTATCCGAACCAAGGGGCTTTACCCAACAGTGATACCAAGGATTGTGCCACCTGGAGAAGAGGTTTGATGGTGTAGTCCACCGTGTGCCCAAGGGAGATGCTGTCAGTGAAAGGCTGGTTGGGACGACCAACCCTGAGGAGGAAGCAGTTTCACAGTAGCCTTGGGCCCGAGAGTTGGTGGTTGGCAACCTAGGCTCTGCCGATGGCAAGAGCGGACCAGAGGCACTTAGCTGATCCGTCCTCTGGCAGGACAATGGGCCATACGGACACAATAGCTATTGTATGCCATTTTCTGTCTAGGCTGCTCCTTATTCACTCCAGAGCATTCCACTTCCAGAACTCTCTCATTGAATGAGACACTATATAAAGGACTCGTTCATGTCCAGAGGCAGAGCTGTACTAGTTGTTCTTGTAGTGGACTGTGGAAGATAGTTAAACATTTACAAAGCG
Source organism: Tenodera sinensis (assembly GCA_030765045.1). Lineage (NCBI taxonomy): Eukaryota > Metazoa > Arthropoda > Insecta > Mantodea > Mantidae > Tenodera > Tenodera sinensis. The sequence continues at coordinate 151,914,025 of CM060961.1, read as the reverse complement.
TTCAGTGGACAGCACCTTTGAATTGTGCCAAGTGCAGTTCAGTGCGAGTCGTAATCTGACAGTTCTTTATTTTGATTCTATTTGATGGTTGTTTTGTTGCTCTGAGTGTTACGCAAGTGATCTAAGTGTAACAGTGCTATGCTAACTAGAAGGCAATAAAGTGTGATTAGTAGTAGCTGGTGGTCTTTCTCATTTGTTATAATATATTTATGTATTTACACATGTCTGAAACGATACTTAAACTTGCTTGAGTTTCCTCATTTATTGCCATAGAAAAATATAAATACATTTTGTTACCATCACTATGAGAACAGTAACTATACAAAAGAAGATTTTATAGACATAGTAGTTTGAGCCCTAGTTCAAACCAGATATATCAAAAGCTTCTTTGTGCATTTATTGATAAGTCATAGGAAAATTTCAGACATATAAAATTATTAAAATTACAACTGTTGAAATTGTTTGAAACAAATTTTACATTTTATTAAAACCTTGCCTTATCGTCACCAATTCCTGCAGACATCAAGAGCTCATCTCAAAATCAATGCTTCATTTAGTAAAGAACCGCTGCACCCACAAACTAGGGGAGATGGAATATTGTCTGTTTTTCACTCAGCCATTCAATTGACTTTTAGTGTGTAGTACTACTTTTCAGTGTGATATGCAAGAATGTCAGTTATTCACAACTTCAATTTTGTTTATAAAATAATTTAATGATTGTGCCATGTTATTCTGTTTAAACTTGTTTTGTAATTGTGTAGTGTGCTACACATAAAACAATTGTTACACTGAATGTTAAAAGCACTTACATTTGGGCAGAGTCAACTTGGGATATGACAGCCAGCATGTTTGCTAGGCTGGACCTAGTGTCAATGAACCCTTAAACCTAATACACTCACTCTCAGCTGCAAGATGTGTCTCAACAGGCTGCACCAATAACATGACACAGTGTAACAGATCTCATCCTTGTTGCATGATTTTTGCCAAGGCATCCCAACATGCCGTCGTAGACGAGTGAACGGGCTGGTTGTCAAGTCCCAAGTTGATTCTGCCCAACTTTAAACTACTGTAAAAGCTTAACATTTCCACTGCTTTTCAGGAGAGTGAAGGTACCTATTCAATGCTTGTAAAAGCAATGGTTTCAGATAAAAAGATGAGATTACTGGTTAACATCAATCATTTAAGACAAAAGAACCCCAAAAGGGCAGCAAGGTAAAGTAATTTAACATTATGCTATAATTATTTAATGTTAGATCAAAGATGAAATATATAACATTGAACCAAATTGTGCAGATAAATGCCCTATATTAATGGGTTGAAATTGGTAGGAAAGTGAAAGAATGGTGGCAATAGTACTTAATACATTATTCTTAATTATTGGGTTCCAACACAGTTTAGTTTTCTCTGTGCTTTTTCACGTATGTTTAGATTGATAAGCATGTAGCATATGTAGTACACAATTTCTCAACAAAATCATGCTGAAATATTTCTGAGACATTGATATTGTCGGTAAAAGTAACTGAAATAGTTCTCAACATTTAGTTTGAGAATAATGTTGATGAATGTTAAATAGGTCTGTTTTACAGGAGATTGTTTATTGCCTTAGATTTGCATAATTGAGAAACTCGTGTCTGTTATATGAAACTTTTAAGTTGGAAGTCAAACATTCTCATTGTATCTAACAGAAGTCTTAGGTTTCTCAAATTTTATTTATCTTTTTGGGGATGGGAGGTCAAAAGGCATAATTCTCACACAAATAGGTAATCGAGGACAACAGTGAAGTATTTATTGCTTGCACTCCTATTAGTGGGTAATGTTAATAGTCATTTTTAGTTGCTACAAATCTGAAATGGTAGTTTACCATATATCATTTAAATATTTTCTCTGGCCAAAGAATTTTTCTTTTGCAAATTTCCTGCAAAGTGATATCTGCCATGGATTCTGGGGTACAGTATTAAAATTTTGAATTACATATCGAGTACGGCTCTAGCAGTGGAACTGAGCGGACGTATAGTGAAGGGAGCTCCCGTGGCCGAGGTGAAAAAGGAGTTAAGCGACATGGCAGCTAAAGGGCAGAGATACGAAACAGTTGTAGTAAGAGATAAAGGACTGGCAGAGAGATTTAGACAAGAGTGGATGAAATATGATAGGGGAAACAAAGAAATGGATACGTTAAAACGGGAAATTCAAAATTTAAAAAGAACACTTGAAAGAATGGAAGATAAAAGCAGAAAATACAATGTCATGATTTCAGGAGTTGAAAAACGTGGAGTGGGAGTATATCAGGATTTAGAAGACCTACTAGTGAACAAATTGGAAATACATCTGAAAGGCTACGAGATTTGCGATGCACTTAGAATCGCCAAAATACCAGGGAAAAGAAATATTTACAAACACATAAACGGCTAAAGAAGTACTAAAACAGGCAAGAAAATTGAGAGGATCAACTATTTACATCAACAAGGACTTAACGATGTACAAAGTACGCAAATGAAGGAGCTAATTAATCGGAGAAGACAAGCAAGAAATGAAAGCAAGAGGGTTTACATTAAAAACTTTGAGCTGTACGCAGTTAACCAGGCAAGCAACAGAGAGGAAGAATGGACCAAGCGACGGGCAGAGGCAGGACCAGCAGGCATTGCACCAAGAAAAACAAGGAAACGACCAAACATCAGCAAGAAATATCACAGAACAGACAACTACTCAGCAAATTGAAACAATGTGGTTTCAGTGACAAGTGCTCCAAAGTCAAAGTCAGGAGTGAGCAAAACGCAAGGTGACAAAATGGTAGGATGTGGCACGCGGAAAAAACTGAGGAAAGAGCCAAGGTCGGGGATGACAACATTGGACGTTGGAGAGCACAGAGAGGAAGCGATACCAGTGAGGGTGAGGGGGAAAGGGAGAACTAGGCAGGAGAAAAAGAAAAAATGTGGTATTTCGCTGAGAGCATCAAGGTTTAAAACATGGTTGGGTAATCCATAAATGAGGAAGCAGAGGGTTTTTATACACAGTGAAAGTGAGGTTATAAGTGTTATGGGTAGTGAAGTACTGAAATGAAAACTAATGAAGTGTACAATTTAAACTGATGAAAAGAAGTTATGAGCGAAGTTGATAAGAAAATTTTGAGAAAGAGGGAAAGGAATAGGGGTGGGAGATGACAGAAAAACAGAAATAAAAATTTAAGGGTGGGAGTAGGATAAGATTAATGAAAAGGTAAACATGTGTAATGTGTATGTAGAGGGCAGTTTTATTGAAGGGCTACTCTAATAGCAAAGGGACCAGGGTCCAGCTCAGGGGTAGCCCAAGGTGTATCAGATTTAGTACTCAATAAATATTCATTCATTCATTGAATTACATATCCAGTTAAGCTTTGTGACAGTGATTAAAAGCAAAGTACTAATATTGTGCAATGTGATTTTTAGAGGCTAGAAAGGTGCTTTAAATCAATCCAAATATAATGAATCACCCTTGCAATTGATAAAGTTACAATAGACATCTGAAGATTTTATTTTATCTTATGATTTCCATATCCTGGAACCCACTGAATTCATCGCTTGTAACTTTCTTTTCTCTGCACATTATTGGTTATAGATAAACTTAACTAATGTTAATAACCAACTGCAACAAGAATGATTTGGCATGATTGCATGCCTATTAATGACAGCTGAAATAAATCAGTGCATGTGAAACTTAAGTCTCTTGCATTTTGTCTACTCCACTGTACATTGATATAAATTAAAACAAGTGGCCATGCACATAGCAGTTTCTATCCCACTTATGTAATACTAGATGTACACCATGGACAAAAAATGTATGTATGTATGTATGTATGTATGTATGTATGTATGTATGTATGTATGTATGTATGTATGTATGTATGTATGTATGCACCTGTACATGCAGGTATATGTTCCAGACAGGACTCTTTTTTTTTGTCCATGGGGGTACCTTTGAGACAGTTACAAATGCCTTTGCATGTTTATAATAAAATATGCTAACAGAGTGCAAGGCAGAAAATGTTACTGAAGTATTTATCTCTCATTTTATGCAATTCTTTTTTTATTTTTTTCTCAGTCTTCTTAATAATGCTTTTGAAGAACAGTTGGCTTTCCAAAGAGCTTTGAAGGAATATGTTGGAAGTTTTGATCCAACTTATGCCAAGGAGAATGAAGAATTTTTCATTGCATTTGAAGGAAGTTTTGGAAACAAACATGTGACACCTCGTACTTTGATATCAAAATATCTGGGGAATTTGGTTTGTGTGGAAGGAATCGTAACTAAATGTAAGATATTCTTAATTTGTAAACAAATAAAATAAGTAATTGTTGCAGAAATCATCATTTCATAATGCATTAAAATGTAGTTTTTTCTGTACTTTATAATAAACACTTGCTTTTATTTACATTGACATAAGCCACTGTATAATAAATATGTATTTTGTGTAGGTTCTCTTGTCAGACCTAAAGTAGTACGGAGTGTCCACTACTGTCCAGCAACAAAGAAGGTTTTGGAGCGCCGTTATGCAGATCTTACTTCATTTGATGCTTTTCCATCCAGTTCAGTTTATCCTACAAAGGTAAAAACAAATTTATACACCCATTTTATAAATAACTCTAGAATCATGAGAGGTAGAATTGGAACTGAAAAACCCAATGCCACAGTCGGGATCTGAACCACAGACCTTCCACTTGCCGTGTGGTAGCTCTAACCATTAAGCTACTGTGACAACCCACCAGAATGACACTGAATTCTCCAACCAATTCATATTTCTCTTGGTAGACCATAGAGGGAGTCTCACATCAGAGACAAACACCCCAGTGTCATTCAGTGTCAACATTGCCCACACATGGCTTGTGTGTTCAAAAACACCAGCAGTAAGTTTGTTAGCATAAATAAATAGCTCTAGAGTCATGTTTTTAACTTTAGTTTAGTTGCCCATATCCAGGACTGGTTCACTCCTTAACAGTTATTTCTTAGAGAGTGGAACTGAAAATTAATCTGTTGCAAATAAAGATATTTTAATGCTATACCAGGCAATGTTACAAACTAAAGGTTGGTTCACAGTAACCTGAGAATGGGAAGCAAAGTAACATATAACAGTTTGGTTTATAATGACTAGAGAGTAGATTTTATGTGGCAAAAAAGGGTAAAATATTTTTATGTGCTAAAAAGATGAGATTATTTGTTAAAAATGTTAAAATATTTTACTGAAGTTCACAGAAGTGAAGGAAAATTATTAATTATACTTATGGATACTCATCCTTTGTAGATGTACTACTTCGCAAACCAATGAGGCGTATTGACCTTGGTTGTTGAGTGCTATGGTCGCTTCTATCTTGTTTGTTGGAACAACAAAATAATAGTAACTTGGCATATAGTCAGTGATAAAACACAAATAGATGATCTCTCACTCCTGCCGATATGAGTGTTGTTGGCCTGAACGTATGATTGCATCTGAACACAGTGTATATACCCATCTCGCTGTGTTTGTGGCATAAGCTCACGTAAACAACTTGGCAGTTTCACATTCTCTCCGATATGCCTCATGGCTTTGCCAAGAAGTATAGCACCTCCTAGCATGTCCACTTAAAATTGCAGTGAACAAAAAGTGTTGTCCAAATTGTCCATCACGAATGTGTGCCAATTGTGTCTAAATGGTGCCTTACATTGTGAAAATGAACTTTCCACATCACAGTATATCAAACCCATATTTCAACAAAGGGGTGTTATCAACACTCACACACTTTAAATCACCTACTTGTTTACCTTCCATGATTTGAGCTACTTTACAGGTTTTGAAAACCATTGTTTTTCTCAAATACATTTTTAAATTTGTCTTCTAGCACTTTTAGCCCTGGTAACAAATTATCATTTCAACAGCCTCCTTAAATGTTTACCAACTTAAACAGATTTGTAGATAGGAATGCCAAATCATTTTTAATTGACCATCTTTCAATAAAACCTGAACTATTTCTATAGATGACATAATATTTGTGCAACTAATTTACAACTGTACCCCTGCCGCTGTAAGTTTGCACTTCACAGCTCGCATGGATTCGCGTCAAGTTGGCTATTCTGCACTTGCGATGTTGTCGTTACACGGTAGCAGATGGCGTAGCTTTCTATTGCATCACAAAACCACATAAACAATGCGCATAAGCTATGAACGTAAGAACAATAAACTACTTTGTTATTGCTAATAATTGAAGGTAAACAGGTATTTTGTCATGGTGTCTTCGCATTGACCCATGTTTTGTCCAGCCACACAATTTTGTGGAGTCTTTGAGTAGGATTTTATGCAAAAACTTATTTTGCACCGCTACTGTGTGTCTTTTCCAGCAGTACTTTCATCCATTTACCTTTTTATATTGGAAGCCAATCTCTACACCACTTTCTGCAATGTTTTGCCCCCGGTGAAAAGTAATTTCCGCACAGTTGGGTACTCCTTTCTACCGTAGTAGGCGTAAATATGCTGTTGAATGGCGTCTTTCGAATGCATCAAGCTCTGTGACCATATGAATGCAGTCCAGCAACCATCTCTTGAAGCACTACTCCCTGTCTGATTACGGTTCTTCTGCTTAATCCAAGTATTCTTGCAGTCTGCTCTATAACTTCATCAGCAGGAATAGAGGAATGCCCATGGATATCCACATATTCCTTCTCTTTTTCATAAAATTCCCTCATTCTTCTTAATAATTCCAATGCTTGGCTTTTCAGTGGCACACCTCAACGTATAGGATTTTCACTTCGTGAATCACTCGGTGAACGGCATCTCTTCTAAGGCACTAGCTTGCACGTTAAATGTTGTGTATATAATACAAATAATTTATATAAACATGATATAAAATAAAGAATTTAAACACCAGCAACACTATCAACAATAACAAATATAACTCGCAAAGTACAACTAGACGCACATTATAGAAATCACAAACTGAAGCACGTTGCTGGAAACAGTGATATTCAGCAACAGAGCATCTCCTTCTAGCTTTGTGACCAACCGGAATGCTGCCCTGGGATTGGCTCAGGAAGTTTTACAGACGGCACTTTTCATCCCTGTTCTGCAAGTGTACGAACTTAAATGCCAGCTGTTAAGTGCAAACTTACAGCGGCCGGGATACATATGCACTTAGTCAAGTCCCCCAGCAGTGACTACCAATACAGGGGGAAGATAATTTTTTTTTTTTTTTCCATTTGAAACAAGTCTATCCATATTGGATATAGAAGTATGATACAATAACATAAACTATGAAGAGTACGAAGTATACAAATGACAGGAATAGTTTTTGGAAAACTTGTGGAAAGTATTTGACCTGCTTCTATCATACATTGTGCATCATCTGTGAGAAAGAGTAGTATGTAATTGTATTTTGTACCATTTAACCATAACTTATGCATGTTTCATTAAATATCAGATATCTCTTCACATGCCATTAAATATGGCAGCTCACAAACTGTTTCATCATTTTTCAATACACCAACATTTCCTATTTTTCAGAAACTTGTATCTTGGGGTTTCATCAGTGCACATGCAAGGTTTTTCATTTTCACATGTTGCCCTAAGTTTTTGCAAAGTTTCATGATAGCACTTAGGAAAGTAGTTCTTTCTTAATTTTGATAGTTCAGGAGGCTCAATGCTGATATGTACTTGTTAAAGTACATTATACAAAGTTATTATACTTGTTAAAATACTTAAGAAATGATGTCAATATTTTGTATATTTTGATATATCCAATATCATGTATTTGATCTAAGGATGAATAAATAATGTTTAGTCAAAAAGTTCCTAAGTTGAACATTGTTTACTTTTTATGTGGGATATTGGCTGCAACCAATGCTCTGCATAAGTTAAAATTATATTGGGGTCCATTATAATTGTCCTAAATGAAAAAGTTGGTTCACCTTTCAATAATTGTTGTAAATTCACACAAGTTGCAGCAGCAATATGTTTATTTCCAAATAAACGTTGAATGACTTTTGAACGATGATCTGTACTTTGTTTTTCCATGTGGTTAGCAAAATAAAACTACTGTCCATGGTAAACATACTTATTTGTCTACATATTAATAAAGACGTAATTTGACACTTGATTTAACTTTCGGCATGTTTTCAAGGCACACAAGTTAAACAAATATATTCATATGAACTGAAGAAGGAAGGAACACGGCCTGTAGACATCATTCGCATAGTTTATCTCAAGCATCAGTTTAGCAGCATGAACATGTAAATATACAGATGGCAAATGAGATATAACCAAGATGTCAGCATATTCTAGACAGGCTTGAAGCCCAAGAACATCTAGAATATGTTCATCGCCAGGAAGGCTTAAGATGTCAGCATGTTTATTATGATGGCCTAATCTATTTTATTTACCTTAGGCACCATGATATGGTGAACATTCTCGTATACCTGTGATGCAATACAAGTGATTCGTAAACATATTGTATATATGCATTTATAGCAGGGTTTAAAGTAGTAAATAAAACTGTGCAAAATATAAGTTTGTACAAAATTGTGCTAGTAGAAAATCTTATAAATTATACCATTAGTTAGGGCTTTAAAAGTGAAATATGTGTATATTGAACTGAAGCCAACGGTAATCTACTAAATGAAATGTTATTATTTTTTCACTTAACTTTTAGAGAGTGATTTTATAAGAGACAACCAGACATCAACCAGTAGGTCAGCAGCTGATGAGAACAATGGACTCTTGAAACATGTCCAGATATTGTATATTTTAGTAGTGTGTAAATGAGGTTTGCTACTCCGTGTTTATTTTCATTTGAAATTCTTTGCTGTCAACCACTTCTGCACTATTACTTATTACTGCTTTCTAGGTGTATATAAATGATCACCATAAACTGACTAACAATTTGTATGCTCTTGATTTTAGGATGAAGATGGCAATGTTTTGGAAACAGAGTTTGGACTATCAACTTACAAGGACCATCAAACAATCTCCATCCAGGAGATGCCGGAGAAAGCACCTGCAGGTGTGTATGTGAACATGCAAAAATTAATGAGACAGAGCCAAAGTTGGAGCAGTAGAAAATACACAACCTAAATATAAATACTATTGTAGAAAATGTAATGCAGAATATTTCTTAGTACTCTTTAATCTGCATGTAGAAAATTAATTTTTTTACAGAGATATGTTAGCTAATGCTGAATTTCTGACAATGAAGTCATTAATCCTCTTGCTCTCCAATATTTTTCACTGATGGATGGGGCACTAGAAGTGGGCGGGCATATTTGAAGGTGGTCTCGATCCATTTCTTCTTGCAGATCACATAGAGGACAGAAATATGGAATATAGTTAATATTAATTAGTGAAAACATAATTTAGGCAATTAGGCATTTCTAAGATTTGAAGTTTTCATGGCGCGCATTATTGATTAAGGCATTTTTCAATTTATCGCATAACTATAAAAGTCACAGGTTATCTATCAGGAGTTTTTGTATAGTATTTGTCTGATGGAATACTATGGTACCATTATTTTTGCACGTGCTACTAGTATTATGTGAGTATTTAACAGCAAAAGCACTGTTAGTCTGTAATATAATCAAGATATAAGCACTAGCAGGAATGTTAATCTTGACAATTCAGGAACTTGAAAAATAGAATGTACATTATATTAGAAGAACTCTGAGGAGCAGCATTTTCACAACTAGAATTAATGTGGAAATGTCAATTATGTTAAAAGATGTAATTGTGGTCATTTTAATAGCTATTAACAAAGTTGTGAGGTTTTTGTAGTTGTAGTTGAGAAAACTTTCACACACGAATTAGTGATATATGAGGGTGGTTCATTAAGTACCTGGGTTACAAAATTAATGATGTTGCTAAGGCAAGTTGGTGTTACCATCATGTTCTGTCTTTTGTTACACGTCACCATATATTTTTACTAAAATGGAAAAGAGTGCAGTATGTTTCAGTGATCTGCTTTTCATTTTTGGATGGGATCAATTGCAAGGATATAAAAACAAAAATGAATGTAGATATGGGAACACTTCGCCATCTATGACAACAGTAATATTGGTTCAGTAAGTTTAAATGTGGTCTAACAACCATTTTTGAAGAGCGCCCACAATGCCCAGTAGATGTGATTACCAAGGAAGTTATTAAAAAAGTGCACAGTATGATTCTTTTTGATAATCTAACAGAAGTTCACAAAATGGCAGAGGCCATAGGCGTGTGATGGGAATGGCAGTTCATATTTTGTATGAGAAGTTGGAGATGAAAAGGTAGTCTGCATGACAGGTATTGCATTTGCTGAAATTGAACAACAGGTAGATGCAGCTTTCAGCATGCTGTGTTAGGAGCTATTTAAGCAAAATCTTGTCACCATTGATTCATCATTATTAGAGCTCTGAAGTTCGTGACCTAAAAAACACTGAAATATGCATGCAAATATGCTCTTAAAAACTTGAAAGTATGCCAAGAAATATGCACTATTTAATTAAAATGATTGCTATCCCTTTGCAGTAGACAAGACGAGTTAGTATAAATAATAAATAAAGTTGCCTTATTCCTTAGAGGTTGAACCAGAAGTGGTCCCGCTGCTAGTATTAACTGCTAAATTGCAGTTCACAACCAACTTTTTGCACAAATTTTCATCTGTAAAACGTCGTCTGTTGTCTCGCAAAACACTTTTGTAACGTGAAAAGCTTCTCTCCACATCACAAGATGTTATCGGGGCATATTTAAATGATGTTAACTGTTTGACAGAGAGAGTCAAGTCTCTTGGTGTGACAGATGGTTTTCTTTCGAGGATGTCTCGAATATTGCACATCTGTTTATAACCAGAATTTTTTGAAATTACATAATTCACTTTCTCTTTCACATTTTTTCCTATGCTACCAGGAACAGAACTTAGATCACATATTGTTTTTTCAAAGACAGTAAGTGATTCATGCAAAGGAGATCTTACAGCTTCCAATGCTGCTATGGCTGTTGGTAAGAAAGAAAAATGGGCAGATATGAAACTAATATCCTCTTTTAATCCAGTGCCTGACAGAATATTTTGCACAGTTTCCATTCATTAAGCATCTTTCGAGTCCAATGAATTAACAACCTCTTTGACTATTTCTATGCGCTCGGCATTATATAAAACTGCATTGACCCATGTTCCCCATCGAGTTAACACTGATGCAGGAGGAAGTTGGATAATAGGTGCTGTTGATCTAAACAACTCTTTTAGGAGATTTAACAAAAATTATCTTTGTACTATACACACATTATCTACCAATGGGAAAGAATCACGTATTGTCTCAGAAATGTGATGAAGAGCGTGTGCCAAACAAGTTATATGAATTAAGTTAGGAAAAATACCTTTCAGAGTTTGTCCTGATTTTACCATATTAGGGACCTGCATCAGTAACAAATAAAAGTAACTGGTCGTATTTGATTCCACATGGCCATAGTAATTTCAGAGAGTCCATCACAAACTGAGTCACAGTTACATTGTCAGTGGCCAACAATTCGCACACATTAAGAAGATAAGGTGTAGTCTTTTGTTCATTATTTAAAGCACCCATGATTATATTAGCGATAGAACGGTGCCCAGAATCAGGGGTTTCATCAACAGACAACCACACAAACTAATCCACTAATTCATTTTTGTATATTTGACAATACGTTATTGTAACAATGTGCTACATAAGTCCTAAGCAGTGTACTTTCTTCAGGCACATGTTGTCGAGTGTACTTGGCAAGAAAGTTTTTGAATGTCGGATTATTAATTTTTAACCAGGGAATATCAGCAGCTAAAAATGCTGGGCACAAGTCATAGGAAAATTCAGTAACTCTACTTTCTAAATACTCTACTAGCTTGAGAGGTAGAACTGGAACACCAACAGTAAGTTTGTTGACATAAATAAATAACTCTACTAGCTGTTTTTGAACAGGTTCTTTGTTTGCGAGTTTTCTGATTAAATTCTCCTTATGTTTTGCTGTGTTTATGTGCTGAACTATTTGAAATCTTTTCTCACTCCCTACATTTTTCTCACACGCTCCACAAAACAGTACCTATTATCTGTAGATATTAAATCTCTCGAAAACTCTTTCTGTAAATTAATCCAGCACTCGAAGTTGGTTTTATTTTTGGCATTTGAAGAGCATTTTAACATTTTATATGCCTAATTTAATTTGGTGGGAACCCGTTCACAACACTGTTACCTTTGAAGACCACGACACAACTACTAGTGGGCAGGCAAGCGTTGCTATAATGCTGACCTGCACTTTATCTTTGTTAATATAAACCTCTCAGAGAACGCACTGGTTATTCTCTACACACATACATACTATTGAAATAGTATGCATTTATCAAAATCAAGAAAATATGCAGTTATATGCACCATAAAATCATGTCCAAATAACTGAAAATTCCATAATTCATGCACATAATGTTGTTGTTTTCTAGTGCCTTGCATCTGGCAATGAAGCCATTAGCATTCGTGCTTTCTAATACTTTTGAACTATAATGTAAAAGCATACATTTTTAACCCCTATGAAAAAACATGCAAATGCATGAACTTCCTAGCCCTAAATCATTATACTCCGGAAATCAAACATTCATAACAATGAGCTGCTTTGGATGAATCTGCTCCAAAGAAGGCTAAGGTGGTCCCATCAGCTGCAAAAGTTAAGGTGACAGTTTTCTGGGATGTGAAGGGTGTCATAATTGTTGATTTCTTGGAAAAAGAAAAAAACAATTCCTGGACAATACTACAGAGAGATACTGACCCGATTCGACAAAAAGTGAAAGGAGATATGGTTCTATTTGGCAAATCATGGCATCACACCAACATATTCCTCCAGTGTTCTCCTGCCAAACTGCTTGAATTGCATTATGAGTTACTGCTGCACCTCCATATTTGCCTGAACTGACTCTTTGAGACTATTTCTTGTTCCCAAACATGAAGAAATGGCTCACTGTAACATAATTTAGATCATGTGGTGCTTATTGTGAAGACTGAGGCATATTTTGCAGAGCTTCATAATTTGTATTCTTTTGGAGGAATTAAAAAAATGGCGGGAACATTGCGAGAAGTGTATGAGCCTAAAAGGGGAGTATGTTGAGAAAAAAATAATTCAATTATTAGTAACATTTGCCATGTAAGTTTTAAGTCTTATATTTTCCTAGTGCATCTTATTTTCTTCAGTTCAAACCTGTGAAGTTGGAAGCTTATTTCTTTCCAGATGCTATTTGGAAACATATATCATTAATTCCAAGATGACATGTTTTCATTGTGCATCACTTGTATAAAAGAAAAAACAAATAGTCTTGTATACAGAGATACAACTTTCAAAACTGTTCTGATTCACATTAACTGAATGCAGATGTATAATACAACTGTTTGTCATGTATTCCTGGAAAATAATTTTGTGTATAGTAAATACAAGAGCATCAAAAAAATGTATGCACACTTTGACAGGAGATATCTATTTAATATATTTCAAAGTTAGATTGAAAAATAACAGTAATGTGTTGTAAATATACGTTACGCCAGTGTTGCTGTGCAATAGGTAAATCAACAATGAACAAAATGAAGACATGGTTACGTATGATGTTGTGTAAACAGATGTGACTCAAATTAAATTCTGCTAGTGTTGCTGCACCAAAATGGAGGCACGATTATTGTTTGAACAGTGGAAAGCAATTTTGAAGTGGTATTGGAAAACCAAGAATGTTGAAGTTCAGCTGCAATGGAGACGTGTGTACAGAACAGAACCACCAACACAAGTAACAATTGCATGTATTCGAGACAAATTTGAGACTCATGGTACCGTTGGCAATGTTCACAAGGGCAGATCTAGGAGACCTTTCACAGCAACAAGCTCCTCGTCCTCGGCTATGGTTTTGGAATGCTTTGAGCAGTCACCACAGAAACCTACAAAGTTATGTGCGTGTGAGACTGGGATTAGCAGAACCAGTGTACATCGTATTATTAAAACTGCAAAATTGAACGCTTTTTTCCAAGACTGTTGCATGTATTAAATGAAGATGAGCCTGATCAGAGAATTCACTACTGTGAGCAGTTTTGGAATGTGGTGTAAAATGATAGGCCTTCAAAGAGAAAGTTGTTTGGTCCAATGAGGCATAATTTAAGTTGAACAGAACTGTTAATGGGCGTAACTGTGTCTACTAATGTGCAAACAATCCACTTGTTTTCGTGGAAAAGGCTATTACTTTACCAATTATTGTTTGGTGTGGGTTGTTATCTAGGGATCTAATTGGAGCATTCTTTTTTGATGGAACAGTAACTGGCTATGCGTATCTGAACATGCTCTGCACATCCATCTTATGCATCATTCATATACTCGGAAATGAAGAATTTTACTTCCAACAGGATGATGCGCTGCCATATTACCACCACAATGTACGTGTGTACCTTGATGACAATCTTCCAGGGCACTGGATAGGAGGAAGAGGTCCAATTGAGTTTCCACCACATTCTCCAGATCTAACTCTGCTGTACATCTACCTATAGGGAACTCTTAAGGGTGTTGTATGCCATGGAAAACCAGCCACACTGGGAGCACTTTAGGAAGACATTAAAATGGCTTGTGCAGCAAGAGAACACAAGCATTGAGAACACTTTCGCAAATGTTACCTGATCAGTTGTTCAACATACTCAGAAGTGTATTGACGTCAATTATGGACATTTTGAGCAACTGTTGTAACTGTAAATGTCTAAGATGATTAGTGCTCATCATTTTCTGTTTGTTTGAATTCAGCTATGTTAGGTCAACACAGTTTTTTCCTTGCTTTAAGTGTGTATACACTTTTTTTGGCACCCTCTGTATATCATCCAGCTTAAGATGTGTGTTAAATCAACTATTTGATTTTCTGTGATTTCTTACAATAAGTGCTCTACTGCTTATATTTACAGGCCAGCTGCCCCGATCAGTGGACATAGTATGTGACAATGATTTAGTGGATCTCTGCAAGCCAGGAGACAGAGTCCAGGTGATAGGCAATTACAGATGTCTTCCAGGGAAACAGGGCAATTTTACTTCTGGTACATTCAGGTATACTTCATATTAATTGTACCCGAAATCATCTTAGTTGGATGTTCTTGAAAGATGTTCTAATTTTCTAAAGTAAGTTAGATATCATGTAAACAAAACTTACTTTCAACATTAAAGCGTTTAACCCCACTTGTACAAAAAACTTTCTAACCATTATTGAAATAGTTTGATATGTTTATTGTAAAAAAATAAATATTCCACTTCTAACTAGAAATCAAGTTTAGCTTGTATTAAAAAATCTACCACAAAAGTGTGAATTAGCAGTGATTTTTTGTTCAAATTTTTGCACCTTCATGATCAATCAATGCTGTTCTATGGTTAATGTTATTTTTACAGCCTATTTTATACATTACAGAAGACATAATTTTAATATTTTGTATTGCATTTGTAATAATCATGCATTTTTTCATTTGTTTGTTCTAGAACCATTCTGATAGCCAATAACATAACACAGTTGAGCAAAGAATCAACTTTGATAATGACTAAGGAAGATATTCATAACTGCAAGAGACTTGCCAGAGCAAAGAACATTCCAGATATTTTTGAGCTCTTGAGTAAATCATTGGCTCCATCAATTCATGGCCATGAATATATCAAGAAGGCTATTTTATGCATGCTACTGGGTGGTGTAGAGAAGGTTCTTCCAAATGGCACACGTCTAAGAGGGTAAGTGTAGACTTTGTAATATCAATTAAGTGATTTTCTAGTTGTTACAATTCCTGACAAGTGAAATTTTTAAATAAGAGGTTAAATGCGAGTCACTTACTCACCTTTACAGCACACAGAGGCAGAAACGACAGTCAGATGTGTGTACGTTATTCTCATATTTCTGTGCTGATGAAGTACAATAATACAAAACAAATTATAACACTTCCAGTGTTGTCAGCCATGTGTATTGCTCTATCAACCTCTGTAACTTTTTATACTTAATTTGCCTGTATTTCTTCTATTCCCAACATTTCTCCCTCGTCTACTTCGTTTGAATTGATGTCATTTTCATTATCTCTCGTTAGAACACTGGCAATGACATGAACTCGTACCACACAAACTTTGTGGTCAGCTGTATTAGGTTTTCTTCGAAACATAGCACAAGGGAGCAGAGCTGTTGTTATTGTAATATAAACTAATTGCTGTCTTGTTGATTAAGCCTAGGCTGGCTCACTGGATTTTCGCTGAAGGTCATTTGTAAAGAACTAACGTGCAACCTATACTGGGTGGCACAGTTAGATAGCAGTAGTTTGGGTGGCTTACTTGTGCACAGACTTTATGTAGGGTGTTAATGCTCAGCTACAATGCATAGCTTCCTAACATTTAAGCATTGTAACCACATGATCTGTCCTCTGTTGTGGTGATTAGTTGTTCACCTGTGTTGCCATGTAGTGGTCACGATACGGAAACAATGAATTAGCTAAGAAATATTTAACCTGGGGTATGCAAAGACTTCTTAGAGAGTACAAAACATTTAAAATAAGTGAGTGTAATATCTCTCCTGAATGATCACAAATAATGAAAAGTAATAAAATTTAAAATACGCTTACAACCAATATGTTTCCTGAGTGATCACAAATAACGAAGAATATTTCAGCCAGAGAGATTTGAATTGCTCTTGGTCTAATCCATATTGCTCACTCTACGGGTTAGTATTGGTGATAGACTTTCGAAATATTCAAATTTCAGCTACAAAATCTTAGGTTACAGTTTTTAAAATACTTTCCAGAAATTAAAGAAGAGTACACTAGCATGGATTACAAATCCGTTTTGCACCTCCGCAATCAATTCCTCTGATCTTTCTATAAAATTAAAAAAAAAATTGTTTGGAAATGTTTGGTGAAAGGTCACTGAAAATAAAATTCGAAAACATGCCAATCTGTAAATTCTGGTGTTATATACACAATGAGTACACTGAACTTAGTGACACTACCTTCTTCCATCCCCTTCTACTTATGTGTGAGCAGGTTTTCTCTGCACTGACAGTAATCAAAACGAAACAAAGAAATCTCTGAATGCAGAACCGCCTTCACTAACGAAAATTCAGCTACGAATAGAAAACATATTCAGCCATCTCTTTAATATGTCAGATACATACATATACAGAAACAAATTCATATACTTTTTGTGTATGTGCTATCTGTAACCTAGTTCCTGCGTTTATTGTATACATTTATAGCATAGTCCTCCCTTTTTATAGTATGTAATAAATTATAATATTTTAAATCTATTTTAGATGTGGTTATCTATAATTTGTATTAAGGATTACTCTAGGCCTAGGAGTGCAGGCTGGAGTGAAAAATCCTCTTTGGGGGAGTACGTGGAGAATAAAGGTTGAATACCACTGAATTAATTTACACCAAAAAGGTGAGTCGATTTATAACACTACAAGCACTTATAATTTACCAGAACATGTTTCAGAGGCTGACGTTCCTCCATTATCAACCAGACATTGACTGGTTCTCCCTAGTTTGGATGGTGATGTTTCCTCTGAGGTCTCCTTTGATGTTGGTTCAAGGAACTTGCTGAAAATATCCTTCTGGGGATGTCAAAATTGACTACTCTGTTTCTATTTCTCAAAATGAAGATTTGTTCCCATGTGGACAGCTCTTGTTTTCCCATTAAGTGTTTGAGGAGTTTCGGTTCTGGCTTTATGTTGTGATTTTTTGTCCAAAAGTGAGTGGCAACTGCTGATTTTTCCCACTGTTTTTTACGTTTCTAAAGTGTTCCTTGGATCTTATTTCTAAATGTGTGTATATAGGAAAAACCAAAATGGTGTACCCCCTCAACTCCCTTCCCATTGCCCATGTCAAAGACATCACCATTATAGTGAAAGCTAACACTGTAAACCATAAAGCATACCAATTTCTTGTCTAACGTATTATTTATCGGTATCTTTATTACATTGTTATAGATTTGATGGATATTGCTTTTCTGAAAACTAAAATAACTCTATTAATTCATGCTGTTTTAACTTTTCAGCGATATCAACATATTATTGATTGGTGATCCCAGTGTGGCCAAGTCACAATTACTTCGCTATGTTTTATGCACAGCACCGAGAGCCATTCCTACGACTGGAAGAGGTTCATCAGGAGTTGGTCTCACTGCTGCAGTCACTACAGATCAAGAAACAGGAGAGCGAAGGTATTCACACTAAGTTTGTATTAATGCTGATGCTTGAAAGCTGTTCTGAAATGTTGAAGGTGATGTACTAAAAAGATCTAAAAGGAGTGTAACTTTATAAAATCAGACAAATAATGTTTGTAATTAGCAAAGCAACAAGAGATCATTTGGAAAATTAAATCACATTTGAAAAATTCAGTGCCAGAGCATAGACTTGGATTGTGAATCTTTGGCTTCTCGTGTGAATGTTCTATTGTTGAGCTACAGGTGTCCCAAAATGCATTAAACCTTCTCTCATCTGGTTCAAGATCTCCAATAAACCTCTGAGCTATGTCAAGTATAGCTGCATTCAAGGTTTAATCTAGAGTTTCTAGAGTAGTCTAGTGATGAATCAAACAACCAATTTGAATTGAGTTATTGTCCGGTTGATAATGGAGGAACGTAAACCTTTGAAACGCGTCCCGGAAAAATATGTTGTAAGTGTTGTTCAGTGTTATTAATTAACTCACCTTTTAATTTAAATTTTAAATTAAACCAATTTGAAGCTTGCCATAACGTGTACAGAAGAGTTACAAGTATCAGTCTAGTATTAAGTATTGTTTAAAGGTGTATGTTTGACAGCTAATAAGCATTAAGGAGGCTAGGTGTGCAAATACAAAATTGTGGTCAGGAAAATAGTGTTTTGGTCAGGGAAGTTAGGTTCACATTTTTACTGGGAATCCTGCCAAGTAATTGAATCAACAGTTTGTTCTTCATGGACATGATACAAATCAGTTTACTTACAGTAGGTAACTCTTATATTTGTGAGGGCCATAATAATGCATTGGTCTTTCAATATTTTCATTAGCTCTTGTTTTTTAGGCTGGGACATGCCTCCTGGATTCCATTGTAGAATTCTTAAAGTATTGGAATTGTTGTGATGAAATTTGCCTAAAGATGTCCCCACCCGGAGATCTGATTGGGGGACAGTTTTACCTCCGGAATGTTTATCTTTAGGACTCATATTCATGTATGTGGCTTTCATGTAACTGTTTTCTTAACGGGCACCAGTTTTACAATGTGGCAGTTACATCATCCGACTTAAACCCCCATTTTGCAAGGGGGACCACACCTCTCGTTGGTCAACGGGTCCATCGAACCATCTTTATCTAAGTTAAAACACGAAAGAAATATAGCAAGAGTCAAAGCCGAGAGAACCAAGTGTCCAGAAGATGTACAAAACTGGAGAAGAAAAGCAGCCATTTTTAAGAAAGAATTAATTACAGCAAAGAGGGCCAGTTTCACAAATTTTGTAGAACATATGGACTATAGGAAAGATGGAAATAAAATATACAAATTCCTTAATAAAACAAAATTTACAAAAAATACAACTGAACCATTAAAACATAATAACAAAAGCTTAACTACAGATAGGGAAATAGCAGAATCCCTTAACAAGTTTTATGCTCAGTCACAAAGAATACCCCAAGCGTATAAAAAACAAGATAAGGCTGTCCAAAAGACTATCAGAGAAACTAATAAGCCAAAAGATATACGAAATGATATTTTTATTCAGGATTTTAACGAAAGAGAACTAGATTTAGCAATAGAACAATTACAGAACAAAAAATCTCCAGGACCTGACAAGATCCATCCAGAGTTTATTAAACACCTTGACAGGAAAGGAAAAGAAATCCTACTTAAACTGTATAACACGTGTTGGAGAATGACTGTACCTTCCGACTGGAAAAAAACCATTATCATCCCAATTTTAAAGAAAAACAAACCTTCAAACAATATTAATAGTTTCAGACCAATATCTTTGACCAGTGTTATTGCAAAAGTGATGGAAAGAATGGTGGCAGCTAGACTTAACTGGTTCCTAGAATATTTCAACTTAATTAATAGTTCACAGACCGGCTTCAGACAGAATCATAGTACAAGTGAAAATGTACTCCTACTAAGCCAAGACATCAAGGAAGCTTTTAATAGAAAGGATACCTTAGCAGTATTCATTGATTTTAAATCAGCATATGACTCAGTCTGGAGAAACAAATTAATTGAGAAGTTGCAATCAATAGGTGTGAAAAGTAACATGCTTAAATGGATAACTCAGTTTATTTCACAAAGATTTTGTGCCACAAAATATAATACATACATTTCCAAATATAAACAAACACACCGAGGACTTCCACAAGGTGCTGTTCTGAGCACAACACTCTTTAACATATATATAAATGACCTTCCATCAATAATAAAAACTTTAGAAACTAAAATTGCTTTATTTGCTGACGATGTCATTTGGACTTCAGGCTCTCCAAAAAAAACTGAATTAATTAAAGACAGAATAGAAACAGCCCTAAACAAAGTACATGAATGGAGCTCCAAAAACCTCATGACTATCAATGTGGAAAAAACAAATAATGAATTATTTACACTAAAATACAAACCAGTTAATATTAACACAAATTATAATGGTAAACCACTCAAAGCAGTTGATGATGCAAATACTTAGGCATCACTTTCGACAGAAAGCTAAGTTGGAAAAAACATATAACAAGCATCTCAGAAAAGGTTGAAAAGAAACTGCAAATCCTGAAAAGGTTAGCTGGTGCTAAATGGGGCTGCTCAAGGAGAGTCCTTAACACAACATACAAAATGTATGTTAAACCAAACCTCTTGTACTGTTCTGAAGCTTTAATAACAGCAGCAAATGCTAACATCAATAAACTTGAACAAATACAAAATCAGGCTCTTCGCCTAATCACTGGAGCAGTTAAATCCACACCTGTTGATGCCATGCTTGCCTTAACACGGACCCCATCAATAACAACAAAAATAGAAGAACAAGCATTGCTCCAACACGAGAAAATGTTACGACTGCCAAACTCTAAATGGACAGAAGAGAACCTCCCCCCTTCAATCCTTAAAACTCATAGTAGTTGCCTAGAAAAGGTAACACAGATTAAATCCAAATTGAACATTCCTAACACCAGAGAAAATCTACTTATAAGAGAAAATCCATTGGAATTGTTGCAACCTACCTTCAATTTGGAATTAATAGAGGAAATAAGTAAATCAGACACACCAAAAGAAATACGAGAACTTCTAGCTCTGGATACAATCAATACTAGGTATCCCACAGAAGAATGGCTGCACATATATACTGATGGAGCCTCCAAGGAAAACCTTACTGGAGCTGGAGTTACGTGTTCACATTTTTCCTTTTATCATTCTGTTGGCAGAGACACAACAAATTATGATGGAGAAATAGAGGCTATACACATTGCTCTCCGACAATTATTAAATCTTCCCTTAAATAAATTTAACAAGGCAGTAATTCTTTCGGATTCTAAAGCTGCAATTCAAGGAATATGTTCAAATACTACAAAGAAGTCAACAAAAATTAGAGAATGCTACAAAATGTTAACACAACTCCAAAAAGTTAATAGACTGTTCATCTCCAATGGATTCCAGCACACTGTGGAGTCATGGGGAACGAAGCTGCAGACTCACTTGCAAAGAAAGGCACAACAATAAAACAAAAGTCTAAATTCAATTTCTCATATTCCTCAATAAAACGCTTGATCATTAAAAAATTTTCTCATTCATACCTACAAGAAATAGAAACAAATGCCAAAGATAAAAAATGGATTACACTACTTTCCAACCTAGATATAATCCCCCAGAGACCAAGGAAAACAGCAGTTGCAGCCTTCCGACTATTGACAAATCACGACTGCTTAGCAAGTCATCTCTACAGAATAGGTATCTCAGCCTCACCAATATGTGTCCTGTGTAATGATCCAGCAGAAATGAACGAAGACCACTTGAGAAGACCTGTGAAGCATTAAGATCAGAAGAAACTACAGTTCAAAAGTATTGGAAAGCACGAATGCTAATGGCTTCATTGCCAGATGCAAGGCACTAGAAAACAACAACAACAATGTAATAATGCATTGAAGTTTAAATTGAACCAAATGTAATTCTTGTTAGTATGCCAGTACACAAGTGTCACAATATATTCAGCTAATATTGATTCCAAAAAACTGACACCATGACCCTCGTGTGTTCACCTTTTTTGGAGCTGATTCTCCCCTATCAATCCACTAGTTCTACTGTTCCTTCATCTCAGGTGTGAAGTGATGGACCCATGTTTCATCCATGGTAATGAATTGACACAAAAACTCAGCTTTATTGTGGTGAAACATTGCTAAACATGTGACTGAAAGATCCTCATGATGCTGTTTTTGTTCCACTGTGAGCAAACGTTGCATCTATCCTGTGCATAGCTTCCTCATGTCCAAATTTTTAGTCTGCATTCGATGCACAGCACTTTTTGAAATGCCTGCAATGTCTCCTAACTTGTGCACTTTCAATTGAATGTCATCTAATACCATTTTGTGGGTTTTGTTTACAATTTCTGGCATGGTCACCTTGTTTGGTCAATCACCAAGCAGCTTGTACTGCCTCGCTTAAATTCTGCAACCCAGTATTTTACTGTTGTAAATGAAGGAGCAGACTTCCCCAGAGTAGAATCTAGCTCAGTTTTAATATTAGGTTCAAATGAAAGTATTGCACGAGATAACGATGACCATTTGTATCCACGTTTAGAAGTTCGCTGAGAGCATTTACTATTGATGGCTGCCAAACAAATACTAAACAACGCAGCATCGTCAAACTTCAAATTTAAGCTTTGTAAGTTTGGTAATTTTGACCATAGTCATCTGAAACAGCAACTGCTATCTATACATCAGGTTGGGTACTTCTGGGACAGCCCTCATATATAAAGAGCTTAATACAGTTGAAGACATTAAGATCAGAAGATTGAAATAGACTGGGCATGTGGCAAGAATGGAAGTGGGCAGGATCCCAAAAAGAGTTTTGAATGGAAAATTTTATAAGAGACTAGTGGGAATACCAAAGAGGAGATTGGAAGATGATATTTAAAGAGATACTCCGCAGATTCTGGAAATACAGGGATGGAGAAGACACGTAGAAGAGGAATGAAAGGAGGCAACTTCTGAAGGAGGTGGAGTTTGACAGTTGCTCTAACACCATACATAAGTAATATTAATTAATATGAATAATACAAGAAATCAATGATTCATAAATATACTTTTATTAACATATTTTTTTATTTATTTGTGCTATGTTATTTGCACTTCAGGATCTAATGGGAATGACTGGCCACTTGTTTCCTAGACCGCCAATTAATTTGTGAAGTTCTTAAATACTAAAATCTCCCTTGTTTTTCCTCTTTTAACATACTATTTTAATGTTTTTTCAACTTTGCCATTCCATTTCATTTTTACATTATACAAAAATTCTTCTAAACTCCTTACTTGAGAGTGGTCTAAAAACATTTATTTTTACAATACTACTGCTTTTGGGCTATTTCTTTCTAATAAACCTCCATTCATTTCTTCTGTTACATACCAACAAAGTGTGTACTCCCTCTTCAATTTCCCCACATATTGGACATTTTTCTTCTATAGCATTGCCTCTGAATCCCCGAAGTTTCCATACTTCTAATCTAAATCGTGCAATTGCTTCTCTTTCCCTTTTATTGCAAACTTGTATATACATTTCTTTTCCTAATTCCCCCTTTATCATTTTATAAAAATCCAATGATCTCATTTTATTAATTCTTGCCCTCAATCCTTGTTTATCCGTTTCCGTATATCCAGGATGGTTATGGAATGTAGTGCCATTCCAGGCTTTTGTAGATAAACTGTGTTTGAATTCTTCTGCCGGGCGAGTTGTCATTGCATGGGTTCGAAAGAACCTCCCTTTTTCACAATTGACCAGGTGATTACTGTCCTATGTCACTAAACTTCTGTAAATCAACAAATAAGTGCATTTATTAATGGTTTGAAGCTTTCCTGGCGATGGTTACTAATGATAGTTTTGTGGGCTAACAGCCAGGTCAAATTTGGGTAACTGCCCAGGCTTTCAGCGACTAACTATCTCAGAAGAATTGAAGCTAGGCTACTGATGCAGTATTTATTCCTAGCCAGCTGTGGTAAGATCTGCCTATTTTCTTCCCATTGGTCAAGCTCCCATCACTGGAGACACAAGTGCCATGGAGTAGGCCAAGAAGGTGGGGAACCCCGAAGTACTATGACAGGTTGATTAAAGACGTTCTATACATTACAGCTAATAGAAATAACTTTAATAGGAATGAAAGCCTTCAAATCGGCAAAATATGGACGCTGGTTATTCAGCATGTCTTTCCAACACAAAGGAAACCCCAGCAGTCACCTGAGAGAATCCTCCACCTTTACTTAGATGATCTTGTACCAGTCGGTGTCGAGGTCCATATTAACAGCTATTAAAGGTGGATCTGGCCAGTCTGGGTCATTATTAACTTCATTTACTGTTGGAAGTCCATTGTCGAAAAAAACCAATAGAGCAAGATCCCAGGACCACCAGACTTATTTTCAGAGTAACAATGTGTTGTACTGAGTAGTATTAGTATATACAAAAAGGGTACAAGCAGTGTACAGAAATCTATAGTTAATCTACCATTTTATGCAGCTAAAAGATTAGTCAACTCTGAATTCAAAAAAATTATTGCAAAATATTACTATGAAAAATCAAAAAATAAAAGATGGCAACTACCAAACATTCAAACAGTAATTCCTGAGTATCCTCAAAAAGCGACAGTTGCAACCTTCAGGTTGATTACAGGACATGATTGTCTGGCAAAACATTTAAACAGAATTGGGATATATTCTTCACCACTTTGTCCTCTATGTGATCTGCAAGAGGAAATGGGCCAAGACCACCTTCAAATATGCCTGGCCACTTCTAGCACCCCATCCATCGGTGAAAAATGTTGGAGAGCAAGAGGATCAATTACTTCATTGTCAGAAATCCAGCATTAGCTAACAACATACTCTGAAGGTGTGCATACTGCTAGCTCGGGCCGACAGCCTATTTACAGGTTCCAAGTGTTAAAGGTACATAAAACACTGGTAACTTTTCTTAAAGTCTGAGTGCTCATTTTTATATATGTTTTACACAATAGCATTAAAAATTAATAATCAATATTGCCAGACAGTTTCCGTTTGTGGTAATTTCCACCAAGCGTTTTAAAATTTACGAAAAAATGTGCTAAGTTTACTTACAGTCTGAGTCTTGATTTTCATATGTGATATTAGGGAACTATTTTGATACTATTTATAAGCAGCCAGACAAATAGTAGGAGCCAAACATCTCCCAGACACATTTAAAATGTTGCCGTGAGTATAAGTGTAAGATCATTATTCGTATGCTTGAAGAGTGAGCAAGATACCTATGCATGTCCATTTCTCCCTTTTTCAGTGTACTGTAGTATTAATCATTCA
Organism: Tenodera sinensis; assembly: GCA_030765045.1. NCBI lineage: Eukaryota > Metazoa > Arthropoda > Insecta > Mantodea > Mantidae > Tenodera > Tenodera sinensis. Next base: position 151,888,546 of record CM060961.1, on the reverse strand, counting down.
CTTGTATCGAGTTCGTTTGGCACAGCTGTTATTTTGGTGAATAAAGTAAAACTATTATTTATTTATGCCAACAAACTTACTGTTGGTGTTTTTAAACACACAAGCCGTGTGTGGGCAAAGTTTAAGAGGTAGAACTGGCTTTAGAATTTAATGCCATTCTGGCAGTTTGTCACAATAGCTCTGTGGTTAGAGCGTCCGCCCGGCAAGTGGAAGGTCTGTGGTTCAAATCCCAGTTGTGGCATTGAATTTTTAAGTTCCAGTTCTACCTCTTAAAGCAAAACTATTTTCAGGCAAAGTTATTGAACTGTGTTTTTTGTAATAATTCTGATGTGTATGTAACATTATTTATGAAACAGATGTTACAAAAGTGTCGAGCAGTTTTAAAACATAGGAAGGAACATTACCTGAAATTTAAGGATGTTGTTTCACTTTTCAATTTATTTGAAAGCAGTTATCGTAGAGTATTACAAGTCCTTTACAGGACTAATGAAAAAAAAATATTATTTGCCAAATCTAAAAGTACAGAAATGGCTACTCCAAAGGAAAAATCGTGAAATATTACAGAGTATATAAACTTATTATCTGGAAAGTTGCTCTCTTCTTAGATCAGCTTTATGCATTCCTGTGTTGAGGAACCATTTAGAGAACTATTTTCTTTTACACGTCATCAAGGAAAGCTGTGTGCTGGTAACCAATCAATTAACATGAACAAAAACAAGTGATAATGTTTACATCTAGTCCACTTCTTAAGATGACAGGAGAATAGTTAACAATTTCTGATTCAGTGAAGCTTTGCCAAATTAAGTTAAAAGCTTCCAACAGTAGTCCTTGGAATGGAAAAATTCTAATGAAATTAAAACCTAGCATGCTAACTTTGGAATTCAAAGTTCACAAAATTGACAGTTACTTCAATCTGAATTTTAGGATGTGGCTTGATACAAAATTACCAATTTTTGTAAATGTATTTTTGAGGTAAAATACAAAAATATGCAACTTAAACAATGATTTTATCTTAGTTCATAGTCACAAAATTTTTATCCTGGTAACATTTTTTTCCTGGTGTAGATTCTTGCACATTTAGAAAACTAGTTGCATGACATGAAATGTAAATGATGTTTTGTAGATTGAATTTATAATATTTAAATGGCAACTTCATTATCCATTATCTTCCAGACTAGAGGCAGGTGCTATGGTGCTTGCGGATAGAGGAGTTGTATGCATAGATGAATTTGATAAGATGTCTGACATGGACCGTACAGCAATTCATGAGGTGATGGAACAGGGAAGAGTAACCATTGCCAAAGCAGGCATTCATGCTCAACTTAATGCTAGATGTTCTGTACTAGCTGCAGCAAATCCAGTTTACGGCAGGGTAAGTAGAAAACCATAAGACCATGAGAGGTAGAACTGGAACTTAAAAATTCAATGCCACAACTGGGATTTGAACCACAGACCTTCTGCTTACCAGGCGGCTGCTCTACCACTGAGCTATTGTGAGAAACTGCCAGAATGGCATCAAATTCTCAAACCAGTTCGTATTTCTCCTGGTAAACCTGAGAAACTGCCAGAATGGCATCAAATTCTCAAACCAGTTCGTATTTCTCCTGGTAAACCTGAGAATTTGATGCCATTCTGGCAGTTAGTCACAATAGCTCAGTGGTAGAGCAGCCGCCCAGTAAGCGGAAGGTCTGTGGTTCAAATCCCAGTTGTGGCATTGAATTTTTAAGTTCCAGTTCTACCTCTCAAACTTTGCCCACACACGGCTTGTGTGTTTAAAAACACCAACAGTAAGTTTGTTGGCATAAATAAATAATAATAACCAAAGACCATTTCATGTCTTTGTGCTTATAACCCATAGCATGCAAATTGAGAGATGATTCATATATGTAATGCATAGTGTGCAGTGTACTACCTACTACTGTGGGGGAGTGACACTGGATATGTAGCTCAAATGAAATTTAAAAACACTTTATAAAACTTGATTATTGTATGATAAGTGTGTGCATGAAAATGAATCCTTGTCATATACAAGTAGTTTTGCCTTGCAATTTATTTGGGGTACATCTTTTATTTTACAGTACGACCAATATAAAACTCCCATGGAAAATATAGGACTACAAGACTCATTGTTGTCTCGTTTTGATTTGCTGTTTGTGATGCTGGATGTGGTAGATAGTGAGCATGATAGAATGATATCCGATCATGTGGTGCGCATGCACAGATACAGGTATGATCTTAAAGTTGAAGTGCAGAAGTTAGAAACATTGAAGTGTAATCATAATATTTAATGAGTTTGCTCACACTTTCAACTTCACTCTTGAATTTTTAGAACTACTTTTGGACTGAGGATGGGCTTAATAACTTTGAAACTATAAGACTTATTTTATATGTTTCATATTTTGAACACTTTTTTGTTCCCCTGAAGTCACAACTAAACTCCTATGCTTTCTATGTTAAATAACTTCAGTCATACATTTATTTAGTTTTTACACTTACATGATCATATTTTAAAGAACCTAAGCATAGAAATATGATTTTTGTGTTGAAACTATATGCAAAAAGATATTGCAACAATGTATGTCTGAATGTAAATATTTCATACAGACTATTTTACCTAGAAACCATCGCTTAGCACAGCTAAGGTGAAAAATTTTTGTTAGCTGTCATTATGTATCATTATTTTTCTCTGTATTGATTTAAGTTCGAAAGTACTAATGAAATAGTACTGCATATGGGTCAATCCACATCATATCGAACACCCATAAAACACGACTTTATTGTAGGAGGTTCAAAATTTTTTTATGAAATAGGCATAAAATAAGGAGACCTGTATTTTTTTATTTCCGTATTTTTAAATTACTTGCTTAATTATGGCTATTAGAAACTATGCAATTTCTGCGCGCACCGTAATATAAAATCACTTGTTACTCTAAGGCCATATAGAGTTGAATGTTGGGAGTTGGGGTTTGGCGCACTGGAAAGTTAAAATACAACACTTTTAACAACTTTCAATGGATTATTATTACACACAAATTTTGGACTGTTTTTTTAATGATATATTTTGTAAAACCAAAAATCGAATTTAAATCGATGTGTTAAAAATCTAAAAAAAATACACACGTATTCCCTGACATTTTATCTATCAAATAAGATGTTGAAAACTATGGAGCTTGCATTAGCGCATTTGCTACAATTTTTTTCTGGAGGCGTGCAAGCGCTCATGGACGACATGAAGTAGCGATCCGTTTCTACAGCTGGATTCGCCTTGAAAGCGAGTAACGCCGGTGACTGCAGACAGCATGCAAATTGGTGCGTCAGCTATGCTACTCATATAACTTCTTCTTACTTAGGCAGTATAGTCCATGCAGAAAAATGTCTCCACAATCTTTCTGATACTCCTGTGGCATCTGATACGCGCTTTTCAACTTTTGAATTTTTTAAAAAAAATCTTCTGATGTAAGCAGTTCTTTGCTTTTAGCTTCTTCCTTCATGTACGTCCATACATTTGAAATAATTTCTCTACTCTGACTGTGTAATGTTTTGATCCCTAATTTAGAACTTATAGGTTGGCATAATTGATTTACGCTATTATCAATGTCTCACAAATTCACCATATTCACTCTTTATCTCAAAGATCTATGTCTTCAACTTCACGCTGCACTAAAAAGCACCTTTGAATTAGCAAGACTGTCTCAGATCATGCAAACATCACTACCTTCCCCCTCCCTCCCCATGTGCATGGTTTCATTCTCAGAATTATACAATATGAGCTGATGAAAGAGGCGAGAGCTATGGATTGGCCAACAGGACTTCCAGTCAAGGTCAGGGGCCAAGATGAAGGGCCTAGCTGTGCTTTATAATTACACTCCTTCATTCCTTTGTCAAAAACTGAAGCTTTAGTGAAACAATTTTCTTTCGAAGAAGGAGGTAAAGCTGTGTGTTGTATGGAACCATTAGTTAAAAATGCATATTTTAAAAACGGTTTGAAGATGCTAATAGTGTACATATAATAGTGTCAGCTAGTAGTGTTCTCCTTACTGTACTGTTGTAACATTCATGGAACCTCAAGCAATGAACAGTTGCCGTAATGGAAGGTGGCAATTGTGTGAGGTTACAGTAGCCGTGCCACGTGAGTGCGCTGCACTAATTTGCAAAGTTAATTACAACTGAACTATTAGAGACTCCATTCTGATTTTTTCTGAGAATATAGAATAAACTTCATTGTATTTTTAGTTTTTTGTTCAGATTTTTAAATGGTAGAGTTTGTGTTATTATCAAACTTTAAAACTTTAATCGTATAAAATATAATATTAATAATAATTAATAAAATTTTCTAATAAATACCTCACGAAATACTGCAATTTATCTTTAATTTGAGCCAAAGATCAAGTAGTTTGCTTTATTATAATCGGAGGTATGATTAATCGAAGAGTGAGAAGCGCGCGATTTTTGGGACATTTCAAAAATTAATATCTGCCAAAATATTTCTTTTTATATAAAACGAAGAAAAGGGTCAAATATATTTTGTTCCAAAACACCAAAAAAAAATTTCAAGAAAATCTGAGAGATCAAGGTAATTTTTTGCCTTATTTTGTTCGATTTGACGTGGAATGATCATATGTAAACCAGACGTGTCAGAATTTAACTCATTACAAGACGATCTTTCTGTAGAATATGCTTAACAATACAGAGCATTGCTGTTAGAAATACAGAAGCAGAACTTGATGCTAAACTTGTACTAGAATATTATGTTCAGTTAAGAAAATACAAGTACATTTATTTATTTAATTAATTAGTGATTTTAATATTACCTCTGCCAGTTGTATTAAGTACATCCTTTAGAGCTGTAACAAGTTGTACTTTTCCCTGCATCTCTGCAGTCTGCATATAATAATTTTAGGTAAAAACTTTTTTACTAATGCATTTCTGTGTTTGTATATTCTTTATTTTAAAGGAATGCTATGGTCTTCACTGTTCACAGAATCTTGTAGCATCAAATAGAAGAATTTAACTTGGGTCATGATTCCAAAACATTCAAGATAATTTTGACTCAAATTCTTCCCACTTTTTCTAATAAAAACCCTATTTCTGAACAGTTTAACTTTTAACTAATTATACTGTAATAACCATAATTTGCTTGTAATCTGTTATATGGGAAATTGTGGTGGAGTATCAATAAATTGATACACTGTACAATTTCATTACACAATTATTTTTAACTTATTTTCTGGGATATGTTTCAAAGGGTCTTCCTTTTATCATTAGCAGTCTCCCACTCTCATAGCTTCTTTTCTCCTAAGGCAATGCATTTGCTTCATTAAATTTTCTTGGTATTTTTGTATAATTAAGTTTTCACCTTAAACTCTTTTATTTCATGTCCTTCCCACAAACAACTTATTTGTGTGAAGGACAACGTGAAATAAGAAGAGGTCAAATAATATATTCCTTTGGCAGACTGGCAGCTCCTCAGCTTGGGAAAAAGTATCCATTCCTAAATGCAATTTAATGAACTTGTACATTAATTTAAGAAAGCTTGATAAAAAATACATAGATCTTCCATTGGAACTTACGAAGTTATGTGATTAAATGAGTCTCAATTCAAATTGAAAATTTCTGCTTACTGAGCTTTATTTTCAGTTTCAAAGTACTTTATCACTTTGCTGACCATATAATGAATGGTTCTTGATGTTCTAGTATGCAGTATAAAGAATTTGGTTATCCTCCCAAAAGAGAAACTGTCTTCCATTTCTCTCTCAGTATTTGTTTCCATTTTGTTCCACCCAAATATTGCCATGACCTCTGAAATTAAGGTGTAGACCAGGCAGCCTCAATTCATGTAAATACGGGCAGCAGGCAAAGTCAGCATATCTGTGCGTGCAAGCGGGCATTGTGTTACAGTTGTTTATCTGAGTGCAGCAGCAACGGACATGCCTAACTAGTGTGCAGTGGCAGTTCATGAAGTACAGAAATGGCAACATCTCTAAGTGTGGCTACCTCGTCTAATCCTTGTCCATCTTCTCCATATACTTTTTCCTCTGTTTGGGAACAACAGTATCTGTTTATAGACCTAGGGGGTGCCGCAAAATGTTTAATGTGTGACAAGATTGTTCAAACAATTAAAAAGTATAACCTACAACGACATTACGCTGCTCATAGCAGTGAATACGATGGCTATAATGGAGTAGAACGTGACATGATGATAGAGAAACTCAAAGACACTATGGCTACTGACAATGATACGGACCATAAAATAAGTGAATCGGCTGTACGTCTTAGCTATAAAATTTCACTTGAAATCGCTAAGCAACTTAGACCATTTATAGATGGCAAATTTGCTAAAATTTGTCTACGTATGATGGCCGATGAAGTTTGCCCTGAACGTATACCGGAATGTGAATCCATTAGTTTATCATCCTCCACTGTTATGCGGCGTATTGCAGATCTCGCCAACAATGTTGAAGAACAGTTGGTGGAGAGATGTAAATCATTCATTTGTTACTCTCTGGCGTTAGATGAAAGCCAAGATACTTGTGACACAGTGCAGCTAGTACTTTTTGTGAGAGGTGTGGATATAAATCTCCAGATCACAGAAGAAATGTTGGATTTAGTACCAATGACAGGTACTACAACCGGTGCAGATATTTTCTGATGTGTCGAGGAAGCTTTAAATCGACTTCAACTTCCATGGAATAAACTGATATCTATAGCTACAGATGGAGCTCCTGCTATGATCGGTGGTAAACTTGGTCTAATAGGCCGTGTTAGAGACAAAATAAAGGACCTTGGTACTAATCAAAACATCATATCTGTTCACTGCATAATTCACCAGGAGAATTTATGTGCGAAACGTATTAAACTGAATAATGTGATGAGTGTTGTTGTGAAAACCACTAATTTCATTAGGTCAAAAGGACTGCGTCATCGCCAGTTTAAAGTGTTTCTCGATGAATGCAATAGTGAATTTGGCGACTTGCCTTATTATTGTGAAGTGAGGTGGTTAAGCCGGGGTGCATTACTGGAAAGGGTACTATGAGTTGAGGGAAGAAATAGTGTTGTTCTTAGAAGAAAAAGGTATGCCTGTTCCTGAACTTAGTGATTCAAAGTGGATTTGTGTTTTGGCATTCCTAGCAAATCTAACAGGACACCTCAATGTTCTTAATCGTTCTCTCCAGGGTAAGGGACAAATTATTACTCAACTGATTGACTCTGTACTGGCCTTCAAACGCAAACTTGCATTGTGGGAACAACAATTACTCAACAAGAACACATCTCACTTTTCAAAACTTTCATCAGCTTCTCAACATTTAGAATTTGCAGCGCTTGAGCAATATGCAAGCGTACTAAATGATCTACACAGAGAATTTGGAGTGCGATTCCAAGAGCTAGAAACTATGGAATCTACATATTTTCAATTATTTGTCACTCCTTTCACCGTAGACGTCGAGAGCGTTCCTACAGAGTTTCAATTAGAACTTATTGACCTGCAATATGATCGGGAAATGAAGGATTCCTTTGTTCACAAAAGAAACTTGATCGATTTTTATAATAACTTTCCTCAGTCCAGATTTCCACGACTACACAGACAAGCAGCTCACATATTAAGCATGTTTGGCTCTACTTACCTCTATGAACAATTCTTTTTGCAAATGAAACACTGTAAACCGGGTCACAGAAGCCAATTATCTGATAGCAACTTGAAATGCAGTCTTCGTCTTTGTACTACAAAGACAATTACACCAAATATTGAAAAGATAATTAGGCAGAAAAGGATACAAAAAGCTCGACGTCTGAATCAAAATTGAACTCATTTGGAAGTATTAAATGTAATATAAGTGACAGATAAGCTATGAAATGGTATGTTAAAGTTGCTCTATTAAGCATCTAGGTAAATGTATGTTTATTTCTCTTTGTATACTCAGTCAACACTCAATAAACGTTCAAAGCTTCCGATATTGCAAATCTTAGTTACTCCGCCACTGACTTTTTCTATCTCAGTTGACCTTCATTTCTGCCCTATTGCACACGCTCGGGCATCAGGCTAAAAGATATGACGTCACAGTGCATCAAGTTGAGGCTGCCTGGTGTAGACACTAACAAATACATTTATCTTGAATAAAAAGTAGGTCAGACATGAGGGAGTGAAGCTAACCCACCATCACTTTGCTTTAATTATAGTTTTGAATTTAGTAATTTAGATTGCTTCAAAGAAAGCGAAAGGGGATCAATCAGTTAAATTATAATTATTGAATGCAAATCACTTTGTTGTAATTAAGTTCATGTATTGGTACAAACTTAAATAACCAAGCAGACATCCACCCTGCCTGAAAGATCACTTACTAAGAAAAACAAACATCACTCACTAATTTAATTTAAACGGTGAGTTAATTAATAACACTGAACAACACTTACAACGTATTTTTCCGGATTAAATTAATTACAACAGCACTGTTTTCAAACTTCTATGAAAGGAAGATAGTTAAATAGACTAACAAGTTTTCAGGAAGTTAAATAAAACGTACACGTGGACCGGAAAAATATGTTGTAACTGTTGTTCAGTGTTATTAATTAACTCACCTTTTAAATTAAATTAAATTAATTACAACAACACTGTTTTCAAACTTCTATGAAAGGAAGATAGTTAAATAGGCTAACAAGTCTTTAGGAAGTTAAATAAAACTTACACGTGGTCTGGAAAAATATGTTGTAAGTGTTGTTCAGTGTTATTAATTAACTCACCTTTTAAATTAAATTAATTACAACAACACTGTTTTCAAACTTCTATGAAAGGAAGATCACTCACTAAATTCAGATTGACCATTTTGTTTACATGCTGTGACAATCAATGCAGCCAACCTAGCCTAAAGCAGACCAAAATACTCTTAATTACTACTAAGTATGCCACAATATCCTGCTGTCATTCTTACCTTTTGTCTCACATTAACATATGCTTTGAAACCTAAACAGTGTTTAATGGACTAAAGCAAAAAGGTTTTTATATCTTAGAGTTGAATTGCTAATATAAAGAAACATATTTCAGAAAACCTGGAGAGCAGGATGGTGAAGTTCTACCAATGGGCTCCACTGTTGATATGCTGAGCACAGGCAATCCTGAAGCTGAGGAAGAACAAGAGACACACACACCTGTGTTTGAAAAATATGATGCTCTGCTCCATGGAAGCACGCGTTCAAAGAGGTAGGGAAGCATTTCTGTCCCACAGAGCTTCTTTCTGTACTTGATTACCCTCCCCTTATGTAGGATTTAAACCCCCTAGGACTTACAAGCCAGTGCCTAGGATCTGATGCCTATCGGGGAGCTCAGAAACGTATGGACTGGACAGAGGGAAGACCTGGAAGCGGGTGGTCAGCCAAGCACTGGGTATGACAGTAAAGAAAAGGATGATATGAAATGCAGGTGAAATCAATGATTGGAAAGGTGACAATGGAGCAATTGGTGGAATGAGTGGCGGGAGAAACTGGAGAACCGGGAGAAAACCCGCCTTGATGCTGCTTTGTCCACCACGAATACCACATGCGGGTCCGTGGGATCGAACCCGGGCCACCTAGGTGGCAGGCAAACACTCTAATCGATCGACCATAGCACCACAGAGCTTAGTGGCTCAAAATTTTCTGGGGATCTGTGAAGCAAACTGCCTTTCAGCTATGCATATTTTTGGTTTCATTATTCACAAAATAGCAATTCTTCAGCAGAAGAATGACAATAATTCTTTAGTTTTATTGCTCTTCACATCTTTTGCCTCTCCTCCTCCCCCCCTCTCCCCGTCCATGCATCTAACATACTTGCTGCAGTTGTGAAGCTGTTTATTTATGTTCTGTATATAACATTCTAAAACTCTAAAGTGTGAATTCTTGTTTATTTACCAATTAAACTGTTCACTCTTTATTTAAACTACAGTGAATAAGTATCTTGTATTAAGTAGTAATAGTTTGGTAAGTTGTTTCAAGATGTAAAATTATGGTGGTTTAGCATTCCCAGAATGAAATAAGCCATAGACATAAATGCTGATCCTTTTATGTGTAAAAATTATTATTATTATTTATTATTATTTTTATTACTCTCTCTTCTCTCTCTACACCAGAACTTACTGGAACAACTGTTGAAAACTGTCTCCATCATCAGCCTTGATTCACTGCCATGCTTTCTCATTTAACTTATAGGTGGAATTTTGACTGGACATACTACATGTTTATATCCTTTTCATTTAGAACATCCATCATTTTTGTGTATGAATAATTTTTTCTAGACAGAGAGTTCTGCTAGTTTAAAGAAAACATGCAAAATGTGAAATATGTTGTTGTTAGCTAATGCTGGATTTCTGACAATGAAGTCATTAATCCTCTTGCTCTCCAATATTTTTCGCTGATGGAAATATTGAAGAGACTTAGCAGTAAATGTAACCGCTTTTTAGAGAGCACCATATTTTTATGTTTTGGCGGTCACATCGCTCTCTCACAACCCCCAGAATGTCTGGAGGACCACACCTGACGGTTTACGGGTCTCACCGACCTACCGGGAAAATTATCAAAATAAATTCACCGACCATATCCTCTGATAACCAATCAGAGGACGTATTACATGCCATGACAGGTCAGCATGTTAGGGGTTAAGGTTTTATAGAGAAATTAGAGAAATGGAGAGGTTGAAAAAATAAAGACTCCCTAGCCCTCAGGAACCCTAATAGCATTGGGGTCGGAAGAGAACAAGAGATGACCAAGGTAAGGTCAGATAGAAAAGTTACAGTGAGGAGCAAAACACCAGTAAGTATGGAAAATCAGTAGTTGCAGAGCATTTTTGGTAGCTCAGTGGTTAGAGCAGCCAGATGTGTCTGGGATTTCCATGGCTCAAATCTTGGCTATGGCATTGCATTTTATGATTGTGCAGTATCCTTTGGGATTATATATTATATCGCAGTGCTTAATTTGTTTCTTGAAAACACCAAAATCCCTATCGCAAGGCAGGATAAAATGACATCTAACAGGGAAGTGGTTAATAATTAGCGTGAATCATTTTGAGCCAAACCCAAGCAGAAGTAGATAAAATGGTTTCTATGGCATCGGTGAGATAGTCTAATAAAATAAGAATGGTTCCTGTGGTGTTGGTGAGATAGTCCAATGTGAATGTGTACACTCCTCATGTTACATGTACAGCCAGGTGAAAGAGGAATGAGTCATGTCTGGAATGCCAGCCTACTTTAACGTTAGAGAACAAATCCACAAGTACCAAATAATTTACAATTTTTATAAAGTAGGCGTGTGCGTGCATGCATTTGTGTGTGTGTGTGGGGGGGGGGGGGGGGGGGGGGGGCATGTAGAATGCATTCCAGACACTCATTTTTTTGTCTATAGAGATACATACATCTTGCAACTATTGGTTTGGAGGTTGTTTATAGTAAATGCAGTACCCATAACTGTGTTAAGCATATATTTCCTGGACAGGTAAGTGAAGTAGAGGTAAATTTTGCATATACTCAAAGGCAACACAGACTGTATCATGTCAGCAGGGTTTTAAGCAAAACTTCATAGAGCAATAAAATCTCTTGACTTTTGCACTAGTGAATACTTCAGTTGCTGTTACTACTCTGATAGTTTATGATGTATGTGGAGGCTTCATTTTGACATGAAGTTCTTCACAGGTACTGCATTCATTTATTTGTGATCTACCGTATCTAAAGCCAAAGTTCTTAGTGAAATAATCTACATAGAATGTTTATTTTACATTGATTAGGGTGTTCCTCACAAAATAATCCATGGATTTCTTAAGACTAAGTCTTGCATCCAAATAAGTAACTTGGGATATTTTGAGAGGAAATGTGCCAATCTCAAAAACTGAAACGAGCACACTGCATATGATGGCTGGCTAAATAAAGCACTAACAGAAATTCTGCATTGAAACACACTAACTGGAGGACGAAGTTCTTTTCAACATGGAATAATTAAACTGACAGCAGTGAAAGAGATGCAAGGATTAGTCAGACACGATTCCTTTCAACACCAAAACAGTGTCTTGCTCCTTAGAATGCAAAATCATAATAAAAGGTTTTTGTCAAAAATGTGGACTTCAACAATGTGTGATTCAATTAGTAAACCATAAGAGATAAAGAAAATATTACTACTCATAAGTGTAGTTGTTAAAGCATCCAAATTATGTACAAACATGTTTGTGGCATATGCTCTTTTTTATTAGTTTGAATTTTCAATCTCTTCTTCCTCTCTTTTATTTCTCCCCCCCCCCCCCCCAAAAAAAAAGAGATCAAAATTTCAAAGCCATCACTTAGCAACCTACTGTGAAAAGATTTGGCTGTCACTTTAACCTACAGCTGTTATATCTATAATAATATGTTTAAGTAAAGAAGGGAAGTTGCATTACTTCAATTTTGGTAATTAATTTTTTTTTTTTTTTTTTTTTTTTTTTTTTTTTTTTTTTTTGTCTTTTTTCTATTAAGGTTTGAAGAGTATAAAATAGGAATATGTACTTAAAAATTTATCTGTATCTTATTTGACACCTAATTAGTATTTTATATACATACAAGTCGATCTGCAGCCACACCCCATTTTGCAAACATTTAGAAACTGCCATAACTTCTGCTCTAGGTATTCATTTTTATGCAGTATTCACTGATAGTGTGCCCAGGTCGAATGTTACAGGGATGCGTAGTTCAGCTGTCAAAGAGTGACAAAATTATGTGAATACTGCATATAATTTTTCTCCAAATGCTTCATATCAATGAATGCTGTTATAAGCTAAGGATGTAAATTTATGCGGTAACATGTGTCCTATGTGTGATGTGATTTTATCAATAGATCTGTCAACATTCTAATGTTGAGAGGTTAATATTAATCTTCATGATTACAATTTATTATTAATGTAGCGTGTACTATGTACTACCAAAATTATGCAATACATCCTCAGTTGTGTAGGATATTGTTATTGTTTAAACAGTTAGAAGACCTGTATTTTATGTTTTCTCATTTTATAGTGATAAAATCATCAGTGTTAAGTTCATGAGGAAATACATCCATATGGCAAGATGCATGAAGCCTGTCCTTACTGAAGCAGCATCAGAAGCAATTGCAGAAGAATATTCCAAACTGCGTTCTTATGACACCATGGAAAACGATGTTGCTAGGGTAAGCATAATCTTCATAGGCCTTATGTTTTTTGTATGGTTGTTGATGTTTCAAGGTACTTCTATATGTGCTTGTAAAATTAGTGTTCTTATGCTGCTTATACACGCAGAACCTGTATACTTTTAAGTAATAATGTGTTCATCAAAAGTTAAGGTCCAAATTCATTGTTTTCTAAATCTTTTAAGACAGTTAAGTTATAGTTAGCACACTCTTAGTTGGTGATGACATTTCCTGGCCACGTGCTAATATGCTCAGAAAACTGCAGGAGGGAGGGGGGTTAATATGTCACACTGGCCTCATAGCAACCGCTAAAAGCACCAATTAGAGGGAAGCTGTCCGAAGCGGTTTCCTTAGCAATGAAAGGCACATTCACAGGGTTGCCTGAAGTAATATTGAATGTCACATGTTTTCCATTTAGCACAGCGACTGTATTGCTTTCCAGGAATATCTACCTAATGCTAAGTATGCTGCTGTGTTCCACTGTAAGCTGGCAACTTGTTGACTTCACATACCTGCTACATCAGCTTACTTGTTTTGTGTGCACTGTTTACTTCATGAAGTGTGCATATTACAGTGGCATTTACAAACACAAACTTCAGTAATAATTGTTATATGTGGGGGTGTGTATCAGAGTTAAATGTTTTTATTTAACTACTCCAGTGAAAATAATGAAAGTCAAAAAGAAAAAAAAACAAAGCTTTTTGGGAAAATGAACAAAAGTTTTTTTGGAAGAGGTATTCCAATATGAGGACAAGCTATAACAATTTAACAGTTCAATTTGATAACAGTTTGCAAAAGCGGCATTTTCCCATTGGAATAGAACATCAAATTGCAGGTATGGTTCTTTTAGTTAATATAATGTAATTAATATAGCTCCATATTCATTCAGACAGGCTGTCATATTTTGTTAGTCATGTGAAGAACTTAGGTTTCTTAATGTGATGATCAGTGTGTTTAAACATTTTAATTGAATTATCATTCTCATGTTGTGTTTGAATTTTTCAGTTCCAATTCTGCCTCTCAAACAGTTATTTTATTTGCTTTAAAGGTACAAATATGATGAGCAGAGACAGGTATATATGGAGATCAATTTTCTCACTTGTGTTTTTTAATATTGGTGAAAGTGGAGATTGATGGAGATCGTTTTACACTTTTGATGGAAATTGTAGGAAAATGAATTATTTTTGTATTCGTATTACTATATTGATATCTTTTGAAATTATTAATATATTTACAATGCTATGGATAGATTACATCTAAAACACAAATTTATATTATTTTAAACTCTATAACTTGACTTTTTCACCGTACAATATTACAATATTAGTAATTACTAAGCATCTCCAAACTGAAGCATTGCATGTGTTTTAATATTTTTCTCTGACATTCCAAAACGTCTGTTGGTCACAATTAGAAAAAAAAAAAATCTTTCAGACCCTGCACTAGAGACAGGTAACCACAGTGACTGCAGATGCAATTTTGAAAATTCAAGAAATCTTGCATTTTTATGTTTTAGAAGCATTAACCCTTTGCTGCGCATACAGTATTAGCTAGTTGTTCTCCCAGCAGACTTGTGTCCCTTTAAATTCTGAACTGCTACTGGAGATATTAAACTAAAAGTGACCTATATACTTGCATAATTGCAGTATCTTTTACTGGCTGAAATAATGTGTTTAATTAATAACTTATTTGATATTGGTTTGCAGTAAATACGATATAAGTTTTATTTCAACTGTTTATAACGGAAAAAATCAACCCCATTGAAGGGAAACATATGCACCCCTTTGTAACACATTTTTAATATTCCACAATATTAAAGAAATTAAATTTTGCTACTTTAGAATATTAACACCAGACCAAAATATCCTAAAGTTAGCTAAGATAAATTAAAACAAATTCTGCGAAATTTTATGGTACTCACCCTTAAAAAGTTTACATCCCTGCCATTATTATATTGAAGATATTGAAGCTGGTCCATAAAATGTTATTCACACTATTCTGTTGCACAATAAAAATGTTCTATATACACTTATGCTTATTAATGTTTTGGTATGTACACCCCATGTTAGTTTTGAATTTCCACCCTCCTCACTTGATGATAACTGAGGAAACACCCAGTTCTACTCAAGGCAATGTCACTGTTTGCACTTGTACTGTGACTGTATGCCATGGCCTGATTGTGTTTTTCTTTTCTTCACGATACACTGTACACATGATTTCACCCGGCCTAGAATTTTTACAAGGGTGTGAAGAGAACTGGGCACAGGGGTAGCAGATGGTAGGCTACGCTGAAATCCCACTCGCTTGCGGGACGTGAAGTTTGCGATTAGCTGTCGCACCAAATTCTGCCTGTAGTGAAGAAGTCTGTTGCCATGAGTTGTAGAAGCAGGTCTGTTTGAAGTGTTGTATATTATAAAACTATTAACAATGGCAACATTCACTACGAAATGGAACTTTGTTCTCTTCCCCTGCCACTCTTCCTGTGTACCTCTCCATCTGTTCTAGGATTGGAATTGGTGGATAATAAAAGAACGTCCCTGTTATGCCAAACTACTGCAGTTATACCTTCTTGTTGCAGTTTGCAAGATTCACCCCTTTTCAGTTTCAATTGTTTTGGCTTAAAAAATTGTTTTGGCCAGTCTTTCCTTCCGGCACGCATTGTACCACACGCATATATCTTCTCTAAAAGTAATTTCATTAACCGCATGGAAGTAAAAAAATTATCAAAGTATACGTGGTGCCACAATCCCGTGTATTTCTCACACATGTCTAAAACTACCTGTTCTCCAAGCAGAAGATCACTGTTTCTCGCCTCTTTTTTCCCCAGATAGATTTTACAGGTCAGTAAATCGCCTCTTTTACTGTCTGCAATACCCCATGCCTTTATCCCCCACTTTGTAGGTTTAGCGGGCGTGTATTGTTTAAAAAAGAAGTGCCCTTTGCAACCGATCATCGCTTCATCAACAGAGAGATCGTGATTTGGTTTGTAGACATTTGAGAACTTTTTGATTATATCTAAAGCAGGTCGTGCCCTATACAGATAATCATAAGAATGTACCCCAAATTGTGGTTTTGCAGATTCGTCATTCAGGTGAAGATATTGTGATATCTTTTTAAAGCGAAGCAAGGTCATTGCTTGTCTTACAATTGGACAAACGCAAAAATCCCCCAAAAAGTAATCAATTTCAGGTAAATCCACCATCCCCGTATATATCAAAATACCTAAATAGGCCTGTATCTCCCTTGCATTTGTTTCTTCCCATTTTGGATCTACATTTTTAGCTTGAATCTTAGCTGCATACCTATTGGTTTCCTCTGCAATTTTTCCGCAAAAGCTGGTATCTATAAAAAGTTCAAAATAATCTATTTCTGAACTTCCTGGAGGAATAGAATGCAGGGGATGAGAATGCTTCTAACTCATTGAAAGACAAATTGGAGGTCCACTGTGCAGGTACTAATTTAGTTTTAGTTTGCTTTGCATTAATTTTAGCCACCTGTTCTGCTACCTGTTCCTCAGCACTTTCACTGTCACTTTGTTCCTTATCACTGTCTTCCTCTAACTCGCCAAACCAAGATTCGTCGGAGCTACTTTTGCGATCTAATTCCTCATAAACTACTGCAAGTATTTCCTCATCTGTTACCAAAACCTTATCACTACGGCACTTACTAGCCTGTGATGTACTTGGAACGGCCTCCATGGTACTGAATTAGCTGTAAATGCGTCAGGAATCTGCTTACTTACACGACTGCACTCAGCTCTGAGAAGTGTTATTTATAGCTTGGTATTAGTTTCTTTCATGTTGCTATTGCTGTAACAGTGCAATAGGAGAACGTTTACATTGACACAGCTTCTAAAAGCTGGGGTCAGCATAAGCAGAACCCATATGAAACTATGAACAAGGTTACTACGCTGTGCGCGGCAGGCCATTTTTCATTTCACTACACTTTACTACGCTATGCGCCGCAAAGGGTTAAAGCTTCTACATCTAAATTGCCACATTGCAATTGGTTTTTCAAAATTTCCGTAAGACTTGCATAATTAAAAAGTAAATCTTCACAATTACTGAAGAAAGGTATGTGGGAAAGAGTTGCCTTTACATTGTCAATATTGTTGTATGTCAAAAGAGCAAACCCTGGGTCAAACTAATTCGAAATACAGGATACGAATTTCCCCTCCTCACTCACCATGAATTTATTTATATTTTCAGTAGCTCTCAGACCACATTCTTGGAATTCTGAAACTATCTCGCCACTCATTTTTTTCAGGAAGAGAATCTAAAATGGAATTTTGATCGAGTGAGTGAGTTGTGTTTAAGGGCCTGTCGACAACTAAGTCATTAGGGCCTGAATTTTGATCAAAATTACCTTCTGTCATTAAACTGAGTTTTGTTTTTACCATTTCTACCCATCCAATAACTTTGTGTGCAGCTGGTTTTTCTTTAGATTGAAGTTCTAAAATGGGCTCAGTTACGAGTCTACACTTTTTAGCAAATAATTCTGCCTGAATTTTTCAGGAGAAAAGTTTGTCAAAAATACTGTGACTGGTTTTGATGTCTTTTCAATGTCTCTTAAAATCTGCACTACAGAATCTAAATATTCATTTAAATACAAAACAGATTCAAACCAGCTTGACCAGCAAGTCAAAACTGGGATTGAATACAGTTTTGGTTTCAAATCAGGATACTAAGTTTTCAGATACTCTAGATATAGATTTTCAGTTTTTTTTTTTTTTTTTTTTTTTTTTTTGAATTTCTAAAAACATCCTTAAGCTCAGCAACAACTTTTGCTAAAGTTCTATTAAATTAAATTTATGGGCCCAGCATGTAAATGACGGTAAATGTTTGCCTATTATTACAGTTAAACATTAACACACTTTTTCATGTAACGTGCACTATCTGGGGCAATTGCCAATACATTTTAGTATTTTATATCAAGTTCTTTTAAAGTGTCTATGATGGCCTGGCAACATGTGCTATTTGCTGCTGACAGAAATGAACAAGAATCTAAATAAATTTTCTGAACTGAATTACCTTCTAGGGCACCTAACAATACAGCAAAAAAGCATCTTCCTTTGCAGTCAGTGGTTTCATCACAGAAGATTGCTATAGGTTTATCTGCTACCTCTTCTTTTATACTCATTTTTGTCTCTTCAGAGCACTTTGGTACATATTGTCGGCAAATATGGGAGGATGTTGGAAGGTCTGCACCTCCTTTAACATATTTTGCTAATCATTCTCTCACTGCTG
This sequence comes from Tenodera sinensis, assembly GCA_030765045.1. Lineage (NCBI taxonomy): Eukaryota > Metazoa > Arthropoda > Insecta > Mantodea > Mantidae > Tenodera > Tenodera sinensis. Next base: position 151,870,154 of record CM060961.1, on the reverse strand, counting down.
GTTGATCAAGCTTTTCAATGGGGATGTTAGCCTACAAAATAATAAATAAAAATAACTCTCATTAAAGTAGTTTTCTACTGAATGAGATTAACTATATATTTTAATTGAATTATTTAAAAATTGCAAATATACTTCAATTGTTGTTACTGTTCTTTAAATTTAAAGGACCTCATTGTTTCCGTCAGATTCATTTTATTTGCAATCATAATCAGAATAATCACTTTAACAAACTGACCGAGCATAACAGCAGTTATTAAATAAAAAAATATCAAGTGTAGCTCACCTTAAGTATCATTCTTGTTGTATCCATCACAAATTCTTCTTTGTCATCTTTGGCTTGAAATGATTCTCCCAGAACCAGCTGCCTCTTCCTTTTGTCACCATCGCACTTACCTTTTTTGTTTTGTGCATTTCACACCTAACGTGCTTAGAACCGGCGTCACTGCTCTTGTAATCTATTCTAATGTTGCAAAATTTACAAAATAGTACTCCATCACTACAATAAAATCCTTCATTGCCATATTGTTCTGCATGCGATTTAGCGGAAACTTGGATGGATGTACGACCCATCTTCACACTCATAAATCTCAAACAATACAACCGGTTGGGTCCATGAAACACATTGTATCATTTTTGGTCGGAAACATCCCTTTCATCCCCAGTCACATAACAAAATGGACTGCAGGCAGTAGCTACCTCGCTGACCTTGACAAAGTCAGCACTCCCGATTCTTGGAATTCTTAGAAATTTCTTCTAAAAATTCAACTGCTAAGAAATAAAGAATTGACATTGATTGATTATAAATAATTATTGTATGCTATGAAATTTGTTATAATAAACAAATCACGATAATTCATGATTTTGTTAACATTTTGCTAATACAGTCCCAATTTGTGATTTATCACGATTATTTTATTTGTAAATTAGCTTTAGAAACCCTTAATTCATGGATATTTATAAGAAACAGTAGCATATCATACATGTCAGGATTATCGTGATTTCCATAAATACCTGCCTCCGATGATGAGTAAGAGAACAAAATAGTGAGGAAAGGATTCATCCAGTGAAGAAAAGATGGGTACTTGATAGCAGTTCTCATAATCAGTTTTGTAGCTTATATTTTGTTACTGATTTTTTCTTTTATTGTTGAAGTGGAATACCTTGAGGAAAGCATTCAATTCATTTAGTATTAAAATACAAAGAATTCTTACCTTACTCAATAAACAAGTTGCATCCTCTTAACTGGCTAATGGTTTCAGTATAAATGTGGTTTATGGAACTTAAATGCTTTTGTTATAGCATTATAGATTTTAATTTACACCTTTATTAAAATGTGCCTTAAATAACGATGTCCTATTTTCCTGGAGTTGTAACAGACTTGTTACTAATTTCTATTATAGCTTGGCAGTACAGCATTTTTGTGTAATGTCCACTGCTATTTAGTTTAATGTCAGCCATATTGAATTCTTGGGAACTGGTAAGCTGTTTCTCCCATACAGCATGGGACATGTGGCTTACCGTACCAATCTCACATAAATTTAAATCATGGTGAAGGCACCCTGAGAGAATATCATTGCATGTTGGTAGGCTTTGGTCATGGCAAGTCAGTGATGGCTCATTAGCATCGTAAGCCGAAGGTCTTTTGAAAATTAGAAACTAAAAGCTTCACTTATCTTAGTAATATTGCAAGCTCTTCAAACGCTGACTAGTTTCAAGTTGTATCCAACTTATTTTGAAAGCTATCCAAACAAGTTACCATAGTTACCAATGCTCAACTTAAAAGATCCATTTGTCCCCAACCTCTGAAAACAAAAACCCATAAATACAATCTATTGGTGGTATTTCAAAATTCATAATGCAGTTCCTGGTTTTTAAAACGAATCTTTTCCCAAACCATTAAATCTTGTGACGTACTGTAACGTTGTACTGGGGTGCACTAGAACGTAACTCTTGTTAAGTCTGTGCAACCCACTGACACGTTTTAACCCTTTAGGATACCGTGGATCTTTAAAGAAATTACACTGGCAATTAGCAAGTCATGCTTGCCTTTATTATAAGAACTACAAACATACAAAACTTAACACCTTGAGTTACATAGACCTTGAATGTGTCGCCACTTTACAGTGGTTAGAAAATAATATCACTTGACAATACCTTTTATGAGATGATGGTTTTAATACATTAACATTTCGAAAATTCCTGCCATGCTGATAAAGTTTTTACTCACGTGGTAACGATTTAGTTATATAAAATGAAAAGAGAAGAAGTTTTACTCACGTGGTAACGATTTAGTTATATAAATATGGAAAGAGAAGAAGTAAAGATAATTTAGAAAGCAAATACTCGCGTATAATCACATGATGCCTCCCTATATACCTAGCCACCACTTTCTCTGCTCATGCTTTGCAGACAGTTCCTCCGTCGTTGAAATCCCAAAGTCGACTCACTGTCTCACGTTCCCGAACCTGGCTTGACAGGGGTGACTGGTTGTTGATGCGCCGCTGTTTTCGGCAGTTCCCGCAAGAGGTCGTGGAATTCTTGGTGTAGATATGCAGGCTCCCTCTCTTGCTTTCGTGTTGAAGTACCATGACGCTGCTTGTTTTTAGATTTGGCGAAATTGTACTGATGGCTGTCTTTTGGATGCTAGGTAAAATAACGGCTCAATCTATAGGTCCAATTAATTGTTTAATAATTTAAACTCTGGATTTATTTCATGATTAAATGAACAAAAATGATCCGCCACAGCTGATTTATCAATCTGTTTATATTTAATATTTCTAAAATGCTCCTTCATTCTGGTTTCTAAATGACATTTAATTTTACCAATATAAACCCTATCACAATCCAAACAGCTAAATGGATAAATGCCAGAGTTTTTATAATTTGGAATTCTATCCTTTTTAGAAAAATTTAGTAAATTTTGTATATTATATTTTGAGGAACCAAAGTTATTCCATATTCTTTAAAAATTTTTGTAAATGTTTTATTGGCCCAAGGATGTAAGTAAACTTTTCAAAAATACAATTATCTTTTATTTTCTTGAGGATAGAAACTTCTTTAACAGCTTTTGATATTTGTATTTTTCAACCTTTTTATGTATAAAATCTGTATTAAAACCATTAATTACCACAGTGTTAATAATGTGTTTATACCTGTGTTAAATTCTTCCTTATTAAGGGGTATATTTATTAACCTATAAATTAAACTATTGAAAACAAATTTGTGTGAAAAACGAATAATACTTTCTCTACTGGTAAGTAGGGGAAGTGTTGTATTCCACCCAAAAATTCGATGTCGAGATTTCACCGGAAATATATGTTTTGAGGCCCCCTGAATCCAAAAAAAGCATTTTTAGAAAAAGGTCTGTGTGTGTCTGTTTGTCAGTCTGTCTGTCTGTGGACAGCATAACTCAAAAACGAAAAGTCGGTTAAAAACCCAAGTTGGTATTTAAGTTTAATGTCTTTCAAGGATGTGACATGAAGATTTTGAAGAAAATAGCCCCACCCTTCACTTTCACTATTTCCCAGTATACCAATAGAAAAGCTCCCATCACTGATCAAAAATTGGCTCAAATCACTTGGAATGTCATTGTCAGAAATTGCAGAATACATAGAACTCACCAAATTATGCACAGATAAAAATTTCTTCCAGTTCCAAACAAAGTATTTCCGTCAAACTTCAGGTTTAGCAATGGGCAACCCTCTCTCGCCATTCTTAGCAGATATTTACATGAGTTCATTGGAAATAAGGATCACAAAAGGTTTCCCATGGATGTTCAAACTCTGGCAGCGATATGTGGATGATATATTTGCAATAGGTCCAAAAAGACACATCAGTGACGCATTAAAACTTCTGAACATACAGGACAAAAGTATAAATTTCACAGTGGAAGTAGAAAAAGATAATAAATTACCATTTTTAGATCTAAAATTAATCAAAAACAAGGATCGAATAAATTTCGGTATTCACAGAAAGCCAACGCAGACAGACAACTACATAAAATCTAATAGTTACAATCCAAGAAGCCACAAACAAGCAATTTTCAATAGTTTAACACATAGATTGGTGAACATCCCTCTTTCAGCAGAAGAATATAAAACAGAATATTACAAAATAATTGAAATAGCACAAAAAAACGGCTTTCCCAAAGAATTAGTAGATAAAAAGGTAAAACAAGCAGAAAAGAAAAAATTATTAAAAGAAACTACAACTCTCACAGTAGCAAAAACAAAAATGATATTCAAAAAATTCACATATCATCCATGGGCCTTTGATAAATTTAAAAAGGTGTTCAAGGAATACAACATTGAGCTAGCAGCAGTAAACCATTACTCCATAAAAAACCTACTACTTTCAAACATCAAAGATGCTATTCCACCTAACAAAAAATCTGGCATATACCAAATTGAATGCAGTGATTGTAATGAAATATACATAGGAAAAACCAAAAGAAATTTAGAAATTAGATCCAAGGAACACGTTAGAAACATTAAGAGTAAACAATTAGAAAAATCAGCGGTTGCATTTCACTTTTGGACAAAAAATCATGACAAAGCTAGAACCGAAACTTCTTAAACACATAACCGGAAAACAAGAACTGTCCACATGGGAACATATCTTTATTTTAAAAAATAGAAACCGAGTATTTAATTTCGACATTCCTCAGAGAGACATTTTCAGTAAGTTCATTGAACCGCCACCAGAAGAAACACCAGAAGAAGCATCACCATCTGCACCATCAAGCACCATGGAAACCCAGTTATTGTCCGGTTGATAATGGAGGAAAGTTACCTTCGAAACGCGTCCCAGAAAAATATGTTGTAAGTGTTGTTCAGTGTTATTAATTAACTCACCTTTTAAATTAAAAGATTTGTACGTTTAACAAAATTATCCATTCTTCGTGTAATTCTAAAGAATTTAACCTTTTTTAAAGAAAAATCGAAAGGTTATCTTTAGGAACACTAGTTACATCAAATGAAAGGAGTTTATCCTTTCAGGCAGTACTATATTGCTAATCTTTTCTACTAATTCAGAAGAATTTTTAATACTTAAACTTTCAAACTCACTGTCTACCTCAAGGGTCCCCGTCTAGGGGATATGTGAATGGCGACCACAAGGTACCCAAGCTGAGCAGAACATTACTTCCACTTACTGGTATTTTGCTCCTCACTGTAGTTTTTCTATCTGAGCTTATGATCTTACTTTGGTTATCTCTTGTCTTCCGATCCCGATGCTATTAGGGTTCCTGAGAGCTAGAGAGTCCTTATTTTCCCAACCTTTCCATTTCTCTATGAACTCTTAACCCCTAACATGCTAACCTGTCATATCATGTATTATGTCCTCTGATTGGTAATCAGAGGATATGGTCAGTGAATTTATTTTGATAACTCTTCCGATCAGGTCAGTGAGACCTGTAAACCAATGACAGGTGTGGTCCTCCAGACATTCTGGGGGTTGTGAGAGAGCAACGCAACCGCCAAAACATAAAAATATGGTGCTCTCTAGAAAGTGGTTACTATTACTGCTCTTGTTCTCTTCAGTAGTGAAAAATATTGGAGAGTAAGAGGATTAATGACTTCATTGTCAAAAATCCAGCATTAGCTAACAACTTTCAAACTGATCAAATGTACTGAATTTTTTATTTAACCATTTCACTAAATTGTCCCTGCTGTTGTCCTTGAGAAACAGATAAATGATACTTTTAAAATGTTTAAATTTACAAGATAAAGCCATATGATTCACTTTGGAAACAGAAAATAATGCATGTCTTCCGTTCCTAGATTCAGAAATAAAAAAACATAATATATTGATTATTTATGCCAACAAACTTACTGTTGGTGTTTTTAAACACACAAGCCGTGTGGTTCAAATCCCAGTTGTGACATTGAATTTTTAAATTCCAGTTCTACCTCTCATAATAAATTGAATTTTGGCATTTATAGAAAATCTACTCATACTGATAATTACATAAAAAATGAAAGTTTTAATCCTTTTTCACACAAATTTGCTGTTTCCAATAGCTTAATTTATAGGTTAATAAATATACCCCTTAATAAGGAAGAATTTAACACAATATAAATGCATTATTAACATTGCAGTAATTAATGCTTTTAATACAGATTTTATACATAAAAGGATAGAAAAATTCAAATATCAAAATGCTGTTAAAGAAGTTTCTACCCTCAAGAAAATAAAAGATAATTGTATTTTTGAAAAGTTTACTTACCATCCTTGGGCCAATAAAAAATTAACAAAAATTTTTAAAGAATGCAGAATAGCTTTGGTCCCTCAAAATAAATTTAATATACAAAACTTACTAAATTTTTCTAAAAAGGATAGAATTCCAAATTATAAAAAATCTGGCATTTATCAATTTAGCTGTTTGGATTGTGATAGGGTTTATATTGGTAAAACTTATGTCATTTAGAAACCAGAATGAAGGAGCATTTTAGAAATATTAAATATAAACAGATTGATAAATCAGCTGTGGCAGATCATTTTTGTTCATTTAATCATGTTATTGAGGTTGAAAGAAATTTGCATTTTAAAAAATTAAATAATATTGAACTTAGGTTATATGACTTACATTTAAAATTAACACGTATTTTAGGAAACTTAATTTGGGTTAATTTTGAATCAAAATTGTTTGAGTATCTAAATTTTAGCATGAAAAGAAAAACTAATAGGTTAAAAAACAAGTTAAATAGATTATGCCAAAAACAACAGAAATTGAATGTAAATGAGCCAAATAATCAAACAAATAATGTAATTAATTTATCAAATTGTAACTTTAACGAGAAAGAAATAAATTTTCTAAACAAAGGTATGAAAACTTGTGTAAGTTTTTCAAAAACACAGATGATTTTGTTGCAGATATTGAAATTGCCAGTCAAGATTTAAATGACATTAATAAATCTTTGATTAAAATGAAATGCTCTAAAATTTTGAAAGATATAAATAAAAATCATCCTAAAAGTAATTATAATAATCAGATTATTAAATCATTGAAAGAAAAGGATGTAATTTATACTAAAGCCAACAAAGGCAACAAAATTGTAATTTTAGATCAATCTGATTATATTAATAGAGTAGAACTTTTGCTTGAAAGTAAAGATTATTTAAAAATTGGTAATGTTCCTTTAAAATCATGTATTTCAACTTTTAATAAAACTCTCAACGAATTAAAAATGATACCTAAAAAAGAAAAAAAGTATTTTAAAAGTCAATCCTGTTTTACCCAGGTTGTATGCACTTCCAAAAATACATAAACCAGGAAATAAAATGAGACCCATTATAAATTCTATAAATTCACCTACATATAATTTAGCTAAATGGTTAACTAAAAAATTTAGTGCTTTTGAAACATTTGAGAGTTTAAGTATTAAAAATTCTTTTGAACTAGTAAAACAGATTAATAACCTAATATTATCTGATAATGATAAACTCGTTTCTTTTGATGTTATTGCTTTATTTCCTAGCATTCCTAGAAAAAAGCTTTTGATTTTTTTAAAAAAATGGTTAAATTCTTTAGAATTAGACAATGACTTAATAGATGATTTTGTAAAACTTACAAATCTTTGTTTAGATCAAAATTTCTTTAGTTTTAATGGTAATTTTTTTCAACAAACTTCTGGCTTGGCAATGGGTAGTCCACTTTCGCAATTTCTTGCTAATCTTTTCATGAGTTTTTTTGAAACTCAAATTACAAAATCATTCCTTCTAATTTTTAAAATATGGTATAGATATGTGGATGACATTTTTGCTGTTGTCCCTAAAAAACAGATAAATGATGCTTTAAAACTTTTAAATTTACAAGATAAAGCTATACAATTCACTTTGGAAACTGAGAATAATGGATTCCTTTCATTTCTGGACTTAAAAATTAAAAGACATAACAATAAATTGAAATTTGGTATTTACAGAAAATATACTCATACTGATAATTACATAAAATATAAAAGTTTTAATCCTTTTGCACATAAATTTGCTGTTTTTAATAGTTTAATTTATAGGTTAATAAATATACCTCTTAATAAAGATGAATTTGACATAGAATATAAACACATTATTAACACTGCAGTAATTAATGGTTTTAATACAGATTTTATACATAAAAGGATAGAGGAATTTAAGTATCAAAAAGCTGTCAAAGAAGTTTCAACCCTTAAAAAAATAAAAGATAATTGTATTTTTAAAAAGTTTACTTACCATCCATGGGCTAATAAAAAATTTACAAAGATTTTTAAAGAATATGGAATAAATTTGGTCCCTCAAAATAAATTTAATATACAAAATTTACTTAATTTTTCAAAAAAAGATAAAATACCAAATTATAAAAAATCTGGCATTTATCAATTTAGCTGTTTAGATTGTGATAAAGTTTATATTGGTAAAACTAAACGTCATCTAGAAACTAGAATAAAAGAACATTTTAGAAATATTAAATATAAACAAACTGATAAATCAGCTGTGGCAGATCATTTTTGGTCATTTAATCATGAAATTAATCCAGAAGTTAAATTATTAAAACAATTAAGTAATCCAATAGATTTAATGGTTTGGGAAAAAAAATTTATTTTAAAAAACAGGAACCGTGTCATGAACTTCGAATTACCATCTATAGATTGTATTTATAAATTTTTGTTTTCAGAGATTGGTAAATAAAAATTGAATAAGAGTAATTGTTTTTCAGAAAAAATAAAAGACTGTAGCTTGGCAACGAGTTTGTTTATATGGCTTTGAGAATGAGCTGGACACAGCTTGAAACCCCAGGGTTAGCACCAAAACAATAAGATAAGTGAAGTTTTTAGTTTCTAATTTGTTCTTACTTTAGAATCTTGTTGCTTCACTGTTAATAGCTTCAATTTTTCCTTATTTATCTGATTTTACTGTTCAAAAAGCACTATAATTTACATGAAACTGTTCCATCAATCACAAATTTGCAGAATAAATCCCCCCCCAAAAGGAGTAACACATTTTATGTTCCACCTCCAGTGTGATAGAATCACAATTTACCCGAGGAAGAAAGGAAAAAACAAATTCAGTAGAAGTCAGAAAAGAGGAGGGTTCTGAAAAGAGATGCCATTTTATTCACTCCACAGATTTCTGAAATTGTAGAACAGCAGGAAAGTAGAATTCAATTATATAAATGATTTTGTAAAAACTGCAGTTAAGATACCTTGTATTTTGAAGTTAACCTATGATTTTTATTGCATGAATTCATTTTTAGACTCAGCCTGTAACAGTTCGTACTTTGGAGACACTAATCCGTCTAGCTACTGCTCATGCAAAAGCAAGAATGTCCATGACAGTAGATGTTCAAGATGCTCAAGCTGCTATTGAACTTGTGCACTTTGCATACTTCAAGAAAGTGCTGGAGAAAGAAAAGAAAAAACGAAGACGTGCTGCTGATACAGATCATTCCACAGATGGTGAGAGTGACAGCGAGGAGCAGCAGAGAAAGAAAAAGGTAGGTTTATTTATTTTATAGCTTCAAAAGTTGTTTTAGAAAAGAAATATGTGGTTTTTGGAGGAGAATGCAGAAGTGCAAAGTGTTTATAGCAAGGGGAACACAATCCAACAGTTAACATGTTGTCAATGCTTGCTGCAGTATTATTGTAATGCTGAGCTTTTTAAACTCAGTTGTTGAGGCACATGATAGTGATCTGCAAAAGCAGTGGAACACTAAATGTAGGAACTTCATTTTTTAATGAAATTGAAAGTAGTAAAGCAAACATTAAGCAAATTTTTCAAAGAATAGGACGAAAACAACTAGCAAGATTTTATAACTACTGTTTTATAACTTTTGCTGTACTTTTGTATTATTCAGCAGCGGAGACAACCAGGTGAAGAAGGCTATGATCCTTATGAATGGGATTCTGAGGATGGTGGGGTTGAGGATGGCAGTAGAGTTACCAGAACTCAAACTGCAGCATCTGCCTCAGAGTCAGCATCTCAGGGTCATCCAGCAACAGAGGAACCAGAAGCTGGGCCATCTACTTCAGCTCCTCCTGCTGTCATATCAGATGAAAGGTTAGTAGTTATTTTTACTCAGCAAGTACCTCATTTTTGTTTTGTTTGTTAAAAAGTTTGTCTTTGATTAGACAACCTTATGATGGACTTGGGTATTCTATGTCAAGTAAAACAATTGAACTGCACAACTTGTCTCCTAAGAAATAAGAAACTTTACACATTCAATAATGATTGTAACCTTTTGGACAAGTAAGGTCAGCTGTTAGCTGAAGATAGGAACAAACCTCCTAATTTTCTGAAGTAATTGAGGTATAGTGTAAGTTAAACTTAAATGTTAACTTTATACATGTTACATGTTAATGCCAAGTTTCTCATAAGTTTGTTTTATTATTTAGGTTGCAGGCATTCCGCACCAGTTTAGTGAAGCTGTTTCGTGAAGAAAGGGCACAATCTCTGCAACTAGAAAAAGTTGTGGAGTTTGCCAACAGTGAACACAGTGCAGAGCCATTCACCGAAAGTGAAGTTAGAGCAGCTGTAACCAAAATGACTGATGCCAATCAGATATTTATTTCTGATAAGATTGTTTTCCTAATATAGAAATATCAGGTGCAAATGAAGGTAATATTCTTTTCCATAGTATAAGTTGCACCCTGAGAATTTCACTGCTCTCCAAAAAGAGCGAAGGTGCACTTGCAAAGGATCAGGATATGCACTTGGTTTAAAACTAATATACAGTGTATGTCAACTCTTGTGTATTAATGTTAATCACAGTTTTAAGATTATTTTGCCACAAGTATAAACAGTAAATAATTTTGTATTGAATTTATTATAGTAGTAGTGTGTACAGTATAAAATGATACAGAGTTCTTTTTTATAATATGACTAGTTAAGTATTTCTTTGGAGGAAACACTGGAGTTTTTTTAACAATTATATGTACAAATTTGGAGTTTTTTGTTACTCTTCATTTTCTACACCAAAACTTACTGGAACATGTTTCAAAGACTGTTGTCCATCATCACCCTTAATTCATTGTCACAACTCTTGCAATTTGTAGATGATGTTTTGGCTGGACATGTACACTTCAATTCTTTCAGCTTTAAACCATGTTTGTAGGGGATAAAAAGATATTCTTCTGCCTTTTTTGTTTTTTTCCAAAATATTCATTTTAACACAATATATATATATATATATATATATATTCCTGGCTGTGGCTATCTCTTAGACGAGACTTTTGTGTATTCTGACAAATCACTAGCCACACTACTATTAAAATTGAAAATGTGAAAATGGGCAGTGTATTACAAAATGCAGTGCACATAATTTTCATCCTGAACACATGAATCAAATCACATCTTTTTTTTATGCTTCACTGTGTCACAGAGGTGGAAGCTTTTAGGAGTAAGCTGTTGGTATTAAAACATTTCAAGAAATCAAATTGCTTATGCACTGGTTTGCAGAACATTTTTAGATCCATAAAAACTAAATTAACAGTCTTGTGTATTATTATTTATCTATTTATGCCAACAAACTTACTGTTGGTGTTTTTAAGCACACTACTTGTGTATTTAAAAATACCAACTGTAAGTTTGTTGGCATAAATAAATAATAATTACCATCTGAAGGTTATTTAATCCCAGGACAAAGTTTTTGCAATAGTAAGTCACCATTGGGGTAATTGTCTCTTATGTGAGACTGCCTTTGTGGTTTACCAGGAGAAATGCGAACTGGTTTGAGAATTCAATGTCATTCTGGCAGGTTGTCACTGTAGCTTAATGGTTAGAGCACCCGTCTTAAAAGCAGAGGGTCTGTGGTTCAAATCCCAGGTGTGGCATTGAATTTTTAAGTTCCAGTTCTACCTCTCAAAATCTTGAGTATTTTTATTTTCTCTACCATGTGTAGTAGAGGAAGTATTGTATTCCACTCAAAAATTCGATGTTGTGATTTCACCGGAAATATATGTTTTGAGGCCCCCCTGAATCCAGAAAAGCATTTTTAGAAAAAGGTTCGTGTGAGTGTGTCTGTCAGTCTGTGGATAGATGACTCAAAAACGAAAAGTTGGTTAAAAACCAAAGTTGGTATTTAAGTTTAATGTCTTTCAAGGATGCGACACAAAGATTTTAAAGAAAATTGCTCCACCCTAAACTACCCTTTACATGGAAAATTTATCGAAAATTTTGATTTTCTTGAAAATGGCTCTTAATGATTTTGATTAAAATGCCATATGTTTGAGATATTTTTATAGCAATGAAATGTATATCTTGGCTATAGCCCATTATTTTTGTTAAAATAGAAAAGGTTTAAAGTATATTTTAGATTTATTTTTGTATTCAAGTTAATATGAAATGTTATTTATTTACACCAACAAACTTATTGCTGGTTGTTACAGCAGCTTGATGTTTAGAGCAGCCACATGTAAAGCAGAAGGTCTGTGGTTCCAATCCCAGCCGTGGCATTGAATTTTTCAGTTCCAATTCTACCTTTCAAATGAAATTGGTGCAGTTTTTTTTAAAAAAGATTATTAACACATAGCAGCAAGAATAATGTTCTTCTCAGAAAGATGAAATACTGTGATAGCAGACGCGATTCCTATCTACAGGGTCGAGGTTAACGGATGGAATGCATATATCAATGTTTTTTTTCTCATCACAACATATTTATTCATTAACACTTCGTTATTTTACACTCTCAGCACCATTTTAAATACTCAAAAACCTTCACACTTAAATGATTTGGTAGAATTTACACTGGATAAAAGTTTGGTGAAAGTTCCATGTCCACACGCTACCCAAAACACGTCTTATCACCTTGAGCATATAGACGCTACTGAAACTAGTTCTCGGCATCGCTTTGGTACGACACACCGCCATTTTTCTTTTCATCCGCGCAAATAGTTCAATCTAGTAACAAGAAAACATTGGCTATCCTGAATATTAAAAATAAGTTCCTGATACACCCAAACAAGAACTAGAAATTTATACACTTTTAACAAACATTTATATGAACGATTTTCTACTGGGGTCTAATATTCTGTCTCAAAATGTATTTCATTATATAAGTGTTATTGAATGAATATGAGTCGAGTTTTAAAACACATTTGCATCATTTACACTACGAATTAACAGGACATGTTTTGGAAGCTCTTGCTTCCATCAACTGCTGTAACTCGACTGCAACAATTTACTGCAACATTGGCGTCTTCTTCCCTTCCTATGTCAATGCTGCCAGTCGAATTAGCAGATAAAATAAGAGCTTTCAAAACATGTCCTGTTAATTCACAGTGTAAGTGAAGCAAATGTGCTCCAAAATTTGACTCATTTTTAGTGGAAATTTCATTTCATAGATTTTCTCTACTGGTCTACTAATTATTCATACAAACTCTTTACTCCTTTATCTTCTTCATGTTAATTGAGAAACATTTGCAGAACTTATCTTATTGTTCATTTTCTTGTAGATGCAAGAGGAATATGGAAATACAGCAAGCTTTGAGCAATAGTCAAATGCTTTAAGGCTTTGAAATTCTGTTCTGTTGCATGGTTAAGATATAAAACAATGAATAACGATCTTCTATTTGTGGAAAGAATAAGTATAGCGAAACTCACAGTAATAACAAGGAATATCTCTAAAATGGTTCACTGCACACACAAAAATTCATTTGGTCATAAATTGTTTTAACGAGATCCACATTTTTCTATAGCATGATTTGGTCTATTTCTTATGGTTTACCAATTATGTAAAAGTCATCAAGACTAAACAGTAGGCTATAGCCAGAAAATTCAAAATATACATTTCATTTGCAATAAAAATATGTTAAAGGCATGCCATTTTAATAAAAATCATTAGAGGCATTTTCAAAACATTTTCCATATAAAAGGTAGTTTAGACTGGAGGAATTTTTTTCAAAATCTTCGTGTCACATCCTTGAAAAATACTGAACTCAAACACCAACTTTGGTTTTTAACAGACTTTTCATTTCTGAGTTAAGCTGTTCACACACACACACACGCACGCACGCACCCGCACACGCACCACCCACACATGCATGCACACCACATGGACCTTTCTCTAAATTTTTTTTTTTTTTTTTTTATTATTAGGGAGCCTTAGAACTTGCAATAGTAAGTCACCATTGGGAAAAATACGAACTGGTTTGAGAATTCAATGTCATTCTGGCAGGTTGTCACAGTAGCTTAATGGTTAGAGCACCTGCCTAGTAAGTGGAGGGCCTGTGGTTCAAATCGCAGCTGTGGCATTGAATTTTCAAGTTCCAGTTCTACCTCTCATACACAAGTTATGTCCAAATTCATCTTTTTGTAAGTGAACCATTTTGGAGATAGTCCTTGTTATTTGTGTGAGTTTTGCAATACTTGAACTTTTCTCAAATGGATGGTTGTTATTCACTTTCGCAGAGAACAGGATTTCAAAGCTTTAAAACATTTGACTATCGCTCAAAGCTTACTGTATTCCTATATTCCCCTTGCACCTACAAGCAAATATGTAATAATTTCTGTGAGTGTTTATCTCGACTAAGATGCAGATAGAGGAGTAAGAGTATGTAAGAATAGTACAAAGTAGAGAAAGTCATGTGAGTGCAACACATTTCTTTTTTTTCTTTTTTTTGTTTTTTTACTTTCTCTACGGGTAAGTAGGGAAAGTATTGTATTACACCCAAAAATTCGATGTCGAGATTTCACTGGAAATATATGTTTTGAGGCCCCCTGAATCCAAAAAAAGCATTTTTAGAAAAAGGTCCGTGTGTGTGTCAGTCTGTGGACAGCATAACTCAAAAACGAAAATTAGGTTAAAAACCAAAGTTGGTATTTAAGTTTAATGTCGTTCAAGGATGTGACACAAAGATTTTGAAGAAAATAGCCCCACCCTAAACTACCCTTTACATGGAAAATTTTTCGAAAATTTTGATTTTCTTGTAAATGGCTCAAACGATTTTGATTAAAATGTCATATGTTTGAGATATTTTTATGACAAATGAAATGTATATCTTGAATTTTCTGGCTATAGCCCCTGTAGTCGTATTTACTCTGGACGACTTTTGCATAACTCGTAAACCGTTAGAGATAGACCAAATCATACTATACAAAAAATATAAATCTTGGTAAAATTCACAATTTATGCCTCAATAAATTTTCTTGTAGGGTCAACCATTTCGGAGATATTCCTTGTTATATGTGTGAGTTTCGGAAAACTTAGAACTTAAGCGAAATGCAACGACGTTCATTTTTTTATATGTTAATTGTGCAAAGAGAATGGAATCTCAAAGGTCAAAAAGATTTGACTGTCGTACAAAGCCTTCTGTATTCTAATATCTCCCTTGCACCTACAAGGACATAAGCAATAAGATAATTTGTACGAATGTTTATCTTAACTAACATGGAAATATAGGAATAAGAGTTTGTTAGAATGGTTAGTACAAGAGTAGAAAAAGTCATGTGAGTGCAACACATCAGATTTTTTTTAAATATACTGTATATTAAGAGAGGTGTTGCATGCAAATACCTGCACATCTTTTTGAACAATACTGACCACAACAGGCAATATAGATATTTTCAACAAGATTGTGCTGCTGCCCATATTGTCTTTGATTCTTTGTAGGCTATACAGGAGATTTAATACAAAATTATTTCTAATGGTTTATGGCCCACACATTACCCAGATCGTGACTGCGCCGTAGCCAAGTGGTTAGACCATTTGCTTCTTACAAAAACGGCCTGCGTTCAATCCCAGGCAACCGCATGTGGGATTTGTGGTGGACGACACAGTGCTGGGGCGGGTTTCCTCCGGGTTCTCCGGTTGCCCCTGCCATCTCATTCCACCGGTGCTCCAACTTCATTCCGTGTAACATTAGTGTCACCGCCTGAGGTGCCGAAGTAGTAAAAGCGGGCGTAAAACACCACAACAAAATATTCCCCAGATCTTACTGAATACAATTACAATTATCTGTGAAGAACTCTAAAAAAACATGGCCTGTAGAAACACACATAGTGTAAATGGACTGAAAGACGATGTAAGAGTGGAAATTAAAAGGATTAGAGAGGAAGAACTTTAGAATGTAAAGATGTCCAGAATGTGTGAATGCTAAAGGAAACTACTGTAACAGGTTAGTAAAATAAAAGAATTTGTGTTTATGCCATAGACTCACAGACATCTATGAGTAGAGTACTATGGAAATTATGCATCTGCAAGCCATGTTTATCCTGCCGGTCTCCTTAAGCCTTAATTTCTACTTGCTATTCAGACTCCATTCACAAAATATGCATTTATTGGTTGAAAAGCATACACCAGTTACTTTGCATGGTTTTAATTTCAACAATTTAGTAGCTCTGCGCACGATACCATAAAAAAAATATTTGTTGTGTAACATGTGTAAGCAATTTTTCTATAGATGATGACCATTGATTATGGTTTCACGGGTGATCAGTCATGTCAAATTTATCCAGCTTTCGGCCTTCTTTCTCTATGGCATTCTAAGATGCTGACTGGAGGCATCCAAATAGTGTTCAGTGTATGGGCTTTCTGTACACTTCCGAACATACCATTTAGCTCCTTATTTATATATATAAATCAATTGAACTGCATTAAGCTTGCAAAAACTTGAAAATGACTTGACTGATTTTTAATAATTTCTTTATTGTTTTGTTCGCCTCAATACTGAGATGGTTTATAAAGAAAAAAACATTAGGAGAAACCCAAAGAAACAGCCAAAACTCAAAATTGTTAATTTTTTATGGGAATTGCCACTTAGGATTACTTTCAGTATATGGCATATGTGATGGATAGGGCATGGGGGTTAAAAATGTATGCTTTTACATTATGTGCACGAATTATGGAATTTTCAGTTGGACAGGATTTTATAGTGCATATAACCTCATATTTTCTTGATTTTTGATAAATGCATATTATTTCAATATTATACCCCTTATATTGCATATTTTAATGATTTCTATGGTTTTTTATAATTGTTTTCCATGTGGATAATATTTTTCATATTGGTAATATTGCACATGATGACACAACTCACAAAGATTTCAATATTATAGCCCCTATATTGCATATTTTAATTATTATGATTTTTTATTTTTACCATCTCTATATTTTTTTACATGCACGAATGCTAATGGCTTCATTGCCAGATGCAAGGCACTAGAAAACAACATATTTTTTTACATTGGTAGTATTGCACATGATGATGCAACTCGCGAGGTGGCGAGAACTAATGCTGAGTCATGTTGTAATGCAGTGAATCCCCTGTTTCATCCTTTCATTATATGTATGTTCGTAGAAAATAATCAGTGCGTTATCTGAGAGGTTTATAGTAGCAACGCTTGCCTGCCCATCAGTAGTTGTGTAGTGATCTTAAAATGTAACAGTGTTGTGAACTGGTTCCCACCAAATTAAATTAGGCGTATAAAATGTTAAAAAGCTCTTCAAATGTTGAAAATAAAACCAACTCCGAGTGCTAGATTAATTAATTTACAGAACGAGTTTCCGGGTGATTTAATATCTACAGATAATACGGCACTGTTTTGTGGATCGTGTGAGAAAAATGTAGGGAGTGAGAAAAGATTTCAAATAGGTCGGCACATAAACACAGCAAAACATAAGGAGAATTTAATCAGAAAACTTGCAAACAAAGAACGTGTTAAAAAACAGCTAGTAGAGTGTTTAGGGAGTAGAGTTACTGAATTATATGACTTCTGTCAAGCATTTTTAGCTACTGATATTCCCTTGTTCAAAATTAATAATCCAACATTTAAAAACTTTCTTGCCAAGTACACTCGACAACATGTGCCTGAAGAAAGTACACTGCGTAAGACTTATGTAGGACATTGTTACAATAATGTATTGTCAAATATACAAAAATGAATTAGTGGATCAGTTTGTGTGGTTGTCTGTTGATGAAACCCCTGAT
Source organism: Tenodera sinensis (assembly GCA_030765045.1). Taxonomy (NCBI): domain Eukaryota; kingdom Metazoa; phylum Arthropoda; class Insecta; order Mantodea; family Mantidae; genus Tenodera; species Tenodera sinensis. The sequence continues at coordinate 151,852,257 of CM060961.1, read as the reverse complement.
TCTGAGCGCCGTTCTATTGCTAATATAATCGTGGGTGCTTTAAATAATGAACAAAAGACTACACCTTATCTTCTAAATGTTTGTGAATTGTCGGCCACTGACAATGTAACTGTGACCCAGTTTGTGATGGACACTTTGAAATTACTATGACCATGTGGAATCAAATACACCCGGTTACTTTTATTTGTTACTGATGCAGGTCCTTATATGCTAAAATCAGGACAAACTCTGAAAGGTATTTTTCCTAACTTAATTCATACAACTTGTTTGGCACACGCTCTTCATCGCATTTCTGAGACAATACATGATTCTTTCCCGCTGGTAGATAGATTTGTGTCCAGTACTACAATAATTTTTGTTAAATCTCCTAAAAGAGTTAAGTTGTTTAGATCAACAGCACCTAATATCCAACTTCCACCTGCACCAGTGTTAACTCGGGGAACATGGGTCGATGCAGTTTTATATTATACTGAGCACATAGAAATAGTCGAAGAGGTTGTTAATTCATTGGACTCGAAAGATGCTTCATCAATGGAAACTGTGCAAAATATTCTGTCAGGCACTGGATTAAAAGAGGATCTTAGTTTCATATCTGCCCATTTTTCTTTCTTACCAACAGCCATAACGACATTGGAAGCTGTAGGATCTCCTTTGCATGAATCACTTACTGTGCTTGAAAAAACAATATGTGACCTAAGTTCGGTTCCAGGTAGCACAGGACAAAAAGTGAATTATGTAATTTCAAAAAATTCTGGTTATAAACAGATGTGCGATATTCGAGACATCCTCGAAAGAAAACCATCTGTCACACCAAGAGACTTGACTCTCTCTGTGAAGCAGTTAACATCATTTAAATATGTCCGATAACATCTTATGACGTGGAGAGAAGTTTTTTACATTACAAAAGTGTTTTGCGAGACAACATCTGATGTTTTACAGTTGAACATTTTTGCAAAGTGTTTGTTGTGAACTGCAATTTAGCAGTTAATACTAGCAGCTGGACCACTTCTGCTTCAACGTCTAAGGAATACAGTAACTTTATTTATTATTTATACTAACTCGTCTTGTCTACTGCAAAGGGACATCAATCGTTTTAATTAATAGTGCATATTTCTTGGCATATTTTCGAGTTTTTAAGAGCATATATGCATGCATATTTCAGTGTTTTTTAGGGCATTAACTTCCGAGCCCTAGTGATGGACCTATCATTTGATAGCTGCATCTACTACATTTAATTTTTTTTTTTTTTTTTTTTTTTAAAGGGTAGTGGATTTTGAGAATAGATTTGGTTAAATTAAATTTAATTACATTTTGATCAGCCATTTTATTAAGGTAAATTGACTTTGCAGCTAAGAAATTCATAAAATTTTGTTTTAGTGAGACTCAAGGGATTAGGGCAGGCTTGGACATAACCACAAAATGTGTTTTACTGAAACTTGAAAAACGGCAGTTGCAAACTTCAGGTTAATTATGGGACATGATTGTCTGGCAAAACATTTGAACAGAATTGAGATATATTCTTCACCACTCTGTCCTCTATGGGATCTGCAAGAGGAAATGGGCCTAGACCACCTTCAAATATGCCTGGGCACTTCTAGCACCCCATCCATCAGTGAAAAATATTGGAGAGCAAGAGGACTTATGACTTCTTCTTCAACTTCCCCTGGTTACTCTAAAAGTGTCAGGGTCTTCTGTGAAGGATTTCCATGTTTTCCTATCTTTTGCCATTCTCTTTAATTCCATCATATTTTTGTTAACTTTCTTCCCCAATTCCTCTACAATTCTCATATGTGACTCTGTCTTCCTCCTTCTGGCCTTGCTTCCAGAAACTGTTCTGGTTTCCTTCCCTCATCCATTCATAATACGTGACCGAACCATCGAACTGTCTATGTGCTAATCGTTTCTCAATTGGGGGTTGTTGCAAATCCCTTCTAATTATTTGATTTCTTATTAGATCTCTTTTAGTTTTTCCCGCTATAAGTAGCAGGCTTTTCATTTCTGATCGTGTTATTTTACTTATATCTTTCCCTATAGGTGGCCAGCTCTCATTTCCATATAATAGGATGGGTTCCAGTACAGTCCTGCATATTTTGAGCTTTGTTTGGGTTTTTTTTTTTTTTTTCCTCCAATATGGTATGACTAATTTGATAGTATGGTCTATTAGCTTTTGTGACTCTTTTACTCACTTCTTGTTGTATTTTACCACATTGGTGTAATATTGTTCCTAGGTATTCAAAGCTCTCAACCTGTTCGAGTGAGTGAGTTGGGTTTAAGGGCCCGTCGACAACTAGGTCATTAGGGCCCCCAACCTGTTCGATCTGTGTCCCCTTACAATATACGTTCAACTGTCCAACCTATATCCTCTGTCTTGGTCACCTACATCACCTTGCTTTTACCTATGTTTATTGCCATTCCTTTTTCTTCCAGGGTGACATTCCATTCTTATATTGCTTGCTGTAATTTTCTTTCGGTGTCAGCTATCAGCGCTATGTCATCTGCATATATTAATGCCTGACATTGCACTGGTCTTATTTTCCAATTTCCCACCTTCATCCTTCCAATTTGTGCCGTACATACTTTATGTATTTCATCCATTAATATTATAAACAGCAGGGGGCTGAGGCTGTCTGCCTGTTTCACCCCCATTTCCATTTTGAATTCCCGTGATTCTCTCCCATCCAACCTTACTACTCCTACTTTCTCATATGTTGACTTAATCACTCTTAGTAGCTTTTCACTTATCCCTCTTTTTTCCAGTGTATTCCAAATCTCCACTCTAGGCACCCTATCAAAAACTGCTTTTAAATCTAGGAAAGTCAGCTTGATGATTCTGCCTCTTGATGTCATTTTTTCACTTATTGTTCTTAACGAATATATCCAATCCTGGGTTTGTCTTTAGAAAAATAGGACATTGACAAGACATATTGAGGTATATTGTCACCAAATTCAGACTTAACAATAAATATGACCAGAGAAACAAATTTAGGGCATTATATATTGAACAACCCTTCGTAATGTGCAATAAATAGGACGATTACAGGAAAGAGAACTTTGAGGTCATTTTAAGTCAGTTTTTTACACTCCCCTTCACTTAAATTGTTTTAGAAACAGGAAACGTTTTCAAGACTGTTCTGTCCCATCATCAGCCATTGGGTGAGTCACGCAACGGCTGATGATGGGACTGAACGCTCTTGAAAACGTTTCCTGTTTCTAAAACAATTTAAGTGAAGGTGAGTGTAAAAAACTGACTCAAAATGACCTCAAACATGAAGAATACTTCACTGTTAATAGTGCTTCTATTTGTAATACTCATAAAGAGAATTTTGTCAAGTCTTAATTTTGTCATTCCCCCTTCTCAGGAACAGCATAGTTCCATATGTTGCAGCAGCGACAAAAACAGCGGAAATCCCATCAAGTGTGTATCCAGAATTTAGGTTCTTCAAGTGGTAATTTATTAGTTTATATGCAACTCAGAACTGACCATTGCCTCTAAAAGCTACAAAGAATAGCAAATAACAATAAAAGTTGCAAAGAGCTATAAAGAAAAAATTAACTTTAATATAAGCTATTGATAAGGAAATGACACATGGTATAACAATTTTCCTAGAGGAATCAGAAGAAGTAATGGATTTGTATCCAGAAAATATTAGCTATTCTATTTAATTTTGATGTTAGCTGAACTGAAAGCATGTGAAAAATATCACTGGTTTGTTACACTGACCTTCCAATGTGCAAAATCGACTTTCCCTTTTGGTATTAATATGAGCTCCCATTCTTGTTTCCACTGTATTCTGAATCAGTCTTGTAATATATTTCAAAAAATATATTTTACTTTTATTAAATCTGAATGTAACTCTGCTTTACAGAATTACTGATACATGGCTATATATTTAACTACCATTCTTTACTGTAGCATTTTCACTTTGAAACTTCAGTTCATACTTTGCAGGGGTGAGAAGAGGATCTATTCCACATTGTTTCATCTGAACAGCGACATCAAATAAGTAATCATAGCATTCTGCCCTGGAATAGAAAGAAATTTGTCACATTAGAGTGGAGTTATACATCTTTTTTTTAATTCATCTTAACCTGCTAGGAAACATAACTGGCTGGTATATCAAGTGATAGAAATGACTGGAATTTCTTATTGATAAAAATCTATTTTTCTCTCATCTGTGGTAAAGAAACAAAAAGATCCATGTGACTGTGAAGGGCATAATCCAAAGGGTTAAATAAATTTTGAACCTTTCATTTATATGTAGCATTCTCAAGGATGCAACAAAGATTTTGAGACCGCATTGCAGACCCCACCATACAGCTAATTTGTTCTTAATGTATATTATTCAGTTCATTTTATATATATTAGTGAATAATAATATTTTCTGTGCACTTATTTCTGTATTAATGTATTCTGAGATTTATTAATGGTACTTTGCATAAGAATATTTTAAATACAGCTTTCTTTATTTAAAACCTAACAGAGCACATAACGTTTTGCCTCTCCCACAACTTTGCTGGATTCCCCCACTACCGGCTGCTGTTGTTCACGGCTAGTGAGTACTGGGCTTCTGAACATCCACATCGTATTCAAGAAATACCTGATTATGATTGGGGAGTTTGGTGTGCTGTTAGCGCTATACACATTTATTGGTCCAGTATTCTACGAGCAGACTATAAATGCAGAGAGGTATTTTGACCCCATTTTATCATGAGCTGACAGAAGAGATATATGGGTGTTTCAACAAGATTCTCCTACTGTCCATACAACAGTGGAGTCCATGAACAAAATTAGGAAAGTGTTTGCAGATAGAGTTTTTAGTGCTGGTGTATGGCCCTCTTGCTACCCCAATCTAACAGTGTGTGATTTTTACTTGTGGGGTAAACCTGAATGACAAAACATTAAAAATGAAATTGGAAACATTACACTGGCTCAGCTTAATTATGTGAGTCAGAATGTGTTCTGATAAAATGCTTGTTTAGCCAACTGTTGACATTTCCAGCATCTTCTATAAGGTAAGAGGGTTATAATGCTTTACACATGGAGTTTATGTAGGAGCAAAGCCGACTGTGGCACAACCAATGATATACAGGTGAAATGCTGTGCGCCTGCTAGGTTTTAAATGAAGAACCCTGAATGTAAATCAACATAAAAGTAAGCTATGATAGGAGTATATTTCTGCTAAACTGCTCACTCTCTTTATGTGCTTCAAACACTCCAACTGAATAGAACATCAACCGTAACATTTCCAATCAAACTTTGTAAACAGCTATATGATAAGCTAAGAAAAATAATGCATAATGGAGAAAAGCAATAAAATTGTGGCATTAGTTTAAACCAAATGAATAAGCCAAGCCAAGATAGCTTTTGCTTAACAATGCCAGTTTAGAATTGATACAGCATGTACAAGGCACTACAGTAGTGAAATCTGAGGAATACATTCAAACATGAGTTAAAAGTGATTATTCCCTAATAGGTATAACAAATTTAGCATGACCATTCAAGGAGCAACAATTTATGTGATTTTATAATAGTTCTAAAGTTATTAGTGAACTTAGAAAGGTGTACACAAGTTAAAGTATGTATACTCTAGCTTCGTTTTACATACTATATAAGTGCTACAAAGTGTTTAAATTTATGAGGGGCTGAATCGGATCTGAAAGATTCAATGCCACAGGTGGGATTTGAACCACAGACCTTCCACTTGCCGTGCAATGGCTCTAACCATTAAGCTACTGTGACAACTTTGTTGGCATAAATAAATATTAACATCTAAAGGTTATTTAATCCCAGGATTTAAAGTACTTGTGATAGTAAGTTGCCCTTGGGGTATTTGTCTCTGATCTGAGACTCCTTTGTGGTCTGCCACAAGAAATATGAATCGGTTGTGCAATTCAATGTCATTCTGGTAGGTTGTCAAAGTAGCTTAATGGTTAGAGCAACTGCATGGCAAGTGGAAGGTCTGTGGCACTGAATTTTTCATTTCCGATTCTACCTCTCCAGCAACATGCTATTTAATCAGTGATTGTGGTTTAATACGAGGGGCGTCTCAAAAGTAAGTTGCACTATTTTTTTAAATCCGCACGGTAGGCAGGAAAAGTGAAAGTCCTAGGGAATATAGGTATGGGTGTAGTAACAGCACTGTGAAATTCCTAGGCACCTAAGTTTATTGCTTGGACATTAAAACGGCAGTAACAATGAAGACTCCACTCGTTCCTACCACCAATTGCAAAGTTCGCGCTGTAATCCGTTTTTTGGCGGGAAAAAATAAATGTGCTACTGAAATTCATTGCGAGTTGTGCAGGTTTATGGAAAAGACGTTTTGTCAAGACAAATTATTTCTCGTTGGCCCCAATCGTTCATTGAAGGGACAATAACATTATACAATGAGCAATGAAGTGGCCGACGCTCCACTTTCCGCGCTCCGGGTATTGTTGACGAAGTTCAAGCAGTTGTAAACACCAATCGGCGCCATACACTTGATGCAGTTTTGTTTCAACTTCCTCCATATATTGAAATAAGCAGTGCATCACTTCACAGGATTATTTCTAAGGATTTGTGTCTATCGAAAGTGTGTGCAAGTTGTGGAAACTAATGGATGAGGCAACTCCAAAAACGGCAAAAGTTGTTGCATCGGCTGGCAAGGTCATCACAACGATATTCTAGGATTCAAAGAGAGTACTGTTAATCGATTACCTGCTCCATGGGACCACAATGACAGCTGCTCGCTATTGTGAGGTGCTGAGAAAACTCAAAAGAGCCATACAAAACAAAAGGAGGGGAAAGTTGAGCAAAACAGTTTTTCTGGTCCACGATAACACTCGCCCGCACGCTGCTCGTGAAACTCAAGCCCTTTTGAGCAGTTTCGATGGGATGTTTTCGGTCATCCATCTAGTGCACCTGACCTTGCACCGAGTGATTACCATCTTTTTCTGAAACTGCAGCAACATCTTGGAGGAAGGTACTTCGTAAATGACGAGGAACTGAAACAAGAAGTACAAAGATGGCTATCCAGTTTGGCGGGAGAGTGATTTGACATTGGGTTAAAAAAAACTGTTACCACGGTATCAAAAATGTATTGAGGTTCAACGAAATTATGTGGAAAAATAGGTACTGAATGTAGCTTACAAAATATATCCTTTTTAAAATATTTAAACGTTTTGTTATTTTTTAAAAAAATAGTGCAACTTACTTTTGAGGAGGCCCTCGTACATTTTTAAATACATATACTCACATAGTTTTTGCTTGTTGCCATGTGTCTCCCCAGACATATACTCCATGACGTCTAACAAGTACTGCTGTTGTCTGAGGATATTCTGCAATCACTTCAGCCATTCTGTCTTTAAGATCAGCTTCCCATGGAGTATTCTCAATAATAGGCACAACAAGTTCCTCATCATAGTTATAGTTGCGTCCTAGCTCTTGGTTCCGAATTCCCTTTAAAATAAAATGGATATATGTGAGGTTCCTCCTTTTTACAAAGGATATACTCTAATTAAATTATACTGATAGTTCATGAAAAATTGAAGCTATTAACAGTAAAACAACAGAATCTAAAATAAAAACAAACTTAGAGACTGAAAACTTCACATCTTATTAATAGCTGTAAGTTCATAAATGCTGTTGGCATGTTTTATGGTGCTTCCACCACATTTTCAAAGCTTTATTTAGAAACAGTTACCATAGTTACAAACGTTCAACTACCCAAAAGATCTATGCTGGTATTTCAAAATTCATAACATGGTTCCTGTTTTTTAAAATGAATATCTTTTTCCAAACCATTACATTTAGTTGTTTCAATAATTTAACCCCTGGGTTTATTTCATGATTAAATGACCAAAAATGATCTACTACAGCCGATTTATCAGTCTGTTTATATTTAAGCTCCTTGGGCCAATAAAAAATTTACAAACATTTTTAAAGAACATGGATTAACTTTGGTCACTCAAAATAAATTTAATGTACACAATTTGCTAAATTTTTCTAAAAGGGATAAAATTCCTAATTATAAAAGGTCAGGCATTTATCAATTTAGCTGTTTGGATTGTGACAGGGTTTACATTGGTAAAACTAAATGTCATTTGGGGACTAGAATGAAGGAGCATTTTAGAAATATCAAATATAAACAGATTGATAAATCAGCTGTGGCAGAACAATTGAGGTCATTTAATCATGAAATAAATCCAGAGGTTAAATTATTGAAACAATTAAATGGACCTATAGATTTAATGGTTTGGGAAAAGATACTCATTTTAAAAAACAGGAACCGCGTTATGAATTTTGAGATAGCAGCAATAGATTGTATTTATAATTAAGGAGTTACTTAATTAGTTAAATAAGGAAAAATTGAAGCTATTAACAGTGAAGCTTTGAGAATGAGCTGGACACAGCTTGAAACCCAGGGTCAGCAAATCATACTAAGATAAGTGAAGTTTTTGGTTTCTAATTTGTTCTTACTTTAGAATACTTAATTAGTGTTTGAAAAAAAAAAAATAACTTGCAACATTACTAAGATAAGTGAAGTTTTTAGTTTCTAATTTGTTCTTACTTTAGAATTGTATTTATAAGTCTTTGTTTTCAGAGGTTGGCAGCACATAGATCTTTTGGGTAGTTGAGCGTCTGTAGCCATGGTAACTGTTTCTAAATAAAGCTTTGGAAATGTTGTGGAAGCACCATGAAACATGTCAGCAGCATTTATGAACTTGCAGCAATTAATGAAATAAGTGAAGTTTTTAATTTCTAAGTTTTTATTTTTTTTATTTTATATACTGATAATGTTTCCCTCCATTTTGATTTTTGCTGCTTGTAAATGTGTAGCAGTATAGTAGTTCAGAATGTGAGAGGTTCAAAACTGCGACTATTCATGACAAGTTCCATGTCATCCACATTGATGTTTTGTATGTTGCCTTATGTAAAAATCAGCAGATAATACTGCACCTGCATTTCTGAAAGGCCACAATATTTGAATTTTCAAATATAATGGATATTAGTAAGTTTGTCTTCATTAGTCTTCAAAAACTTTACATTTGTTATTTTTGTATGCCAACCAACTTACAGCTGGTGTTTTTAAACCAGTGGGGAGAGAGACCACAGTAAGGGTTACCTTACATATTAAAGATCCAATACTACTTGGACATGTATGTATAGATGGCAATATCAACATTTATTCAGACAATACCATAAAGACTGTTTTACTTAATCCTGTTCAGGACTAATTAATTACCACAACCTAGACAACCTTACTGACATGATGCAAAGTGAAGGCAATTACATTTGTGAAATGATGCATATCACTCTACTATCTGTAATGTATTTGAGGACAAGATGGTGGCATAGCCAATTTGTTGGATTACTCATCTTTCTCTCGGATTCAGTCTCAACAGCTACAAATGAGATTTGTGGTGTGCAAAGTATCACTGGAACAAGTTTCTCCTGAGTAAATATTAAAAACAGAAGCACAATTAACAGTGAAGTATTCATGTTTGAGCTCAATTTTTGAGTCGCTTCATAGCGCACTTCTTTTGCAATGTCTGAGGGTAAGGTATGGATGGCTTGTTCGACTCCACTGATGATTGTTCACCAGCAGTACCTTTGGCACCAGGGCAAAATTCAGTCCTTTGCAAAGAATGGATATTGCTGCTCCGTCCAATTCCCGGTTAGTTAAGTTGACCACCAAACGTGATGAGTTGAAGTTCGATTCATCTTGGTCTATAGGTAAAAGTCTTTGAAATTTCTGTAAGGAAGCAGACCGGACAGAGTGAAGACCTGGAAGCGGGTGGTCAGCCAAGCACCAGGTATGAGAGTAAGGAAGAGGATGATATGAAATGCAGGTAAAATCGATGAATGGAAAGATGATTAAGCAGCAATTGGTGCAATGAGTAGTGGGAAAACTGGAGAACCCAGAGAAAACCCGCCCAGACACCGTTTCGTCCACCACAAATACCACATGTGGGTCCCTGGGATTGAACCGGGCCAACTAGGTAGGCAGGCAGTCTAACCACTTGGCCATGGTACCGCCCATTCCCAGACATTCAAATTCACAAAAAGCAAGATGGCACAGTGGGACACAGCCTGTACAGAAAAGCTACACACACAGATCGCTACTTGGATGCACACAGCCATCACCACCTGGCCCAGAAGAAAACTGTTCTCACCACCCTGTTCCAACGAGCCTACGAAATAGCAGAGGAAGAATACAGACCTCATGAAATAACTCACCTGATTAACACATTTAAGAAGAATGGGTACAGAAACAAAGACATCATGCACACCAAAAGCCATGAATAACAGGAACCACACCATGAAAAACCACAACACGGAGGAGGATCGAACACCCCAAGGAAAGGCCTTCATTCCCTTCTACAACACAGTTTCCATTAAGATCGCACAGATGCTAAAAAGACATAATATCAAAACCGTAGTTTTACCACCAAGGAAGCTGAGACAATATTTGAGACCAGTTAAAGACAACCTGGGATTAAATACTCCTGGCATATATAAAATTCCATGCCAATGTGGGAAGACATATAGGGCAGGCAGGCCATATGATTGAAGAGATGTGCAGAACATAAAAGAAACCTAAGAGCGCTCCATGCAGAGAAGTCAGCCCAGCATAGCTTGGACAGTGACCATAGGATTTTATCTGACAAGGCAGCAGTTTTACTGATATTACGACAGGCTTATTAAAGAAGCAATTGAAATTAAGTTAGAGCCAAACAATTTTAATAGAGACAATGGTCTAGGGCTGAGCACGGTGTGGACAAAGATTTTCAAACATCAGAGAACTGGAGAAACTAGCTTATATACTGCCAGCACCTCTCCGCTGGCCCAATCAAAGAGCACTGGTTCCTCATTGGACAGCGTCAAGTAAAAGTATATATACATTGTCCAGCAGGAGAAACACGTCACTTCCTGAAGAAGGTCAAAAGATTGGGCAACTTTATCAACATCCCACGGCTTTAAACCGAGCGGCTCTTATTAAAGCTTAAGGAGGTCTGAAAATTAGACAAAATTTCTGAATAAAGTTGAAGAAAGTTAAAATATACCTGAAACCTGTACAATAATTATGGTAATACTGATAATGTATAGCAGAAAAGGTAGGGCGAATAAAGCAGAGAACTACAGGTGAATAAGTATTTTGTTTATCCTGGAGAAAATATACTCAGAAATAATGGGAGAAAGATTACAAGAGTGGGCAGAATCAGAAGGAAAGCTGTCTGAGTTTCAAGCAGGCTCTAGGAAAGTCAAGCATAACAACACATAATGTATAAGTAGTCCAGACAATTAGTAACAAATATTTAAGAGGAAAACCAAGGTTGTATATTAATAATGAAGAAGCTGAAGCTATTAACAGTCAAGCAATGTAAATCTATAAATGTAATAATAACTTAAAGACTACAAGCCTTCGCTTATTTTAATATCTGCTGCAAGTTCTTGAAATCAAAGGCAGACTGCAGTTTCTAGAATGTTCATTCTTATCATCAGTGCCATATTTGTTTATACTGGTTGCTGTTGTAACCAACAAAAATACCTACTATTTGTATGTGTTACCAATTGCTGAAAACAACTTTATTATTTATTTAAAGTCATCAAATTCACTTCAGAAAGTAAAAATAATGGTTGTCTTCCCTTCCCAAATGTAAAGATGATAAAACAACAATAAATGGAATTTTGGCATTCATAGAAAATCTACTCATACTATAATTGCATAAAAAATAAAAGTTTGTCATTTCAAAACCAGAATAAAGGAACATTTTAGAAATATTAAATATAACTAGATTGTGGCAGATCATTTTTGGTCATGTAATCATGAAATAAATCCAGAGGTTAAATTATTAAAATAATTAAATGGACTCATAGATTTAATGGTTTAGGAAAAGATATTCATTTTGAAAAATAAGGAGCAATTAATGAATTTTGAAATACCGGATTCTGTTAAACTTTTATTTTTGGCAATTGGTAACACATAGAAATAATTACGTATTTTTGCATTGGTTACGACAGCGACCAGTATAAATAAATATGGCATCGATGATAGGAATGAATATACCAGAAACTGCAGTCCGCCTTTGATTTCAAGCACTTGCAGCAGATATTAAGATAAGTGAAGCTTGTAGTCTCTAAGTTATTATTACATTTATAGAAGCTTGTATATGTTTTTTGCACATTTTGGAAAAGCATTCAATACTATTAACAGAGAAGTACTGGTGTGCAAACTAAGCACAAAGGTACTTAATTGAGGTCTTCATTGAAGGAAAAACGGCCGGACCATAGCTGAGTGGTTAGACCATTTGCTTCTCACCAAAGCAGCCGGGGTTTGATCCCAAGCAACCACATGTAGGATTTGTGGTGGACAAAGCAGCACGGGCGGGTTTCCTCTGGGTTTTCCAGTTTCCCCTGTCATCTCATTCCACCGGTGCTCCATCTTCATTCCATGTATCATCAGTGTCACCGCCTGCGGTGCGTATTTAGTAAAAGCAGGCGCTAAACACTACCAAAAAAATCTGATGTGTTGCACTCACATGACTTTCTCTACTTTTGTACTAACCTTTCTTACAAACTCTTATTCCTATATCTTCTTCATGTTAGTTAAAATAAACATTTGTACAAATTATCTTATTGGTTATTTCCTTGTAGGTGCAAGGGGAATATTAGAATACAGTAAGCTTTGTGCGATAGTCAAAGCTTTGATATTCCGTTCTCTTTGCACACTTAACATATAAAAAAATGAACAATGATGTTCCATTTCACGAAAGCTTTTAAGTTTTCTGAAACTCACACACATAACAAGGAATATCTCCGAAATGGTTCAACCTACAAGAAAATTTATTGAGGCATAAATTGTGTATTTTAGCAAGATCTACATTGTTTTTATAGTATGATTTGGTCTATCTCTTAACATATGGCATTTTAATCAAAATCATTAGAGCCATTTTTAAAAAAATCAAAATTTTCGAAAAATCTTCCATGTAAAGGGTAGTTTAGGGTGGGACTATTTTCTTTAAAATCTTTGTGTCGCATCCTTGAGAGACATTAAACTTAAATACCAACTTTGGTTTTTAACCGACTTTTCGTTTTTGAGTTATGCTGTCCACAGACACACACACGGACCTTTTTCTAAAAATGCTTTTTTTGGATTCAGGGGTCCTCAAAACATATATTTCCGGTGAAATCTCGACATCAAATTTTTGAGTGGAATACAATACTTCCCCTACTTACCAGTAGAGAAAGTAAAAAAATTAGGGAATAAGCAAATATATGAGAACAAAATCCTGTATAAGATGATCAAAACAGAATTATGGAGATGGCAGAGCAAAAACTAGGTTTAAGACAAGGATGTAAACTGTAAGTCCCATCATATTTAACTTATTTATAGGCAATATATTAGAAAAAATTAGGTGTAAGGGGCACTGCTTTATATTAATGAACAAAGATATACCAGGACTGTTACATGCAGATGAGCTTATGGTAGGAGCTACAATTACAATAGGCTTGCAAAGAGCAATTGATGAGATACATAAATTTTATATAGAATGAGGAATTTGAGTTAATATAAGTAAATCAAAATTTATAGTTTTATAAAAAAGAAATAAAAAGAGAAGATGGAGGATCGTTTCTGAGTGGACAACAACTAGAGGTAGTAAAGGAGTTTGATTATTTAGGAGTAACACTAAATAATACTGGTGGATGGGAAGCACATGCTAGGAAGGCGATGGCAAAAGGCAGAGCTGCCATGACAGGTCTAAGGATATGTAATTTCAAATTGGAAATGATGTATGAAGCAGTGGTTGAATAAAAAATATTGTATGTAGTAGAAATATGAGGAGTTACAGAATTAGATAAAGATACACATAGTTTATTTTGCAAAGAACTTTTGGGATTAAGCAGGTTAGCACCAAGGGGAAGAGCATTGGTAGAATTAGGAAGAAAGGGAACAATTATAGAGAATCTTGAAATATTAGTATAGGTGCCTTGAAAGAGAAGATCAAGATATATCAAATTTTGTGTGAACCAATAGAAGATAACTTCAATTAAGAATGGGTGGTAGGCAGGGATAGGACGATAGCTGGAGAAGATAGGAATGGGGAGCTATTTGGAAATTAGAGGTAAATGATAATAGGTTTTGAAAAGTATTGAGAAATAGGATAGAAGAGATTGAAAGACAAGAAATCTGGGGGTCTGGAAAATAAAAAGTCTCTTAGTTTAAATAGAATTATTAAGAGAGATTGGGGAGAGAAGATTATGTTGACTTCAGTATCAAACAGGAAAGGAAAGGTCAGCATGAATGAAAGCAGGAGCAATGTTCCTTAGAGGATTAAGAGGGAATGAAGTGGAAACATGTGTTAATGTAGAGAGAAGGAGAATAAGATACTATACTTGGTAGAATTATAAAGAGTTAGAGAAGTAGAGATGGGAAGTTTGGGATACAAAGTGGGACAAAATGAGTAAATGAAATAGCTGCTGCTATAAGAATATTAACAGTTAAGGGAAGAAAAAGAATTAAAGATACGGCAAAGTTTACAAGCAAAATAAAAATGGCTAAGGAAAGTATAAAAAGCAAAGGGAAATGAGCAGGAAAACCTAGAAAAGGAAAAGAATAAGGACTATCTGGAAACCAAAGGGCCAGGTGCCAGACGCAAAGGAGAGCTTAATAAAAGGAAGGACATCAGAAATATTATATTCTTGTAAAGAAATAATGATACAATATACTTGTGAATATTTACTTCATGTAACATGTTCCAATAGGCACTGCAGATATTTGCAGTGAAGTTTATCATTGATATCAAAACCTCTAAATAACCATTTAATTATAAAGAGAAGTGCATAAATGCAACAACCATTTTATAATTTTAAGTCATTTCCCTAATTTTCTTTATATGTATATTGCAATAAACTTTGTTACAAGTGAAATCATTAATATTAAATATATAAAACAATATATATAATTCACAACCAAAAAGATTTGTTTAGGTGATTACAAGTTATATAGATAACTTGATCAAATCTAAGAACATGTAGCAACAATGAGAATGAGAAATATCTAGTTATGATATGCTGTTGCATTTGAAAAACTGTTCTAGTCAAGTATAAATCAGGGTTAACAAACCTTAATCATTTCCAAGTGTGTGACTCTGAATTCTTTGCCAGGGTAGAGCAGTGTTGCCATTACTGCTGCTTTAGAATGTGAATGAATGACTGCTCCTGCATTTCTGGCTGAAAACAAATATTCATTTATTTCCAAAAATATAGTTGCATTAGGGCTAAGAGTAAGTTTCCATGTTTTCACCAATTTTTATAGATACCACTAACAGAGAAAATTTTTTTGGCGCTAGGAGATATCATCAATTAATCAATCTATCATCATCATCCACTTTTCAGTCACTGCTCCTGCATTTCTGGCTGAAAACAAATATTTATTTCCAAAAATATAGTTGATTAGGGCTAAGAGTAAGTTTCCATGTTTTCACCAATTTTTATAGATACCACTAACAGAGAAAAATTTTTTCACACTAGGAGATATCATCAATTAATCAATCCATCATCATCATCACCATCATCCACTTTTCAGTCCATTTTAAAAACACATATTAAGAATGTAAATTTTTTAATTCACATTTTTAAAAGAAGTACAAGGACTGATCAACAAAGACTGAGACTGATTTTTTCCTGTAGCTTCCAAGATAATTGCCTGTTGTAACAAATATTTGAAAAGAGCATGTTTTTATGTATAATGTCCGCAGGCGGCAGCACTCTCCTATAAGTAGGTTGGTAGTAATGCTCCATTTTGCAGACCCTACTTACTTTTCACATACCAAACAACCAAGGTGACGTGAGAGCAGCAGTACAACGCATTGAGATTCTGCTTTCATTTAAACCATATGGCCACTGAAACTTTTGAAAAGCTGAAGCAAGTGTATGGTGAAGATGCCCTACCTCATGCAACAGTGTTTAGGTGGTTCAAGGACTTCAAAGAAGGCCAACTTGTCTGTGTTAAGCAAGGCGGACCTGGTGTTTTGGCTTCTGCTGTAACTGAAGTCAACATCAATACAGCTGCTGTGACTGTCTGTGAGGATTGGTGAATAACATTACATCACCTCAGTGAAATGTTGAGAATTTCATAAGGCAGTGTCTTTACGATTATGCATGATCATTCCATATGACCAAGTTTGTACCCATTGGGTGCCACATCTGTTGACTCCCAAACAAAAGGCTTTGCAAACGGAGACAAGCCTTGAGGTGCTGCGTGTCTCTGTGCTGATGGATTATCACTGGTGATGAACCTTGACTGCGTCATTATGATCCAGAAGGAAAACAAGCTAGCACAGTGTGGAAATTACAAGGTTCTCCAACACCAAAAAAGACAAAAGTTCCATCTGCAGGGAAAGTGCTGGTGATCACACCTTTTTTTACTGCAATGGAATGATTTACCAGCATGCAGTTCCCCCTCACACTACTGTTACAGCAGCATACTACACGTCAGTATTGGCTACACTGAGGAAGCACATTGCAAAGAAATGACCAGAGCTTTCTTGGACTGGGCGGCGACTTCATCGTGACAATGCATGGCCTCACGTCACAAATCAAGTCATGCAATTTCTGGCTCAATTCAACATTACCTGTGTACCACATTCACCTTATAGCCCCGATCTTGCACCCCCTGTGATTTTGTTTTATTCCTGTCACTAAAGGCAAAGCTTAGGGGCATTCAATTTGAGAACTTTATAAAGTAGTGCTCAAGAAAGGTGAGGTTATTCTCAAAGACCTAACGAAGAATGGTCTGCAGCATGTGTTCAAGAACTGGCCTCTAGACGCTATTGAAAGTGCATTGAAGTGGGAGGAGACTACTTTGAAAAAGATCATGTAAACATTGAAATGGAGTAATAAACATCTGTAAAAAAAAAAATCAGTCTCATCTTTGTTGATCAGCCCTCATAATGTATTCAAGACCAACCTTGCACTTTACCACACCCAAGGGAAAACCAAATGATCTCATAGCACAAATATATCATAGAACAGTAGCACCAGTACCTGAACCCAGTACATATTTTTTTTTAACTGCTGCATTTGGCTCCAGTGCTGCTACAACTTGATAAGCTGTTGTACCTGTTTACTTCCAATATGACTTATCCAGTTTAAGAATGCTGTGTAAAAAACAAGTGTCAACCTTTCTTGTTGTATATTAATGTTAGTTTGTATTAAGCGCTAGGTATAAATTATTGAACTTATAAAAATAACTCTAACAACAGTATCATACTGTGATGTTACTGAAAAAAGTTGGCATGTGCAATTTTATATTGATAATAAAGTCCACACATTAAAAGCCTGGGAAATAGGTTTCTTACAGTAAACAGATGAAGTGCAATATTCAACATTGCTGAACTGTAATGTAAGACACTTTCGCAAATGTATGAAACAAAACTGTGGAAAGTAATGGATATAACATCACCTAGGAAATAGTTTTTCAAAGTATGCAAATTAAGATAGATTGACATGTTCTACACATTAGTTCTTTTTAATTTCCAAAACTTAAGTATCTCTCCCCCTTCTCCCTCTCCACACATAATCCTATTTTCTTGCCATGACCATCTTCAGATGCCTATGAAGACAGGAGCATGCAAATTGAACAGAGATAAAGAAACCTTGATTTTTGCAAAAATGCTATAGACAACATTGCCCTACACACGGCTTGTGTGTTTAACATTCATTAAGTTGATTGTCCTTATAATAGATTTTTCCTATAGGCAGTCCATGAAATGCCAGTGTATGCTAAAAAAATCATGAAATTAGAAGTTCTGCCACAAAATGATGGAGCTTGTTAGGCTTATAGTGTAACTCTAAGTCAGTGATATTCAACCTGGGGTACGCAAAGCCTTCCTAGGGGGCACATAAAATTTAATTTAATCCTTCTTGGTGTAGTCTTAAATAATTTGCAAATATTATAATCTATTTTAGACATGATTATGTATAATATGAATTACGGATAACTCCAGGGCTATGCATAGGGGTACACGCTGAAATGAAAAATTGTCTGTTAGCTTTATAAGGCCCTCAGATGCTGTACAAGGTGAAGTTACTTAATGCGCCAACTTTATATATATAACGGGAGAGTAAAAAATCTTTGAACAGGCAATGCAGTGTTTTGCCTGTCTGTTATGTCTGCACTTGTTGCTGTCTGCTGCTATCATAGAAAGACACAGACAAAACCATACACCATTTCTAAAACTACTTTGAAAGTCTTTACTTAGCAACTTTATGAAAGGAGATGCTGAAACTGGCCGCTGTCATTGTCCATACATTATGGCACCTCTTTAGGAGACCATCCATCACTTCCTGTAGTTCATGTTGAGAAATGCTTGTAATTTCCTGGTGGATATTTTGTTTTAGTTCTTGCAGGATGTGTGCGTTTGTCTTGTACACTTTGTGTTTTAAGTGTTCGCAGCCTGTTCTGAGGCTTTTTGCTCTCCCATTATATATATATTAGTGGACCCAACAGACATCTTGTTCAAATGGTGTACAT
This sequence comes from Tenodera sinensis, assembly GCA_030765045.1. Taxonomy (NCBI): domain Eukaryota; kingdom Metazoa; phylum Arthropoda; class Insecta; order Mantodea; family Mantidae; genus Tenodera; species Tenodera sinensis. Next base: position 151,833,742 of record CM060961.1, on the reverse strand, counting down.
CCACAAATTTCAAGATTTCAAAAGTAAACTATAATTGTATGGACTTGTTTTGATTAAAAAATATGTAGTAAAATTATTTTTAGAGTACCTGACACCACCATGCCTACAGTTATCGCAACTCGACCCATGAATTGCATGTGAGTGTATCTGTGTGCTATAAACTTAAATGTGTTGAATACAAACCTAAAACTAACAGCAAGAAAGAAAAAACTCAAATCATTTTCATGACAGCTATATTTGTTAAGTACAAAAATAAATATTTAAAAATATTTTTAATCTTAATACAGTAAAACCTGCCTTCAATGGACCCCTGTTAAGTGGAAATTTGTCTAAAGCAGAAATATTTTATGGTACCGTGAATTTAGGGTTAAAAGACAAGCTAAATTCCCTTTAATCTAAAGTAAAAACAAATTAGCAGCTAAAAGCTTCACTTATCTTAGTAATATTCTAAGTTGTTTGGTGCTAACAAGTTTCGATTAGACTCCAACTCATTCTCAAACTCATTCACCAAACAACTTGGAATATTACTAAGATAAGTGAAGCTTTTAGTTTCTAATTTGTTTTTACTTTAGATTCTTTTTGCTTCGCTGTTAATAGCTTCATTATTTCCTTATTTAAATTCCCTTTATTAAACAGAAACTGTCTTACGCAGACAACAGAAATCATAGTACACCTTTTAATGAAAAATTTCCAGTTTGGGAATGTAGAGTTTAGAAAATTTGCAGGCCCAAAACTACATCAATGAAGCTGCTTTCAATTGTAGTGCCACGGAATATGTCAACATAGACGGTGAAGTGCAAACTGAAACAGACACAATTGATGTGGATGTCTTAATTGAGAATATGTAAAGTCGGATAGAAGAAGAGAAGGCAGAGGAAGATGAAGAGGAATATGTCCCTCAGTTGAAAGAAGAGTGGAGACTAAAGACTTATTGGGATGCTGTCAAAAATTTAAAGGAACAGCAACAATTTGCCCTATGACAAAATGACTGAGATATTATTTATTTATACCAACAAACTTACTGTTGGTGTTTTTAAACACAAGCCGTGTGTGGGCAAAGTTTGAGAGGTAGAACTGGAACTTAAAAATTCAATGCCACAACTGGGATTTGAACCACAGACCTTCCGCTTACCATTGGGGTAATTTGTCTCTGATGTGAGACTGCCTTTGTGGTTTACCAGGAGAAATACGAACTGGTTTGAGAATTTAATGCCATTCTGGCAGTTGGTCACAATAGCTCAATGGTTAGAGCAGCCGCCTGGTAAGCGGAAGGTCTGTGGTTCAAATCCCAATTGTGGCATTGAATTTTTAAGTTCCAGTTCTACCTCTCTGACTGAGATATGTTTGGTGTGATTTCTCAGTTCGAAGTGTTTGTGGAAGTCGAGCAACTAAGCAACAATGTGTCCAGAAAACTCTCCTTGACTACTGGAAAGAAAGAAAGAAATCATGGATACAGCTATTTTTCATTCATTATGCTTTGGTATGTATTACATGTGTGTATTGCAGCAGAAATATCTAAATACACACAACAGAATAATTTAAGTATATTTTTTACCTCATGCTGTCCATTTATGTATGTTAATGGTTTAATTTTGTTAATAGCCTAGGCCTACATTCGTTAAACGGAAATCTTCGAGAGTCCTGTTTGATTGTGCTGAAGACAGGTTTTACTTTATTAGCAGGAATAAAATTTGTCTTTTTTATCTTAATGCTATTTTATGAAAACAACATTTTTAGTTAATCTTTGAGGGATATAAACGAACAAACTTGATGGTTTTCCAACCCTTAAACATGCAACATATAATTGGCCATGCGAAAAGCACAGATTTTCTAGATCCAACCTACAAATTAACATTGTTTGGCCTTGTGACTTATTAATAATCATTGCAAATGCCAAACAAATTGGTAATTGCAAACGTTTGAATAGAGTAGGCAAGTTTGAAGGGATCATTGGGATCCATGGTAGAACAACTTCATCTTGAAATTTACTGTTTAAAATGGTAACTTCAAGAACATTGCTGATGATTCTTTTTTTTTTTTTTATGACCATCACTTGCCATTGCATAGCTTTGGTGCATTCAAATTTTGAAGCAAAATGATTGGTGAACCAATTTTCAACTGCAAGTTACGTGGTGGCATTTCAGGTAAATCCAGTGAATTCAACATGATAGTTGACAACTTCCTCAAGATCAACAACAGTGTCGATGGATTTGAATGATACTTCATTGCTAGGCAGTGACTGTTGTATTTTAAAATTAATTGCATTGACATCTATATTTTTTGCAGCCAAAATAACTCACTCATGTAGCCACACATGATTAGTGTAATTAGCTTATAAATTTGGAAATATAATTTCAATCAAAGCATTGCCATCCATCATGTTGTTGTGTCTGTCTGGGTGGCTCAATTGGTTAGATGCTGGCCTACTGATCCCAAGGTCGCAAGTTCAAATCTGGCACAGATCAATAGTTTTTAAGTGTGCTTTGCAGGACAAAATTTCAGCACACTGGTGATGCTGATGTGATCCTGACAATTAACAGTGTCGTTATACAACAAAATAATTTTAATATCCACCATGTTGCAAAAATTGTCTGGATGTTGGATTGCATTTTAATGCAATTTAAATTTGCCTTTGCCAATATTGAGCAGTTGTTCGGAGAATGCCAATGCCAACGGATCATTTTGAATTTGAAGGTGCATATTTATGGTATGGCATAATTACTGACACTTTGCCATAGGTATGATTCTTTCAAACAAGCGCTAATTTTGTCTGCATATGTAGCACATGGAATGACCGTCAATGTCTGTCTGACATCACCGGAGAGCAGCAGTAGAGCACCACCAAAAAGCCTGGTATTATTATTGAGTTCTTTCAGCGTCCTATAGAGACTTTCAAGTGAAATGCTTGTGGGTAATGGTGCATTCTTCCCAGATAATAATTTTGCATTTTCTCAAAATTTCAGACCTGCCAGAATGCTTCTTTGTTACACATTGTGTCTGGATTTGTGTGAATGTTCAATGTCAACTTGAGTGCTGATTTTAGTCTGCACACTATCAAGCAACATCGCTGCAATGCCTGATGAAGCAATTGCCAACGCAATATGATTATGTGATCTAATGTGCACAAGTTTCAGTGAGATGAGGAATGTTATGCCAGTGCCGCAAAAAAAGAATCACCTTGTTGAGCTGCAATTGACAAATTCATTTGATCATATATATTCTTTTGTTCAGCAGTGAGCAGTTGCTCATTATTAGCAACAAAACTAGCCAAAGATGTCTTATTAAACTGTTTTTGGTGCTTAACATCGCTCTTAATGATTTATGCTGCATTAAGGTGATAGCATGCAAAAATGAATGAGTGCCGTATTCAAAATGAGGATACAAATATCAATCTTTATTAATGCCTTGTTATATATTTCTGGCAATGCACAATCCATTATAAGCTATTTTCTATGGTTTAATGCAGTATCAATATTTCACTGCAAAAGAAAAAAAAAAAAAAAAGAAAAACATTGCTAATACTGTGAATTGCCCTTCTCTTTTGGGTTAGAAGTCACCATTGTGCATACACTGTAGCAGGAAGATGGCCATGTTTGTTGTAGTTACATGATTGTTACCTACCATATAAGAGAACATACTACAAAGGCTCTAGCACAGTCTGCACCATGTATATTTTTAATTACACTTAAAAATCTTACTTCAATAAACAATAACATATGAAATTTGTAAGTTAAGCTGAGTGTGAACGAATGCAGAGTGTACATAGTTGGAATTCATGAAAAATCATATAAAATACCTCTATACTGCACATTACACAATGCATATGTTTTAATTAGACTTTAATGCCTAACTTCAATAAATATTTATATATTACATTTGTAGGTTAACCTCACTGTTATAGGATGCACATGTAAACATCATTGGAATTCATGAAACAGCATGTAAAATACTCAGTTCAATACTGCATCTGACATATTTGTGCAATGTATATTTTTTAATTATACTTTTAATTACTTGTTCTCAATAACCACACACTTGTAATGTGATATTAATGCTCAGCTATGGCAAAAATTTTCTAGAATCCGATTGCAGCACCAAATGCGGAAATTTTAAAACATGATCACAGTGCTGCTTGATGGATTTAATTGTGAAACTAAGCCATTCAAAGATCGACACATAAATAAATAATAAATAAAAAATAAAAAGAAAATGTTCTATCGGGTCATATTGTGAATCTAAACCATTCTCGAACCACCCTTATCACACACAGTCCAGCCATTTAGGAACAGTTTACAGACAGAAGAAATATATCTGTAAATGTGAGTGTTTGAGAGAGAGAGAGTGTGTGTGTGTGTGTGTGTGTGTGTGTGTGTGTGTGTGTGTGTGTGTGTGTGTGTGTGCATGCGTGCGTGTGTGGGTATGTGGGTGTGTGTGTGTGTGTGTGTGTGTGTGAGTGAGTGAGTGTGTGTGTTTTCACAATGTGGGTAACAAAAGCAGGTAAGGAGTATACTGCCGACCTTTCTCCCCCACCCTAGACTATCTTCTCCTCCTTTGTGTTTCTGCAGGTTCAGGTCTAAATAATCAAGCTGTACTTATATACAGAACCTATGGTTATAAAGCAAGTTTCATGCTACCTGTACAACTATTAATTTATTCTAACAATTACTAGGTGCTGAGAAAAAATGTTAGTCATCATATTACACTAGCTGTTTAAGCAGGAGCACTAATGATAAGATTTTTCAGCAATTCTTTGGTTCCTAGAGCTTTTGTTGTCTTAAATCACTTGCGGTGCTCACAAGTTTAAGGCAATGTATCAGTGAAATTTAGTGAAAATTGCAGAAAATTTTTTTTTTTTCCATTTTTTATTATCCTTATACTTTGTACTTTAACGGCACAATTTGGTTTTCGTAATATCAGCCATTTTTAGAGCTCCAGGAGGGTATTTAATTGTTATAGCTTTGAAATGCATTTTGCGTTTTACCTGGCTTTGATTTTGGTATCTTGAAGGGAATTTTGCTTCAGAAAGGTTGTGAGTTGGATGTGCTGAAATGAATTGGATATACTGAACTGAAATGTTCTGAATCTGACACATGTTTTGCTTCCAAACAGAGAAATACCATCAGTGTTCTGTGTTACAGTATGCGTTACTGGAGAATTCAGATGTACCTATACTTATTTATTACAACGTAGCAGACACTGCATGGTATGTCTTTATGTTTATACTCACGAGCTGCACGGCTCCGGAAGTAGTAATGATGCGTGTTTGTTTATGTATTGATCTAATGAAAGTGAAACCTGCAGTATTGCCAGCTTGTTTTTGATGAAACTAAAATATCTCTGTAGGAGATGGTCAGAGACAAAAACGTAAGATACAAAATGTGTTCCAAATACCGAGATCTATCACTGATTTAAATTAATGTAATGACTTCCCTTCCACTCTGTATTTACTAGCATAATACTGCCATTCCTACATGATTTTGGGGATTAAAATCATGCTCTGTTTTGAATCAACATTTTATAAATTCAATTAAAATGAGGTTTTTCATTTTCTTTGTAATTAAATACATAGTATTACCAAATGTGAAACATACAAAATTTTGTAACAGCTGCTCTCTGTAATATCTATAGTTTTCATGAAAAAACATTCCATGTAAAGACAAACAATGATGCATGGTAACATTCTTGTAATGATAAGAACAATAGATAAATCCACAACATTTATTCTCAATACAATATAGATGGCAATCAATGTAACAACATAATTAATACATTATTGTTTTTAACATTATAAAAAATGTACATTGAGTGGAGTAGTATAAACCACTTAGTATGTAAAACTAACTAACAGGAAGGGTTCGGGGCACTGACCACATCCAACCTCCAGTACTGCACCCCACCCATGACGCCTGTCGTGGGCAGAGGTGGGGGATGCAGCAGTTGGGCGGTGAGGCTTAGCCTGTCAGGGCTGTTGTGCTAGCAGTTTTAGTATGTAAAACAGTAGAAAACATGTAGGAAAGCTCATGGCAATCCTCATGTGATATATGATACCCACTAAATCTTGTGTAGCAACAGATCACATGCAGGTGTACAATGGTTACTTTGCTCTACTTGTGTACAACATACTATTACTGTATTCCAAATCAAGGTAACTAGAGAAAGAAGGTACGCCACTCTGGCACAATTGCTGCCATTGGTTGCAAGCAACATACGTCACATGGAGGTCTGAGAGCGCGCGCAGTTCAGACAGCAATAGAAAGTGAGCGCTTTAAACCTGTTTCGACATATACCATTTAAAGCACTGACTGTCAGTTCCAGTGCGTAAACACTTAAGCAGTAATTAATAATGTGTAGAAAAATACAGTGATATGTGATAGAAAAGATACCTTAACTGAAAACACATTAGAAACGTTCGTCAATACGTTCTACTAATTACAAACCAATTTTACCACTGCTACCGAAACTAAATCAAAATAAGAAGTAACAAATTATTGTTTGATCTTAAAAGTAGACCTACATTTGGTCATGTTGTTGCAGAAGAAGTAGCTGGCGCCCACTGCTGACACTTCCTCGCGTTCGTTTTTTGTCATACTTACAGCTTTTAGTTTGTTATTTAAATGCCGTATCCTAATGAAAGTGTGGGTCCTGACGTATAGGGAAACAATTCTTTCATCCAATTCAGGAAATTTAGAGCAAATCATGCCAGTAAGCGCTTTCATCACTCCAGCACATTTTGAAACGTTAAAGCCATGGAATCCCGCAAATATAACTTCAAATTCCTTCACCTTTTGGTACCACTTTTCAGTCGGCCGAACAAGTTCCCCCTCTGAAATAACTGTAATCCAGTCCTGTGGCACCTGTTTTGGCAAATTACAGTCACGGTCTTTGTCATTTTTTGGAAATCGGTGATACATTACTCCCGAAGTTTTTGTCCCTCTATTGCTACACTGAGCAACAGCACAGTTAAGCTTGTTTTTAGAAACATTCATTTTTAACACAAATTCACACACTTGTATTTCCAAATATATAGCATCAACAAAGACTAACTACATACTAGGTGATCGAAAATAGCATTGTTTGCAACTGTCCTGGAGCGCGAAATTGGGGCACCTGATTGGTCAGTATAGTGAATCACATAAAGATATTATTTAAAATATTGTTCTGTGATTTGTCGAAATAATTGCATAGTTGTGACTTCAAGATGTATTTTCCAGAAAATACGAAATTTTGTGTCTTAGAAATTAGTGCATTAACACGTACCACAAAATGCATCTCATAGGACAATTCGGCACGTTTTATTATGCTACTTCGTGCCATTTTAAATGCGCCCTGGCTCAGACAGAATGACTCCAACCCTTTTAAGATAAACAGAAAGATAGAAGGAAGCGAAATACAATTACCTTTGTTTTGTCAAAGACTGTGCACCGCCTTATCCCAAACCGTACTGAAATTCAAGTATAACATGAACGAAAGGCCCTTCCTGTATAGCTATGCAGTGCTTCTTTCACATTCGGGAAATACGGACAATATTTATTTCCCATTTTAAAGAAAAGGAGCAATCGGCCCGTGCTGGAATAACCTTGCAATTATACAATACTTTGATGATGTTTCACAAATAAACGTAATTTGCAATTAATCACATTATTTTACAGCCTCAAATCAGATTTTCTCTAGTTTTGATCATTGAGGTCATCTATGAAAACGCGCAATATGTATAACTAAAATTATTAATTATAAAATTAGTTATAGTTGTTTAATGTATTAAAATATGTGCAGCATATATTTCAATGATAAAAATCGTAATTGTGTTATTTATTTCATTTTCCTCTGCGCTGCATTTTCATATTGTTGAAAAAGAGTGGCCACACAGCTATTCTTAGAAGAACAGCTCAGTCAATAAAATACTGTCTTAATAGGGAAAGAATGTCAGTATAACATTCCGTTTTCGTTTATTACATTATTAAAAGGCCTTTTAGTAAGGGCTACGTTGCAATTATAACCTAAATCCTAAAGAAAGTGAAAAAAGCGTGTTGAAAGCTCTTAACAAAGTCATAATTGCACGATTATGTGGCACACTGTTGTTCCTCCCTGCTACAGATAATTTTCATTTCTGTTTTACGAAATATTACACAATGAGAGCTTTGTTTTTGTTCAATTAAAACGCCTGCGTTGACATTTCATGTCAGAAAACAAGGAAACTAGAGTAGAGATACTTAGTACGATGGGATTTAAATTATATCGTAAAATGTAAGCTGCACGTGTGAATATCGGTACTACGTGACTCCCGTGTGACGTCATCAGCAGACAGCTATAGGAAGAGCGATTGCGCGGGAAGCCGGAAGAGGCCCCCCTGATTCCAAATAATGAGTCGGGAAATTCTGATGATGGGAGCAAGTTAAGCTCTTGAAACCGGTCAAGATTAATTACATATAAGTGATGCTAACTGTTTCAACAGCAACTTAATTTTCATTATAATGACAAACCTGTATATGCACACATAAAAAGCGGCGTGCACTGGCTTTTCTTGAGTTTCTTCTCTGGTGGAGGAAGTTCCAAGTCCTGCCCTTTCATATCCTGCACAAATAAGTCATTTGATTCTATTCGTTCCTTCTGGACTCCAGAGGGAGCTATGTAGATCTGATCCCTAAAAGAGAGAGTTCTTTAGGTCTTAATTATGTATGCGACCATGCTCAAATCTTTTAGAAAATATAAATAATTAGCAATTTGTATGCATTAAAACTAAAGCCAGTTCTCTCTCCACATACATAGTAAAGATATAATGTTGGAGCCGTTACTTATATTGTATTACTGAACTTCTAACTGCTTACTTTATGTTTTGAGCAATGAATACAGGAATAATCTGTGACAGAGTTGCAGACATTCAAGACTAATTGAGGACACCATGAATGACTTTTGGATGGAAATCCAGTCCAAAGTACTCTGGTAGTTTATAAAATATTACTAAATTCATTTGTAATTTTGTGGTTTTGTCTTCACTGCAAGCCTTCATGACTCTTTGAGGCCCTTATAAGAGAAATAAATGAATGTTACAAATTACCTGAGCAATACAGAGGGTTGTTTTCGATCTCTGATAATGAACTGTGAATGTGATTGCCCTGTTTCTGCATGCCAGTTACTGTGCTGTCTTCATAACAGTAGGATAGGTGTGACTCTCATTATGCCTAAGCAAAGTGAACCATATTGGGAAGGCTACATTACTGCTGTTTCCAACACACAGTATCGTTATTCTGCTATTATTGAAAAATGCAAGAAAAAAAATTTTTTGTGTCAAAGTTAACTCTGTGTTGAATAAAAAGGGAGAGGGTCGAATGGTATTTATTCCAAAAGGAAAAACAGGCAAACCCACAACCTGCTACTACATACTCTCCAGAGCTGATAAGACATGTCAAGGCCCTCATCTCTGGCAATAATCCAGCCATTGCAAAAAGATTGAAAATATCCCTCAAAACTGTTAACATTATTATAAACAATGATTTAAATATGAGAAAATCACAAAGGTCAGGTCCATAAGTTGTTGCCACATCTCATCTCTAAACATCGCACCAACAGCAGGCAGCTCTATGAGAAGCACCTAGCGGGAGAAAAAAGGAAATTTGCACTCACATTAGATGAGGCATATTTATATCTTAGAAACTGCAACAAACCCTGTGCAATTTAATACTCACCCAGTGATGGAAAAAATTTTCAAAAATGGTATACAGAATGCTGAGAAAGTTTCTCAAAGGGATTTATGGTCATTGCTGTTTCCTGCTACAATGGGAAACATAGAGTTGCTAAAAAGGCCATTATCAATTCCAAGTATTATCAGGATGAAGTTCTCATCCCAATTTACCACACTGAGATCCCGGCTCTCTGTGGGAGGTGCCAAAACAAAGTCTGGGTGCACCAAGATAAGGTGTCTTGTTATACTTATGTTTCAACTGTTGCATTCTTGCAAAGAATGGAGCAGAAAACCAGAATACATGCTATTCCGTTCAGCAACATCTCTCAGAGAAATCTCTTGATGCCTCTTTGATGAATGTTTGTATCTTTATACTCTTGAAAAGGGCATTGGGAAGTAGGACCCTTGAACAATTGATGGCCTTTGGAAAGCCTGTAAAGAGGAGTGGGAACTTCTGGACTTGAATGCACTACACAAGAGCCTTCTCCAGTGGAAACTGAGGTGCAGAGCAATAGCTCGGATGATGGGACAACAAATACAGCATGACCAGTGATGAAGATATGGTTCTTCTTAAGGTACGAACAAAGTCAAACTCATTATCAGAGATAAATAACCCTCCATAATTTTAACTTTTGATATCTTTTGTTTGTTTACTTTGTTTATGAGCTTTCAGAGCTAGCAGAGCTCTGGAATATTGAATACATCATACGGAAGCCAATCTCACTAAGAAAATATTACACAATTTTTTTCATTTATTATCTCCCTTAGAGAAACACATCAGCAGTCATTCAAATCAGAAAAAACCATGAGAGTCAAAATACCATGCAAGACAAATTTTTATCCACCCATACACCTAACAAAAAAGCACAAACATTTTGGAAGAAACATATTTCTTTCTCTGCATAATTTCTTTTCAGTTTGATACACTTTTCCCAGTAGCTTTGATATCCTATTTATAGTGAAAATTGCCAAATTCTGCATTGCCGCCCAGCCATTTCTTCAAGTTTGAAAACAAAACAGAGGGGGTTAAATCTGGTGAATATGGTGCATGAGGAAGCAATTTGAAATTCGATTTTGGCCATGGTGATAATGGATGTGTACACTGGTGCATTGTTTTGATGAAACAAAACCTTTTTTGGTAAATGTTATGCACCCCAAAAGGCTTACGCCTTGACCATGCCTGCAGATGGAATAGTCTTTGCGTTCCTTGGAGCTGATTCTCCACTTTCAATCCACTATTCAACTGTTCCTTCATCTCAGGTGTGAGGTGATGTTTCATCCATGGTTATGAATCGACACAAAAATTTAGAGACTGTAAGCTTCACTTATCTTAGTATCTTGAAATTAAATGCAGACTCCAGTTTCACGATATATTTATCACATCATCTGATATATATCGCTGTTTTTGTTCCATTGTGAGCAAATGTGGCACCCATCTTGCACACACCTTTCTCGTGTCCAAATTTTCAATCAGTGTGTGATGTACAGCTATTTTTGAAATGCCTGCAATGTCTGCTACCTCACGCAGTTTCAGTCTATGGTCATCCAATACTATTTTATGGATTGTCTTTACAACTTCTGGCATGATCACCTCATCTGGTTAAGCACTGCGATGCTCATCTAGGCAGCTTATACCTCTGCTTAAACTTTGTCACCCATATTTGACTATTATACACAAAGGGGCAGACTCCCCCAGAGTACAATCTAGCTCAGCTTTGATATTAGACCTTTCAAATGAAAGTATTATATCGCATAACAATGACCAGTTTTATCCATGCTTACAAATTCACTCAGAGCATTCACTATTGATGGCTGCCACACAAATACTAAACAATGTAGCACTGTCAAACTTCAAACTTAAGCTTTATAAGGTTGGTACTACTTGGCAAAGCAATGAGGCATATTGACCTTGGCTGTCGAGTGCTAGGATTGCTTATCTTGTTTATTAGAACAGCGAAATAATAATAACTTGGCATATAGTCAGTGATAAAACACAAATAGATGATCTCTCATGCTTACCAATATATGAGACGTTGCTGTCCTGAAGATATGATAGCATCTGAACAGAGAATATGCACATTCTCGCCATGTTTGTGCAATAAGCTCCCATAAACAACTGGACAGTTTCACATTCTTTCCAATATGCCTCATGGCTTTGCCAAGTAGTACTTTCTATCACCGTCATTTGTTTTATTTATTTATTCATTCAGTTCAATACAGTGGAATACACAATTGAACCATATGAGTCAATACATAGGATGATATAAAAAGGTACCCTATAAGGGCCCATGTCATGAGAAACATAAATAGAAAGGAATTTAGTAATTATATAGTATATACAATATAATTAGATAAGTTAAAAGTACAATTAGTATAATCAAAACATCATAGAAAATATCTATAAGTTTAGGTATTCTTCAATACTGTAAAAAGCTTTGGTTATTAAATAATTTTTTATCCTATTTTTAAAGGTATTATAATTTTCATATGATTTTAGATTTTCAGGCAAAGCATTATAAAACTTCACTCCCATATAACTAGGGACCCTTTCTGATAAATGTAGTCTGGTTCTGGGGAGATTTAGCAATTGATTATTATTATTGAAACAGCAACCGTTATCTATACATCAGGTCGGCCACTTCTGGGAGAGTCCTCTTTGGTAGTTGCAGATCAAGCAGTGCAAAACAATGATGAGGTTCAATTCATGTACTATATAATTCAATTTAACAGGAACATATTTATACCTACAAGGTGTTAGGGGTATCAGTATGGAGACATTAAACTGAAACATGTTGTTAGCTAATGCTGGATTTCTGACAATGAAGTCATTAATCCTCTTGCTCTCCAATATTTTTCACTGATGGAAGGGGTGCTAGAAGTAGCCGGGTGGTCTCGGTCCATTTCCTCTTGCAGATCACATGGAGGACAGAGTGATGAACAATATATCCCAATTCTGTTTAAATGTTTTGCCAGACAATCATGTCCTGTAATCAACCTGAAGGTTGCAACTGCTGTTTTTCGAGGATACTCAGGAATTACTGTCTGAATGTTTGGTAGTTACCATCTTTTATGTTTTTATTTTTCATATTAATATTTTGCAATAATTTTTTTTAATTTAGAAAAAAAACTGAAACATAAGTTCTACCATTTTTCTCTATAGAGCATTGTTGCATAAATTAAAAATAAAATTGATTGAATGATTGGCAATAGCCTTCCTCTTATCATTTACTTCCATGATTAGATACAGAGCTAGAGCTTCAAATGATGAGTTATTCCTGTCTTTTCCATTTGTTGCTAAAATGAGTCATTTAGCCACAAAATGATATTAAATGATTGGACATGTCTATTGGCATAAATTCATGGATATATGCTTGGCAAGTCACAACATTGGCATGTGTGTAGAGCAGAAGGTCAGGAATGTTGACAATAAAAATTACCTTCAACACCTTGCACAATAGCTGATTTCACGCAGCATTGACATTTAAGTGGAGTGGAAGATCAGGAATGTTGACAGTAAAACTACCTACCTTTATACGTACAACAGCTTGTTCTGACATTCAATGCCTCCACAATTCAAAAAGAGCATTAAGAGCCTCGGCAGTCTTTACAAATCCAGAGTATCTAGATATATGTACTTCTTATTTATGGTAAAGTTGACTGTAAGACACATTAAGTGCAGTGCTTGTATAGGAATAAGTTTCCTAACAGGAGAATTCCAAATCCAAGATCATTCAGTGCAGAAGCTCAGTGAGTACAAGAATAAGGAAGCATGATTCCCAATCTGAAAGCCGAGAACCACAGTGCTTAGCACACTGCATACTGCAGGCACAGGAAGAAATTTTTCAGCTGGTAAGTACCTGAGATATGGCATGTACTTTTGGTGTATCAAATTGGACGATTTGTAGAACTTTTAAGAGAGCAGTTACTTAACCCATATTATATTCAACAAGTGCAGTACCTCGGAGTAAATTATTACCCAGGTAGAGTAGCATTCTGCCAATCACTAAAGGAACAGTGTGTACATAACCCTATTTTTCGTCACAGGTGCCAGTGACTGATTAAGCGTACTTCATGCTTAATGATGTGTTGAACTTTCATACTAATCATACATTGGCTTTTGAAAATCCTCACAGAGTGTGTTCATTTCAGCACCGACTTTCAATGCACATCTGGGCTGGAATAACTGGAGATAAGTTGATAGGCCCTTTTCTGTTACAAGATTAACTATAACATGTCAGCAGTTGCTTAACAATGTTCTGTCCTTTCTTCTAAAGGATGTTCTTCTTCAAACAAGGCAAAGCATGTGGTTTATACATGACGTCACATCCATATGGTTGTTCGACATTTAAATCACACTTTCCTGATCAGCTGAGAAACCAGTTTGCACCAGTACCTTGACCTGCAAGACCTCCAGAACTTTAGATTTTTATTTCTGGGAACGTTTGAAGAGTAAGGTGCACCAAGATGAGGCTGCTACCATCAATGATCTCACACACATGTCTTTGAAGCAGCCCTAGAGACTGGGCAGAATGCAGATGCTCTGACAAAAATAAGGCAAAATTTGTTAAGATGTGATGCCTGCATAGATCTTAATGGAGCACATTTTGAGCTTCTACTGTAAATAAATACATAATGTATTCTTCAAGTTGCACTGCAGTTACTGACCATTAATAAATTTCTTGTACAGCAAAGATGTGACTATGATTTCATTATAACAATACACCTGAATGAGGTATTTTCATAATTTACATTTGAATCTACTTTATCTTTGATCACCAGACTAAATGCTCTTATGGATAGCCTCTTATGCAACTTTTAGCCCAGATCTCTAAATACTGCTTGGTAAGCTTGAAAGAAACCCCCCTTGTTACTTGCAGTAGCCGATACCAAACACACAGACATGTCGCAAAACCAGTTTTCAAACACTGGCAAAGTTTGGGCTTTCACCTGCCATGGGTGTGAACACTTGCATGGCAGTAGAAGCTGCATTAGTAAACAAAATGTTTGCTTCTTTAGTCCTACTCTGTTGCCAGACTGTGCTGATAATGTATTCAACAATGTTCAGTTATCTCCTTTACCTTTCATAATGATGAATTTCCTGTTGGACATTTTTATTCATCATACTTGAACCTACCATCCTGCAAAATGTGTACTCATGCCCTTAAACACAGTATACAAGTGATAATAAAATTTTTAACTTACATTTAGGTAGAGTCACAATCACAGTTATTGTGAAACTCCTTTACACAGCAATAAGCCTTTTTATTTATTTATTTTTTTTTTTTTCCTTGGATACAGCCATCCAAGGAAGCGCTGAACACAAAACTCATCTGTAAAATCATAACCGGCCTTAAGATATAAAAGCTGTATGGATGAAGAGCAGGTAAGAACCTGGTAGCAAGAATTACTTGGTGTATACATCTTTCTACACTCAGTAAGTTCACTTTTAATAGCAAGTTAAATTTACTGTTGGTGTGTGTAAATATTCCTTTTGTCAACTATTAATGTTGTGTACTTTGTAAATTACTTATAAATGTATGTGGATTTTTAGAATAATAAAATGTCAAAGTATAAAATGTATTCATAGTTAAAATTCTAAGACTAAACTCCTGCAAGATACTCCATAATGAGTTCTTGCTACTATATTTGGTTCTCAGTGCTTTTTTCTGCAACTGAAACACATTTTGCTGTCCACAGAGGTTCCCACTGAAAACAACCCGGTATTTCAAGATTGAACTTACACCATCTTCTGAGTCTGTTGTGTTGAAACTACTCAGTGGCCTGGCATAACCTGGTGATTTTGGCCGATATGATATAGGTAGGTATATCTATGTAAAATTTCCAGTTTAAGCAATGATTATCTACCAATATTTTGATGTTTTAACAATATATGGCCTTACACACCTTCATATGACAAATTAAGTATTAGGTAAACTTCTTTCTTTATTACGAAGGATTAGTTCTTGAAAGGGGCATATTCTAACCCTCTCTATATGAAACAACACAAGAGAAATTTTGCATGAGCAACTACAAGCCATTTCCTCAGTACATAAGCACACAAGGACCAGGGCCTCTTTCACAGATGCAATGGGTGCAACTAAGAATATATGGGAAAAGTTCAACACAAGCACACCTCTGACGAACCAGATAGGCACAAACAGAATATGAAATAATGGGACATACATTTTCAGCACATTATTTTACCATAAATTTGTTAAAGTACTCCCGTGAACAAGATTTGAAAGTGCTATGAGTAGAACGGCAAAATCACATTTACAAATAATTACAGACACTTCTTACCCATACTTAATACTGATGCCTCCTCCAGTACCTGTCACCCAACCTAGCTGATAAAATAGTTTACATAGTTCTGGAATAAGATTTCGTGGATGTTCCTGGAAAGAGAAAGGCATTCGGTTTATTACGCTGATCAAACTACGGTTGTACCTAACCTATTGTAAAAGATCTTATTTTATATTACATATATTCTAGCGCTTGCAGTTTTTTACCTTGGATACTTCAGAAGACATAGCTAGGCAAATGAAAAACAAATGTCCTGATTGAATTTTACAGAACTGTGCCCTTTGTCTCGTTGAAAACGTCACAGTCTTTACTCCGCTTTCAAACTGACATTTCGTAAGTGTTTTAGGAAATACGCAAACAAACCGCCAGTTTAAAACAATGCATCGTTTTAATACTGTGCAGCCATCGTAAAGTAATAAAAGGACTGTTTTGTTGTTTTAATACCTGTGTATGTATTTCAGGAGTGTAGGGAACACGTTAATTTGTTTAATGTGTAATTTCATTTATGGTCTTTAACTGTGGTCTTTAACCGCCTTAGATTGGCGTTCTGTGTTAGAAGTGACGAAGCATTACTTGTACTTTGTCCAAAATTCGAAACAGCTTGCCTCTCTCATGCTCTGTTTTATATTTTGGAAAAAACATTTTGTAACGTAATGTTCGTCATTGTAGATATCTACAGTTCACGCATTTTTTTAAACCGACAGTTTGTTTTGATTGATGCGTGCGGTGTTTATGCAGTGCATGGCGATTAAATACGCACGCGGCTTTGTGGTAACCGTAACCTTAAACTTGCATTGTAATGAATCGGTACACGTGAGTTTAAAAGAATGTTTCTTCTTATTGTTTCAACCTTAGCAAGTTTTATAGGAGTATTTATACCACATTTTATTAAACCAGTGAGTAAAGAGGCAAGAGGTGAAATTGTATTTTGTTGCATGCACGCCCTGAAAACTAACCTTTCACTGCAAAGTGAGGTTAGCTTAGTATATACATAATGGAATTACGATATACAGAATTTAATAACAATTGTAATTTCAAGGATGAAGTGACTTAAATTGCAGCGTATAGTAGTAGACTGTGAGGCGTAATATGGTTACTTTTATTCTAATGTTAAAGAGTCTTGGGAACTCAGCCGCGTCTGTTAAAAGCCTTAAAATTCTTTCTAGGAGACAAAATATACACCTGTAGACCTCAAGTGAACCTTCCTCGAATGAAGTTGCTTTCAGTACCTACTGCATTGTTTAGCATTTAGTGTCAATGTCCCAAGTAGGATTATTTGTGGACTTTTTATACAGTAGTTAACAGTAATAGTCCATTAATCTGATTGTGTTTTAAGTAACATTTTATTCTACCTTACATTTGACAATTTTGAGTTACTTATCAAAGAAACAATTTATTTCATTTATTTACATAGGATGTCCAAATGCACATTGCTCTAGATAGGGACTGTCTTTTACAAGCGAGGCGGTAAGCAAATTGTGTAGAATAAATACATATAAAAGAATAGGTATGCAAGAATACAATATATTATATACATTTCTTGTAACCATTTCAGCAAGACCACAGAGTTTTTTTGTGGTAACTGGGAATTACAGCAGGTATTGCTCAAGTAGGAATTTGAAGATTTCGTTTCTGAACAGATAAGCTGAGTGACGCCTTGATGCCATATGGGAGATGTGTATATTTTGGTGACTATTCCATATTTGACCTTTAACCCCATATTTGATCAGAGTTAACCAATTCTATGGAGATGTGGTCAGTTGATCTCGTTTTGTAAGAATGAAAATCATTTTTGCATGAATTACAATGCATCAAGGCATAAAATGGAAAACATAACAGAAGTAAAAAAATACATTCACACATTTTCTAAAATTAATCATAGGTATTGGAGTCAGTAAAGAAAAACTGGGGGAAGGGGAAGGCATTTAAATTTCTTTCCATAGGCCACCTAGAAGCGAGCTTCATGACAAAGCCATTTTTATCCTAAATATTTTGAGAGTAATTACATAGAAGCCAAAAATAGCAGGTCCGAAATACAGCAGATTTGGATTTATCGCGGGGGAAAGTATGCCCCCTAAAAATATATCGCACTACTTATTTATTTATTTTTTTTTTTTTTTAAAGTTGAGTTTAAAATTTTCTTTAAAGAGTGGTACTAGAATATACTTCTCGTTACCCTAGCATGGATTTTGGTCACTGTATTCCTAGCATTGACCTTGGTCACTGCATTGCTAAGAATTTTTACTAAGTAACGAGTTGTGCACACAGAAGATATTATGTTAGGGGTGTATTCCAGTCCTGCAATCGATCTTAATTTATACAGTACATACGATTACACTGTACCCATTTTACACTAGCCTAATTTTGCATTGTCTTAAAGGAATCAGTAAGTTTTGCTTGGCAGCATAATTCACAATGTTTTTTTTTTTTTCCTCCACGTATTGTTTCATTGTAGTAAGATGGAGATGAATACTCTTTGAGTAATTTTGCCCCTCCATACACAGAATCATCTTGTTTATAGTACTTACCACTTCACTAACATCAGAATATTGTACTGGTGTGTAATTGCATTTAAAAGTGGTGTATTTTACTGTGTATTACATACTTTACTATGTATTTTAATTTATTGCACAGATGTTTTCACCACCTCCGTGGAATCGATTTTTGTCACTTCTAAGCTCACATTTTGATATACCACAGAGATTATAATGTAGGGCTTACACATGTCTCCCAAGAACTGCATTATTTTGGGATTCTACTCTATATACTAAACTGTTAACTCACTGAAGAATACTATGCTATATCTGGAGGTCTTTACTCCAGTAAATAGAGAAACTGTAGATTCTGTGTGTCATACTGATAATATTTCTTAAATTTTTAGATGTTCTACAAAATGCCTTACTAGATAAAATGCAAAATGTAGAACATCATTAGTGTTATATAAACTTTACTGATATCCTTTTTAAGGATAATAAAATAAAATAAATTAATGCCAGCAAGAAAATTGTTCTTTTAGAGTTACATGACTGCTGTTATATTCTTGCAGATAATATCATGTTTGTACAAAGAGTCTTCACAAGAAATGTCACTGAAGTGCGACATTGCAGAATTGGAAAAACAACTTGCTGGATTTTCAATGGTAGACGAATTTGCACGATGTGCCAGACTGCAGCGGAAAATAGTTCAGTTGAAGGACGAGCTAAACAGCAGAGGTAATTAAATTCCAAGACAACATTTTTGAAATGGAGAAAGTGTACCACCTTTTACTTTTGGAATGGAAAACTGGTATGAGATAAAAGCAAAATTGGATGCTGTTTATGGAGACCTTTCGTCATTTGTGCCATTTGTGCCTTTCTCACCCTTAGATGACAGTATGGAGTTAAATGGTATATATCTGTCTCTATCTAGCACATACAAGTTGTTGTTAGCTTCGTCCTTTTCTACCCTCATGCTGTTGCCAGGTTCCTAATAGCATCGAGGCTGATGTGAATATCAGGCTATGGCCCGGGCCGATCAGCTGATAGCCAGGAACCGGGCATGCTAACAAACATGGCTACCAGTGTGGAATGTTATGGGGCAACACGTGTTAGTTTTGTTTAATTGAAAGTGAATTAGTGGCGGTATATGTTGTTTCAGTGATTGTGTTTATTTGTAAATATTGTAAATTAATCAAAATCAATTTTTCAGTAGTTTTCTTGTTGTAGTACAAGAATTATAACAGATGTTTTTCGCTGCACTTTTTAACGGTTTCTTTTGACCAACTGAACAGTTTTTCGCCTGGTTTTCGTAAGTTCTACTTGTTATAGTTGAACTATTAAACTAAAATCATTATTTTCATTTATAGTGTGTAATTTTAAGTGATTTAAGAAATGGTTAATTCTTCAGTGAAGTTATTCAAGAATCCATAACCTATATTGTAACATGGTGATACCGGTACTGAAAGGTATGTAGTTCTACTTTTGTTTTAGATGTAGAATTGAACAATATGGGTCGACGTTGTAGTGTGTATCGATGTAAAACTAGTTAGGACAGTTTATATATATAAATGAAACACATTGAAAGGACAAATCTACACCCAAAAACTGTTGAACTAAAGATGGTATGGGTTGGTTTTTGTTAAACCATTGTGGCAACAGTTAAATGCAATGAATGTTAACAAAACATTTACCAAGTTAATCAATAAATTTAGAAAACAGGCAGTAGCTAGGTCATTTACATTTTTCCCACCTTCATCAAAAAGGGAAAACTATTATACTTGTGTCAAATTTTGTCCCCTGTCTTTACTCACACATGATGGAATTATGTAGGCAACGACACCTAGGTTAATGTGTACCTACCTATATGAACAGGATGACAGAGTCCCATGTTATCAAAAGTTAGCCTGTGTTATCAGAGGCAGCATCCACACCTGCCATCAATAATAATATGCAACCCTAACCTAACTTTATAACATATCTCAACTCTTTCTCCACTTTTACAAATTAACACAGGTATCACAGCTTAGCCTATTGTTGATAATTGCTATTTATGTGCAAATTTACCAAACCAACATGGTAAATGTTGATAGACTGAGTTTAATTAGTATTTTGCTTCAATTTCTGGGATGCCTATCTAAAGGACAAATCCACACCCAAAAACTTCTTGGTATGGTCAGCGTATGGATTCTGTTAAACCCAAAAACAGCAAACTTTGTAAATATTTATAATTGTAAGTTAGTGTTAATTGTAGCCTGTAAGCTGGGTCCTTTGTACCGGCACCAGGCCAAACTTTCAATAAACAAAACTGAAACTCAGAAAACTATATATGCCCCGCTGATAATAAGTTAACATTTATGTTGTTAGCTAATGCTGGATTTCTGACAATGAAGTCATTAATCCTCTTGCTCTCCAATATATTGAAGAGACTTAGCAGTAAATGTAACCGCTTTTTAGAGAGCACCATATTTTTATGTTAACATTTATAGATTCCATCAATAATAAATATTATGTAAGGTAAGTGGATACATTGGTAAGTACCTACTTTATACAAGTGATATTGAAAAATAAGTCTTCCAGCTTCTCCGGGGTAGGCAACATATCAATATTACCATTATTTTGATATGATTGACTAGTTATAATAATATATCGGTTAGTCACAATGGGCCATTAAAGATCAAAATATTGAGGATGGAATATTTCCATTTACATGTATATATTCAGTTTCATTGGAATTAAGTTTGGCAATAATCACGTGCCTCATGTTTAAAATTTGGTGATAATAGCAGCAGCTATTGAGATAGATAGTTAATCTTTATTATATTGATATGTGATTTATTATTTATGTAACGTATTATAATATTGTGCAGGTATTTTTGTTACGTGTTTTTATTTTCAATAATGAGTGACAATTCAATGGATATCACTTCCTTATGCTGTTCCTCCAAACGGGAAGTCATATTCACGTTCGGCTTCGGCCGGTTCCCTTCAATCAGCTGTTCCAAAGATGACACAATCGGGCTGTAGCCTGTATTTCGTGCGAGCCTCGTAATAGCATGGTGTAAATATTCACTTGTTATAAATTTCAGGTTTGAACACATTATCCTATGCAAAATTTTTTCCCTATCAGGTTATATCCTTTTTAGAGTCATTATACATTTCTATAGGCCCAAATTTTTACAGAAAATGTTGCTGTTTTTAAACACACAAGCAGTGTGTGGGCCCTTTTTGAGAGGTAGAACTGGAACTTAAAAATTCAATGCCACAGCTGGGATTTGAACCACAGACCCTCCGCTTACTAGGCAGGAGCTCTAACATTAAGCTACTGTGAGAACCTGCCAGAATGACACATTGCCCATACACGGCTTGTGTGTTTAAAAACACCAACAGTAAGTTTTTTGACATAAATAAATAATAATTACCATCTGAAGGTTAATTAATCCCAGGACATAAAGTACTTACAATAGTAAGTCACCATTGGGGTAATTGTCTCTGATGTGAGACTGCCTTTGTGGTTTACCGGGAAAAATATGAACTGGTTTGAGAATTCAATGTTATTCTGGCAGGTTGTCACAGTAGCTTAATGGTTAGAGCTCCCGCCTGGTAAGCGGAGGGTCTGTGGTTCAAATCCCAGCTGTGGCATTGAATTTTTAACTTCCAGTTCTACCTCTCATACTGTTTGAATGTTTGGTAGTTGCCATCTTTTATTTTTTGACTTTTCAGAGTAATATTTTGCAATAATTTTTTTGAATTCAGAGTTGAATAATCTTTAGCTGCATAAAATGATAGATTAACTAGAAATTTCTGTACACTGCTGGTATCCATTGAAAGATTAGGGGTTTTTGAAGTGCTATTAGATGGGTAAGGATTTTCCAACATTCTATAATTGTTTGGTTTTTTGGTGACAACTTGGAAGTAATTGCTATAATTGCCGCCCTCGAACCTGAGAGAATAACTGCTTGATGAAAATGTGAAATTGTATACAAAAGATTTTGTAGGGCCATTCGAATTGCTTCAATTTCTCCATCAAAGTTTGTAGTTCCATAACAAAGATTTGTAATAGGAAAAGAGGTGACATGTGACTCCAGCCCCTGCTTCAATATCAAGTGATACAATTTATTATATAAATCATTAAACACTCGGCCAATTTAAGACTGATACAAAAGAAAACTCGTATATCTTATATATTCACCCACAACTGCATGATAAAAAAATTATTATTTAAATAAAAAAAATTATATACTATGATTTTAAAACTGGTATAAAATTATTTCTCCTAGAGTCATACAGATTGTCCTGAAAATGTGTGATTGTGAAGTTTTAGTAGTTGTGAAAATACTTGTGGTATCAAATATAACTCCCAAATATTTTGCTTCCTTTGTTTCTGGTAATTGTTGACCCTCAAAATTTTGATTTTGTTGTATTAACAGTCATAAATTTTCTTTGGTCCACTTTTGTAGGTTGGTTAAGGATTGTTGCATGATTTTTTTTAGCTCTGTACTTTTGTTTTTTGGTTTTGAAGTCCACATGACTAAGTCATCTGCAAATAGTGCCCACTTCATGCCTGATTCTTGTATTTCTTGTGGCAGATCGTTAATAAATATATTAAAAATTGTTGTGCTGAGCCTTGTGGTAAGCCACAGTGTACTTGTTTATATTTAGATATAGTCCTTCTATAACTGGTAACAATAAAGTGTTGAATTAGGAAATCACATAGCCATGAAAACATTGGACCTTGTATCCCTATTCTTTTTACTTTCTTTAGTAGTTTTGTTCTGTACGTAGAATAATATGCACTTTAAAAATCAATAAAAACTTATACATTATCTTCTTGTCTATTAAAGGAATCTTTTATTTCTTGACTGAGAAGTAAGACGTTCATTTGTAGAGTGAAGCTCTCTGAATCCAGCTTGACATGGGGAAATTAAGTTTTGTGATTCTAGAAACCAGTTGAACTTGTTTGACACTATTCTTTCCATCCATTTTGCTACTATGCTAATAAGAGGTATTGGTCTATAAATTTTTTATTTCTGAAGCTGTTTTACCTGTCTTCAAGAGTGGGACAATCATTGCTTTTCACCATTCGGTAGGTACAGTGGTTTTCCAGGATAGAGTAGGTTTCATTAATATTAATATCCATTGCTTGAAAATTAATATCATCACACATGATCACACTAATGAAAATTGTAAGAAAATTCATGTAAATACTGTCACAACAGCAAAAAAGTTTAAGTTCACATCACACAAAGGTATGTATATAATTTAATCGCTAATAAAAATAAGTCAAAATAACAGTTCCTCCTCTTTCTTTATTTCCTACAAATATATTTTTTTTTAATTTCGGACATCAGTTACAATATTACATGCTACAGGAAGTGACAATTATGATACAAACTTTCCAAATATCTGTAAATACAGTCTAAACCAGTGTTGTCCAGCTTTCATATGTGCTCGGACATATTTAACTTATGCCTAAGGAAGCACAGACACCTTCATAACCTTAATTTATATTTATATAAATGACCTCCCCCAGTTTGAAAATTGTAAAAATATTTCTTATGCTGATGATACCACACTTCTATACTGGAATAAATCCCTAAATGCTTTGGAATATTCAATGATGGACTCATTAAGTGAGATACAGAAATATTTCAAGGATAATAACTTAAACATGAATATAGGAAAGACAAAATTACTCCACTTTCAGTATTCTAATCAAAACACTAATAACTCTGTAACTATAAATGTACAAAACACAATTCTCGAACACGTACAGAAAATTAAATTTTTAGGACTAATGTTAGATAAAAATTTGTCATTTGCACCTCATATAGACTTAATCTGTGGTAGAGTAAGCTCAGGCTTATATCTACTAAGGAGGCTTTCCAAATACCTCGATACTGAGGTTCTAAAAATTGTATATTTTGGGGTAATATATCATAACTTTCAATATGGGATCGAGGTTTGGGGAAATGTTAGTAAACAAAATTTAAATAGGTTGTTAATATTGCAGAAGAATTGTATAAGAACAGTGTATAAACTTAATAACAGGACTTCGTGCCGCAGTATTTTTAAAAATAATAACTTGTTCACTATTATTTCATTATATGTATATAAAGTAATAATACATATTGTAAGTAAAAATGTACATATTATTAGTAGTAATAATCAATATTATAGTTACAATACACGAGGTATGAATAATATACATAGAATTAATGTTAATAAAAGAACAAGTGAATCTGATCCATATATCAGTGGTGTCAAACTATATAACAAATTGCCACATACTATTAAAGCTAAGCAAGGAGAAAGTTTTAAAAAAGAACTAAGGAAATATCTTATAGGAAAATGTTTATACTGTATAGAGGAATTGTAAATATGCTGTATATAACTCTACTTAGTGGTATTTCATAGAATATGATTATGTTAAGTCTTATTTTGTAATTTTTGTTTTGTTGTATTTGTAGTTTGACGATGCTCGAAACAATTGTATAATTGTCTATGGGCTAATAAACATTATTATTATTATTATTATTATTATTATTATTATTATTATTATTATTATTATTATTATTATTATTATTATTATTATTATTATTATTATTATTATTATTATTATTCATAGGTTAAGCACCCTTCTTTTGAGAGGAAAAAGGGAAAGCAATGTTTAGGGAAGTAGTGAATACAGCATTAGGTGTAAAACAACATACTTCATGGGTATGTAGTGGGGAGATATTAGGAAGGAAATAGTTTTGTCTTGAAATTTGAATTAATATTAGAAATTGTCAGAGTAAAAATTTGCTTATGAAGGGTGCCAGAAAAATTCACAGGTGTCATAGCACCCATGCTGGTCTAAACAGTCAGAAATAGAAAAATTCATATGAAATAAAAACTAACTCCAATTGTATACTCCTACTGTATGTGCACCAATATCAGTAGCAGACAAGTTACTTTGCTGCCAGGACTGCTCCCACAATCAATCTTTGTTGTGAGTGGTGATGATAAGGACAGTGCCGTGGTCAAGTGGTTAGACCATTCACCTACCACCTAGCTTGCCCAGGTTCATTCGTGATGGACGAAGTGTCATCTGGGTGGGTTTTCTCTGAGCTCTGGTTTTTCCTGTCACTCATTCCACCAATTACTCTATCATCATCGTTCTATTCATCTGCATTTCACATCATCCTCTTCCTCACTCTCAGACCTGGTGCTGGACTGACCACCTGTTTCCCGGTCTTCACTCTATACGGTCCATAGGTTCCTGTGCTTCCCAACAGGCGTCTGACCCTAGACACTGGCTTGTAAGTCCTAGGGGGTAAGTCCTACATAAGAGGAGGGTAATCAGATAAAGAAAGAAGACAAGACAAGCAGCCTTTCTCAACTTTTCTCCCCATCCCTTAAAGAAAAATTCATTCCGCCAAAAATTTCCACTGCTGACCCATGAGACAGCCTTCTTTTAAGTATCTTGCTGCAGTATTTGCAAAAAAGGTAACTAGCTCCATCTGTCTTTTTTTACCCACCCATAGTGAATAATAGGAAAGTTGGAAGCCAACATCTCAGACAACATGCATTCAAACTAGGTGTCTAGGCATTGTACTTAATAAACTGCCATATTAATTAATTGAGAATTAACAGGGGAAGCAGTGCTTCCACCACATCCATTGACTTCATACTCTCACACACACACACACACACACACACACACACACACACACACACACACACACGCACACGCACACAACATGCATGCACACTTGCATGCAAACACATAAACCAATTCTATGCTGTGCATTAAAAGTTAACCCCAACTTTCATTGCATGGGGCTTTTTTTACTCTCAGCTGAATTCCTAAATTGTCACTCTTGCCATGTTACCATTGTCACTCCATTGTGAACCGGGCATAAAATTTAACTACATTTCAACTTTAGTCATGTTATGCTTTATCCCTCTTGGTCATTTGTATTGTTGTATTGCCAGTGTTGCTTAATTGTGATTTGGGCACAAATGCAAACTGTACAGTGGTACTATTTGTTTGTAATTTTGAAGGACTGATTGGAATCAAAGTTTGTTAACATGCTAAATTCTCTATGCCAGTGCAATCAATAATTCCTAAAGATTATGATCCTATAAACAAAGACTGATCATCAAATATGCCAAGGATAAGGTCTATTATCCTTGGAAAAAGGAAGAAAAACTTATCATTTAAGTAGTATTAGTCATGGTTAGAGCACCTTCTTGGTTTAAGCAGAGGGCCTGTGGTTCAAATCCCAGCTGTGGCATTGAATTTTTCAGTTATGACTCTACCTTTCAAACATTGCCCACACATACCTTGTGTGTTTAAAAACACCATGTTTGTTGACATAAATAATAATTACCATCTAAAGGTTATTTAATCAGAGTCATGAAGTACTTACAATAGTAAGTCGCCATTGGGGTAATGTCTGATGTGAGACTGCCTTTGTGGCTTACTGGGAGAAATACGAATCGGTTGGAGAATTCAATGTCATTCTGTCAGGTTGTCACAGTTGCTTAATGGTTAGGGCACCCATTTGGTAAGTGGATTGTCTGTGGTTGAAATCCCAGCTGTGGCATTGAATTTTTCAGTTCCAATTCTACTTCTCAAACATTACCCACACACGGCTCGTGTGTTTAAAAATACCAACAGTATGTTTGTTGGTATAAATAAATAATAACTACCATTTATTCCCACTATTTTTGTTTACAAGTAAATGAAAGGAGAACATGCTTATGAAAACCATTGCTGTGCTACGAATTGCTTACAGGTTTTATTTTGTAGATTCCTTTCTTTCATTATTTCAACATAATATGCTTTTGTTGCAGTAAACATTCGAAGAGCTGAAACAATGAAGAAAAAAATTATACTCTCATATGCTGCCAGGGCTGTAATGGTATGTACAAATCATTCCTTTTCCTTCCTATTTGAATAAAAATGAATAAAATTTGAATAAAGCATCAAACAAAACTATTTTTATTTTACTGCTTCTAATTATGTTTTGATGGTGCATATGCATATGTAACAAAATATCTTTCATCGGATATAAAACATCTTGGTGAGACAGGGTTTAATAATAGACTTCTTTGTTTATGTAACATGTTTGGATGGTTGGCTCCCTAGCTCAGTCAGTAAAGCATCTGCCTGCTATTCAAGGTGTCCTGGGTTTGATTCATGGCTGAGGAGTGGAAATTTTTCTCCAACAAAGATTATTGCCTGTCCTTCTCATTGTTCGGAAGTATAAATGAGGATGTGAATGTGTGTTCGTGTGATCTAAAGTACAAAAAAAAAGACCCAGAACCCATTTTATATGAATTAACACCATTGAGAGAGTGTAAACTTTCACGGCTGGAGTCAATATATCTAGGAGTTATTTCCGGGCAGTTATGCCATGGTCTGCTGGAGTTTAAGTACCCAGACATTTCATCCACAACTGTGGCAGACGTCTTCAGTGGTGTGATCGTAGTCTCCTCGGAGAAGTTAACATGGCATCTGAGGTGTGGACTGTCTGAGCTACTGTATTTATCCCTTGAGTGGCCTCCGCTGATTGGTCCAGATGGCAGACAGCAGGAGGGAGGGGGCGGGCTTCACCCAAAGTGTTGTTTCCTCCTGATTGGTTCACTTGAATTTCTCCTGTTTTTTGCCGTTTCTTGCCTTTGACACAGAATATTGGAAGACCCCAAAAGAAAATCGTTCATGTGAATGTTTGTTAAAAGTGTAATTTGTTTTTTGATGTTGGTATGAGATAATTAAATGACGAAAACATGTTGATAAGGTTCATTGTTATGAACAACTAAGTTTGCACAAAGACGTCATAAATCTTTCCATATTTGATTTTAATATATGTGTATAAATATTAGAATTGTTTGTGTTCCATAATAAAAGTAGGGGGGGATGATTAGAGATTGCTTCCCTAACGAGAAAGAACTATTTGATGGACACATGCGCAGATGAATATGAAAAAGGCGGTGTCACGTCAAACGACGCCAAAAAACTGTTCATTCACGTGTGTATCTCCGAGATGAAAAGACGATCATATTTATGTAGTGTGAACATGGAACTTTCACCCAACTTTCATCAAGCATAAATTCTACTAAGTAAAAAAAATAGTGTAAAGGTTTTTAAGCATTTAGCAGGTGCTGAGAGTGTAAAGTATCGATGAAGTGTTAATAAATTAATACATTGTGATAAAGAAACATTGTGTGATATTTCATTCCATCCGTTACCAAGCCCTGAGATCAAAAACATCTCATTAGCTTAAAGACACAGCGTCCTTAATAATAATTGCAAAAACAGCACCAAATGGCTTGCCCAACGTGGAACACGAATTTAGGATGGAATGGAAATTACGGGAAATGAACTTACGAGAAATATCAAGTGACGCCATATCATCGCGCCAAAAAGAAAGAAGACACCATTAGACCATCGTTTGATATCGACATCAGAACACCGATGAACGGATAATCAACAATACATCAGATCACCGATGCACGAATAATCAACGCAGGAAAACACCGGAGATCTTCTAGCGAAGCCAGCTGCCCAGGAGACGTACATAACTGGACAAATCAACGGAAAAAAAAGTAGGACCAAAAATTTTTATTTTTACATCCAGTTTATTTTTATGTTACTGCAAAGCGGCAAAATAGTGGGACTTTTAACCCTAAGTGAATTGAATAAAGAAACTAAAATGTCGCGAAAAGAGATAGAAACAAGAGTGGGGGAAGGGGCAGATAGGCCTAGTTATCAAATAGAACCAGAAAGTGAGGAACAGGTAGCAATAGGAAGAGACCAAAGGTTATTAATGATCATGTTTGAAGGACTAGAACAAAGTTTAGGTCAGAAAATGGAACAAAATAATGTAGAATTGAGTCAGAAAATAGAAGGAGTGAGACAGGACATGGAACAAAGTTTAGGTCAGAAAATGGAACAGAATAAAGAAGAGATAGGTCAGAAACTGGAACAGAATAAGGAAGAGATAGGTCAGAAAATGGAGGAAGTGAGAAAGGACTTAGAACAGAAAATGGAATTAGGAAGACAGAACTTAGAACAGAAAATGGAATTAGGAAGACAGAACTTAGAACCGAAAATAGAATTAGGAAGACAGGAGTGTAAAGAAAATATGAAAGTAATGGAAACTAATTTAAAATTAGTACATAAAAACTTAAATGAAACAAAGGAAGCCTTAGAAGCTAGGATAGAAATCATAGGAAATAGGATGGGAAAAATAGAATCAGAAATGAGAGAAAATAAGATTGTATTAGAAGGAGAAATTGCTAGATGTAGAGATGAAATAACAATGTAATACAAGTGTAGACTGTAAGATTACAAATGTAAAAGCAGAAATAACTGAGGAATTAAGGAAAGAGATTGAGGTAGTAAAGAAAGACATTATTAATGAAACTGTAGAACAAATTGTAATTCCTAAAATTAAGACTATGACTGATGTAGTACATTCGCAACAGGATGCTATAAATGATATGAAACAAAGTCACTTAGAAATAAAGAATGATTTAAAATCAATTTGTGAAGAGATGAAAAAAGGGAAAGAAAGTTTGGCTAATGTAAATGATGTTGTGAATGCACTACAAAGGCAAGATGATTTAGATGTAAGTAATGTACAAAATGAGAGTTATTTGAATAATGTACAAAATGTTGACTCACCATACAGAGAAAGAGGTTCACAACCAAACAATGACACAACACACAACACATGTTACACCAACAGCATATTACATGAAATCACACCACCTACATTTGATGAGGAGAAGGGAGACGATCCAAAACTCTTTGTTAAAGAGATGGAAGAGTATTTTAAAGTGAAAAGGATACCAAATGAGCTTAGGATGATGATAGTCAAGAAAAGCTTAAAAAACAAGGCATTAGAATGGCTCAGGTTAACACTCGCTGGTCATGAGTCGTATAGCTCATTCAGAAATTTATTCCTATCAAGGTATTGGGGCCCAGCTAAGCAAAACCAAACCAGGGTAGAGCTAGCGACAGGTAGATATGATCCAACCAAAGGGTTATCGCTAGTCGATTATTTTATGAAAGAAGCCAACAAAGGAAAGCTGTTAGACCCTAACCTGTCGGAAGCAGAGCTAATTACCAGCATAACAAGACATTTCCCAGACACGGTGAGAACAGGGTTAATTGTTGCGAGGCCACTAGATTTTGCAGATATGATAGAATTGCTGACAGCCTTCGAAACACAAAATGGTCGGCCTAATGAGCATAGACATAGGAACGGTCACCCAAACTCATCCACCTTAAACCAGAGCACGGCTACGAACAACCAGAATGAGGGAGAAGATAGAAATACTAGGAGCACCCATGAAAGGGGGAGAGGGACACACCATTTCCCACCACCACACAATCATGGCGAAAGGATGGAGAACACAAGACAGCGGTACCATGACACAATACCAAGGGGTGAATCGAGATACAGAACGCATACATATGATCGTGGAAGACCAAGAGACCATACCCATCAAGCGAACCACATACGATTCTGTAGAAATACTTCAACAACCAAAGACCGTCATACAACAGAGGTTCACGCCAAAGGGGCAGAGACCAATGGTACACTGGCAACATAAGACAGCAGGAAGTAGATGAAAATGTGCCAAATAGGGCAGATGTTACACAGAATACAGAAACAACAACCACCACCAACACTCAGGGAAATTACCACAACTAAGTTTGTCCCAACCGAGTGGATGACCAACAACACAAAAACCAAGAGGTTAACAATTGACATCGACGCCATGATGGCTACACGAAGAGAAAGATGGAACTACTGTACACTGGACCACTGGTCATAACAAAACAGCTGGGTGACCATACGTATGAGCTACAGAATACAAATGGCAAGTTGGTAGGAAGATACCATAAAAATAAATTAAAACCATACAAAGAAAGGACCAAATAGTCTTTGCCAACATGTAAGGCAGGAATAGTAGAGATGATGGAAAATAACAATTTTTAATGGGTTACTTATGGAAGATTAGGTTCAGATTAGAAATTACAACAAGAAAGAAAACCAACATAGTCATCGGCTATATTGACCACAAAGAGCATTGTCAACAAAGACAGATGAGGACACTGATTGTCATTAAAGAAATGAATTATAGCGACGGAAAATAATGTGTTCTTGACATAAGGATGTCAGGGACAAAAATAAAAAGGAATCAATTGTGATGACAAAGATAAAAATATTTTGACACAAAGATGTCGAGGGTGAATTGAGAAGAAAAATAATACAATTGCAGAATAATTATAAGTATAGAAGTTTTCTCTTATAGAGATAAGAGACAAAGAGGTGACAATTAGTGAAGTAAGGAAAACCATAATCAGAAAAGCAATGCCCATGAATTAAGATGGATATAGCCAATGCTAAGCTCGAAGAAATGTTGAACCAAATAATAATGAATAAGAACCCAATTAAAAAATGGTACCATTAGTAACATCAGAGTTTAAGAACCGACTCAACGACCTGCCTATACATAATAAGCTTACAAGACAAAGAAGGCAAAGAACTGAATAAAATATTGCCATAAATATGATCATAATCATTAGCTCAAAATTTGTATTCTGTTTTTCTCTCCTCATAACAAGAAACATAAGTCAAAAGCCACACAATAAACCATGATACACTTAAATTATATTTGTGTCAATGTCGAATGTACAATAACTGAGTATGTGTTGTATAAGAACTGAATATGTGTTGTACAATAACTGGATATGTTGTATAATAACTGAATATGTATTGTATAATAACTGGATATGTTGTATAATAACTGAATGTGTTGTACAATAACCGAATATGTATTACATAATAATTGAATATGTGATGTATAATAACTGAACATGTATTGTGTAGTAACTGAATATGTGAAATTTATAAAGACATGCTGTGTCATGCCAAAACAAGAGACAAAGACAAACAGCGAAGAAGACTGTAAAAAAAGAAAAAAAATATTGTACAAAGTGATTGCATCAGAGGAGTAGGGAGAAGTATTGTATTGTGTTTCAAGATTGTAAATATAGGTGACAACTTGAAAAATAAAACAAGGCGCATGTGAGACAGAATATTGGAAGACCCCAAAAGAAAATCGTTCATGTGAATGTTTGTTAAAAGTGTAATTTGTTTTTTGATGTTGGTATGAGATAATTAAATGACGAAAACATGTTGATAAGGTTCATTGTTACGCACAACTAAGTTTGCACAAAGATGTCATAAATCTTTCCATATTTGATTTTAATATATGTGTATAAATATTAGAATTGTTTGTGTTGCATAATAAAAGTAGGAGAGGATGATTAGAGATTGCTTCCCTAACGAGAAAGAACTATTTGATGGACACATGCGCGGATGAATAGTGCGGATGAATATGAAAAAGGCGGTGTCGCGTCAAACGACGCCAAAAAACTGTTCATTCGCGTGTGTATCTCCAAGATGAAAAGACGATCATATTTATGTAGTGTGAACATGGAACTTTCACCAAACTTTCATCAAGCATAAATTCTACTTAGTAAAAAAAAAAGTGTAAAGGTTTTTAAGCATTTAGCATGGTGCTGAGAGTGTAAAGTATCGATGAAGTGTTAATAAATTAATACATTGTGATAAAGAAACATTGTGTGATATTTCATTCCATCCGTTACCAAGCCCTGAGATCAAAAAGATCTCATTAGCTTAAAGACACAGCGTCATCAATAATAATCGCAAAAACAGCACCACCTTCAATGACAGGATACCAGTTGCTGTTAAGTTTCAAAACTTCTTCTTTCTTATCGAAGTTGTGGGGATGTTTATAAATTTCAATAGCTTCACGTTGTAGCCGGACATGGTAGTGTATTGTGTATGATACAATGTTCGTGTCCTGGAATTTAATTATATGTTCGCCCTCCGCTTCAATGGCGTGTTAGGCAACTGCGGACTTATCCATTTGGCCCAGGCAGCAGCTTCTTTTGTGTTCGGTGAGTCTGGTGTTGATGCTATGCTGTGTAGTTCCAATGTAAACCGAGCCGCAGGAACATGGAATACGGTATGCACTGGCTGATGACAAGGATTCACGAGGATCTTTAGCTGAGTGTAGTAGATTGCTGAGTTGTTTTGTAGGCTTGAAGACAGTCTTGACACTGTGTCGTTGCAGTATGTGCTGGGTACGATCGGTGACATTCTGGAAGTATCGCAGGAAAACTATGCCATTATGGTCTGGCTTGTCTCTTTTTTGTGAAGCAGGTTTTGGACCGCAGGTGCTTTTAACTTCTTTGATTGAGTAACCATTATCTAATAAATGTGGCTCGGAAATGTGAGAAGCACGATCTACAAGTGTCTTAATCACACCTCGTTTCTGTCTGGGAGGATAATTTGAGGCCTTATTTAAATAGTGGTCCGTAAGAGTGGGCTTACAGTAGACAGTATGCCCAAGTGTGCCGTCTGCCTTCCTGCTGACCAAGATGTCCAGAAAAGGTAGCTGTCTATCTTTCTCTTCCTCCATAGTGAATTGTATGCTGGGATTGACAGCAGACCATGGCATAACAGCCCAGAAATAACTCCTAGATATAGTTAACACCATTGCTTATAGGCAGTATGTTTCAAAGATGAAAGGTCACCAATATGGCCATTGAAGTTAAAGGCAGGATATAAATGAAACAAAAAAAAAATCAAATATGTGTACTATAACCTGGCACCTAATTTCTTATTCATTGCCAAAATATTAATTTGCAATAATGTACAAAGTATTCTACGGAGTAAGCTACAACTGCTAAACAGAAAATGACAATTTAAAAGTAAAATACAATAAATTATTTCACAAATGTCAAACACTTTTCATGCTTTAACCTCATCCAAAAATGTTTCTAAGCTACATAAGTATTTGATTAAATAGTTAATCTTATTATTTATTGTAATTTAATGTATTATTTAAAATATTAATTTATTTTTATATGTATATGAACATATTACTCTTAGTTTTATTGTTTCTTATGGAAATATTTTAATTCATATTTTTTTAAATATATTTTAACCTTATGAGTAGGCGTAGGCTTTCACGGTCGGTGTTCGAAATTCTAAAAGAGTCTTCCGGGCTGATTTCCCGTGGTGTGCTGGAGTAACTTGGTCCAGACGTTTCGTCCACTACTGCGGTGGACATCATCGGTGGCCTGGTCGAAGTCTTATTGGTGAAGGTACAGTTGCGTCTGAGGCGTTGACTGTCTGGGATGCGGGATTTATACACGGAGGGGTCTTCTCTAATTGGCTCAGGGCTCGCTGAGGCGGTGCGGTTGATGGGAGGGGGCTAGCTGCATCTCGGGCGCTACTAGATTCTGATTGGTTTGTGTTGCTTGACTGTGTTGTTTAATGTTATCGATGACGGGGTACCAAGTTTTGTTAAGCTTAAGGGCTTCCTCTTTCCTATTATTTTAACCTTATTTTATTAACATTTTTATAATTATTTATTATATACACCTATACGTTTAAATTAAAGTTAAATTATATTTTATTATTGATGGTATTATAAATGAAAGTTTGAAACGGGGAAAAGAAGAAACGACCAAATATATAACAGACCTGTCTAATAAAATAATAGAAACCGAAGAGATGCCTACACAGTGAGAGATGAGTACAATAATTCTCATACATAAAAAGGGAAATCGAGATGACTTGAACAACTACAGTCCAATAAGCCTATAGGGAGCACGAAATAAGAAGGCACATGAGTAGCTCCAATCCCTACTCAGCTATGGAGCGCTGTTGCCGGCTCATATCCCTATGCGAAAGAAAGAGAGGGGAGATATGCACGTGAGCATTACCGGTAGACAGCAGCGAGGACGGTGAAGGATTGCAAGGTGCACATTTAAAACCTGTCATAACAATTTCAATCTCTTTAAAATGAGAAAATAGGCTCTAATCGTGTAATTTGCTTCAAATATAAATTCCTCATCTAAGCAGATAATTTTCATTTGCAATCTAATGTTTCAACGGAGTTCATATCTTTCAATAAATAGGTGATAAAACATTACAATGCTGAGTTTTTAAATTTTTTATTATATCTGATTCTCTAGAAACGTTTTCGTGTAAATATTTTTGTTATCGGAGTGAAAATGGGAGAGTTACTTGACGATTTAAATAAATCTAAACGGATGTCGTAGTTGCACAATTTGAGGAATTTTCTGATAGGTATTTCTCATATTTTTCTCAATTTTTCTAAGTGTCTATACAGAGTTTCTGCACATATGTTAATCAGTTTCTACATTAGGTATTCTAAGTGAAAATCTACATAATTTAGCAACAAATGCCTAAGCACAATTTAAGCCACATTTTACGAGTAGTATTCCAATGTGGCCTTCTCGGTTGTGTATTTTAGACATTTCAGCACTTAAAATGTTCCTTACGATGCAATTTCTAAGTTAACAGAGTGGAGCTCCGGAAATAGTTTCCCCAATATGTGCCAACCAGAATTTGCAATGCGGTTATTAATATAAGGCAAGTATGTTAGGCTAACATGCTCATGAAAGTTTATATTATATTACATATAGCAAAAGCGGAAACTTGCCATTGAACAAAATATTTTTTTAAACTAGCTGTGTGAAGACTATTTTTAGCAAACTTATTTTATAGCTCAGTAAGAAACATCAATATGCAGTGTTGATTAAAAATTGTGAACATTGTATCGCAAAGAGAATTTGCAATAAAATAGCTTACATTTTTGGTTTAAAGCACGTAATCCAGGAATGACTTAACATACCGTATTTTATCGCATAAGCCCCCCCCCCCTCGCATATTTCCCTCCCCTGTGATTTTTCATCACTAAAAAATATTTGCCTATTAAACATTGCATAATTCCCTCTCCTGGTTCTTTCTTATTGGAGCGAGCTTTAAATGACTTGATAATGGACAACAATCGACGCAGCGCTTGCCACAAAAATACTCGTATAGCCATTGTCATAACTTATCGTAAAATTGAAATGTGAAGTTACACACGTGTTTGTTTCTAAGTCAATTTCTTACAAGTCATCATATTGTTAAAAGAGTTTTAAAAAAAAACTGGTATTTCTGGTGCCATTAATGGTTCTGACGACATGTTGTGGAATAGTGAAAATGAAGATGTGTTATCTGAGCCAGATATAAATGAAAAAAGTGTTGATAGTGACGGAAGTGAGACCGCAGAATAGTCACAGAAAAGAAACAATGAAACAATACATTGTAGGCCCAATGAAACCGTGGTATGTATCCAGTTCATTCACAAATTGCTGTATACCTTTTTGAATTCCTAGAAGCACCACTCGCATAATTCCCTCCCCAGTGTTTTCAAGCAAATTATTCAAGAAAAATAATGGGGGGGAATTACGCGATAAAATACAGTATATGCACCAAGCTTTGAAGCCCACTTCTTTATACTGATTCAGCAGTAAATCTTTCTGAAAGTCGTCCAGATTCGAAATCCGTTTTTCTGTCGTATGGTGTTCTCAGGAGGATATAAACAAGCGCCGCCCGGATTCAGAAGTGGTTATTTTACCTTGTTGCACTACACGCGACAATGAATGTTCACTTACATTGCATGCTTTAGCTGTTAGCGCCCGTCTCTGTTTAAATACAATGTTTGCACGCACTTCAACTGAGGACAATTCTTTTAAAAAAGTGTAAACACTGAAAATAATAGCCCGCGCATCTGAATGCAATACTTTTCCTTTCGATTTACTTGTCTGTAAGCTGCTTGTACCATATTTTGTTAATGCCATGTTTCTTAGCAACAAAACGAGTTACTAATTGTAAGAGACAGTTAACACTGTACATATACGTCATACTTAGAACACGCATAAGAATAAACTAAATTCCTTTTCCTTTCCTGCAGACATCTCACTCCTTGAGAAAAAAGATATTTGGGATGATAAATAAACAATCATGATGCAAAGCAAGTGTCGTTTGCTATCGCTGAGCGCAGCGTTTCTTCAATCACTCATATCTTGGGCTACAGGCCACCTAAAATTTTGCTTCTTGGACAGTCAGCTTCAACATTTCTAGCTCTTTCCAATGGAATTCTTTGTAATAATGAGCCGTTGCTGGATTTTATGAGTGCAAAGAGAAAAGTGAAAAGCAAATATTGCGCTAGACAGCTCGTTACCCAACTGGGCAACGTCGCCTCTCTAGGATTGGCTACTTGCTCTCACACACCTTCCTCTAGCTCCGCCTCATGTGCCTTCTTATTCCGTGTGGCCTATAATGTCAAACATCTATAAAATATTCACAGAGATACTGACAAATAGACTTGCCAAGATAATGGATGAAAACCAAACAGAGGAACAGGCCAGCTTCAGATCCAGATACAGCACTATACATCATCTACAAACTATAAACCAAGTCTTCGAGAAGTCACAAGAATTGAATCTATTGTACGGATCTCCGGCTCTGACATTTCTCAAGGCCTTGTGACATGGTGTTGCCAGTTCTTTAGTGGGAATTTGAAACAGGATTTTTGAAATATTTTATACTTCTGCACATCGCATCACTACTT
Organism: Tenodera sinensis; assembly: GCA_030765045.1. NCBI lineage: Eukaryota > Metazoa > Arthropoda > Insecta > Mantodea > Mantidae > Tenodera > Tenodera sinensis. The sequence goes on along the minus strand of CM060961.1, from coordinate 151,795,756 downwards.
CGTAAATTTATGTGGACAGTATGCATATAAATGATCACAGAATAGTAGAATATGGGGACAGTTGTTATATCATTTACCTACTGGGGAAAAAAAAAAACCTGCACAAACACCAAAGCAATTGAAACCACTTGGTCCTTGTAAAACATAGTTGGCAACACAGTGTTACATTTGGAAGCCACGCCTAGCAGTGAGACCGCTGATTGGTGCTAGCAGAAAGTTTTAACCACCAGTGCGTTACTCGCTTCCAGTATTGCCAAAAGTAACAATTACTGCCCATAACAGATATAAAGGTAATATTCAAACAGAATAGTGGTGTGACGAAGATACTGCATGAAAATAAAACCGAAACCTGTATTTCAATGTTTTAATCTTAAATATCATATACTTTCATTGTCACGATAATTTTGAGAATCCATTTTTTCGAAACTCATTACTATATGTTGGCAACGTTAACCTTCACCCTCCAATGTGTGTCAGCTGCGAAACGTCAGGTCCGGAGATCCACTGTCCATACAATAAATATATGTATCGTATTCATTGATTATAGAAAATCACTTTACTCGGTGGAACATAACATTGTTTATAAAGACAATGAAAGCAATAGCTATACACCCAAAATATATGACTGTTAGGCAAGATATACATAAGAAGCTGTGCAAAAGTGAAGACCGAAATAGACAGGGACCTTTTCAGAATGAAAAGAGGACAGGGAGACCCTTTATCCCCAAAATTATTCACATGCACCCTTGAGCTAGTGTTCAGGAAACTAGATTAGGATGGAGAAATAAGAGGCATAAATAGCATTGGGAGAAGGCTGACCAATTTGAAATTTCCAGATGACATTGTGTTATTTTCCAACACTGTGGCAGAGCTAAAACTATGTTAATAGAGCTCAAGGCAAGAAGCAAAGAAGTAGGTCTACAAATGAATCCATCAAAGACCAAGCTAATGACCAATTTCTGCGGAGATACACATTATAGTAGACGGGGAGCTGATAGGAGAATACATTTATCTAGGTCAATCAGTCTAACGGAAAATAAGAACATAGAACTAAAAAGGAGAATTAGACTAGCCTGGAGTAATTTTTGGAGTATGAAATTTATTCCACTAGATAAACATATCAAGGTCAACACAAGATCAGACATCCTGCAAGCCTGTGTCATCCCAGTTCTCTTATACAGAAGTCATTCACCAAAAGCACAGATCCAGACGATACAAGTGAGGCAGAGGAAAATGGAAAGAAGACTACAGAGGTATTTTTTAGAGGTGGCGTGTGACGTAATGTTGCACAGTAGTTCATGGTCGAGTCCACTTGTCTATTTCAAGATAAGAGGGGTGTCTGGTTAATATCTCTTCGACTTCTAGCCCACTAGCCAGCAGGCTGCTGGTGGAAACGTACCCCCACCATCGCTTTGCGTGATGTCACTCGCGCATATCCAAGCAAGGTCACGCGCCACCTCTAAAAAATACCTCTGTACTGGTCGTTACCCTCAGAGATAGGATAACGAATGAAGAGCTGAGACAGAAGAGTAGAATAGAGGATGCGACCACTAGGAGGACCAAATGGAGTTGGGGAGGCCTCATGGCCAGAATGCACCAGGATAGATGGGCCTATGCGACAACAGTATAGGACCCAAGACGAGGGAAAACGAACAGAGAACGCCCATGGTAGAGATGGTTGCAAGAATTTAATGCAGTGATGGGTGTGCAGTGGATAAGAACGGTGAGAGACAGAGTAAAGAGGAAAGAAATGTGGGAGAGGTTAAAAGCATAGTGATCGATAGTGCAGTGGAAAAGAGTGTAGCAAATATTGTGAGAGGGTGGGGTCAAAATATCAGTACAAAGGGAATATAGGCACAATCACAATCATGTAACTAGCAAGTAGGGGCAGTAAGAAAGGTGCAAAAACAAGACTGTCCAAGGGAAATTTAACTCCCAGACTTGCTCACTGTGCGAGTACTGTTGAGCTAACCCTACCATACAAGCCCGACAGGGATCTTACGGGCTTGTTTATTTATTTATTTATCTATTTTAATGTTATTTTATAAACTACTCCCACGTTGCAACAGACCTCTGTGGGCCAAGACCTATCTCCTGGCCACTGCATCCCCCAGCTCTGTCCATCACAGGCATCATGAGTGGGATGCAGTACTGAAGGTGGGACGTGATGAGCGCCGTGTTCCCTCTTGGCCAGTTATGCTGTTTTTGCAACAGGTGTCGCTACGTCTCAATTAAGTAGCCCCTGAATTGGCCCTTCAAGAGTCTTACGAGGCTGTATTATTTTGTATGTAAATATATTTACTGGTAACTATGGTAGAAATAACTGGTATACAGCCATAACCTTAACTTACTAAATCAAATTATATTTATCTATAAGTTTGCCAGCAGAACCCAGTGGCTTGCTAACTGTGCTGGTATCCACCCAACAAATAATCCCATTTTTACCTTCAATATCAATCTATTTACATCTCTATATTTTTTTATCCATTTATGCTTTTCTCATTTTATCATACATTACATACATTTTACATGTTCCCTGTTTATAATTTTCACTTCACTTTTTTACGTTTTCACTATGTCCCTTTCTAAAATTTATTTCACTTGTCACTAAAAGCATGAACTTTAATACTTCTTAAAAAGAAAAAGTTTTTATTGATTGATTGATTTATATTGTAACTAATAATACATGTAGTTAGCAAACCTGATTGGAGCAGCTTCATCGTCTGGAAGTTCTGCATCAAATTGTAGCTCATTACTTTACAAGCTACAGAATTACTCCAACATTGATGCTTCATGTTGCATATTTTCTTGGCTAGTTGAAATATTTTGAAATGAATTCTTTCTCTGGGGTATACGTAGATATGTTGGATAAAAGGACATGATTTTCTTTGCATTAATTCACTTTAATGTCTGAATTTGCAGTTACATGTTACGAGGGATGCTGACTTGAGAAATTGTGAAATATTCACTTTATCTCATTGTGCTGTTAAATCAGGTGTACTCCACAGACAATTCACTAACACTTATCGATTATTAATCGGTATCAATTGGATATCTTCACTGATGTATGTGATATTTTAAAATTACACTTTATATGCATTCATCACCTTCTGCCTCCCAGAATGTAGGCAGACACTCACTTGCCTATAGCATCCTGATGCTTAGGAAAATTTAAAACATAACATCTCCAAAAGCTATTTCCTGTATTTCTCTTTCTGTACATATCTGTTTAGTTTATTTATATTATCATTATTTATTTACTATTTTCAGTTGACTACAGCTGCTACTTTTATTAAATGTTTTGTTTACTTTGGTATAAATTGCATCTTATGAAAAAGCATGACTGCCTGAGTCTAGTGGTGATCTGTAGGCACCACCATTGTCAAATGAATTTCTACCAAATAAATTTCTGCATCAATATACACTACACCATCACTTTCACTTCACTATTCCATTGTATTTCTTCTGTCACATTCTCCTATCCATATCACAATGACCTTCTGTATTTCCCACCTACATTCCTCCTCAGTGTCTCTCCAGCTTCATTCTCCTGCCATCTCTAACCATCCACCTCTGTTCATCCTGCTGTTGTCTTTTTCCTCTATTCTTCTCTTCTCTCTTCTTCGTCACCAATACTATTACTATGCTCTTCTACTTCTTCACTATCCCATGTTTCTTCTTCCACTACCTGTATCTCCTGCCCCAAAGCTTCAACTTGAATTTAATTCTTGTAGTAATCAAATGCATTCAGAGCATCTGACTTCCCCATTATGTGTTAAATTAATTACATTTTTGTATTGTGGTACAATTTCTTCCCATGGAATTTACTAATTTTATTTGCCAATTTTTGCAAATAAAGGTATAAATTTGGATCCCTTATAATATCTACATAAGTTACAATAATGCCCACGTAAAACTTCTCATTCTTCCCTTACATAGTCTGCAAGGTGGGAACACTCAAACAACACATGTTAGGGTTATCTATACTCTGTTCATCAAGAGATTAGAGGAGATATAAGCAAAGCACCGGTTTGTATCACTCTGCGGCCACGTGCATTCACAATGATGCAACACAGTTACCTACCACTACGCGTAGTTATAATATGCATTTTACACTACTAAAAGGATATATTTACTTGATCCAAATAACATGTAGCACATGGAAATTAACTGCTACTTATGTCATCTCTGTCCACAATAACACTTTTTCATTTCCTGCTCACAATCTCAAAACCAATCTCCAGAAGCAGCTTGTGGAGGGAAGCTCGTTTTAAATCTGGAAGATCGGGATCAGAGTTAACTGCCAACAGCTAGTTGTTCATTGTTAACAAAGAGCTGGTGAACTTTTCGACGGATTGTAGATCTCACAAATTTGTCGCAAACTACATCCACTATTTATCTGGCACGTGGTCGCTTTTTGCCAGGAGCTTCACCAACTGACGATTTTTCTTTGCGTGTGCTGTAAATACTTGCAACTGACACACCGGTAAACTCGGATGTTAATTCCATCACGTCTTCCATAGCAAGTTCGGGATATTTCTCGCAGAACTTGTTAAACACTTTCAATATTGTCTTTTCACCACTTTGCAACGGTTTGCCGCACTTATGTTTCACAACTCACTTGTTCCACCATGTTACTTTCATACTGATTAATGCGCGCACAGAATGAATTAGGCTGGTTACAGATTCACTTAACTGCCTATTCTTACAGTTTAACTATGCTTAGTACACTTAGTTCATGCTTTAGCAAACTTTAAGTGCCATTTCAGACCTTAGTAACAGTATTTCTTCAAGGGACTATTTACACGGCGAAAGCGTCAAGAGGGCGTGCTGTGGTCAAAATGCACGTGGCTTTGTTTACGTCGCCTCTAATCTCTTGATGAACAGAGTATAGTTTATTACAATAATTGCATATATCACTCTCCATTTTATTAACTTTCTCTATTATGTATAGTAAGTATGGGAAGTATTACATTTCACCCAAAAATTTGATATTGAGATTTCACCAGAAATACATGTTTTGGAACCCCCATAATATACAAAATTAAAAAAAAAAAAAAAAAAAAAAACATGTTTAGAAAAAGTTCTGGGTAGGTGTGTGAGTGGATGGGTGCAGGTTATGATCCAAGTATACCATCAGTATCTTCCCTTGAGGCAACTTCTAGGTTCAGTAGACTCATTGCTGATCCTCTTCTCCATGTAGTACAGTCCTTGCCATGGTTGTTGGACATTTCAGGTAGGGTGATGTATACCATCGTGCTTGAAACTTCTGCTGCAGCCTTCCTGATCATGACAGGTCTTTATCCGGCTGCCCTCCTGTATGTGACCAGATAGTTCATCCTGCACACAATATGAAAATGACCCAATGGGATTCCATGACTGCTCACTTTCTTGGTGTACCTTCACAGTCACCTTGCTCCTCCTCTGCAAACTCTGCCAGGGTTATCCTGCAGAACTTAAGATGTTCTTACTTTAGAATCTTGTTGTTTCACTGTTAATAGCTTCAATTTCCTTAATTAACTTAAGATGTTCATCGGAGTTTCGGAGCTTTATCTCATCTTGTCCTACTTGCAGCACAAGATGTCACCTGATGCCTTCACTATCTTGCGGATGATCTGGTGGTGGGGTCTATATCAATTAGGGTATTAGCAATGTCTGCAGTATGATGCCTTGCATATTCCAAAACATGGTGAGGTTAACCTTGTGAGCTAATGGAACTACTTTGAACTTTTTTCTTGTTGGTGAATTGGGATGTTCCCATTCCATGGAAGATCTTTTTGATTCTGGTTGAAAGTGATGAACCCAAGACACTCGTCCCCTGTAACAATTCATGCCAGCAAGTCATCTCCTTCCTCAGTGTACCAAGTGAGGTGCTACAAAGATAGACCCATTCTCTTCATTTTGTGCTCCTCAGTGAACTAGCGAGCCACCCACTGTGTACAAACTTTATGAAACTTCAACTGCTCATGCATAATGTTATAAGCGGTTCCATGTGAACAGCCTATAGCACTTGATATGTCATCGATCATCACATGCTGGTCCTTATGAATGATTCGTTCCACACAATGCACTATGGCTACAGTTTCAGGATGCGCCCGATCTCGGATGCTTTGCCCTCCCTTATTAAACTGCTGGATCCAATTGGATACAGCTTTCTATGAAAAACACTTGTCACCATACACAGGACACATTTTACAATGCACTTCTTCTGTGAACAGTGCTTTGGCCCATAAAAAATCCACAACCCAAAGTTACACTGACAAACTTTGGGAGCTGATAGATAACATTATTTTAAACATTTATTGTTAAGGAAAGTTTTTTGCTGCAGTGCTTCATTTAAGTACTAGATGATTTAATGTCATAGATTACTGCCTGCCACCCAGTGTAAGTTGTTACTGCACAATCAACAATGCAAATGAGTATTGCCTTTACCTTAGTTAAGGCACACAATCTTGATCCAAGAAACAAAACACAAACATCTCATTGTTTACAGTTAATCACAGCTTTACTATTGCAAGTAAATGTTGGACGGCATGCCCATTGCAATTAATACAAAGAGTACATCAGCGTGCCCTATTGTGCCGTACTCTCACAAAGCCACCAGCCATTTCTCTGATTTAAAACTTTGTCTAATTTTCATTAGTAAAGCTGTGATGCATAAATAAACAAAGATGAATATTTGCAAAATGTAATTAAATTCAATTTAACCAAATCTATTCTCAAAATCTACTACCTTTCTTTTCTTCTTCCTCTTCTTTTTTTTTCTTCTAATGTAATAGATGCAAGCTGTCAAACGATAGGTTCACTACAAATGCCATATATTGAAAGTTAAGCTTATCCTCTCTTTGGCATTGTAATGAACACTGTAAATTAACACAGAACTGTTTTCACAGTCACTCAAATTTGTTGAACTTACATTGAGAACTTTACAATATTGAAATCCTCAAACAAATTCCTCGACTTTCGCTAAAACACATTTTGTGGTTATATCTAAGTTTGTCGTAATTCTTCGGGTCTCGCTAAAACAAAATTGAATGAATTTTTTTGTTTATTTCTAAGCCTGCACGGTCAATTTATTGTAATAGAATGGTTGATCAAAGTGAATGTTCTCAATCAATTAAATTTGATTTAACCAAATCTATTCTCAAAATCCACTACCCTTTTTTTTTATGAAAAAAGATTTTAAATGTAACAGATTGAGTTGTTTACTATGTAAGTAAGAGTAAGTGAAGCTCATAAGTGTTAATTTCAATTCAAAGTTACTCAATATGTTTTTGCTTCACTATGTAGCACTTCCAGCCAGTTTGATTATCTATTACTATCATTAGTTAAATTCTGAATAGAAATTTGTTTTTGTAGCCAAAGTGATACCAATTCCACTAGTTCAGCAAACCCGATAATGATAAATAATTAATTGACAAAATGTGCTAAAAAGTATTCATCATTCTAGAAGTAATCATTCTAGATTGAGTTATCTGTCCTCTAATGTTTCTGAGTGTGTGCATGAATTTGAGAGTATTAGTACATCAAAGATTTTATGCACATATTCATATTTTTCAGGCAGTTGTGGTTTTGGTGGTGGTGTGGCAGTATCGCACAGAGCCTGTCATCATTCTTCCTGATTATTTGCTATGGCCGTTAAACAGTGTACTAAGTTGGCCAACTGGAATAAAAGGCGCTGTCAGTGTCACAGCATGGTTGTTCATTTCTGGTGCTGTGGCAGCAAAGGTAGCTGCAAGTCTGAGTACGTAATATCCGGTTGTGTGTTTTAATGTGAAACAGATAAATATCAATCTTTGGCTGTGACCAGCATATACTAGCTTCTGCTGAGCTAAGTTGAAGTTCTGTTAATGCAGTGTTACGTTCAGTCAATAATGGTTCCTTTCAAAACAAAAAAAGGTGATGCAATACATGGTGCTGTTAATAAAATACTAGCAGCAATCTGTTGATTTCTTCAAGTCCATAAAACACTTGTACATGCTAGTAACCTTTGTTCTTCATTTACACAAAAAATATTGGCATAGGTACAATCATTTAGGGATTGAGTAAGTTGATTGAGACAAAGTAATCAGGTTTTAAGTAGTAAAATGTAAAAGCACAGGATAAATGGAAACCTTATGTACCTGGATTACATTAAAAAATACAAGGCAGACATAGAATTCTGCATATTTTAATGTACTATTGAATGCATCAAAGTGCTTTCCTAAGCTGTAGATTATATTTCTTCTAACAGTTTTAGCTTTTCTATCTTTCTCCGTCTTCAAATCAGGGATAATGCTATCACAAATTATTCAAACCTCTTTGAAATAGAGAAGAAGTGTTGGTGGACAATGACTGCAACTCTGTTACAGTACAGAGTTTAGGCTTTTGAGCCAGACATGTAAAGGTAATTATTTTGAGTGCTATGTTGTGTCATTTGTTGACATCATGATACAAAATCTACCTGTTGCAAATTACTGCAGTTATGCTACGACATGAAAACATTTATCTAAACTTATGATGATTGTTAAGCATTAAAGTTGTATTTCATTAACACTCCAAAACAAAGCAATAGAAAAAAGTTAAGTACTTTGCAAGTAACAATCACTGAAAACTACTGCAATGCAAGGTTTTAATCCTACTCCTTTCATTTTCTAAAAAGTAAAATTAGATAACATTTCTGCTGATCATAAGTGATTTAGAAGGTAGTTACAGTAAAAGAGCAAGAGGAAATGGACCGAGACCACCTTCAAATATGCCCGGCCACTTCTAATGCCCCATCCATCAGTGAAAAATATTGGAGAGCAAGAGGATTAATGACTTCATTGTCAGAAATCCAGCATTAGCTAACAACAACAGTAAAAGAGCAGATAAATTAAAAAAGAGCTTGATTTTCTGACACTAATTTCACTTACTTCTTCGATAGATGTTTGGAGAGCTGCAGTCCTCATCAGCTCTAGAAAGATGATAATTTGTAGTAATTAAGTACATATTTTTGGAATTTGTAAACTTCATTGAAAATTGTCCTTTACAATTACAAAATGACATTAATATTCCTTGAGTGAATATATGTCAGTTTATCCCATTTAGGGAGTCCCTTCCTTAATAACATACAATGTCAAAAACAAGCCGCTAAAACAACCTGAATGTACACAGTTTTTTAATAAAAGCAACATACTCTTCGTTTGTAAACATTTTAGATTTGTAATTATGATGCTTACATAGAATGTACCTCATTCTGCTGCTGTAACTATTTCCAGTGAGCATCCACAATGCTCAGGGTGACCAACTAAGTAGAAGGACTGGGTTTGATGCACAGATTTGCCTTTCCCTTGGGCATTTCCAGGTTGCTTATAGTTTCAATATGAAGTGTTTTATCATATGTGATTGATGATTTACATACCTCATAGCAGAAACTCCTCATGCTTAAGGCAATGAGATTTGCTGCCTCAATTCTTAGCTTTGCTACGAATTATCTTACATAATGATATGTAAGACCTTGTTAGCAATGTGGTGGGGCAAGGATTTGTTACATCTTATCTTAACTGATGGTACAAATTTAGTGTGCATGTGCCTGCTTGCGTGCATATGTAAACAGAAGTGCTATGTCTTCTCTTATTGTTTTTATAATTAGATAGAATTAGAGATATGTTTTAGATGATTGTATTAAACATCTTTTATAACACTTTTGTAGACACACAATCAGAATTCTTTTATATTGAGTTCAAATGATAAATCTTATACAAAGTTTGAAAGTATACTTATGTTTTTCTAATACTGGGCTTGCTACTCTTGTGCATCCTCCCCATATGAGGTATGGAAGCTTAATTAAAAGTATTTGCATAACCATAATAACCATCTTTGTTTATCAACATATTGCTAAGCATGTGTAAATTTCAATAATTGAATTAAATTAAATTTATTTTTATAAATGGCTGCTCTTTAACTACAGTGGTTATCAGCATCCGTTTTATATTAGGGATGAAGGACTGCTTAATTTTGCTCAAAAGCAAAGTCAGGCTTTAGCTTCTTTAATGTCTATAACACAGGATCACTGGCCTTACTTCCCATCTGAAGGATGCCATACTAAGGATTTTTATACCTGAAAAAAGAAAGCTATTGCCTTCCATGGATTTGAAACCGCAACTTTGGGAACCAGTGGCTAGTAAGTTCACCAATAAGAACTTAAATTGTCATATGAAAACCTGAATATTGTGCAGTAAAATGAACAAACACACATAATTGAGCATATGCAAATTAAAAGAATAATGAATAGAATAAATAAATATTGCAAGAGCAAATACATGAGAGCCAGTGGCAGATTGTGGTTTGTAGGTTGAAAGGGTGGCAGATGATATTTTGGCATTAACTATTCTTTTCATGGTAGTTTGTTACTCTACAGTTTACTTTAAGGTATACATATATAAAGAAAAATAACCACATAAACCAAAAGACAGTTGCGTATAATTTCTCATTTATTCAGTTGATTGCATGTATTCTTTTAGCATGTACATATGTTGATAATGTTGCTTTTTCTTCAAGCAAGCTTACTTTGTCACTACTGCCAACCATGAGGTTTTGCTACTGCGTCCACAAATGAGAATAGGCCACAGGAAAACAGTCAAATACCATAGGAGGTGGCTGCTATAAGAAAAACTAAATCTTCATTTTGGTTTTAATAGTAAATGGAAATAATGCTTGACTAATGTGGAGAAAAGGAAGATAAAAGGGTCCATAAGAAAGATAAACCAATCCACATGGATGAAAACTATAGAGAGAGCTGGTAATTCATCAGCAAAAGTGTAATTACTAGGGCACACAAATAAATTATGTAGCGTGCCTTGCATTCCACAGCCTGTAATGTTTCCACTGCGGTTCCACTCTCGGAATCCAGCGATGTCCCACAGTGAATTTGTTGAAAGGCTAGCAGGGCACCTCTTCCCCTCAGGGTCTACCTATACATCTGTTAATGGGATTCTGAAGATAATGTAGGTAGTTTTTGGGGAAGGAGTATGGAATGAGTGTTCTGTAACGTTCACCTTTTTTAGAAATTATCACACATAATTACAATATTAACAGCACTCCTGTCAGCGTCAAATTCTGCAAGTTCCACTATTATAATGTATGTGCTCTGTTATTCTTATATCACATAATTTAGGTTTTGTAATCTCCACTTCGCGTCACTATTTGCAACCACTTATGCACGTCTATTTTTTATCCCAATGTATTACATGTTCATCCTACCAGAGATTAAGTCGAGCTCTCTTTTAACGCCTCAAAAGTCAGCTTATATAGCTTTTTGACCACTTATGTAATTTTCTCCTTCCCAAAAAATGTTCCAATCTCCTGATTGGTTCTCTCGGGAAGACTTTAATTTTTATTGGCTGAGGAGTCAAACTTTTTAAACCTTAACGGTAGCAATTTAATCATTGGAAAGAACGTCATAAGCCCACCATGATGTGGCATCCGAAAGATCAAAGAGTGCTTTTACTAATAATTTTCAGTACAATCATGCAAATTTTCCTGTGTAACTGCTGTTATTTTATCCTAAATATTTGTAAAAATAAAAACAAATACATATTTTCTTGCGGGGTTTTAAATGATATAAATTTCAAACAACTTGAACCAAAATTGTAGATAATTTTTAAATATGATGAATAATTAATTGTAAATAACTTGTTAATTAATCCTTTGTAAACATTACTTTTCTTGTAGGGTAGTGCAGACAGAAAAAATGCTACAAACTGCCTCCTTATGTGAAAGTTAAGTAGATTTTGCAAAAGCCTGTTAATTTTCGCATAATATTCCCTGGAATTTTCCCAACTACTAATGTATCAAAATTTACCTCATACATTTACATAACCTTGAAATAGAACATGAATAACACCCTTAACATTTATTTATATTTTAAAAGCTCAGAGGTATCTTCATACATTACTTGTGCACCATATGGGATTGTTGGTATCCCCTTGTTCATTTTGGGTGCATCCTTATTCACCCTTGTTCCTTATTTTCTCTAACAAATGTCGCCAGAACACTTGCCTGGGCAATTTAGCAGATCATTCCGTTATTCATATTTTACAGTCATGTAATTTGACCTTCCTCTTACCACAGAAGCACTCTTGTGAATAGTATTTTCAAGTTTTCCTGTGGTGGGTTATTGACTTCTATGTCCTAGGAATACAAAACAATTACAATTCTAAAGAGTTTATAATAATCATTATAAAGTAATTCACTAAAAAAAAAAAAAAAAAACGAACATGGTGACTTACTTCTTTGAGCTAATAACATGTTTTTCAAGGATCTTGAAAGCTATTTTACATACACCAGTAGTTATTTTATATATCATTTGCCTTATGTAACACTATAAGTATGGTACAAATATATTTATATGCACATAAGATTTAAAAAGTGATACTTCAATCATCAGCAGGTAATCTGCACTTCACATAACCTATGATTTCTTTGTTTAGTTTCCTTCAACTCCTGGCAAAAGGAAATTATTTCTATGGTTTAGTTCTCAGGAAGTTTTTCAAGGTTTGGAGTTTTGTAAGGTTTCCGAAAGTTAATGTAATGTAATGTCAATAACTTGTGTTTGTCTCCATGTGTATTAGCTCGAATGAAAGTTGGCCAAATTTTTTGGAGATTCTGTATAGTCCAGAATAAACTAATTCCATTCAGAAATAGCATTGGTTAATCTGACCTGACAACAGGTGATTCCTACTAGGACAAGGTCTCCTTGGCCCATTTTCTTGGTTAGTGCTTGGTCTAGCTTTCCAGAGTACAAACCTCTGTTAAGTCCTTGCCACTGCTTTCTCATGCTTTTGTCCTAGAGTCTCGTCCATGGTCTCTGCTGTGGTTTTTGGAAGTGGGTGCCATCTATAAACATTGCACAATAAAAAATACATTTTTATTTTTCAATAACATCTGGAAAAGCAGCTTCTATTTCTGTGTGGGTAACCCAGTTTCCTTGACCATTTCTTCTAATGAATATAGCGCTATCTGACTATATCTTTGTTTAAGGGTTTTCCCCTTTCTCGGATGAGTACAACATATCCTTTGCCATGGCAATAATAACCTTGTTCAGCTGTTTGGTTTGAATTACATAAAAATCATTCTTCCCTGTCTCTTACATCGACATATTTTCTTATTTCTTCTTCTATACCTTAAATTAAAATGTCACATATTTTAATCATTTCAACAAAGAATTGTTCATAAATTTCTATTTGTTCTGGTAAGCACAGTCTATTTTGTCACTTACGGATAGGAATGGAACATTTCTTTTCTCCCATTATAATTTTCATGCTTCTGTTGCAGAAATCTAACCTTGGATTGTGTTTAAACATGATGTCTGTGCCAATCAGGAAATTTACATTTAGTCTAGGCACAATTAAACATAATATTTCAATGTTATGTTCCCCCACCTGAACTTGAAAGAAAGCCTGCTCATGCATTCTTTGCTTTTGCCTTCCTACAGCCAGTGTACAGTCGGTGTTTGTTACAGGTGAGCTTTGTAGCTAGTTTCCTGTAGCAATAATCTGTTTGTAAAATTTTTCAGAACTTACTGCCAACATTTTCTGATATTTTCAGGTTCAAAATGTCATCATTTGTATTACAATAGTGCCGTGACTAATTAGGTAGAGGGGCTCTAATGACCTAGCTGTTGACGGGCCCTTAAACCCTAATCACTCACTCACTAATTAGGTAGAACTATCCTATCTATGGATTCCTGGGGAGTCATTGAAAATGTGAAATTAGTTTTCCACCAGGGAGGTCAATGTCACAGAAACAGTATTCATTACCCCTTTGGAATATGACTGGTATGTCACCGACTTCTCAGGATGGTTATATGGCTCTTCGATTTGGTCCATTATGTCTGTCGCTTTTTGAAATCGGGGTCCCGTTCCTCAGTTGTGTGGTCTTCCACAGTATGTTCCCCAGCTCGTATTCCATTGAAAATTCACATGCTGGATTCTCGGTTCTTGATTACCTTGAAATGGTGATCTAGGTTCTGTCTTTCTCAGTGATGGGGTGGAGTGTCTCCCAATCTGTGAGTTCTTTCATTTTCTGGGAAATGTGGTATGGTTTCTTGAGACCTGAACCAGGCATAGTTACTATATGAGGCTGTTCCTGGCCCCCTGCCCTGGAAAATGTTCACCATGGCAGTGATCCCAGTACGACGATTTCTTTGATGCATAGGTGATCCTCGGTTTTCATTTTTTGGCCAGGTAGGGTAATTTTCTAAAGAAGCGAGGAGTTCTATGAATTGAGAGTATGATGTAACTCCGGCTACTCGAATAAAATTTCTGGTCTGAGAAGGGAAATGACCTGTGACCAATCTATCTTATCACGGTGTGATATTTCGGGTTCTAATAGTTGTCCTTGATTTATGATGCGAAGGAAATAATCCTGACTCAAAATGCCGCTTGAAGAGGCATATCTTCCCGATAGAATATCCTGGCGTGTGGCGATTTCCCTATGTACAAAAAAAAACAATAATAATAAAAATCTGCATACTGGACCTGGGGCACCTAATCTCTAAAACCGGGGTCAATATTGAGATCTTTATTATTTTATTACAAATATAAAACAAATATACACTTCAAAAAATTTACAGATTAATAAAATAAAATAAAAAATAAAATAATTTAAAACACAAAATTTTAACATCCTAAAACCACACCTCTTCTAACTAAAATTAAAAGGAAAAAAAAAAACAACAAATTACCAAAATAAATTAAAAAAACATTCCATCTCATCCCTAATCTACATATTCAAAACTTTTATAAATTGAATAAAAAATCTATAAAAATTTTAAAAACTCACCTCTTTAAACACAAGCTCTTATAAGTTATAAAATAACTTATAAGAACTCTATCTTTCAAAATCAAAATTTATAAAAAACAAAAAATTTTAAATAAAACTATTACTGGTATCCAGTAATAAAATAAATAACTGGTAACCAGTTACCACTAAATCTACAAATATCAAAAATCCATAACAAAACAAAATATGACCGCCAGAATCCGGCGGCCATCTTGTTACTGGTACCCAGCACCAACTCACTCCTAACTTCCTTTACTCCACACTACAGCTCAATTACAGTCATGCATAATTATATAAAATGCAATAATCAAAACAACTATTAAACATAAACAAATTACACATATTTGAAAGAATACACATAAACATCATATAACACAAACAATGGAAAATTCAAAATCTTCAGAACCTCAATTAAATAACTCAAAAATACAAATTATCTTCAGACCTCCAAAATAAACAACAAATCCTTCAAATTTCTCAATCTACTAAAGCTTTAAAACATTTAAGTTTATTTAATAAAATAAAATATTGCATTAAATTTAAATCAAATATTAATATTTGTTGTTGTTTTCTAGTGCCTTGCATCTGGCAATGAAGCCATTAGCATTCGTGCTCTCCAATACTTTTGAACTGTAGTTTCTTCTGATCTTAATGCTTCACAGGTCTTCAAGTGTTCTTCATTCATTTCTGCTGGATCGTTACACAGGACACATATCGGTGAGGCTGAGATACCCATTCTGTAGAGATGACCTGCCAAGCAGTCATGATTTGTCAATAGTCGGAAGGCTGCAACAGCTATTGTACTGTGAAGACATCTATATCTTGGTCTTTTAATATTTTCATTAGCTCTTGTTTTTTAGGCTGGGACATGCCTCCTGCATTCCATTGTAGAATTCTTAAAGTATTGGAACAATGATGAAATTTGCCTAAAGATGTCCCCACCCGGAGATCCGATTGGGGGACAGTTTTAACTCCGGAATGTTTATCTTTAGGACTCATATTCATGTATGTGGCTTTCATGTAACTGTTTTCTTAACGGGCACCAGTTTTACAATGTGGCAGTTACATCACCCGACTTAAACCCCCATTTTGCAAGGGGGACCACACCTATCGTTGGTCAACGGGTCCATCGGACCTAGCCGGGAGGACTAAATAGATGATATTTAGATCCACCGACCTTCCTCTCATGTGCCTCTGAGGGACGCTGTTGTGCTGTGATAGGGCAGCACATATGTAAATGACATTTCCTCCATTTTAGATGAAACAGTTATACCGCTGTGATTCGGTCCCCAGAGCCTCATCTGTTAAAAGCAGGGTGCACCACGGGCAGGAGGAGGATGGGAATTGGGTAGGAGAGGCTATAGGAGGCGCATCACTACCCCTTACTACTAAATATTAATATTTCAAATTCAGAATTATATATTAAATATTACGAGAAATTTTTAATCTCTAAATTTAGAAAGTATTTGAAACTATTTAAACTCTACACTACAGCACAGATACACTCGTGCATAATTATATAAAATGCGAGACGTAATAATCAAAATGACATGCTGGGGGCTTTTAAATGACCTACATTTCAAACAGATTGAACGAACACTAGATACTTTTTAAAGTTGATGAATAATTAATTGTGTATAACTTATTAATTAATCCTGTGTAAACATTACTTTCCATGGAGGGGAGTACAGATGAAAATAACACTACAAGTCATAAAGGTCAGTGTCTGGTTAACAGATACCTAATAAATATTCCGGCGTTTAAGTAATATCACACAGGAGACGAAAATGTCTATTGAGTGGTTTTTTGCAGTAAATGTGGCTGAGAAGTCACAAAGGTGTGCAAGTTTGTCAAAAATGTTGCCCAGCATTTTTTTAACCACGCTGTTAATTGCCAGGATCATATCTGTCGCCGGTGTGGCAGAATTTTGTCCCGCAGTTCTTTTACATGCCAGGAAATCTACTGGCTTGGAGCACACTTAAAAACCATCGGTCTGGGCCGGATTTGTAGCCGTGATCTTGGGATCACTAGGCCAGCGTCTAACCAACTGAGCCACTTGAACCGAACCCAGCATCTTGCCGCCCCTTAGGGCATAACCTAACTAAATGGAAAACTTCATACGGTGGCATCAAAAGTTCCATTGTGACCATAACTAGTGTAGTTACTTGCTTAACCGCAGCATCAGCGTTATTACTAGGGCAAGAAAGTTCATGCATTTGCATGTTTTTTCTTAGGGGTTAAAAATGTATGCCTTTACGTTATGTGCACGAATTATGGAATTTTCAGTTATTTGGACATGCTTTTATAGTGCATATAACTGCATATTTTCTTGATTTTGATAAATGCATATTATTTAAATATTATAGCCCCTATATTGCATATTTTAATGATTTTTATGGTTTTTTATTATTTTGTCCATCTGGACAATATTTTTCATTTTGGTAGTATTGCACATGATGATACAACTCACGAAGATTTCAGTATTATAGCCCCTATATTGCATATTTTAATGATTTTTATGGTTTTTTTATTATTTTTTTCCATGTGGATAATATTTTTCATATTGGTAGTATTGCACATGATGATGCAATTCGTTAGGTGAAGAGAACTAATTTTGAGTCATGTTCTCATGCAGTGAATCCCGTTTTCACCCTTTCATTATATAATATGTATGTGCGTAGAGAATAATCAGTGCGTTATCTGAGAGGTTTATGTTAACAAAGATAAAGTGCAGGTCAACCTTTTGAGCAGCACGATTATAGCAACGCTTGCCTGCCCACCAGCAGTTGTATCGTGGTCTTCAAACGTAACAGTATTGTGAACTGGTTCCCACCAAATTAAATTAGGCATATAAAATGTTAAAAAGCTCTTCAAATGCCGAAAATAAAACCAACTTCTAGTGCTAGATTAATTAATTTACAGAAACTGTTTTCGGGTGACTTAATATCTACAGAATACAGATAATAGGGTACTGTTTTGTGGAGCGTGTGAGAAAAATGTAGGGAGTGAGAAAAGATTTTAAATAGTTCAGCACATAAACAGCAAAACATACCTAAGGAGAATTTAATCAGAAAACTCGCAAAGAACCTGTTCAAAAATAGCTAGTAGAGTGTTTAGGAAGTAGGGTTACTAAATTTCCCTATGACTTGTGCCAAGCATTTTTAGCTGCTGATATTCCCTTGTTCAAAATTAATAATTCAACATTTAAAAACTTTCTTACCAAGTACACTCGACAACATCTGCACTGCGTAAGACTTATGTAGGACATTGTTACAATAACGTATTGTCAAATATACAAAATCAATTAGCGGATCTGTTTTTGTGGTTGTTGATGAACCCCCTGATTCTGAACGTCGTTCTATTGCTAATATAATTGTGGGTGCTTTAAATAATGAACAAAAGACTACACCTTATCTTCTTAATTTGAGCGAATTGTCGGCCACTGACAAACTAACTGTGACCCAGTTTGTGATGGACTCTTTGAAATTACTATGGCCATGTGGAATCAAATACGACCGGTTACTTTTATTTGTTACTGATGCAGGTCCTCATATGGTAAAATCAGGACAAACTCTGAAATGTATTTTTCCTAACTTAATTCATATAACTTGTTTGGCACACGCTCTTCATCGTATTTCTGAGACAATATGTGATCCTTTCCCATGGATCTCCGTTGCATGAATCACTTACTGTCTTTGAAAAAACAATATGTGATCTAAGTTCGGTTCCTGGTAGCATAGGACAAAAAGTGAAAGAGAAAGTGAATTATGTAATTTCAAAAAATTCTGGTTACAAACAGATGTGCGATATTCGAGACATCCTGGAAAGAAAACCATCTGTCACACCAAGAGACTTGACTCTCTCTGTGAAGCAGTTAACATCATTTAAGTATGCTGCGATAACATCTTGTGACGTGGAGAGAAGTTTTTCACGTTAGAAAAGTGTTTTGCGAGACAACATACGCTGTGTTACAGTTGAAAATTTGTGCAAAGTGTTGGTTGTGAACTGCAATTTAGCAGTTGATACTAGTAGTAGGACCACTTCTGCTTCAACCTCTATGGAATAAAGTAACTTGATTTATTATTTATACTAACTTGTCAGTTATTACTATAGGCTGGTTCAGTCACCGACAACGGTAACCATAACCTGAATGAGGAACTTGAAATACATGTAGGCTTTTGCTGTAGAAATTATTCAAGGCAGCAGTGCCATGAAACAGCTGCTAAAGCTCTCTATAGTTGCTAGCTAGAAAAAAATATCATTGGTAAGTAAGAAACAAATGAATTCCAATGCGCAATATAGACCTCTATTTTGTGGTATCTTGTTCTTATTACCGGTCCGTTGTGAACCATATTATTGAGTGCTGCCTTGCTTCCCGTTACCAAGTGGCTGTGAGCCAGCCTTGTCAATTCCAATGTGGCTGGGCACCCAAACCAAGATAACCACAGCCGAAATTAAATTATTTTGTTTAACGACGCTGTCAATTGCGAGGATAACATGCGTCGCCGGTGTGCCGGAATTTCGTCCCGCAGAGTTCTTTTATATGTCAGTAAATCTACTAACATGGAGCCGTCGGTCTGGGCCGTATTTGAACCTTGGGATCAGTAGGCCAGCATGTAACCAACAGAGCCACTCAGACCGACAACACAGCCGAGGATAACAGTGTGAAGCGCATTTTTTAAGAGAATCCCGTAAATTTGTAGATGGGTGACAGTTTACGGTAATGTCTGTAAAAGTCAGAAAAATGGGTTCAGTCAAAAATTCCGTCACTAACTCCCGCCTGGATTTTAAATCCATCCGTAAACAGAATGTGCAGCTTAGATACGCCAAATTTAGTGTGTTGATCGTCCACAAGAGACAGGCAAAAGGGCAAAATTTAATAGCGACTGATAGTAACTATTCTTTTTCCTGTTGTGCAAATAAATTTTGTGGGTGCAAATGATTTTCACTGGTTTTACAGCGTGATTTCACAGCGCGCTTATGTGCTCAACAGCAAGAAGTGGCAAGCTTATGATCGGATTTTATATTGAAGTCCCAGCCATTAAATTTTCGACAGCCTTAGATCTGGCACATTCTCAGGAAGGTGTCCACTTCGATCGTCACGTTGATCTTTAAAAAGCCATAGTGGTCATTCATTAAAGATATAGCCTAACCGGTGTCGGGGAACTCTTTGTTACTGTCCGTAAAGCAGTTAGTCCACTGAGTAAAGGTTCTGGTAGAGCTCTTCTGCGATTCCATTAGCTTCTTGGTTTCGATACACACGCCGCAGTTTCGTTAGCGGCACTTTACCTATGTGGGTAAGTAAATCCGCAAAGAACTAGTCAGGCATGGAAAAGTTCCGAAAAAAAAAAAAAAGGTGGTTAACACGAGAAAAAGACTTCAACTAAAACCCGCGCAGGAAAACCGTTAACGTAAAATATGTGTAAATAATTGGTAAAAATAATAATCCAGTGTAGCAGCTGTGGTAGCTGGTAAAGACTCCACTATCAGCATTCCATACGCCAGTCGAAAGAAAATCGCCGGATCTGACACCAATGGCAGCCGGAAATGGGCTTACACAAATTTGTCTACGAGTGAAGAGAACGAAGAATACGATGATGATGATGATGCGCCTCAAAACCCATGTTTTGTTGAACGATACCTCCGAGACAGTGATGGCTTCTCAGAGGAGGGAAGGGAGGAACATCCTCCTCAAATTTTTTATGAATTTATAAATGTTACATTAGTCTTAAAATTCAAGCAATATTGAACAAATTTTGAATTCGAAGCTATTATATTAAGGTATGCTGGTTTATACTTCGTACGGTTTATTCCACGTGACACCTTACGAGTGTCCGCCAAGAACACCTGTGTCGGCGCAGCGGAGGAAACTTATCTCTTTCCTCCACTCCCATAGTAAATGTGCATAGAACATAGCGCTACAGCGGCCAGAGAGAGAAACAGATTTTTAATGCAGCTTATGAAGAGCTGAGGAGGAGTTCCTCCTCTCGAACTGCGCCTGCGCTAAGTCCCAGAAGGCTGGAGTGTTGTGGATAATTCCTCTCTGAGGCGCGAGATTGGAACCGGCAAAGGTATTAATACTATTGCTGCCATCTAGTGATTTTATTATCAACCAGATCAATTAACAAGTCTTTTCCCTTCACGGATATGTTGCTCATTGTGCATCGTAAACCTTTTAGTCACGTATTTTGTTGCTGCTCCTTTTTCAGTAATATTCTACTGTGTTTCTTCCAACGCGCGAGTAAGACGGTGAAGTTTTGCTTTTTTAATTTGTTATAACATTGTACAATGACTGACAGTGAAAGAGTTTTAGTTTTCGGAGAATTTAAAAGACTCACATTACAGGAACAAATAATTGTTATACAGAAGGGACGACCAACCCCACCATTGCCTGGACTCATGTGTGCTACTAGCAAAGCCGGGAAGTTAAACTTCTCCATAACTTGGTATGAAAAAGCCAATTGGCTAACAGGCTGTGAAAAAAGGTAAATTCTCTTGTGTTTTCCTTGTGTTTTGTTCTCCAACTCGAAGGATGTTTGGACCTTTGGTGGATTCAGTGATGTTAAAAATCTGGGCCGAGGAATTCAGAGGCATGAAAAATCTCGAGAGCATCTCGACAATGCACTAAAATTAACAATCTTCGGGAAAACTGAATATCGCATCGATCTAGCGTTAAGTGAAGCAGCTAGGATTTCTCGCGCCAAACACAATGAACAAGTGAAGCAAAATCGACACGTATTATCAAGTTTAGTGGATATCGTGTGTCTGTTAGGAAGGCAATATTGAACTAGCTTTCAGAGGACACGATGAAAGTGAATTATCATCAAACCAAGGGAACTACCGCGAGCTTTTCAAGTTATTAATGAAACGCGACGAAGTACTTCAGACACATTTAAATAATTCTAAAGCATTCATCGGCCTCTCAAAAACCATTCAAAATGATTTAATTGAATCTGTTGCAGGCCTTGTAAGGAAAGAAATAGAGGATGAAATTCATAAAGCTGCCTTCTTTGCAGTGGAGGCTGATGAAACTTCGGACGTGTCTCTCACAGAGCACTGCTCAATAATTTTAAGATATGTAGATCCATGTGGCTACATCCAAGAACGATTTTTTGGTTTCCACAGTGTTAGTGGAGATAGGACAGCCAATGCCCTATACAAATTACTGGATCAGCAGTTAGAGCCATTGAATTATGACAGAAAACTTGTTGCGCAGTCTTATGATGGCGCTGCTGTTATGGCCGGAGAATTAAACGGCTTGCAGACGAAGATCAAGCAGAAAGCAAAGCAGGCATTATTTGTACACTGCCATGCACACAGGCTTAATCTTGTGCTATCACATAGCTGTAGTAGCATTGCTCAGTGCAGGGTCTTCTTTGCTAGTATCAGTGGTTTGCCCGCATTTTTTCATCAATCCTCAAAACGAATGGAGGCTCTTACCAATATGACCAAACTTCGACTGCCTAAAGATGCTCAAACCAGATGGAACTTCAAATCTCGTTTGGTAGAATCTGTAAAATTGCTCAGGGAAGGTCTCCTGGCAATGTTTTCCGAAATGCTGGAAGAAACAAAAAACTGGGATGATGCTACAATTAGAGAAGCAAATGGCTACATTCGTCTATTGGAAGACTTTGAATTCAACTTCTTGCTTTCGGTTTTCAGTGGAGTATTTTCTAAAACTGCCATTCTTTTCGATATACTCCAGGTTAAAACCAATGATATTGATTTCTGCTGCAGGAGAGTTCTTGAAATGATTCATTTCCTGCATAAATCTAGAAACGACGCAGCCTATAATGAACACTTCAAATCGGCTGCTAATGAAACTGGTGACGAGTTTCCTAAAATTAAGAAAAGGCGCCTTGCAGCTGTTGATCCCAAAACTCATTTCCGCCAGTTGTATTTCAACATAATCGATACGCTAGCAACGCAAATGGAAGTCAGGTTCGAAGATCTGAAGAAATTATTATTTATTAATTTGCTCGACGCTTCGAAATTTGAACATTTTTCCAAGACGTTCCCAGATGTTGAATTTTCATCCTTATTGAACTGTTTCCCGGAACAATTTGACAGTGAGTTGCTTAAAAACGAACTTGTGGCGTTTTACAACAACCGTGATTTGCAGCAGAACTGCACCAAAGTCCAGCAGTTAACAGTTCTCTTCGTTAAGGAAGGCATTCATAAATGTCTTCCCAACGTCTACAAATTGGCATGCTTAATTGCTACGATACCTGTGTCGACAGCAAGTGTTGAAAGAAGCTTTTCTACACTGAAAAGAATAAAAACTTACTGTAGAAACACTATGGGTCAAGACAGACTATGTTCTCTTGCTCTCATGTCTATCGAAAAAGACTTGTTGTTGCAGCTGGAAAAAGATCCAAAATGGCATGATAGAGTAATGGAAGATTTTGCGACAGCGAAACAGCGAAAGGCAGAGTTCTTCTATCAATAAAAGGTATTGCATTTTACCCTTACAAATGCATGAATTATTATTTAAGGTTTCATAATTTTACGCAGTTATTTTCTTTTCTCCTCTAAACAAATTTGCAAGAGCCGCCACTGCTCCGAGATAATAAACAGCAGCAGATGCATGAAATACATGCTGCTGAATTGTGTCAGAACCGTCGGTCGCATTCCGCGCTGAAAGCAAACATCGTAGTTTTGTGAAAATTAACATGCAAACCAATATGAGTCAGGTACTGCAGTACTGTGTGACAGTTGTTTAAATTGACCTTTAAATGTGGGTTTCCGGGATGGGAATATATAACATCATTCGCATATTATACGGGGAGAGCAGATATCCTCCGACCGGGCTGCGTGGTATTTTGCCTGTCGGCATCCTCGGCACTCATTGCCGTCTGCCACTGTGAGAAAGGTTCGGATGAAACCGTACACTTTTAAAACTATTTTAAAGACTTTACTGACCATCTTTATCAAAAAAGATGCTAAAATTGGTCACCGACGTCCATACATACATTGTTGGCACATCTTAAGGAAACTATCCATCACTCGTTATAGTTCTGGTTGAGAAATGCTGATAATTTCCTGGCAGATATTTTGTTTTAATGCTTCCAGGCTGTATACGTTTGTATTGTACACTTTATGTTTTAAGTCACCCCAGAGATAGAAATCGCTTATTGGAGCTCTGAGAAACCTTCCTCCGCTAATGTCTGGGTGGCTCAGTTGGTTAGACACTGGCCTACTGATCTCAAGGTCACGGGTTCAAGTCCGACCCAGACCGATGGTTCTTAAGCGTGCTTTAGAACGACAGCGCCATCAGTAGATTTACTTGCATGTAAAAGAACTGCGGGACAAAATTTCGGCACACCGGTGTTGCTGATGTGATCCTGGCAATTGAGAGTGTCGTTAAACAAAAATATTATTATTATCATCGTCATCCGCTAATGGCGCACCACACACCAAATTTTTGTAATGAAGGTTACTTCATGAACAATAACTGAAGTCGGCGAGACCTAACCTGACACTTGACAGCTAGCTCATCTACTCACCTGCGAACTCTATCTCGTCCAATTGACGAGACGTTCACTGTCTGAATCACTTTCCCGGCCGCTTCCTCTCTTCCTCTTGTTTCTTGCAGGCACCTGTTGCCACCCCTCACTCAGGATGACTAATCACCGCTTCTTGAGGGCATGCTCTTTTTAGCAGATCCCGAGGTCCTGCGCGAATTTTGCAAATTGCTGGGACTCCCCATCCATATTTGCCAGCACATTCTGGTAGTAGATGATCTCTCCCTTTAGATCATCTACTTCTTTCTGAAGTTTCTCTATTTCCATTGCCGCTCTTCCTCTGTCATCTGCGTCTTGGTTGGTTGGTCCGTGGTTCGTTGCCCGTTGGGATCTGTAGTCAATGGGGCTGCAGTGGGCGGGGCGAGTGCGGTGGCAGTCACGGCTGTTGAGTTTATAAATAGGGCCGCCTGCGCAGCGCTGGACGCCATTACTTGCCTCATTCCGCTCTCGGCGGCCGGCGGGTCAGGGGCATTCTCCACTACTAGGGTGTTCTGTGATTCTCCATCCCCTTCTTGTTCCCGCTCCCAGTCGCAAGTGCTTCTGGCAGCCTCCACTTAACGTTGGCACGCTATACTTCGCACGCTTTTTACACACTTTCACTTAGGCACTATATTTACACGTAGAATTATTTACACAGGGGACGGAGTACTATTTACACTCATATTCACATGTTAGTTATTGCACTTTACACATAATATCCGTCCGGGTGTACACGGACACACTAAACAAAGCACTATATAACAACTACAATTTGTACTCAATATACCTAATCAAATGTGTGTGGAGAGCGCCACAACCCCTTAATATTTATACATGTCTTTCCCGCCAAAAACAAATCATGGCAGTTGACAATGATCCCGCCAAACCCTTTCACGTGTCTGTTTCTCGCGCATACTTCTCACAACGGTCATAACACATTCAAGTTTTCTTTATTCATAATTTTGGCCTGGTGCCGGTACAAATGGCCCGGCTTACAGGCTATAAATTTACATTTATTTACATTTTTTTTACAAGCTTATGGTTTTGGGTATCACCAAAAACCCATGCGGAATAGTTTTCGTTAGTCTTTTGGTCTCTATTCCAATTATTTGTTGTTGTTGTTGTTGTTGTTTTTCCTTATATACATATATACATCTATATACACACATACACGCACGCATTCACCCAAACACTCACATTCACACGCTTACACACACACGTTCACGGGGCACACCAGAAATATGCGTCCCAGCTCGCGCACTGCACTATTTATAATATTTACTTTTTCCCGCTGTTTTCCTGCGCGGGCAGGGTGTAGCTCCTGGGTGTTTTCCGAGGCGAGAGCCTCTGCCGTAACGTGTGTGTGGCCTAAGAGCGATTGCATGGACACGCATTAGTCGGCGAGCCGTGCCGCGTCTAGAACATTTTTATTCTAGTATGTTTGCGGTGCTTCGGCTCGCCTTTGCCAATGTTGGCGATCATGTAGTTTTCGTGGTTCCTAATGCGCGTCCATGCTGCCGTTGCTCTTTTTGCTATTGCCTCTGGGATGGACGGGATCTGAGTTTCGAGGTGAAGAGTTTGGTTAGTGGTAAGGAGTCGAGCAGAGAGGATTTTTCTAAGGGAGAGGTTTTGGAGGGTTTGAATTTGTTTGAGGGCGGTTTTAGAGGCATTTGCCCAGGCCACGCATGCGTACAGGAACACCGAGAGTATAAATGACCTATATAAAATCAGCTTGGATTTAAGTTGTAGCTGTTTGTTGTGGAAGATGGGGGCGCATAACTTTATCCGCTGTCTGCCTTTGTTGGCCGTATTTTTATGTGGGTGGATCAGCAGATCGTGCGGTCCATGGTGTTGCCAAGGTATTTGACATTCTGGCGACATTGCAATACTTGACCACCGACTGTTAGGTCCATTGCCAAAGTGTGATGCCGCTTTGAAAAATGTATTAGCTGGCATTTATTGGGGTTAATTTTGATTTTCCAGTCATGGAGCCATGAGAGGAAGTTGTTTGTGTATCTTTACATTTCTGCAAGGCCGAAACGAGGATTTTTGTGGTGGTTGTATATTGCAGTGTCGTCTGCATACATGGCGACCTTGCATCTGGCATCCACTGGGAAATCATTTGTAAACAGTATGTACAGGAACGGTGACATGATTGCCCCTTGTGGGACGCCAGCCCGCATCACTCTCTCCCGAGAGAAGGAGCGACTCACTTGGACGTAGAAGTGTCGATTTTCTAAGAAGTTGTGCAGCAGGTACAGATACTTTTGGAGTTCCGGGAAATTGTGGTGCAGTTTGTAAATGAGGCCATTGTGCCAGCACCGGTCAAATGCAGCTTCTACGTCCAGAAATAATGCCAACGTTGAAGCCCCATTGTTAAATTGCTCTGTTACGTCATCAAGTTAGTCTGAGAAGCTGTAATTCTGTGGAATGTCCTTTTCTAAAGCCAAATTGTGAATTTGAGAGTTGATGTGTTTCCGAAATTTGTTTTTGAAGTCGAGAAAGGATAAGTTTTTCGAGCAATTTACCAATACTAGACAAGAGACTAATGGGGCGGTAATTTTGCGGCTGTCTGGTGCTTTTTCCTTGCTTTGGGAGCATGATGACCTTGGCTCGCTTCCAAGTAGAGGGGAAATAGCCTTGCTCCAAACAGGCGTTAATTATCTTTGTCAGTTGCACCAGAGCTTTTCTCGGGAGATGCTTAAGTTCCTCATTAGTCACTTTGTCTGGGCCGGCAGCTTTACCATTAGGCAATTTCCTAATGAGCTTGTAAACTTCCTGCGGTGTTATTAGGGATAGCTGTTGCTCTTGCTTCTGCGCCACCCAAGTTTGTACCCATGTCTGAACCTCCCGTTCTACTTCACGGTTGGTCACTGGGTTTTCGCTGAATCTCTCTTGGAGTCAGTCAGCGAAGACCTCGGCTTTCTCCTCTGCGCAGAAGTGCAGGCCGCTTTGTGTGTGCAGCGTCTCAGTTGCGGAGTTAACACTCGTGGAAACTTTAAACGCCTTTAGTAATTTCCACAAAGAAGAGTCCGAATGGGTGGTACTCAGCATTTTGTTTTCCCGCTGTTCAATTTTGTTGATTTTAATTTGTTGCCGAATGACGTTGCGTAGCCATTTTGCTAGCACTTTATACTCAGGCTGACGGGTGTATCGCCACAGTTTTGTCAAGCGTCGTCTCCGCGCAATGAGTTGCTCTACCTCGGGGTACGTGCAAAAACCGGGTGGTCTTGTAGTGTATGTGGTAGCATTTCTTTTGGCCGTGCGTAGCGAGGCAGTAAAGTTTTCAATGGCGACATGTATGTCTGCCTCGCCATAGTATGACAGCCCGGGTTGCGCCATCCTGTGCATTTCCATGGTAAACCTATCCCAGTTGGTGTCTGCCCTCTTTCGAGGGCTAAAAACACCGGCCGTAATAGCGCCCTGTATGTCGAAATGCACAGGAAGATGGTCGGAGTCCAGGCTGTGATACACAGTGAAGTTATTTGAGAGTGTCGCATTTTTTGTGAGTACGAGGTCCAAAATCTCAGGGTCAAAGTGCCCTGATCTGTGCCAAAAGGTGGGTTCTGGGGGGAGATGTACCTCAATGTCGTCATTTTCTGTCATAAGTTCAACCAGGAGATTTCCAGCCGCGTTTGTCCGGCGAGAAAACCACCAAGGGTGCCGGGCATTGAAATCTCCTGCAATTATAACGTGCTCCTCTAAAGCGAGGATCTGCTCGAGGTCTTGTGTAAAGTCTGGGCAGTTAGGGGGCCGATAAAGTGCTACCAGTATCACCATTTTACTATTAACACATGTTTTAAGAGCCGTGCACTCTAACGCTGCCAGTGCGGGCAGCGTGACAGGAGCATGAGCAATTGAGTTTCTCAGCAAAATAGCAGTACCTCCACCCTGTTTGCCAATTCTGTCGTTTCGGAAAATTTGGTAACCCTGGGGCTTAAAAACGTGCTCTTGTTTTAATTTTGTTTCGCAAATGAATGCGACATCAATTTTGTTACGCCGTAGGTAGTTTTCAAGTTCGTGTTGCTTCCTGTGGATGCCATCTGCATTCCACAGGAGCGCGTGGGTTAAAGTTACACCTCCCCTTACATAGGCCATTTACTCTATGAGGGTTGAGAGGAGGCATATGATGGTTTCTATTTTCTCCATAGTATTTGTGCAGCTTCTGAACTTAATCAGAAAAGGCTGCACCTTTGCTAAAAGGGCTGGAAGGTTGAGATCCCTGAACAAATTTAAGATTTCTCTTAAACCGCCCAGGTCTCCGATGGATGCTTGCGGAGTTTGAGGTTGTGGAGGGGGGCCATTTAGTGGTGGCGCAGGCGCCTTTTACCCTCCGGCGGCTCCTGCAAAGGAGACGTCTGGTTGAACCGGGGCCGGGTGTAGGATGGGTTTGGGCCCTGGCTGAACACTTGGAGTGGTCCTGGCTATGGTTGCCAGTTGACGGCGGTGGCGTTCGTTTCTGAACGTCTCACACCCCTATAACTTGCAGGATGCGCTTCCCCACAGTTTGCGCAGTGGGGTTGAACGTCCTGCTTTGCCTTTTTGGGGCAGTCAGCAAGGCGGTGGAGGCCACCGCAAAGGACACACCGGGAGGTCATGTTACACATTTTATAAGTGTGCCCTAGTTGCTGGCAGTTGTAACATTGGGTAATATTTGAGTTGGTTTTCAAGACCTCCACGGTGACCATCATATGGCACACCTCTCGTTCCTGAAGAATTTTTTGGTTGGTGGTTGTCCTGTCGACACTTACTTGAAATATGGGCAGAGGCCTGCCGCGGGAAATAAGTTGGCGTACTTGGACGCCGGTATACCCCTTCTGCTCCAGGTCTTCCTTGAGGTAGTCTACCTACAAGTCTACAGGAAGACGTTTGATGACGCATCGCAGGGGCTGGTCGTTCCGGGGGGTGGGTAAAGCTGAAGTTTTCAACTCCGGCATCCTTCAGGAGCTGCATTGTCCTGTGGGAGTCCTTGTGCTGGAGGAAGAGCTTAAGGCACTCCCTCGTGGTTTGTAACTTGTAAGCTCCTGCTGGCAGGGAGTCTCGTAGGAGCCGGAGGACCTTAACGGTTTGGGCCTTGTCCGGGATTATTATTCTGGGAGGTTTCTGGAGTTCGGGGTTTTGGGTGGGATTCTGTGTGGGAGTGGCAGTTGAGGTGTATTTGTTTTTGGTGATGGCCTAGCTGGCCGTTGTGGTCTGGATGTAGGTCGGTTTATTGCAGGAGACAGGTCCTCCGCCTCGTCTTTGGACTCTGCTTCCTGTGACGCTAGGGGTGCAAATTGGTTCCGTATGGTAACCTGTGGTGGCGTCTGTTGTTGATTAACCCGCTTTTGATGGTGACTCTCGCTGTCGGAGTCACTGTCCAGGTCTCGGTTATGTGGGCGCTTCTTCGTTACAGTGACAGTTTTCCAACCCTCCCCTAGCTTTACAAGGAGCCTTTTCTTTTGTGCATGCTCCTTGTAGCAGAGTCCGAGGGTCTCTGCGACTTTTAGAAAGTCGTTGGACCCCCGTCCATCTCTCTCAGTAGTTTCTGATAAAAGATGATCTCGTTACTGAGATCATCTACTTCTTTCTGGAGCTTACATTGCTGCTTGGCCTTTCGCTCTTCCTCCTCAGGGTCTGCGGCGTTTGTCTGTGTCTGGATTCCCGTAACTGCGACCAATGGCGCGCAGGTGGGCGGATCGCTGTTGGTTGCGGTTGGGTCCGTTGAATTTGAGCTGTCGGTCAGTCCTCTCTCGGTGGCCGGCATGGCAGGGGTGCGTGTGGCTGTCGCCATGTCCCCTTCTTGTCCTCGCTCCCAGTCGCAAGTGCTTTTGGAAGCCTCCACTCGGCCTGGGGACGCTACACGATGCGCGTCAAAAGCAAACGCACACCTGCGTGCCCCACGCTAGCACGTAGAAATTTCTCCGTGCTAATGTTAACACTAGCACTGTTTAGGAGTACCACAGAGGTTGCACACTTAGATACTACTAGGGGAACTACTTACACTGGACACACGTATATATTACACATCTTGTAGCACACACGTTGCACACACACACACACACACACACACACACACACACACACACACACAGATATATATATATACACACACAAGATATCCGTTTGGGTGTACACAGACTACTTTAAGCACTTTACTCCCATCCATGTGTACACGGAGAGTTAAGTGCAGAAAACACGAATATATTCACAGTGTTTGACCGCCGTTGGTAGCCAACAACTTCTCGTCTATCGGCGGATCGGCTTGCGCTTACGCAGTTTCCCGAACACTTGGAGAAGTGTTTAACCGAATCACTGAACGCGTCAACTTCGCTCTCACTCCTCGTGTCCTTTTCGAATGTGAAACGTGACTGACTTAATCTCCGGTTACCGCTATGAGCTGTAACACTCACAGTCACTTGTTATTTGAACACGTCTTTCCTGCCAAAATTATGGCAGTTGTATTCTCGACAATGATCCCGCCAAACCGTTTCACGTAACTGTCTCTTGTGCGCGTCAACAAAGCACCTCCTCACCCGCTGAGCACTGTCCGAAAACTCTCATAACACTCGTACGCAAGCGCTCGTACTTATAGACTCGGCCATCCCGGCCGCAGTGCTCTTGGTACCGCCTGTTGCAGCCCCATTGGCCGCCGGCACAGAAGAGCAACCAATGGATGCAGAGGAGGAAGAGAAGAAGGCCCGAGCCCTCGAAAAGCTCAGGAAGGAGATAGAGGACATCCCATTCTTTCTAACGTGGACGCACTCTCGCGTTCTGCTACAAGGATTACGCCATCAAGAAGAGGGAGTTAGTGCGAATGAGTGAAGGGTGGAAGAGTGCCCTATCAAGGAAGAAGAGATCCGGGAAAGCGATTCGGACAGCGAACGTCCCGGCCAACAACCATGTAACAAGAGGCTCCCGAGGCAGTGCACGCCGCCACACCCCCTCACTGTCAGAAACTCCTTAGCTCCACTGGAGTCAGCAGAACGCGAGGCGACGGAGGACCCGACACTGCCAACCATTGCACATAAAAAACCGTTCCCACAACTGCAAAAGCCGAAGCCTATACAACAGAAGCAAAGCAAAAACCCGTCCTACTCCCCTCATACTCACATCAATCCCAACCACCTCAGCAACAGCAACGACGACATCCGCAGATCAAAACATTGATAACCAAAAGCCGCATAGGATCATCACCCCGCATGTCCGACAGGCAGTCAAGGTTCTTCAAATACTGAAAAACTCCCTGCCTAACGGAACCTATAAAGCACAAACAACGAGGGACTGCCTGAAGCTCTTCCTCCAACGGAAGCAGGACGCCACCCCAACTATGCAGCTCCTGACGAATGCCAGTGTGGAAAATTACAGCTTTACGCCCAGAAGTGACCAGCCTCTGAGATATATCATCAAATGTTTGCAGGTAGAATACATGAAGGAGGATCTGGAACAGAAGGGCTACACCGGCGTACAGGTGCGACAAATGGTGTCCCGCGGCAGGGCTCTTCCGAATTATCAGGTAAGCCTGAACAGAACCACTGAAAATCAGAAGCTTTTGCAGGAAAAAGCGTGTCACTGTATGGGTTCCTTGAGAAACCCGCTATACATATATTTTGTAAATAGTCATAAATGTAAGATTAATGTAAATTTAAGTCTGCCAGCTGGGTCCGTTGTACCAGCACCAGGCCATATTCTCCAATAAATAAACTAAACTGGCACTTGAGAGCTACGTGATTCACCATCTGTCAACGAGACTAGCCCTATCTCGTCCAATCGTGTTACAAACACACCGTGCAACTATATAGTCAATTGGACGAGATAGGGTGAGTTTGCAGGTGAGTGGATGAGCTAGCTGTCAAGTGTCAGGTTAGGTCTCGCCGACTTTAGTTATTGTTCATGAAGTAACCTTCATTACGAAAATTTGGTGTGTGCTGCGCCATTAGCGGATGATGATGATGATGATGATGATAATAATAATAATAATAATAATAATAATAATAATAATAATAATAATAATAATAATAATAATAATAATAATAATAATAATAATAATAATAATAATAATAATAATAATAATAATAACAATAATAATAATAACAACATTTTTGTTTAACGACGCTCTCAATTGCCAGGATCACATCAGCATCACCGGTGTGCCGAAATTTGTCCCGCAGTTCTTTTACATGCCAGTAAATCTACTGACATGGTGCTGTCGTTCTAAAGCACACTTAAGAACCATCGGTCTGGTTCGGACTTGAACCCGTGACCTTGGGATCAGTAGGCCAGTGTCTAACCAACTGAGCCACCCAGACATTAGCGGAGGAAGGTTAAGATGTCAGGGAACACGTGTGTATTTTGTTTAGATTTTTAACACATCGATTTAAATTTTATTTTTGGTTTTACAAAATATAGCATAAAAAACAGTCCAAAATTATTTGTATGTAATAATAATTGATTGAAAGTTGTTAAAAGTGTTTTAACCTTTCAAGTGCGCCAAACCCCAACTCTCAACTCTATATGGCCTTAGAGTAACAAGGGATTTTATATTACGGTGAGCGCAGATATTGCTTAATTTCTAATAGCCATAACTAAGCAAATAATTTAAAAATATGGAAATAAAAAATACGGGTCTGCTTATTTGATGCCTGTTATTCATTAAAAAAAAAAAAAAAAAAAAAAAAAAAAAAAAAAAGAGGAAGAGGAAGAAAAAAGAAAAGAACCTCCTACGGAAAAGTCGTGTTTTACGGGTGTGCGATTTGACGTGAATACGTGAATATTTGAACTGAGCTGCAAAGTATTTACGAGTGCGCGAGGTATGATTCTGGCCTTTGATTCTGGCTCGGAATACGGACGTTTCCTACGGGTTGGTCAGAAGTGATTCTTTTTTTGGGCGGGGGGGGGGGGGGTTACTGATGGGGGAGAAAGGCATTTACGCCTTACGTAAGACTCGTACGCTGCTTGGTTGATATAGAAATGTATAGCATTATTGGCGGAATCGTTAATTCGAGAAACTCCCAAGTTCGTCATTGCAGTGGGCTTAACGGTGTAATGTTCACCCAGATGGGGGGACGGATATGAGTCATAATCTGTGCGTGCATGTTACTGCGATGGTCTCTGTGGGTGATGTGGAGGGAGGTACAGTTTCTGGGAGGTTTCAAATGTAGGGGAAATTGTAATCGAGATGTAGGGATATAGGGACCCCACAATTGCACGATTGCTGAGGGTCCATGTCGGTCCATGTCTTCTTTCAGACTCAGGATGAAAAATAAGGAAGAGGAAGAACTTTTGGATGCAGTACGAACTATGAAAACTATGGTTATGTTCGCAGTTCACAGAGTGTGAGGTCTTTTGGTTCAATTTGTTCTTTTGTACTGCAATGTTGAATGATAGCAGCACGAAAGGGTACACGGTAAGTGTAGGTCGTTTGTACCTGAATCATAACATATATGCATATGTTCAATGAAATCTGGATGTCGAAAAAAAATTTTTTTTATTTATTCAGGGGAGCTCATAACGTGTATTTCCACCAGAATGCCAGTCATACGTTGTGGTACGTATTTAAGCTGTTGAATAACAGTTCTAATACTAACATATCACTACCCAAATTACTAATACACGCATAAATACACGATTGCTGAACTAGTTACGTTTATGCAACGTTGGCGCTACTGCCGTTTCATGCATGGCTTGCTAACACCTGGTACACTATTTAGAAAACCATTTGTAGAGCTTTACATGTTGTTTGTCAATAGAAAACATCAAAAGAGCAAATCTTTATCTGCAGTTTAGTATTACAAGTGTACATTCACGTAAACATAACCGTACAGTGTTGATACATGTAAATGTGATGACCTTTATCTTTGATAAACATGTTCCTAGGCTTTCATAGCCTTCATAATCCTTTAGTTTTCACATCCAGTGATGCAATAAAAGGACAATTTAACGGCATATAGGAAACTATAACCAGAGGACGTGAGGACGTACTCCTACAGGACAACCCCAGACCTGAAACCCTGTGTCTGAAACTATATTCACATTGTGCGCTGCACCTTGTTTTATGAGTGTTAGCTTTTTGTAATGGAATACATGTATTGCATTGCATCTTGTTCATTTGATCCTAGAATGAGCCACCCTCAAGGATATAGAACATGTCATATAACCATGCAATTTATTTATTTTTAACCCCAACACCAAAACACATTATAATAGGGTTCATACTAGTGCGGTGGTGATGGTGGGTGGTGTTTAAGGACCTGCCAACAACCAGGTCATTAGGGTAGTGGGGTAAAGAAGGTAAAGTATAGTATTCCTTTATGCTGTAAATAGAATGCGTGAGCAAGAACTTTCTCAATTCCTTTTTAAAACTTACACAGTCTTTTGGGTTACACAGTGATTTTAAAACTAAGGGAAGACCATTATAATTGGTGATCCAAAAGACTGTGAGCCAGCTGCAGTATATTTTGTTTGCACAGGTCCTCTGCGCTCGTTGCCAACTGCCGCTGTCATAGAACAGTGCAGATAAAACCGTACAACATTTTTTAAAACTACTTTTAAAGGCTTTACTTATGAATATAATTAAAGCAGATGCTGAAACTGGCCACTGTGGTTGTCTACACATTTTTGACACCTCTTTATGAAATTATCCATCACTTGCCATAGCTCACATTGAGAAATGCTAGCAGTTTGCTGATGGATATTTTGTTTTAATTCTTCCAGGGCTCGTGGGTTTGTCTTGTTCACTTTATGCTTTAAGTTACCCCAGAGATAGAAATCACAGGGTGTTAGGTCGGGGTACCGAGGGGGCCATAAATTTGTACTAATAAAATGGGGAAAACTGTATTCACATATGAATGGGTGTCAACTGTCGACTTGAAATAAATTGGGCCTATCACTCGTTCTCTAATAATGACGCACCATACACCAATTTTTTTTGTCATGAAGGGATATTTCATGAACAATATTAGGTTTTTCAGAGCTCCAGTAACGATTATTTTGTGTACACACATATCCATGAAGGTGGAACCAAGCCTTGTCCATGAAACATATTAAATGTGGGTTAATTTTGCCATTGTATACACTATTGAGAGTGCACTCAAAATGTGCACCTAATTACAGGATCACCTGGTTGAAGAGCATGTGCAACAGTTTTTTATATTGTTTTAACTTCAGCAATTTAGTAGCTCTTTGCAAAGAGCCATAAGAAATGACTGCCTGTTGTGAAAGATGCCTAAGCGATCTTTTTGGGGGTAATTCTCCAAACAATGACCAATGTCGTCTAATGTTTCTTCAATAAGAACCGTATGCCGTCTTTTAGATTTCTGAGTCTGAACACTTCCTGTGGGCTGAAATTTATTGTATAGTTTATGGATTGTTGTATGGCTTGGAACTTTTACACCTGGAAATCTTTCTGCAAATCGCACTTGCACCTGGCGAGCTGACTGAGTTAACACATACAAATCATAAATAAATACATGCTGCACAGTAGAAAACAAATGCTGAGTCCATAATACACTTTGTGGCTAAGTACAGGACAAAATATAATAATATTTTGTAATAATGCAGCTGCATGATATTGTGTCAGCTCAATACTGATTGTGAGCACAACAGAGAAAAACAAGTCATGCTTGTGAGCTTGTGTATATCAGCTGCTGTTATCGTGTTTCTGTCTCCACACCACGCAGCGGTTGGCGGCGCCGTGGCTTAGCGGTTAGCGCACTCGCCTACCACCTAGGTGGCCCGGGTTCGATCCCAGGGACCTGCATGTGGTATTCGTGGTGGACGAAGCGGCGTCAGGGGGGGTTTTCTCCGGGTGCTCCGGTTTCCCCCACCATCTCATTCCACCGGTGCTCCATCTTCATTCCATGTATCATCAGTGTCACCGCCTGCGGTGCCATAGTAGTAAAAGCGGGCGTTAAACACTACAACAACAACATGCAGCGGTTTCCATGTATTTGGATCTCTCTGTATATTTTGTATGACAGAGTAGCAGAGACCTTTCTAATAAATGCACAAGGAGTTACCTGGCTGGTGCAAGTCATTTCTGTGTTTAGTATTGTGTTTGTGTACAAGAGAATTTAATTTAAAGATATTGTAGTTATCAACCACATAACACATAAGTGAAAAAATGTATTGGCTTGTGAGAGTTAGAATACCCATCTTCTTGAACAAGGGTCTGCATGATTGACAGGTTCCAGCACCACTTAAAGTTCGTAGTGCTCTGTTCTGTAAGATGAAGATCCTCCCTCTTTGTACCAAATTACCCCAGAAAATAATACTGTAGCTCATGATGAAATGGAAATAAGCAAAGTATTAAGTTATCTGAGTATTTTGATGTAGCAACTCAAGACAAAACAAGCTGTGCTGAGTTTAGGAAATAAGTTAAGTATATGCATGTTTCAACTCATGTGTTCATCTATTTCTAACCCTAGAAACTATACGACCTACTTTATATATGGTTGAATTTGCAATAAGTAATATTTAATTCTGGAATTTTATTCTTTGTTCTAAATTGAACATATGTTTTATCATAATTTAGAATTTATTTGTTGGCTTCAAACTAAATGTTTAACTGCTTAAATGCATTTGTATTTATGTTTAAGATTACTTTTGATGATTTCTGAGATATAAGTACACTGGTGTCATCTGCAAAAGGTATTGTTTTGGAATGTTCATTGAGATTACAAGGTAAATCATTTATGAAAACAAAAAAGAACAAGGGACCCTGTGGAACTCCGAATTTTATTGTACCTGGATCTGACTCTTTATTGCTGACAATAGTTTTTTATGTTCTATTTGCTAAATAGGATCTAAACCAAATAATTAAGAGGTTATTCAGGCCGTGAAAGTGTTATTTCTCCAGCATCAGCTAATGGCTAATGCTATCAAACGCCTTGGCCACATTACAGAAAATACCTATGATGAATTCCTTATTATTCATTGCATTGAATATTTTTTTGGCAAGTGTATGTGTGGCATTGTTGGTAGACAATCCCTTCCTAAAGCCACACTCATATGTCAGAATGCTATTCTGATCAGGATGTTTCATAATAAGATTATACATTGCTTTTTCAAAAATCTTTGATAGCTAGGTAAGCCAGTGGCATAGCTAAGGTTTTGGGGGCCCCCTGCAAATAAATGTTGGGGACTCTACTTACTAATAAAACTTGAAAATGGAGAGATTAAAACGTTACATATTTACTCAGATAGAATAAGTGTTATAATAATAATAATAATAATAATAATAATAATAATAATAATAATAATAATAATAATAATAATAATAATAGTAATAGTAATAATAATAATAATAATAATAATAATAATAATAATAATAATAATAATAATAATAATAATAATAATAATAATAAATAATAATTATTATTATTAATAATAATAATTAATAATAATGATGATAAGAATAATAAACTAATAGTTATGTTCTCTAAATAAACAATATACACTCGCTAAACACATAATGCACATAGGTGAAACAAAATCGTTACCTATCAGTTTTCTGGGTAACTCGGGTATTAACCCAAGGAAACTTCTATTTGTGGCACCAACCTCAGATACCTATCGTTCAGAAGCAATAACACTGAAGAATTGGTTAGAACAACAACAACAACACACACACACACACACACACACACACATATATATATATATATATATATATATATATATATATACCCTGTGACCAAATTCTAAAACAATCCAATTTATTGGCTAACCGAGTACATTTTCAGACAGGTATTAGTCTTATATTAAGGCAGTCTGCGCCGCTGGGTCTGCGGGGCCATTATTTATGCCACTGAGGTAAGCAGTGAGATTGGTCTGTAATTAGAGGGCAGTTGTCTATCACCAATGACTCACTTGAGCAGCATTTTAACAGATTAGAACTTATACTATCCCACCCATGTGATGTTTTACTCTTCAGAGATTTAATTATGTTTTCAATTTCTGAGGGTGTTGTAAGCTTTATTCTAAATGTATTTTGCATATTAATGTTTGTTTTTTCTTAGTAAATTTAGTGCTGCTATATTTTGATCACTTTTAAATAAGTTTGCTTCAACAGCATTCAGGAAGTATATATTGAATGCATTTGCATTTTCACATGGATTTGTTAATTCTGCATTGCTCATAAATATTGAGGAGATATCGATAGACCTCTCGGCTCTATCTGTTTCAATTTAATGAGATTCCGTGTAGTTTTGGTTTTGTTTTTTGATTTTTCTATGACTTGTGATAAATACTGCTTCTTTGCTGTCTTTATGACTCTGCTAAGGATTCTACAATAGTATTTATAGTACTTTTTGAGTTGATTACCGATTCGATAATGTGAGTAAAGTTCCCCTTTAGTATTGCATGACTTCCTTATTCCACTGGATATCCATTCTTTAGTTCTTAGTCTGAGCCATAAATCTTTTTTGGTTGGGAAGTTTGCCTCCTATGTGTCCATTAAAATCTATAAGAAAGCATTACATTTTACATTTACATGATTACTATAGTATACAGATTCCCAGTTTGTAGCTTTAAGATCTTGAATGAAATTATTAACGTGTTCGTTTATTACTTGGATTTCAGTGAAGGAATTTTTTTGCTTGTCTACTTTAATTTTACCACTTGACTTATACATTTTGAGCAATTATGCATTATGACCTGATAGCCCAATTATGACGGGTATGACTTCATGTTGTGGTATTTTTGCTTTGTCTAAGAATATGTTGTCAATGATTGTTGCCGAATTGTTATAAATTCTTGTTGGGAAATCTGCTATGTATTCAAGATTAAACAAGTGTAATAAAGATGCTAATTTGTCCTTGGTTGTATTATCATTATTCATATTTATATTAAAGTCCTCACAAACTTTAAGCTTAATGTTATTACCATAGGGTGCTGTAATTTTTCTGAGTTATTTAGAAAATAGTTGAGATTACCTGTTGGTGATCTGTATATGGTTAATATAATAAAAACCTCCTTATTAATATCTAGTTGGGTGGCACAGCATTCTAAATCTTGCTCTTTACAGTACAACGTGACATCCCTGCTACTGCAAATGTTCTCTTTCAAAGGTACTAACACCACCACCATGCATGCTATTCCTGCAGAAGTATAAACAGAGTTTAAAATCATCTATATTTACACATTTTAGTTCTGCCTCTGTGATGTGGTGCTCAATTAAACAACGTACCTGTCAGAGTTCTGAGTGGAATTCATCTACCTTATCTTTTAGGCCTTCTATGTTTCGATGAAATAACTGAGTGTACGAATTTACTTGGGATATAGAAGCGAAATTTGAGCTGGTTTTATGTAATATTGGGACTGTCTGTAATTGAGCTAAACTCCTCTCTGATTTTATTCTAAAAAATGGGGCCTAGCATTCACAATGACAGAGACAGATCTAACATCCTCCACAATAAGACTTGGAAGAGTCTTCTTGCCTTCGTAGTTGGGATGCAGTCCATCCTTGATGAAGTGCCTTTGCTTCAAGCTAAAAGAAGGTAAAACATTAGAATTAGTATTTTCTACTCTATATCTCCAAAGCTTGGTCCTCAGCTCCGCAATTCTGGACTTCAGCGAGGGCTTATTGTACCTGGAAAATGGCTCAACAAATTAACTATTGTCATTGCTTTATAAATTATGTTCTCAGCATGCATCATATATGGAAGCAATTTTTGACAGTAGAAGCTAATAGGTGAGAAACAAGCAGTTTTACTCATGTTGAGCTCTAATGTAAATAGCAGCCATATTGGGTACATACCTATCTACCTACTACATACACAACAAATAACATTTTCAGCTTGGTGGGAGTTTTAGTTGACTGTTATTCATTAAAAAAAAAAAAAAAAAAAAAAAAAAAAAAAAAAAGAGGAAGAGGAAGAAAAAAGAAAAGAACCTCCTACGGAAAAGTCGTGTTTTACGGGTGTGCGATTTGACGTGAATACGTGAATATTTGAACTGAGCTGCAAAGTATTTACGAGTGCGCGAGGTATGATTCTGGCCTTTGATTCTGGCTCGGAATACGGACGTTTCCTACGGGTTGGGCAGAAGCGATTCTTTTTTTGGGCGGGGGGGGGGGGGTTACTGATGGGGGAGAAAGGCATTTACGCCTTACGTAAGACTCGTACGCTGCTTGGTTGATATAGAAATGTATAGCATTATTGGCGGAATCGTTAATTCGAGAAACTCCCAAGTTCGTCATTGCAGTGGGCTTATCGGTGTAATGTTCACCCAGATGGGGGGACGGATATGAGTCATAATCTGTGCGTGCATGTTACTGCGATGGTCTCTGTGGGTGATGTGGAGGGAGGTACAGTTTCTGGGAGGTTTCAAATGTAGGGGAAATTGTAATCGAGATGTAGGGATATAGGGACCCCACAATTGCACGATTGCTGAGGGTCCATGTCGGTCCATGTCTTCTTTCAGACTCAGGATGAAAAATAAGGAAGAGGAAGAACTTTTGGATGCAGTACGAACTATGAAAACTATGGTTATGTTCGCAGTTCACAGAGTGTGAGGTCTTTTGGTTCAATTTGTTCTTTTGTACTGCAATGTTGAATGATAGCAGCACGAAAGGGTACACGGTAAGTGTAGGTCGTTTGTACCTGAATCATAACATATATGCATATGTTCAATGAAATCTGGATGTCGAAAAAAATTTTTTTTTATTTATTCAGGGGAGCTCATAACGTGTATTTCCACCAGAATGCCAGTCATACGTTGTGGTACGTATTTAAGCTGTTGAATAACAGTTCTAATACTAACATATCACTACCCAAATTACTAATACACGCATAAATACACGATTGCTGAACTAGTTACGTTTATGCAACGTTGGCGCTACTGCCGTTTCATGCATGGCTTGCTAACACCTGGTACACTATTTAGAAAACCATTTGTAGAGCTTTACATGTTGTTTGTCAATAGAAAACATCAAAAGAGCAAATCTTTATCTGCAGTTTAGTATTACAAGTGTACATTCACGTAAACATAACCGTACAGTGTTGATACATGTAAATGTGATGACCTTTATCTTTGATAAACATGTTCCTAGGCTTTCATAGCCTTCATAATCCTTTAGTTTTCACATCCAGTGATGCAATAAAAGGACAATTTAACGGCATATAGGAAACTATAACCAGAGGACGTGAGGACGTACTCCTACAGGACAACCCCAGACCTGAAACCCTGTGTCTGAAACTATATTCACATTGTGCGCTGCACCTTGTTTTATGAGTGTTAGCTTTTTGTAATGGAATACATGTATTGCATTGCATCTTGTTCATTTGATCCTAGAATGAGCCACCCTCAAGGATATAGAACATGTCATATAACCATGCAATTTATTTATTTTTAACCCCAACACCAAAACACATTATAATAGGGTTCATACTAGTGCGGTGGTGATGGTGGGTGGTGTTTAAGGACCTGCCAACAACCAGGTCATTAGGGTAGTGGGGTAAAGAAGGTAAAGTATAGTATTCCTTTATGCTGTAAATAGAATGCGTGAGCAAGAACTTTCTCAATTCCTTTTTAAAACTTACACAGTCTTTTGGGTTACACAGTGATTTTAAAACTAAGGGAAGACCATTATAATTGGTGATCCAAAAGACTGTGAGCCAGCTGCAGTATATTTTGTTTGCACAGGTCCTCTGCGCTCGTTGCCAACTGCCGCTGTCATAGAACAGTGCAGATAAAACCGTACAACATTTTTTAAAACTACTTTTAAAGGCTTTACTTATGAATATAATTAAAGCAGATGCTGAAACTGGCCACTGTGGTTGTCTACACATTTTTGACACCTCTTTATGAAATTATCCATCACTTGCCATAGCTCACATTGAGAAATGCTAGCAGTTTGCTGATGGATATTTTGTTTTAATTCTTCCAGGGCTCGTGGGTTTGTCTTGTTCACTTTATGCTTTAAGTTACCCCAGAGATAGAAATCACAGGGTGTTAGGTCGGGGTACCGAGGGGGCCATAAATTTGTACTAATAAAATGGGGAAAACTGTATTCACATATGAATGGGTGTCAACTGTCGACTTGAAATAAATTGGGCCTATCACTCGTTCTCTAATAATGACGCACCATACACCAATTTTTTTTGTCATGAAGGGATATTTCATGAACAATATTAGGTTTTTCAGAGCTCCAGTAACGATTATTTTGTGTACACACATATCCATGAAGGTGGAACCAAGCCTTGTCCATGAAACATATTAAATGTGGGTTAATTTTGCCATTGTATACACTATTGAGAGTGCACTCAAAATGTGCACCTAATTACAGGATCACCTGGTTGAAGAGCATGTGCAACAGTTTTTTATATTGTTTTAACTTCAGCAATTTAGTAGCTCTTTGCAAAGAGCCATAAGAAATGACTGCCTGTTGTGAAAGATGCCTAAGCGATTTTTTTGGGGGTAATTCTCCAAACAATGACCAATGTCGTCTAATGTTTCTTCAATAAGAACCGTATGCCGTCTTTTAGATTTCTGAGTCTGAACACTTCCTGTGGGCTGAAATTTATTGTATAGTTTATGGATTGTTGTATGGCTTGGAACTTTTACACCTGGAAATCTTTCTGCAAATCGCACTTGCACCTGGCGAGCTGACTGAGTTAACACATACAAATCATAAATAAATACATGCTGCACAGTAGAAAACAAATGCTGAGTCCATAATACACTTTGTGGCTAAGTACAGGACAAAATATAATAATATTTTGTAATAATGCAGCTGCATGATATTGTGTCAGCTCAATACTGATTGTGAGCACAACAGAGAAAAACAAGTCATGCTTGTGAGCTTGTGTATATCAGCTGCTGTTATCGTGTTTCTGTCTCCACACCACGCAGCGGTTGGCGGCGCCGTGGCTTAGCGGTTAGCGCACTCGCCTACCACCTAGGTGACCCGGGTTCGATCCCAGGGACCTGCATGTGGTATTCGTGGTGGACGAAGCGGCGTCAGGGGGGGTTTTCTCCGGGTGCTCCGGTTTCCCCCACCATCTCATTCCACCGGTGCTCCATCTTCATTCCATGTATCATCAGTGTCACCGCCTGCGGTGCCATAGTAGTAAAAGCGGGCGTTAAACACTACAACAACAACATGCAGCGGTTTCCATGTATTTGGATCTCTCTGTATATTTTGTATGACAGAGTAGCAGAGACCTTTCTAATAAATGCACAAGGAGTTACCTGGCTGGTGCAAGTCATTTCTGTGTTTAGTATTGTGTTTGTGTACAAGAGAATTTAATTTAAAGATATTGTAGTTATCAACCACATAACACATAAGTGAAAAAATGTATTGGCTTGTGAGAGTTAGAATACCCATCTTCTTGAACAAGGGTCTGCATGATTGACAGGTTCCAGCACCACTTAAAGTTCGTAGTGCTCTGTTCTGTAAGATGAAGATCCTCCCTCTTTGTACCAAATTACCCCAGAAAATAATACTGTAGCTCATGATGAAATGGAAATAAGCAAAGTATTAAGTTATCTGAGTATTTTGATGTAGCAACTCAAGACAAAACAAGCTGTGCTGAGTTTAGGAAATAAGTTAAGTATATGCATGTTTCAACTCATGTGTTCATCTATTTCTAACCCTAGAAACTATACGACCTACTTTATATATGGTTGAATTTGCAATAAGTAATATTTAATTCTGGAATTTTATTCTTTGTTCTAAATTGAACATATGTTTTATCATAATTTAGAATTTATTTGTTGGCTTCAAACTAAATGTTTAACTGCTTAAATGCATTTGTATTTATGTTTAAGATTACTTTTGATGATTTCTGAGATATAAGTACACTGGTGTCATCTGCAAAAGGTATTGTTTTGGAATGTTCATTGAGATTACAA
The DNA here is from genome assembly GCA_030765045.1 of Tenodera sinensis. Taxonomy (NCBI): domain Eukaryota; kingdom Metazoa; phylum Arthropoda; class Insecta; order Mantodea; family Mantidae; genus Tenodera; species Tenodera sinensis. Next base: position 151,751,615 of record CM060961.1, on the reverse strand, counting down.
GGTAAATCATTTATGAAAACAAAAAAGAACAAGGGACCCTGTGGAACTCCGAATTTTATTGTACCTGGATCTGACTCTTTATTGCTGACAATAGTTTTTTATGTTCTATTTGCTAAATAGGATCTAAACCAAATAATTAAGAGGTTATTCAGGCCGTGAAAGTGTTATTTCTCCAGCATCAGCTAATGGCTAATGCTATCAAACGCCTTGGCCACATTACAGAAAATACCTATGATGAATTCCTTATTATTCATTGCATTGAATATTTTTTTGGCAAGTGTATGTGTGGCATTGTTGGTAGACAATCCCTTCCTAAAGCCACACTCATATGTCAGAATGCTATTCTGATCAGGATGTTTCATAATAAGATTATACATTGCTTTTTCAAAAATCTTTGATAGCTAGGTAAGCCAGTGGCATAGCTAAGGTTTTGGGGGCCCCCTGCAAATAAATGTTGGGGACTCTACTTACTAATAAAACTTGAAAATGGAGAGATTAAAACGTTACATATTTACTCAGATAGAATAAGTGTTATAATAATAATAATAATAATAATAATAATAATAATAATAATAATAATAATAATAATAATAATAATAATAATAATAATAATAATAATAGTAATAATAATAATAATAGTAATAATAATAATAGTAGTAATAATAATAATAATAGTAATAATAATAATAATAATAATAATAATAATAATAATAATAATAATAATAATAAATAATAATAATTATTATTAATAATAATAATTAATAATAATGATGATGATAAGAATAATAAACTAATAGTTATGTTCTCTAAATAAACAATATACACTCGCTAAACACATAATGCACATAGGTGAAACAAAATCGTTACCTATCAGTTTTCTGGGTAACTCGGGTATTAACCCAAGGAAACTTCTATTTGTGGCACCAACCTCAGATACCTATCGTTCAGAAGCAATAACACTGAAGAATTGGTTAGAACAACAACAACAACACACACACACACACACACACACACATATATATATATATATATATATATATATACCCTGTGACCAAATTCTAAAACAATCCAATTTATTGGCTAACCGAGTACATTTTCAGACAGGTATTAGTCTTATATTAAGGCAGTCTGCGCCGCTGGGTCTGCGGGGCCATTATTTATGCCACTGAGGTAAGCAGTGAGATTGGTCTGTAATTAGAGGGCAGTTGTCTATCACCAATGACTCACTTGAGCAGCATTTTAACAGATTAGAACTTATACTATCCCACCCATGTGATGTTTTACTCTTCAGAGATTTAATTATGTTTTCAATTTCTGAGGGTGTTGTAAGCTTTATTCTAAATGTATTTTGCATATTAATGTTTGTTTTTTCTTAGTAAATTTAGTGCTGCTATATTTTGATCACTTTTAAATAAGTTTGCTTCAACAGCATTCAGGAAGTATATATTGAATGCATTTGCATTTTCACATGGATTTGTTAATTCTGCATTGCTCATAAATATTGAGGAGATATCGATAGACCTCTCGGCTCTATCTGTTTCAATTTAATGAGATTCCGTGTAGTTTTGGTTTTGTTTTTTGATTTTTCTATGACTTGTGATAAATACTGCTTCTTTGCTGTCTTTATGACTCTGCTAAAGATTCTACAATAGTATTTATAGTACTTTTTGAGTTGATTACCGATTCGATAATGTGAGTAAAGTTCCCCTTTAGTATTGCATGACTTCCTTATTCCACTGGATATCCATTCTTTAGTTCTTAGTCTGAGCCATAAATCTTTTTTGGTTGGGAAGTTTGCCTCCTATGTGTCCATTAAAATCTATAAGAAAGCATTACATTTTACATTTACATGATTACTATAGTATACAGATTCCCAGTTTGTAGCTTTAAGATCTTGAATGAAATTATTAACGTGTTCGTTTATTACTTGGATTTCAGTGAAGGAATTTTTTTGCTTGTCTACTTTAATTTTACCACTTGACTTATACATTTTGAGCAATTATGCATTATGACCTGATAGCCCAATTATGACGGGTATGACTTCATGTTGTGGTATTTTTGCTTTGTCTAAGAATATGTTGTCAATGATTGTTGCCGAATTGTTATAAATTCTTGTTGGGAAATCTGCTATGTATTCAAGATTAAACAAGTGTAATAAAGATGCTAATTTGTCCTTGGTTGTATTATCATTATTCATATTTATATTAAAGTCCTCACAAACTTTAAGCTTAATGTTATTACCATAGGGTGCTGTAATTTTTCTGAGTTATTTAGAAAATAGTTGAGATTACCTGTTGGTGATCTGTATATGGTTAATATAATAAAAACCTCCTTATTAATATCTAGTTGGGTGGCACAGCATTCTAAATCTTGCTCTTTACAGTACAACGTGACATCCCTGCTACTGCAAATGTTCTCTTTCAAAGGTACTAACACCACCACCATGCATGCTATTCCTGCAGAAGTATAAACAGAGTTTAAAATCATCTATATTTACACATTTTAGTTCTGCCTCTGTGATGTGGTGCTCAATTAAACAACATACCTGTCAGAGTTCTGAGTGGAATTCATCTACCTTATCTTTTAGGCCTTCTATGTTTCGATGAAATAACTGAGTGTACGAATTTACTTGGGATATAGAAGCGAAATTTGAGCTGGTTTTATGTAATATTGGGACTGTCTGTAATTGAGCTAAACTCCTCTCTGATTTTATTCTAAAAAATGGGGCCTAGCATTCACAATGACAGAGACAGATCTAACATCCTCCACAATAAGACTTGGAAGAGTCTTCTTGCCTTCGTAGTTGGGATGCAGTCCATCCTTGATGAAGTGCCTTTGCTTCAAGCTAAAAGAAGGTAAAACATTAGAATTAGTATTTTCTACTCTATATCTCCAAAGCTTGGTCCTCAGCTCCGCAATTCTGGACTTCAGCGAGGGCTTATTGTACCTGGAAAATGGCTCAACAAATTAACTATTGTCATTGGTTTATAAATTATGTTCTCAGCATGCATCATATATGGAAGCAATTTTTGACAGTAGAAGCTAATAGGTGAGAAACAAGCAGTTTTACTCATGTTGAGCTCTAATGTAAATAGCAGCCATATTGGGTACATACCTATCTACCTACTACATACACAACAAATAACATTTTCAGCTTGGTGGGAGTTTTAGTTGACGGGACAAAACTTATAAAAATAGCATTGCATAGAATACAAGAACATACATTTATCATGCTGCACTGTAAATCTTAACCCCCTACCCCAGCATAAAGAACATCCACTTTTCTAAAAAGTATAATTAAAGGCAATTTTATGCATTGGTATTTAAATTTGACTGGCCCCGTAGCGTAGTTGGTAGAGTACCTGCCTGCTGTGCAAGGGGTCCCGGGTTCGATTCCTGGCAGGGGGTAGGAATTTTCTCCAGCCAGGATTATTCCTCGTCCTTCCCTGAGTCATCTAGAAGTATAATGGCAGTGCCATGGCTGAGTGGTTAGACCGCTTGCCTACCACCTAGGCGGGAGCCGCATGTGGTATTTGTGGTGGACGAAGCGGCATCTGGGCGGGTTTTCTCCGGGTTCCCCCGCCATTCATTCCACCAATTGCTCCATTATCACCCTTCCAATCATCCATTTCGCCTTCATTTCATATCATCCCATTCCTCACTATCATACCTGGTGCTTGGCTGACCACCTGCTTCCAGGTCTTCCCTGTCTGGTCCAGAGGTCCCTCTGCCCCTCGACAGGCGTCTGCCTTTAGGCACTGGCTTGGAAATCCTAGGGGGTGTAAGTCGTACATAAGGGGAGGATAATCGTGGAAAGAAAGAAGTATTTAAGTTTTATATCATGTAAAAATATTCACTACACACTACATGTTTATTAAAATAAATGTCATCTTCACTTAACTTTCTCATACATTTTAAGCCTTTAATACTTTTAAGTGCTCCTGTTAAGCAACTACATGCAGGAATTAATGTCAGCAATAAATATAAATACTTAGGATGAAACAGGTTATAGACAAAAATGGAAACTGTTAGAACATACGAATTTGATTTCCTCCATTTTGGATGGAACACTTGGTCAGGTAAAGCAGGTTGCACCATTGGCAGGAACAGGAGAGGGGAGACTATGAGTTGCACATCTCTATCCCTAAACATTTAAATAAAATTGGGAAGTGCCTTTCTCGGATTAGATGCTTAGGCTCTCTCGTCATAGATTCTGTGGGCCAGCTGTATGTCCTTGGGCTTGATGGCTATCCACCTGGCATGAATGGTATGAAGGTGGGTGTCTTCAAAGAGACCTACCAAGTAGGTCTCCTGGTAGCCTGCAGTGCCATCGCCATAGAGTTCTGAAACTGTAGGTCCATTTTAAAGTCCTGGGCAATCTCTCTACTGGTGCTGGAGGGGCAGCTTGCAAATAAGCAGCTTCGTGCTCTTCTGGTAACGCTGGAATTCCTGAAGGGCCATGGTTCTAGGGTGGTAATGTTGAGGTTTCCTCACCCTGTTGGATGTGAGGGCACCCTTCCTCATGGCTTTGATCACCAGTTGTTTTCTGGCAGCCTTGCCACCAGTAGATTTTCGAGCTGTCCACTTGGTATGTGCCACCTCTCCTTGTGTCAATTTCTCTCAAGCAAATTACGTGTCAACAAATAAATAGTTTTTAGTGGGTTAAAACAGATCAAGTTGACAATCCTGTTTTTAATAACTAGAGGTCAATATTAAAATATCATGAGAGGTAGAACTGGAACTTAAAAATTCAATGCCACAGCTTTGTGTTTAAAAACACCAACAGTAAGTTTGTTGGCATAAATAAATAATAATTACCATCTGAAGGTTATTTAATCGTGGGACATAAAGTACTTGCAATAGTAAGTCACCATTGGGGTAAATGTCTCTGATGTGAGACTGCCTTTGTGGTTTACCGGGAAAAATACAAACTGGTTTGAGAATTCAGTGTCATTCTGGCAGGTTGTCACAGTAGCTTAATGGTTAGAGCACCCGCCTAGTAAGCGGAGGGTCTGTGGTTCAAATCCCAGCTGTGGCATTTAATTTTAAAGTTCCAGTTCTACCTCTCAAACATTGCCCATACACGGCTTGTGTTTTTAAAAACACCAACAGTAAGTTTGTTGGCATAAATAAATAATAATCAAAATACCAGTTTACGAAAAGATAGATCAGTGAAGAATTCAATCCCATAGCCAGGATTTGAACTACAGATCTTCTGATTATAATGTTAATCGTGCAGTGGTTGAAGTACGAAACCCTGGACTTGAAGTTCTTACATGTTGTAAGTCGCCCTTAGGATGTATTATCTCATATGAATTTGAGATCTTGTGATTTACTGGGGAAAATGCGAGTCAGTTGGAGAATTTAGTGTCATGTTGACATGATGCCATAGTAGCTCAGTGGTGAGAGCAACCCGATAGAGACCTTAAGGTCTGTGGTTCAAATTCTAGCTATAATATTGAATTTTTCAGCCTGATTTTACCATTCCAATCTTGTTCTATACATGGCTAGTGTGAAAGAACAATTCATTTCCATATGAATGTATGTTGAAACTCATTGTTACGATTATTCATGCTTCAAGCATTTCAAACACCAGAAGTCATGGGAGCTTCAAGTAACCTAATTTTACCAAATTATCCTTAATTTTAATACCCTATCCCTACACTATATTTTATCAGTTACTGTATTTGATATTCTTCCGTTAACAATAAATTAAATAAGAGGAAGAAGATGTACAGGCCAAGGCAGCAGTCACTTTCCACTCATAACTGTAGTTTTCCTGTTTAATGTCTCATTCCACTTCCTGAATAAAAAGCGTTACTATTTGAAGTTTGTAATTTTATAATTATCAGAGTCTTACTCCCACCCCCACCCCATCTCTCTCTCCCTCTCTCTTATCAATATTTGGCGGGGCCCTAATGACCTAGTTGTCAACGGGCCCTTAAACCCAACTCACTCACTCACTCAATATTTGGCTTGAAGCTTACACTACCTCTTTCTTACATAAGTGGTAAAGAAAGTAAAATGGCATCACATACAGAAAAATCCTATATGTTATATTCATATAACCTTCTCAATCCATTCTTTTACTAACTATGCTTACAGAAGCGTGTACTTCAATGTACTTTGTGTATTGGCGTGTGAAGTGGATGTCTGCTAATTGAATTGCCAGGGCCAAATCTATGCAGACAACTTTATTCAGTATAACATTCCTAGCACTCAATAAATAAATAAATGATGATGATGATGATAATGATGATGATGATAATAATAATAATAATAATAATAATAATAATAATAATAATAATAATAATAATAATAATAATAATAATAATAATAATAGTTATAAACTTCTTGTTAATCAGAATAAATGTTTGGAGAATTAACTGCATAAGACAATCTGTAAGTTGGTCTTCTTACTTGTTTAAACCTGTCCAAGTTTGTTGTGAGCTGTGTTGTGATCCTTCTGCCTTGCAACCTTGCAACTACAGCTGTTCTGTTCTATTGTAACCTTGACACAAATACTGCTCGCTGTCTGTACCTCGCTCTGACAGCTCTACTCACTCACTCATAACCACCCTAAAACTGACTGGTTCAAACTGACTGTCCTGTCTGGACTGACTCGCTTATATATAGCCAAGAAATAGGTGCTGACGGCTTCTCTGGAACTTGATTTTCAAAGCTGCTGGTAAAAGCCCAGTCCAAAGCCTTTCAAAATGTGTGAAAATAGCCATTGTTCTATCCTGTTTATTGCTGGGTATTGCTCAGCAATGTAGTGGTGTGAGATAACTTATCCCGAGGGTTCTTTGAGGCATGCAGCCGCCGTCACATCATTTAGAAATGCTTGAAATGTTTTATTTAGTTGAAAATTGTAAATCACTCATCATATTTTTGAACAATCCTTCAACCTGAAATTAAACGGTAGCAGAAGGAAGAGTTGCCAATTTTAAGTGTTACTATACTTTCATTTAGAATTGGAAAGGGGCCATTGTTATTTACTGACAGTGTTCCCTATTTCTGAAATAATTCGGTCCATAGCATTTAATGCAAGAATTATTGAGTAAAAAAGTAAGATCTAAAAGATAGGTAGAACTTTTTAACAAGTATAGTGATACACAGTTCATGCCTTTGTTGCATGTGCATGAGCTCTGTTAGCAAACTGTCCCCCTCCCCCAGCCATCAGGCTAGCAAATTGCAGATAACATACTTTTTTTTTATGGCTCCCACACACAATTTCCTTACTGTAGAAACTTCTCCAATTCTCAAAATTGTTTTTGTTTAGTTAAACTAATATGAACAACTACTGTGCACGTGCATGTGTTGGTGTTCTTATATATTTTTGTTACATTACCATGACATTGACAAGCAAGGAAATATTTATGGTGTGAGTCAGTAGCAAAAATGAGGTGAACCAAGGACACTTAATTTACAGTCTTTTGACCCCTTTTTTTGTTGCAGAATTGCATACACTTCTATAGATTATGTATGAATTTTTGCACGTGTGCTACACTTAATAGAAAGCATGTCTTCAATTTAAGATGTTAATCTTTATTTTATTTTTTCACGCCACAGTATTTCTGCTAGTCCTTAAATGTACATGTTCGTGTGCAGTTCTATGAATTTTTATTTTTTGATACCTTCAGTAAATCTAAATGCACAGGATACTCTGCAATGCATTTTTGCTTCACTCAATTTTAAAATAATCAGCCATAGTTTTGCTGTAATTTAAAATTGTGCTTTACTGTATTAAAGTCTAATTAATGTCTCATAATATTATGTTTGGTATTATGAGAATACCACATGGAAGAAGGATTGTGTTTCTAATACACAATATGTAGTACAAGCTTTCCTAATAACAAACATCATTTTTGGTAGCTAATTAATCCGGGTTTCCAAATGACACACTGAAGTAATTGTTTTTGTCCATAAGCAACACAAGATGATGAGAGCTGTAGGATTATTAATTGTAATGCTGTAAAAAACGGGTTAGCGCTAATGAATTAATGTTAAATGAACAGAAAACTCCACATTTTACCTTTAGTTTATCAGATATGAGGGTAAGTGGAGTGCTATTTATTAAACTCTTGGAATTTTGTTTAGATTCAAAACTTGGAAAATATATGTACTAAATTATCCCTCGCAATCTTTCTTTTTAGAAACTTGAAGTCACGTTTCACTGGATACTCTCAGACAGGTATACGTTGCACTACTTGAGATGCACATAAATTATGAATTACATTTGTGAGGGTGCTGAATCAAGGTTCATAGGATCCTTTTATTACAGAAAAAGACACTATGAACACTTTTAAATAAAAATAGTAAAGAAGCTTATAAACCACTTTTTTGAGAGGTAGAATCAGGACTGAATAATTCAATGCCACAGCTGGGATTTGAACCACAGACCCTCAGCTTATCAGATGGGTGCTCTAACCATTTTACCTCTCAAACATTGCCCACTTAAGGCTTGTGTGTTTAAAAACACTAACAGTGAAATACAATCTGAAGCTTTCCTGGTGACAAACATATTCAAGACATTCTCGGACTTCGAGTCAGGTGTAGTGATGTGTTATTCATTCATCATCCTGATGATGGGAGAGATGCACACTTCTGAAACATTGATGGCTCTTCATCAGTACACCTGGCTCGAAGCCTAAGAATGTCTTGAATACATAACAGTAAGTTTGTTGGCATAAATAAATCTATTTATGTATAGATCATGAATTTATATCAGAATGAATATCGACTGATATTCTTTCAGGACTGGTCGCCATAATTTTAACAGAAGAAATAAACATAAATTAGACTGTATGAGTTGAAGATTTAACTCCTGGCACAAATACTTGTTTTTATAAAGGTATTAACATGTTTAACAAACTACCTGAATCAGCAAGGATTGTCTCAATAAATAGACTAAAACTATGTGTTCACAACTGGCTGATAAATAGGCCATTTTATTCAGTTGCTTAATTTATGGACAGTATTGTCGACAGTACCCTGTAACTGTATGTAGTTATGTGCTTTTTGTGACAATGTCTTTCTGGATGTATTCTGATCCCTAGCAAATAAAGATTATATTTGTACAACAAATTTGAACTTCTTTTCTGCCCTTCAGATGAAACTATGTGATTCTGTATAACTAATTTGTATCTGAAAACCAAAATGGTCCATCATGTACCGGTTTTTTTAGGAGACAACAGTCACAAATTATGGAACACACATACACTAAAGTGATTGTTTCACCGGTGGCATCTGGTGGAGTGCCCAGCAATATTCAGCTGGCATACTTCCATCATCTACTGAAGCACTTCTCAAATGAGGAGCGTTTTTTCAAAACTCGATAGATGCACAAAATGCATTTCTGAGATAAACAGTTTTTTCTATTTATTGGCAATACTAATTGGGTAGCACAGCAACTATATTAATCATTCAATTCTCCTTCCTGAAACTGTCTCATTGAATGTGAAAAGAAACAAATAGCATAGTTTAACTAGTGCAAATTTGGGGTTTGAAAATGCGGAGTTTTTTCAAAAGCCAATAGATGCTGATTAACTTTTCTGCGTGAGCGAGAAATTAAGACATGAAGTTTTGTTATTTTTGTCATTTATTGTTTTTGCTGCTTTTTATTTATGCATTTATTATTTTTTTTATTTTCACCTCTTTATAATACATAATGTACTATACAACCAACATATTAATGTTTATAAGGATTATTTTATTAGGTATAAACTTGGAGACTAAGCACTGCTACATTCACAATAACAATATATTTTGTTTTATTTATATAACAAACATATTGAATACACAGAAATTTCAAACAATATGAATAAGTAAGCTTTTACCTTTATTAGTGCTTGTGCAGTCTGTACATGGTTCTTAGTTCATTTCTCTTTTCCACATCTGCCTCTGTCTTAATCTTCATCAGTTCCATTATGTAGGTTGAGCATGTGTCTGTTTGGCATAAATAAATAATAATTACCATGTAAAATATGTTTTTATATTTTTTACAATGAGCAGACTGGTAGATTTCTTAATCTTCTTTAGTTGCAGAAGTTAGCACATTTTTCTGATATTAAGTTCTGGAGGTAAATATCCTCTAATTGATTTTGCTGTTCCATAGTGGCTTTCTCCACATCTGTACTTCTTAATGCCTTGCTTTATAGCAGCAGTAAAGCCCTTCTGTAATATTCCTGTTCTGCCACCTCCTCTGGTTTCCTTTGGCGCACTCCCAGATAAGTGAAATTTTCTAGCCAGGAGAGATAATCTAACTTTTGACACCCCTGTGATTCCTTGGAAGCTTTAGTTTTAGGATTTCGTGGAGTGCATTCGAGACTATCTGAACATGTAATTGCTGGAGTAAAAGTTTTCCTTGACTTGCAGTTTGATTTCCTTTACTTGTTTTTACAATTTCTACCTCCAGCGCATTCTACGACTAGTACAGTTTCACAATCTGAGCTCCTGTCCATTGTGTATAGTACAGTGCAGTGTCTCAACTAAGAAAAAAAATTGTTATGTAAGTATAACAAAGCTTGTAGAAGCACCTGCCTGCTGTGCAAGGGGTCCTGGGTTCGATTCCGGGCAGGGGGGTGGGAATTTTTGTCCGGTCAAGATATTCTTCATCCTTCCCTGAGTCTGCAAGTATGAATGAAAGTGTGAATGTATGTGTGAATTCAATGTATAAAAACCCCAAAGACCGAAATACCCACTGTTAAACGAGTAACACCATTGCCAATAGGCAAGGTCGCTGATATGACCTCTGCAGTTAAAGGTGCGATATAAATGGAACAAAAAGCTTGCAGAAATGAATGTGAAATCCAAGTGCACAACCTGAGTTCGCAGTGTACGAAGATTGCAGAAATGATTGAGAATTCCAACAATCGCAACAGTGAGATGGCAGTCAATGCCAACATGCGTTTCATAGAATTGAGGTTCCTACACTCTAGACAATAAAATCATAAAATTGCATCTATCGACCTTTGCTTTAACTGAGCAAGTGCATCTATCGAGTTTTGAAAAAAACTCCCGATATTCCCTAGCTTCTACACAGGACAAGAATCGAATTTTGCAAAATCTGATTTCACAGAACGATGCAGAAGGTGAAAATTATGCAGATACTATATATAACTCAATTTCGTAAAATTTTGCATCTATCGAGTTTTGAAAAAATGCTCCTCAAATGTAGCAAGGTCCTGGAGGAATGTTTCCTCATGCTCATTGAAACTGCACTGAAGTTTTGAGGAAAGAAATCCAGATACGGGTTCAAAAAGTATAGTTTTAAGAACATATTACAACCTATAATACAAAAGCATTTCACCATGTTGCAAACAAAATTTTCATATTAAAATAGAAAAATCTGAAATGTCGTGCTCACATGACTTTGCCTACTCTTTTAGAAACTATTCTCACAAACTCTATCTTCTTCAAGTTATATAGCGTTTCACTCTTAGAAGACAGTATGGAGTTAAATGGGACATCTCTGTCTCTATCTAGCGCATACAAGTTGCCATTAGCCGCATCCTTTTCTACCCTCGCTCTGTTGCCAGATTCCTAATAGCATGGTATAAATATTCATTTGTTATAATTTTCAGGTTTGAACACATTATCCTATGCAGAATTTTTTTCTCTATCAGGTTATATTCTTTTCAGAGTCATTATACATTTCTATAGGTCCAAATTTCTTCAGAAAACGTTTTTTTCAATAGAAGTCCGATATTTGCTGTTTCTACACTCATCACACACTAACTAACAAACTAACTGCTAGAATGCATCTATATTTTTTTCTTAGGTAGAGTAAACTATAGTGCTACTACCTGCCTACTTTGAATTCTCTATGTTTACCCAGTTAAGTGTTATAATTTTTTAAATTAAATGTTTTCGGAAAATTTCATATCTGTGCACTGCAAAAGTTACGCAGTGTGAAACTTTTTTGTTATTGAGTTTACATCAGGGAACCAGCGAGAACAAATGTTGAGGAAGGTTGGAGAAAGTTTTTAAAATAAACCAAAAGGCAGTAACCTCTTTCTTTTATTCAGTAAGGCAAACAAAAGGTATTCATCTATTCAGCGTCAGGCCTGACACAGAAGATAGTATAAGGAGCAGCACTAGCATTAGTTCGAAAGAAGCCGTGTGTGTAACTGTGAGCTGTTATTGCGTTATTTGTTTAATATTTTTGTAAATATTTGTAGTTATGGAGGGTGAAGCTAGGAAGGGGACGATATGTTGGTAAATTAAGAAGTAAGGAACGCCAAATAATTATGAATGTGTTAGATTATTTTTTAAGTAAAATGCGTGTAAGTAAGGCAGTAAAAGAAGCAGCTAAGGCTATCGGGTGTTCAGAAGCAGTAGTGTGTATGATTAAAAAGGAACTAATGAAAGGACCTCTAAGAACGCCATCGAAAAAGAAAGCAAAAAGGGTGGAACTACACAAAACGCTAGGTTAACGCAATATGATTGAATAGTGCAAGGTGGAGTGCAGCGAATTGTTCATTCTTTACTGTTTGCAAATATTCCACCCACGCTGAATATAATTTTGTCACAGTTCAACAGTGATGAGACCCTACCAAATTTCTTAAGGGCCACTCTGATTTGGGGTTCGAATATGAAAGAAAGGGTAACAAGTGCATATTAATAGAAAGAGACGATATCGATATCATCAGATGGCGACATAAATATCTAAAAGACGTAAAAGGTTTAGGGACCAGGAGAAATCAATTGTTTATACAGACGAGTCATTTGTAAATATAGGTCATACAGTAACAAAGGCGTGGACGGATACCAAAGTTAAAAGTGCCCGTCTCGTCAAGCAGCAATTGAAGGACTAAGTACAGGACTCAGGCCACCTCGAGTCGCTCGTGGAGAAAGATTCGCAACTAGTACATGTTGCAACACTGCGCTCCATTTAACGTGTACTGTCTTTTAAGGGTGAGACGCGCTATAGTTGAGATAAACATTTGTAGAAATTATCTTATTACTAATTTTCTTGTAGGTGCAAGGGTAATATGGAACTACAGTAGGCTTAGAGTGAGTCAAATGTTCTAAAGCTTTCAAATTCCATTTTTTTTTTTGCACAACTGAGATATAAAAAACAATAAAAATCTTCCATTTGTGGAAAGTATATTACAAAACCCACACAAATAGCAAGGGATATCCTCCAAATGGTTCATGCCACAAAAAAAAAAAAAATTCTTTTGGGCACAAATTGTGTTTTAATGAGATCTACATTTTTTGTATAGTAAGATTTGGTCTATCTCCTATAGTTCACCAGTTATGCAAAAGTCACCAAGGGTAGACAGGAGTACATGGACTATAGCCAGAAAATTCAAAATATACATTTCATTTGCCATAAAAATGTCTTAAACATATGGCATTTTAATCAAAATCATTAGAACCATTTTCGAGAAAATTGAAATTTTCAAAACATTTTCCATCTAAAGCTTGTGTCGCATCCTTGAAAGATATTAACCTTAAATACCAACTTTGGTTCTTAACTGACTTTTCATTTTTTAGTTATGCTGTTCACTCACTCACTCACTCACACACACACACACACACACACACACACACACACACACACACACACACACACACACACACACACACACACACACACACACACACACACACACACACACACACACACACACACACACACACACACACACACACACACACACACACACACACACACACACACACACACACACACACACACACACACACACACACACACACACACACACACACACACACACACACACACACACACACACACACACACACACACACACACACACACACACACACACACACACACACACACACACACACACACACACACACACCACACACACACACACACACACACACACACACACACACACACACACACACACACACACACACACACACACACACACACACACACACACACACACACACACACACACACACACACACACACACACACACACACACACACACACACACACACACACACACACACACACACACACACACACACACACACACACACACACACACACACACACACACACACACACACACACACACACACACACACACACACACACACACACACACACACACACACACACACACACACACACACACACACACACACACACACACACACACACACACACACACACACACACACACACACACACACACACACACACACACACACACACACACACACACACACACACACACACACACACACACACACACACACACACACACACACACACACACACACACACACACACACACACACACACACACACACACACACACACACACACACACACACACACACACACACACACACACACACACACACACACACACACACACACACACACACACACACACACACACACACACACACACACACACACACACACACACACACACACACACACACACACACACACACACACACACACACACACACACACACACACACACACACACACACACACACACACACACACACACACACACACACACACACACACACACACACACACACACACACACACACACACACACACACACACACACACACACACACACACACACACACACACACACACACACACACACACACACACACACACACACACACACACACACACACACACACACACACACACACACACACACACACACACACACACACACACACACACACACACACACACACACACACACACACACACACACACACACACACACACACACACACACACACACACACACACACACACACACACACACACACACACACACACACACACACACACACACACACACACACACACACACACACACACACACACACACACACACACACACACACACACACACACACACACACACACACACACACACACACACACACACACACACACACACACACACACACACACACACACACACACACACACACACACACACACACACACACACACACACACACACACACACACACACACACACACACACACACACACACACACACACACACACACACACACACACACACACACACACACACACACACACACACACACACACACACACACACACACACACACACACACACACACACACACACACACACACACACACACACACACACACACACACACACACACACACACACACACACACACACACACACACACACACACACACACACACACACACACACACACACACACACACACACACACACACACACACACACACACACACACACACACACACACACACACACACACACACACACACACACACACACACACACACACACACACACACACACACACACACACACACACACACACACACACACACACACACACACACACACACACACACACACACACACACACACACACACACACACACACACACACACACACACACACACACTCACACTCACACTCACACTCACACTCACACTCACACACATTTCTGGTGAAATCTCAATATTGCAATTTTAGGTGAAATATGATACTTCCTCTACTTACTATACATAGTAGAGAAAGTAAAAATGAATTGATTAATAACATTAAACAGTACTCACTTTTTTAAATTTCCTGGAACATGTTTCAGAGGTTAGATTCCTCCATTATCAACCGGACATCGACTGAACTTACTGGTTCTTCCGTAGACTGCTCTGGCAGTTATTCTAAGAAATTTTACAATGGGTCGTTCTGTGGGATATCAAAATTAAAAACTTGTCCTTGTTCTTCCAGATGAGCTGTTCTCATGTTGACAGTTCTTGGTTTCCTGACATTTGTTTTAATAGTTTTGGATCTGGATTAGTCATAATTTTCTTTCCAAAAATGGGTGGTAACTGCTAATTTCTCTATGTGTTTGTGTTTTATACATCTGAAATGTTCCTTGGCTCTTGTTTCCAAATTCCTCTTAGTTTTTCCTATATTAAACCTAATTGCAATTATTGCATTCTATTTGGTAGATTCCAGACTTTTTATTTGCTGGAATGCTGTCTATAATGTTTGAGCTGAGTAAGTCCTTTATGCTGTATCTGTTAATTGGAGCCAACTGAATGTTGTTCTTTAAAAATCTTTTTGAATTTTTCAAATGTCAACCATTACTGCCAGTACTAAATGACACATACATATATAGTTAATTTTACAATTAATTTTTTTACAATAATCGCGTTTCTGTTGGAGCTGATCTGTAGGAGTACTTAAAATCATTTGGATGAGAAAGGAGGTAACCCTACCTGATGGCACAATGACTAGTAATTTCAGACAGTAGTCAACTTCAGAAATATGAATGTAAAGGAGTCTCTTTATCTCTAAAATTGAACTTAACTATTGATGCACATATTTTTTCCCAGTTGCTAAACTGCTTATGCTGTGCACCTAATGTTAAAATATCAATGGATGTAGATGCCATATTCATGGTTATATATTAAATAACTAAGCAGTAAATTTATGTGCACCATAATTTCTCTTGTGCAGAATATGCTGCCTATGTCAGATCAAGAATGTCCTGCTGACTGAGGAACTGAGTCATTGGAAATGGAAGAAAAAATTGTTACTTTAGTACTAGCAGAACTGAAACAAGAGCAGCCGTTTACAAATGATGTAGAATCCAGGGATGATTCTAATTGTGCAGATGGTGAAGAGCTAAGAGAAGAAACAGAAGAAATTAGCAGTCCTGAGAGTGCAAAGAATAGTGACCATGATACATTTTCAGATATTTTCATTTCTGAGCAGTCCACAAATCAAAAGAAGAGAGCTATTCAATACAAGTGCAAGACCTGCAAAATGGTAAGAAATAAACAAAATTATATCCAAGTCTTAGTAGCTTTAGAAAGAGAAATAGATAACCAATATGTATTTTATTTATAACCAATGCCTAGAAAGTTATTGCATATGGCTTTATTAAAATTAACTCTGATACAAAGAAGGGTGTCTAAACAAAGTAGTATTTAACAACGAAATAATATTATAATTATTATTTATTTATGCCAACAAACTTACTGTTGGTGTTTTTAAACACACAAGCCGTGTGTGGGCAAAGTTTGAGAGGTAGAACTGGAACTTAAAAATTCGATGCCACAACTGGGATTTGAACCACAGACCTTCCGCTTACCGGGCAGATGCTCTACCACTGAGCTATTGTGACAAACTGCCAGAATGGCATTAAATTCTCAAACCAGTTCGTATTTCTCCTGGTAAACCACAAAGGCAGTCCCACATCAGAGACAAATTACCCTTACTATTGTAAGTACTTTATATCCCAGGATTAAATAACCTTCAGATTGTAATTGGCAATTTGTCACAATAGCTCAGTGGTAGAGCATCTGCCCGGTAAGCGGAAGGTCTGTGGTTCAAATCCCAGTTGTGGCATTAAATTTTTAAGTTCCAGCTCTACCTCTTAATATTATATTTTAATTATTGAAATATTTTAAGGAATAGGAACATTTTGCATTTTGCTTCTGGCAATCCAATATAGAGCTGATAAATTGCCTTGTTGCTGATGTATTGGATTGAGAGCTGTACAATGAAGTAGATGTGTTGAATCCGTCACTGATTTAGCTTCTTTCCAGGTGACACACTTTTCTGTTGGGAATATTTTTATTCTTGTTAGATGAGCTTCTAGACAGTCATGTCCTGTTTCCAGTCTGAAAATTGCTGCTGCTTCTTTTCTTGACTTATTTGTATTTTTAGTCCATAAATCATGTATGTTTGCCCACTGCTTTGTTTTAATGAGTGGGGTAACTTCACTCTGCCATGTTTGAATTTTATTTGTGGTGAGTGGTTTATTTCCCATGTGAATTCTAATATCTTTTTTACTTTCTCTTCTGATAAGTAGGGGAAGTATTGTATTCCACCCAAAAATTCAATGTTGAGATTTCACCGGAAGTATGTTTTGAGACCTCCTGAATCCAAAAAAAGCATTTTTAGAAAAAAAGGTCCGTGTGTGTGTGTGCGCGCGCGCGCGTGCGTGTGTTTGTCTGTGGACAGAATTAACTCAAAAACAAAAAGTCACTAAAAACCAAAGTTGATATTTAAGTTTAATGTCTTTCAAGGATGCGACTAAACTACATGGAAACTTTGTTGAAAATTTTGATTTTCTTGAAAATGACTAATGATTTTGATTAAAATGTCATATGTTTGGGATATTTTTATGACAAATGAAATGTACATTTTGAATTTTCTGGCTATAGCCTATGTAGTCCTGTTTACTCTGGATGACTTTTGAATAACTCGTAAACCGTAAGAGATAGACAAAATCTTAATGTACAAAAAATGTAGATCTCCCTAAAACACACAATTTGTCTGAATACATTTTTTTGTAGAGTGAACCATTTCGGAAATATTCCTTGTTATGTGTGTCAGTTTCGGAAATAATAAAACTTTGGTGAAATGGAACATCGTTGTTCAGTTTTTTATATGTTAAGCGTGCAGAGAGAACGGGATCTCAAAGCTTTAAAAGATTTGACTATCGCTCTAAGTCTACTGTATTCTAATATTCCCGTTGCACCAACAAGAAAATAAGCAATAAAATATTTGTACAAATGTTTATCTTAACACGAAGAAGAATATAGGAATAAGAGTTTGTAAGAATGGTTAGTACAGGAGTAGAAAGTCATGTGAGTGCAACACATCAGATTTTTGGTTAGAGTATCTGCTACTTCATTGCTTTCTACTCCAACGTGGGCAGGGATCCATTGTAATGTAACAGTTTTTCTTTAAGATTTTTAATTTATTTAATACATAAAATAAGATTTGTAGCTTTCCTGGCGACGAACATATTCAAGATGCTCTCGGGCTTCGAGCCAGGTGTAGTGATGAAAAGACATCAACGTTTCGGGAGTGTACATCTCTCCCATCTTCAGGATGAATGACTAGCAAGAGTGAAGGGACCAGGACTGTCAGCCAGTACGTACCGAATAGAAAACACCCAGTCTAGTGTGGAGGTGGTTCACCGCTCCGTTGGAATCTGTGTTTTCTGAGTCGGTCGATTTCCAATTTTAAGGCTGGTTTCCAAGATGGACTAAACTGCAATCCAGCGTCCCGGTTCAGTGTACTCTTCTCGGAGGAGATGGCCAGAGCCTCCTTAACCCTCCGTTCCCATAAACCGCTACATTTTGCCAAAATGGTCGTTTCTTTGAAGTTGGCTCTGTGGTCTTTTTCAAAGCAGTGCTCCGCCAGCCCTGACTTTTCAGGCTGCATTAATCGTATGGACCATTCGTGCTCCTTGACTCTGGTGGAAATGGTCCTGCCGGTTTGCCCTATGTATGGCGTCCCGCATTCACAGGGGATACGGTATACTCCTGGTACATTAAGGAGCAGTTTGTCCTTAACCGGCCTCACTAGGTGTTGGATCTTCAAAGGCAGCTTGTGGATGGTTCTGATGTTGTGTTTAGCGAGAATTCTACTGATTCTGCTGGAAAGATTGCCAGTGTATGGGATGCAGGCAGTGGCGGTCGGCTGGTCTGGTGTTTGCTGAGTTTGTGGTTTTCCTCTCTTGGCCTTGGAGATAGAGGCTTCAATATCCTCTACAGAGTAGCCGTTTTGGCGGAATGTGTGCCTCAGGTGCTGCAGCTCTTGTTTTAGGTGGCTGGGATCGGAGATCGACAGAGCTCTGTGGAACAGAGTGTTGAGAACTCCGACCCGTTGAGACTTATGATGGAAACTGCGAGCATTCAAATAGAGGTCAGTATGTGTTGGTTTGCGGTATACTGCATGCCCCAGAGTACCGTTGTTGTTTCTGGAGACCAGGATGTCCAAAAATGGCAGATTTCCGTCCTTCTCAACTTCCATGGTGAACTGAATTTGGGGTCGGAGGCTGTTGAGGTGTGTGAGAAAGCTCGGCAAAGTTTCTCGTCCATGTGGCCATATAACGAATGTGTCGTCAACATACCGGTAGAAAAGAGATGGCTTAAGTGGGGCTGTGGCCAGTATTTCGTGTTCCAGGTGTTCCATGTAGAAATTTGCTATTACTGGTGACAACGGAGAGCCCATTGCCACACCGTCTACCTGTTCATAAAATCTGCCACCAAACAGGAAGAAAGTGGACGTTAGAGTGTGCCGAAAGAGCTCGATAATGTCAGCCGGAAAGTGTTCCTTCAGAAGCTGGATGGTTTCTTGTAGCGGTACCCTTGTACCCATCACTTCTGGCCCTTCTGATCTTCTCGTCAGCTTCGACGTGGTATCTCTTTTTACAATTCAAATGCTCAAATAAGTCAGAATGAAAAGCCGATTTCAAAAGGAATTCTGGGTCAGAAATGAATTCAGAGTAATGTGATTTGGCTTGCTGTAAATATACTAATAGTTCAGCGCGAAGTTCCATAACTCTGGCCAGTACTTTGCCTTTTGATAACCACCTAACCTCTGTATGGTAAAGCAAATTGCGGTGTAGTGTCCCTATATCTTCACAAATGATTCGAAGCAATTGGGTCTACAACGCTTTTCCTTTAATAGAATTTACAATGTTAATAATAATATTTAGAACTTGACTGTATTCTTGTGGCAAGGTTTTGGCTGCAAGAGCTTGGCGATGGAGAAAGCAATGCATCCAACAAGCGTTTGGCAACTGCTCTTTCAGTCTAGCAATAAATCCACCCTTCGCACCAGTCATGGCTTTTGCTCCGTCACTACAAATAGCAATGCATTTTTGTGCCCAATCGATATTCATATCTTGCGTAGGTTCAAGGAACGTGTCATGCAAGCACTGACCTGTAGTATTCATGGAAAGTGCCTTGCAAAATAGTATTTCTTCCATTAATGTTTCATTGGGTTCAAAATGCACGAAAGCTACAAACTGTCCGCTGATTCATCAAATTGCAAGGACACAAAAGAACTTTTCTTTACTTTTTCTATGATTTGATCATGAATGTCAGTTGCCATATTGCTTATCCTGCGTTGGATGGTATTGTCAGAGAGAGGTATACTTTTGAGCTTTTCGACCTCTTGCTTGCCAAACATAATCTCTGCTATATCTAAAGCCACTGGTAAAATCAAATTTTCGGCAGTACTGTGAGCTTTTCCTGCTTTAGCCACACGAAAGCCTACTCGATAGCTAGCAAGCAACCTTTCTCATTTAGGTTGGACATTTGTCCTGTAGCACTTTTTTGGTGTTTAAGAGCTCTTAATTTTTGCTTAAAAAATTCCACGAGTTTATTTTTTTGATTAGGATGCTTTGTGTTTAGGTGGCGTACCAACTTACCAGGTAAGCGGAGGGTCTGTGGTTCAAACCCCAGCTGTGGCATTGAACTTTTAAGTTCCAGTTCTACCTCTGAAACTTCGCCCACATACGACTTGTATGTTTGAAAACACCAACAGTAAGTTTGTTGGCATAAATAAATAATAATAAAAATTTCTTTTATAAATGTATATTTATGAAATATATTCCCATTGAAGGTTATCTACGTTCTGTACAACTGCATGAGCTTATGATTTCATAGTTATTTCAGGTTATATGGTTTATGCCTGTGGAATGTGAATTCATATTTCTTTCATAAACATACATATATTTACGAAATATATTCCCATTTAAGGTTATTCATGCACTGCACAAATGCATGAATTTTGATTTCATCCCTGGAAGCTAGCTCCATTTATGCGCTCTTAGATGCATTGCCAACCATA
Source organism: Tenodera sinensis (assembly GCA_030765045.1). NCBI lineage: Eukaryota > Metazoa > Arthropoda > Insecta > Mantodea > Mantidae > Tenodera > Tenodera sinensis. The sequence continues at coordinate 151,729,953 of CM060961.1, read as the reverse complement.
CAATTCCAACGTAGTGCAAATTATGTGCTACTACCGCTGGCTACTTTCATTTTTCATGCATTGGCACCCTGCATTGCATAGTCCCTAAGGAACATTACCGTGGTTTCTTTTAGCAGTCTTTTCTTTTTTGTTATATTCACTTTTGTCATGTAAGATTTTGAAAGCCATTTTTATCTGCTATTTCAATGTTACTTTTTTGTTTTTTTAATATGCTATACCATATTCCTGTGTTGAACGTGGTGTGTTCAAGAGCCTGTGTGTTAAATCGTTGAAAGCCCTCTGCTTGTGTGATCTTGAGCATAGCTATTGGATTTGATGTGATTGTGTCTATTGATTTTCTGTGGATCCCAAAGTTTATTCTGTTTGCAGTTTTTAGGATTTTAGGTCTAAAACTGGAAGTAAGTTTAAGAGGTAGAACTGGAACTTAAAAATTCAATGCCACAACTGGGATTTGAACCAGTTCTACCTCTTAAACTTTGCCAACACACGGCTTGTGTGTTTAAAAACAGCAACAGTAAGTTTGTTGGCATAAATAAATAATAATTACCATGTGAAGGTTATTTAATCCTGGGATATAAAGTACTTGCAATAGTAAGTCACCATTGGGGTAATTGTCTCTGATGTGAGACTGCCTTTGTGGTTTACCAGGAGAAATACGAACTGGTTTGAGAATTTAATGCCATTCTGGCAGTTTGTCACAATAGCTCAGTGGTAGAGCGTCCGCCCGGCAAGCGGAAGGTCTGTGGTTCAAATCCCAGTTGTGGCATTGAATTTTTAAGTTCCAGTTCTACCTCTTAAACTTTGCCCACACACGGCTTGTGTGTTTAAAAACAGCAACAGTAAGTTTGTTGGCATAAATGAATAATAATTACCATGTGAAGGTTATTTAATCCTGGGATATAAAGTACTTACAATAGTAAGTCGCCATTGGGGTAATTGTTTCTGATGTGAGACTGCCTTTGTGGTTTACCAGGAGAAATACGAACTGGCTTGAGAATTTAATGCCATTCTGGCAGTTTGTCACAATAGCTCAGTGGTTAGAGCGTCCGCCCGGCAAGCGGAAGGTCTGTGGTTCAAATCCCAGTTGTGGCATTGAATTTTTAAGTTCCAGTTCTACCTCTTAAGCTGTTAAAGAAGTTTCTACCCTCAAAAAAATTAAAGAAAATTGTATTCTTAAAAAGTTTACTTACCATCCATGGGCCAATAAAAAATTTACAAAGATTTTTAAAGAATATGGAATAAATTTGGTCCCTCAAAATAAATTTAATATACAAAATTTACTAAATTTTTCTAAAAAAAGATAAAATACCAAATTATAAAAAATTGTCATTTATCAATTTAGCTGTTTGGATTGTGATAAGGTTTATATTGGTAAAACTAAACGTCATTTAGAAACCAGAATAAAAGAGCACTTAGAAATATTAAATATAAACAAACTGATAATTCAGCTGTGTCAAATCATTTTTGGTCATTTAATCATGAAATTAATCCAGAAGTTAAATTATTAAAACAATTAAGTGGACCTATAGATTTAATGGTTTGGGAAAAAAATTTTATTTTAAAAAACAGGAACCGTGTTATGAATTTCGAAACACCTTCTATAGATTGTATTTATAAATTTTTGTTTTCAGAGATTGGTAATTAAAATGAGCACCAGTATCTATGTTTTTTTGTTTTCAGAGATTAGTGATTAAAATGAACATCTGTAGCTTTGGTAACAAATTTGTTTGTATAGCTTTGAGAATGAGTTGGAGTCAACTCGAAACTTGAGTCAGTTTTGCAACAAGAACTTGCAACATTACTAAGTTAAGTGAAGTTTTTAGTTTCTAATTTGTTCTTACTTTAGAATCTTGTTGCTTCACTGTTAATAGCTTCAATTTCCTTAATTAATTTATTTTGTTTACTTTTTTAAAGTTTCGTGACAGTGAATGGAAGTTCTAATAAATTAATATCATGTCGAACGTTTGCTTCACTTACACTGTAAATTACAGGATGTGTTTCAAAAGCTGTTGCTTCTAATATCTAATATCCAATTAAAAAAAGTGAAAAAGAACTGGTCATATGGTAGAAGATTTTCATTCAAAAATGTAGTCACGGAATTATGAACTTTGAAATCCCACCGTCAGACATACACTATCTGATCAAAGTATTCAGACAACCCTATTTAATATGGGATTGAACCCTAGATGTCATGAGAGGTAGATCTGTATAAAAGAGGCAGGAAGTATTGCGTTGTCAGTAGACAAGTGGTACCAATAGAATCTATAGGTCAAGAGAGCTCAGTGACTTCAAATGTGGACAAGTCATTTGTTGGTGTTTGAATAAAAATGCACTAGGGACATTTCAAACCTTCTAAAGCTGCCCAAGTTGACTATTTGTGATATGATTGTGAAATAGAAACGTGAAGAAACAACCACAGTTGTGGACCTCATTTAATGATGGACAGGGATCGTCGAACATGGCAGAGGTTGGTTGTAAAAAAATAGCAAAAGATCCGTGGAAGGAATAACATGTGAGTTTTGTAGTGCTACCAGCAGTCTTGTTAGCACAATGACTGTGCATCTGGAGTTAAAAAGAATGGGGTACCCCAGTCGAGCTGCTGCTCATAAGCCAATCAATTCACACAGGATGACTCAGCATGCACCTTGTGATAAAACTGCATCTGTGAGGCAATGGTTTGGTTTTGTGGACAGTAACATTTCTGAAATGGACTGGTCTGCCCAGGTGCTTGACCTGAACCTCATTGAACACCTTTGGTATGAGACAGAATGCTGACTTCGCTCCAGACCACAGCATTCAACATCACTAACTTCTTTAGTTTCAACTCTTCAGGAAGAATGGGCAGCCATCCTTCACAGACATACAAACACACTAATTGAAAGTGTTTCCAGCAGAATTAAAGCTGTCATAAGGTCAAAGGGTTGACCCATCTCATATTAATCTTCAGTAGTAGTGACACAGCTAAAGATTAAGCACAGTTTCAAATAGGTGTCCTGATTATTATTTATTTATGCCAACAATCTTATTATTGTTGTTTTTAAACACACAAGCTGTGTGTGGGCAATGTTTGAGAGGTAGAATCGGAACTGAAAAATTCAATGCCACAGCCAGGATTAGATTGTTTACTGGGATAGTTACAGAATATAGATGTGTATGTGCACGTGCATGTGCTTGATCTAAATTTATTGGCAACAAGTTCTGTACACCAAATAATTATATACTATGAATAAACAATAAAAGGCAATGTGACACATTCTCTGCAGCTTTCTGGGAGAAATACAAGTCGGTTGGAGAATTCAGTGTCATTCTGACAAGTTGTCACAGTAGCTTAATGGTTAGAGCGCCTGCCTGGTGAGCGGAGGATCTGTGGTTCAAAACCTGAATTTTTCAGTTCTGATTCTACCTCTCAAGGTGTCCAGATACTTTTGATCAGGTAGTGTATATATCAAGTTCGTGTCATCCACTAGGGACCAGAGGGATGAAGATGCCAACACCTCCGGTCAAATTACTGCATTACATGATGAGGGAAGCAAGAGCTTCTGAAACATGTCCTGTTAATTTACAGTGTAAGTGAAGCAAACGTGTTCCAAAACTCGACTTGATAATATTAATTTATTAAAGTATTCAATGTCGATATTTCACAGATCAATCCGTTGCACAAGTACATAGAATCATCACCAGAGCAGACTACGGAAGGATCAGCTTCACCACCAAAGATCAGTCCATATTTGGTTGATAATAGAGGAAACTAGCCTTTGAAGCATGTTCCAGGAAATTTGAATAACCAGTGTTGTTTTGTATTATTAACCTACTCAATTTCTACTTTTAACTTGATTTCAACAAACTATGATCAACTCCAGTATTTCAAGAAATTCATGAATGTATATAATTTCATAATTTTATAGCAACAGTTGGTGGTGAAATTAAAGAAATTTTCATTTACTTATGGATTAGTGAAATTACAGGAATAACCATTATACTTCCATGAAACGGTTCATATATTCAACTTTATGAAATAAATTTTGAGAGTATTTTATGTTATAATTTGGAGAAATATATTATGTTTATATTAGTGCTGTGGTGGTTTTTTTATTAGAGGCGGGTTGGCAATGAGGCTCCTTATCTCTGGAGTCGCTGATGGGTTAGATGATAAATGACAAGAGCTTATATATTATCAATGAATATTCAAGTTTCTGCTGAAATTAACTTTATTGCAATGAAGTAACAATATTACTACATATCATTTCAGTCTTCACAAATATAATTGTGGTAAACTTCCAAAGCTATTCGGTTTAATGTTGTTAGATATTCTTTGTAATTCTTTGCGTAGGCTAAACTCAGTATAGCGTTTCAATTTCTCAAGCTATCTCAGCTTTTCTCATAAAATGTTAACCAACTTAATCATGCATAGTGAATTCTCTCACACAATGCTTCTCGGAATATCTCTCGACAGTCCATTCCTTGATAATGAATTTCTGTTATGTGTGATCCTTTCAATACATGTCTATGCTGCATGACGTTTTCATTGGTAGTGTATAGGGTCTAGTATTTACTCTTCCTAGTTACATGTCAACAACCATCGTTTCTCAATCGATCATAACCTTCTTACGATCAATGATGGCCATGTTTCCCATTGCTGAATAGCTTTGGATTTGATACTGACATTTATGAAATAGATACAATATTAATTAGCAAGGAATTTACACATATTAAATGAATATAACTTGACACTGAAATATTAGCGTGAATTTTCTCATCAGTTCACTCAGATACATAATTCCTGCTACAGTACTGTGATGGAATGTTAAAGGTTGGAAAGGTATTGTTAAGCAAGAAAGGCAATACATCAATTTAAATTGTTAAACTCATTGTTTAAATGTAGTTTATTATTTCTCTATATTGTATTCAATGAGAAATGTTCTGTTAATTTGTTTGTAATCATCATTTTTTAATATCTTGCCTGTGTTTGGAACTATAACCTAATTCAAATAGAATATTAAAACATAACCTGTATTATAAGAAGTAAAGAGGACATGCATACACTGATATGATCATATGCCATAGAAGTATATCACAAAATGTATTTACCTGTCGTCATGTGAAATGTAACCATGAAAAAAAGTTTGCAAACTTTATGAATAGTTTCAGCCTCGCTATCATTCAGGCATACCATAACCACCTCCATACAAATGTTTACTGAAATAGAAAATAGAGAATATAGTATGCGCTTGCATATGTGTGTGTGTGTGCGTGCGTGCGTGCGTGCGTGCGTGCGTGCGTGCGTGCGTGCGTGGGTGGGTGGGTGCGTGTGTGTGATCTAAATTTATTGACATCAAGTTCTTTACACCAAATAATTATACACTATAAATAAACTAATATAATTACTATTTATTTATGCCAACAAACTTACTGTTGGTGTTTTTAAACACACAAACCGTGTGTGGGCAATGTTCTACCTCTCAAACACTGCCCACACACGGTTTGTGTGTTTAAAAACACCAACAGTAAGTTTGTTGGCATAAATAAGTAATTACCATGTGAAGGTTATTTAATCCCAGGACATAAAGTACTTCCAATAGTAATTCACCTTTGGGGTAATTGTCTCTGATGTGAGACTGCCTTTGTGGTTTACTGGGAAAAATACGAACTGGTTTGAGGATTCAATGTCATCCTGGCAGGTTGTCACAGTAGCTTAATGGTTAGAGCACCTGCCTAGCAAGCAGAGGGTCTGTGGTTCAAATCCCAGCCGTGGCATTGAATTTTTAAGTTCCATTTCTACCTCTAATATAAGCTTGAGTTGTCAATTAAAAAGTCCTCACCTTTACTTTACCATGTTGCCCTGCAGATAAAGTTATCGAACATCCAAGCATACTAAAGAACCATCACAGTGCTGTGTATCCAGGATGAGTAATTTCAATGAGATAGGTAATTTTTCCATAGAATTCAGCACCTTAAATTTAGCTAAAGTAGACCATTAGCAATTAAATATAGAAAAAGTATTTTAATTTGTGCAGTGGAGCAGCATTAAACACAGATTTATTGCTAAATAAAGAAAAATTGAAGCTATTAACAGTGAAGCAACAAGATTCTAAAGTAAGAACAAATTAGAAACTAAAAACCTCACTTATCTTAGTAATGTTGTTATTCTTTTTGCTGACCCTGGGTTTCAAGTTGTCTCCAACTCAACAATTCTCTTTGAGAATGAATTGGAGACAACTTGAAACCCAGGGTCAGCAAAAAGAATAACAACATTACTAAGATAAGTGAAGTTTTTAGTTTCTAATTTGTTCTTACTTTAGAAACAGATTTATTGCTTTTATCCATTTAGTAATGAGCGATATTCTTCTACAGGTGCTGAAGACTAGGGAAGATCTGCAACTTCACAGGTCAGAGCACATAAGGGAGAAATGCAATGTATGTGGTAAAACATTCAGTGACAAGTACTATTATGTGAGACATATGGGAGTACACATGGGTGTTGGGTACAAGTGCAGTGAGTGTAACAAAGTACTTGCGACATCGTCTGCTTTCAGAGTGCACTGCAGGAGTCATACAGGAGAGAAAAACTATGTATGTGAAATCTGTGGAAAGAGTTATGCTCTTGCCCAAGGCTATAAGAACCATATGATGGGACATGCTGGCATAAAGCCCTTTCAGTGCCCCACCTGTTCCAAAGCTTTTTCATGCAAGATCATACTGCAGAATCACATCCTAATTCACACAGGGGAGAAACCCTATATATGCGAGATCTGCGGTACCAACTTTAGGGATACATCAGGACTGTCACGCCACATGAAAACTGTGCACTCAAATGAAAAGGCATATAAGTGCACCTATTGCCCAAAGTCATACAAGAAGCCAGATCAGCTAAAGCTTCACCTCAGGACACACACAGGTGAACGTCCATACCCATGTCAGATTTGTGAAAAAGCATTTGCTGGTAGAACTGTCTTAAATAACCATCTTAAGACACATACTGGTGAGAAGAGATACAATTGTACTTATTGTGAAAAGAAATTTTCAACACAATCATCAAGAACTCGTCATATTAGGAGACATACTGGAGAGACACCATATGAATGTGCCTCATGTCATAAGGCATTCTCACTGCGAAGGGACCTCATAAACCATATACAGAGGTTCCACTCATAGGTCTTATTTTAGCAATGTTACTTGCTTTGAGTATTCTGTGCTGTGTAATTATGTGTTGGAGTGCGTACTCTGGTTCCCAGCTGCAGATGCATGTATTTGAAATTGTCAAATGGCTACTCAGAATTATAATGCATTTAAGGGGCTATGATAGTGCACGATGTCGGCAGCCAGGTTGTAGGTCAAAGCCAGACAAGGGCATTTCAAGAGATGGGCCATGCTCCTCAGGTTGTGGCAACCAACATCACTTGATGATGTCTGATGCAATGGTGGATCGCTTGAAGGGTTGTCATTTAAAGACCTTAATGATGAAAATGTGACAAAAATATTCATAAGTTGCTGTATTTAATGTTAGTCAGCAACAAGAATACAAAAATTAACTTGCCAAACTAAACTAGATTTACAAACAGCTGAAACTTAAAAACTACTATGTTCTGACTATTATTGATTAATGTTTGAAGCACAAAAAACTAAATATGTTAATAGCATTCCACAATAATAGTAACATCCTTCTTTAACTATATAGTTGACTAAAAACCCCCAGTGCAACAGCCCATGAAGGGCCAAGGCTTGCCACTCAGCCATTGCGTCCCCACCTTTGTCCAGTACAGGCATCATGAGTGGAGTGCAGTACTGGAGGGTGGGACGTGGTCAGTGCACCAAGCCCTCCTGCCCAGTTATGGGGCTTTCACGAGCTGGGTTCACTACTTCTTCATCAATTTCTCCATCATAATTTGTTCTATGTTCTAAGGATTTAGAAAAGGAAAAAAGAGAACATGTTGCTCCTGCTCCTTTTTCTTGAGAGATTAAGGATCCATCAGTATAAACATGGAGCCAGAATGGAATAGGGTATTGTGTATGGATTGTTTCTATTGGTAATGTTCGTTGGACAGCTGTATTCATGTTAGATTTTATTTCTTCTATAAGGTTTATATTATACCCTCTACTGTTGTTAATATTGTGTAAGAAGACTAATGACTTTATTGTCAATTGTTGGATATTAGAAAACAACTTCATCAAGAAGCTCCTCAATTGGCCCCTTCGGGACCTAAGGAGGCTGAGTGCACTCCGTGCCAGACCTCCCAGCCGAGGAAGAATTCACATGGTGGTATCGTAGATCAAACCTGGGTCCTCCGCACCAGAGGCAAGCTACAGAGGCGGTCATATAGTTGACTACTTTTTTCGGACTTGTGTTAGACATTGCAATTATTAGTTGATGGAATAAATTTTCGTCTGTAATTTCTGCTGTAACTTGGTGTTTTGCAATGGTCAGTTGAGAAAAAAATTGCTCACAGATTTAAATTGAGCCAAATATTTGGGAAATTTTAAATGCAACATTTGGAGCCATGAATACTTAGCCCATAGAGCTATTTAAATATTAAATCTTTCTTTAGGGTAAACAAATAGTTATTTATATGTAAAATATTGTTACTCTAACTTCCCCTTTTACATCAATACTTACTGGAACATGTTTCAGAGACTGTCATCCTCAGCCTTGATTCACTGCCACACTTCCTGCTAGGGCTTGTAAAAATTAAAATTAAATTAATTAATTAAATTATTTTGTTGTTTAACGATGCTGTCAATTGCTAGGATTACATCAGCATCACCGATGTGCCGGAATTTTATCCTGCAGGAGTTCTTTTACATGCCAGTAAATCTACTGACATGGAGCTGTCGTTTTTAAGCACACTTAAAAACCATCGGTCTGGGCCAGATTTGAACTCGCAACCTTGGGATCAGTAGGCCAGCGTGTAACCAACTGAGCCACCCAGACCAACCCTAGGACTTGTAGATGGCATTATAGCTTTACATACTGTACACTGAGATCTCCTTCATACAGAACATCAAAGGAGTGTCAAGTCTGAGGATGGAGATAAAAGTCTCCGAAACATGTTCCATGTGGCCGTATAAGTATACATACACCAGCCATTGTTACACATTGTTTGGTACATATGTCATTCTGAATACAAACTTCTACCTGGAGATCTAACCTGACACACTGTGCATCAATAGTGAATGGGCTGGCAAATAACAAAATGTCAGCCGGTAATTATTATTTATTTATGCCAACAACTTACTGTTAGTGTTTTTAAACACACAAGCTGTGTGTGGGCAAAGTTTGAAAGGTAGAACATATTATTATTTTGAATTGTGGTTTACCAGGAGAAATACGAACTGGGTTGAGAATTTAATGCCATTCTGGCAGTTTGTCACAATAGCTCAGTGGTAGAGCATCCGCCCGGTAAGCGGAAGGTCTGTGGTTCAAATCCCAGTTGTGGCATTGAATTTTTAAGTTCCAGTTCTACCTTTCAAAATGTCAGCCTTTAACTTCTTTAAGCCAGTGAAAGTGTTTTCTGTAAATTCTTAAATCAGATTTTCTACTACTTGACTAAGTGACTCATGTCATTATTAGGTGTCTGATTAAGCCATTTTTAGTGGAAAAGTGAAAAACTTCCCTCAGTTTCAAATGTATCAGAAATAGATGCAGCTGTGACACAAATTGTTTTAAGGGGAGAAGGTACCTTAAAAATGGTGAAAATATCATTTTTTGTTTTTTTACTTATTTTCATAGTCTGAAGTGTGTTTTATATGAATATGAATTTATTTTGCACCAGAAGCTTATTTAAAGGGCCTAGAAGTGGGTTTAAATCACATGCTGCAGAGCATGTCACGCCCCCTTTTCACTCTCCCTCAGATATATATTTTATGTTTAGGGATAGTTCCTTATGCATTTTACACTTCTAGCTATTGGCAAACTTGCTTGTGCTTGCTCTTTCACTTGTTTTTGTTTGGCATCCTATGGTTCTAAACGTGTGTTTTGTTATTGAATGAGAAAAATGGCTAGATCTTCTGCTAAACTGTTCAGAAAAAGGTCTGGAGGGCCTGGTAGGAAGAAAAAGGCAAATATAAATAATGAAATCAATTTTGCACTAGTAAAGCTACAGAAAATGGCTATGAAAACAATATTAGATATGATGCAGTGCTGACATTCAATAGTGGAAACGTAGGTCGGGTGAAAGTGCTGCAACATCTAGGTATTACTCCGGGGAGGAATATGTTAAACTTTTTTACAGAAATGGACCATCATGTTACCAAGGCTGACATTGAGGCAGAAGACATCTATAAAAGTGCTAGACAGCAGAGTAGACACAAGAAGAGGAGTAGAGAAGATCATGAGAACATGAGTATGGGGCAGGAATGTTTTAACAGACTGTAAGCACTGTAAAACTTTAAACTCATTTTCCCGTAACTTTTGTTTTTGTAAGCCTTATGTACCTTTTCTTTGAAACTATTTATCCTAGAGCAATGAAATTTTGACAGACTGTTTTCCTGACACATATCTATAAACTGACATTTTTTCAGCACTTAGATGTTATTATCAAGGAAACTGATAATTTTTCTTTCTTTTCAAGTGTGCCAAAAAAAGTATTATTATTTAAAAAAGTTATTACAGTTACATTTTTAATGCTATATACTTACAAAAATGTCGTTTTAGTGCCCAATAGTGTAAGTATATGTGATAGAAAAATCATTGCTGTATTATCCATAGTTCTTCAGAAAAGGTACATTGAAAATGTCAATTTTAACATGGCGGAGATTGAAGGTACCTTCTCCCCTTAATTCATCATATACATGTACATGTTACATTTTTAATGCTATATACTTACAAAAATGTCGTTTTAGTGCCCAATAGTGTAAGTATATGTGATAGAAAAATCATTGCTGTATTATCCATAGTTCTTCAGAAAAGGTACATTGAAAATGTCAATTTTAACATGGCGGAGATTGAAGGTACCTTCTCCCCTTAATTCATCATATACATGTACAATAGTGATACCTTTGCCTTGCAGAGTAACATTGAAGTCATTCATACAGCTGGTTATATAATATAATAATAATAGTAATAATAATGATGATAATTAAATAATAGTAGTAGTAGTAATAATAATAATAATAATAATAATAATAATAATAATAATAATAATAATAATAATAATTATCAGAGGGGAAGGTCGGTGGATCTAAATACCACCTATTTAGTCCTCCCGGCTAGGTCCTGAGACAGAATATTGATTAATAGAAAATTGTTCATGTAAATATTTTTGTAAGAGTGTGTAAATTTTTAATTCTTTTAATTTGGGTGTAACAGGGACTTATTTCTTTTGATAATACTCAAAATAGACAATGTCTTCTCGTCACTTTGAATTCAACCAATGAGAACTGTTGCGCGGATGAATACATAAGAATGGCGGTGTTGCGTCATACCCACTCTCGGACTCTTTTATCATTAGCGTCTGTGACTTCAAAGTGTAAGGACGTATAATTGTTGATGGCGTGTGAATATGTGAATTACACACAAACTTTTAACCGGCATGGACGCTATCCAATTTTAAGAGTTATTAACTAGCTGAAAGTGTGAAGATAAGTGTATATAAAGAATAAATGTGTTTATAATAAAAGTACGTTGGTTTATGCATTCCATTCTACGACCACATCCCCTGCAGAAAAGAGTGGCGTCTGCTCTAACAAACTTTCCACCTTTTAGCAAAAACAGTGCTCCATTTGCTGCTATATTCACGCTAATATGTGTTAACCAATATTTAGAATAAATCCCCGCCACAAATGGCTTGCCCAACGTGGAGCGCGAATTTAGAATGGAATGCAAAATTACGAGAATAAAGTGCTAACATCAAAAAGGACGCCATCTCATCGTGCAGGAGAAAGACGCCATTAGACCATCGTCTGATATCAACAAAACATCGATACACGGAGAATCAACGTGGGAAAAACACCGGAGATCATCTAGCGAAGCCAACTACCCAGGAGACGTAAATAACCGGACGAAGAACCAGCAGAAAAGAAAGTAGGATCAAAACTTTTTATTTTTTATTTTTTTTTACATACATTTTCTTTCCATTTTCCATGTTTTTGAGAAGTGGAAAAGTAACGGGACTTTCAACATTAAGTGAATTAGATAAAGGAATTAAAATGTCGCGAAAAGAGATAGAAACAGGAGTGGGGGAAGGGGCAGATAGGCCTAGTTACCAGGAAGGATTAGAAGGTGAACAGGCGGAAATAAGCAAAGACCAAAGGTTAATGATGATGATGTTTGAAAGACTGGAACAAAGTTTAAGTCAGAGTATAGGTCAGAAAATAGAGGGAGTGAGAGAGGACTTAGAAAATAATAAAAAAGAGATAAGGCAGGATTTAGAACAAAATAAAAAAGAGATAGGTCAGAAAATGGAGGAAGTGAGAAAAGACTTAGAACAGAAAATGGAATTAGGTAGACAGAACTTAGAACAGCAAATGGAATTAGGTAGACAGAACCTAGAACAGAAAATAGAATTAGGAAGACAGGAGTGTAAAGAAAATATGAAAGTAATGGAAACTAATTTAAAATTAGTTCACAAAAACTTAAATGAAACAAAGGAAGCCTTAGAAGCTAGGATAGAAATTGTAGGAGATAGGATGGGAAAGATAGAATCAGAGATGAAAGAGAATAAAATTGTGTTAGAAGGAGAAATTGCTAGATGTAGGGATGAAATAACAGAATGTAATACAAATGTAGACTGTAAGATAACAAATGTAAAAGCAGAAATAACTGAGGAATTAAGGAAAGAGATTGAGGTAGTAAAGAAAGATGTTATTAATGAAACTGTAGAACAAATTGTAATTCCTAAAATTAAGACAATGAATGATGTGATGCTTTCACAACAGGATGCTATAAATGATATGAAACAAAGCCACTTAGAAATAAAGAATGATTTAAAATCAATTTGTGAAGAAATAAAAAGAGGGAAAGAAAATTTGGCTAATGTAAATGATGTTGTGAAGGCATTACAAAGACAAGATGATTTAGATGTAAGTAATGTACAAGATGAGAGTTATTTGAGTAATGTACAAAATGTTGACTCACCATACAGAGAAAGAGGTTCACAACCAAACAATGACACAACACATAACACATGTTACACCAACAGCATATTACATGAAATTACACCACCCACATTTGACGAGGAGAAGGGAGACGATCCAAAACTCTTTGTTAAAGAGATGGAAGAATACTTTAAAGTGAAAAGGATACCAAACGAGCTTAGGATGATGATAGTTAAGAAAAGCTTAAAAAACAAGGCATTAGAATGGCTCAGGTTAACACTAGCTGGTCATGAGTCTTATAGCTCATTCAGAAATTTATTCCTATCAAGGTATTGGGGCCCAGCTAAACAAAACCAAACTAGGGTAGAGCTAGCGACAGGTAGATACGATCCAGCCAAAGGGTTGTCATTAGTCGACTATTTTATGAAAGTAGCCAACAAAGGAAAGCTATTAGACCCCAACTTGTCAGAGGCAGAACTAATTGCCAGCATAACAAGGCATTTCCCAGACACAGTAAGAACAGGATTAATCGTTGCAAGGCCAGTAGATTTTGCAGATATGATAGAACTGCTGACAGCCTTCGAAACACAAAATGGTCGGCCTAATGAGCATAGACATAGGAACGGTCACCCAAACTCACCCATCCTAAACCGGAACACGACTACGAACAACCAGAGTGAGGGAGAACATAGAAATACTAGGAGTACCCATGAAAGGGGGAGAGGGGCACACCATTTCCCACAACTACATAATCATGGCGAGAGGATGGAGAACACAAGACAGCGGTTCCACGACACGATACCGAGGGGTGAATCGAGACATCAAACATATACATATGATCGTGGAAGACCAGGAGACCATACCCATCAAGTGAATCACATACGATTCAGTGGGGAACACTTGAACAACCACAGACCGTCACATGACAGAGGTTCACGCCAAAGGGGCAGAGACCAATGGTACACTAACAACACAAGACAGCAGGAAGTAGATGAAGATGTACCAAATAGGGCAGATACTGCACAGAATACAGAAACGACAACCACCACCAACACTCAGGGAAATTACAATAACTAAGTTCGTCACAACCGAGTGAATGACAAACAACATAATCTCAGCAACTTACAATTGACATCGACACCATGATGGCTACACGAAGAGAAAGATGGAACTATTGTATACTGGACCACTGGTCATAACAAAACAGCTGGGTGACCACACGTATGAGCTACAGAATACAAATGGCAAGTTGGTAGGAAGATACCACAAAAATAAATTGAAGCCATACAAAGAAAGAACCAAATAGCCTTTGTCAACAAATGTGTAAGGCAGGAGTAGTAGAGATGAAAGAAGATAACAATTTTTAATGGGTTACTTATAGAAAATTATATTCAAAATAGGATTACAACAAGGAAGAAAATCAACATAGTCATTGGCTAGATCGACCACAAAGAGCATTGTCAACAAAGACAGATGAGGACACTGATTGTCATTAACTAAATGAATTATAGCGACGAAAGATAATATGTTTTTGACATAAGGATGTCAGGGACAAAAATAAAAATGAATTAATTATGATGAAAAAGATATAATATTTCGACACAAAGATGTCGAGGGTAAATGGAGAAGAAAAATAATACAATTACAGAATAATTGTAAGTATAGAAGTTTTCTCTTATAAAAATAAGAGACAAAGAAATGACAATTAGTGAAGTGAGGAAAACCATAACCAGAAAAACAATGCCCATGAATTAACATGAATATAGCCAATGCTAAGCTCGAAGAAATGTTGAACCAAAACAACAATGAGTAATAACCCAATCAAAAAAAATTAGTACCATTAGTAACATCAGAGTTTAAGAACCGACTCAACAACCTGCCTATACATAACAAGCTTATAAGACAAAGAAGGCAAAGAACTGAATAAAGTATTGCCATAAATATGATCATAATCATTAGCTCAAAATTTGTATCCTGTTTTTCTCTCCTCATAGCAATGAATACAAGTCAAAAACCACATGAAACACTTAAATTATATTTGTGTCAATGTCAAATGTACAATAACTGAGTATGTGTTGTATAAGAACTGAATATATGTTGTACAATAACTGAATATGTATTGTATGATAACTGGATATATTGTACAATAACAGAATATGTTGAGTAATAACTAAATGCTTTATGCCAAAACTGAATGTGTATTGTGTAATAATTGGACATGTTGTGTAGTAATCAAATGTGTTGTACAACAACTGAATATGTATTGTATAATGACAGAAGGTGTGTTGTATAATAACAACATATATGGTATGATAGCAGGATATATTGTACAAGGACTGAATATGTATTACATAATAATTGGACATATTGTGTAATAACTAAATATGTTGTGCAATAACTGGATATGTATTGTATAATAACCGAATACATTATGTAGTAACCGAATATGTGAAACTTATAAAGACATGTTGTATTATGTCAAAACAAAGGACAAAGACAAACAGTGAAGAAGACTGTAAAGAAAAAAAAAAAATATATTGTACAAAGTGATTGAATCATAGAAGTAGGGAGAAGTGTTGTATTGTGTTTCAAGATTGTAAATAAGGTGACAATTTGAAAAACAAAACAAGGGGCATATGAGACAGAATATTGATTAATAGAAAATTGTTCATGTAAATATTTTTGTAAGAGTGTGTAAATTTTTAATTCTTTTAATTTGGGTGTAACAGGGACTTATTTCTTTTGATAATACTCAAAATAGACAATGTCTTCTCGTCACTTTGAATTCAACCAATGAGAACTGTTGCGCGGATGAATACATAAGAATGGCGGTGTTGCGTCATACCCACGCTCGGACTCTTTTATCATTAGCGTCTGTGACTTCAAAGTGTAAGGACGTATAATTGTTGATGGCGTGTGAATATGTGAATTACACACAAACTTTTAACCGGCATGGACGCTATCCAATTTTAAGAGTTATTAACTAGCTGAAAGTGTGAAGATAAGTGTATATAAAGAATAAATGTGTTTATAATAAAAGTACGTTGGTTTATGCATTCCATTCTACGACCACATCCCCTGCAGAAAAGAGTGGCGTCTGCTCTAACAAACTTTCCACCTTTTAGCAAAAACAGTGCTCCATTTGCTGCTATATTCACACTAATATGTGTTAACCATCATTAAATAATAAAACCCCCGCCACAGTCCGATGGACCCGTTGACCAACGATAGGTGTGGTCCTCCTTGCAAAATGGGGGTTTAAGTCGGGTGATGTAACTGCCACATTGTAAAACTGGTGCCCGTTAGAAAACAGTTACATGAAAGCCACATACATGAATATGAGTCCTAAAGATAAATATTCCGGAGTTAAAACTGTCCCCCAATCGGATCTCCGGGTGGGGACATCTTTAGGCAAATTTCATCACAATTGACCAAGGAAAACAGCGGTTGCAGCCTTCCGACTATTGACAAGTCACGACTGCTTAGCAAGTCATCTCTACAGAATAGGTATCTCAGCCTCACCAATATGTGTCCTGTGTAACGATCCAGCAGAAATGAACGAAGACCACTTGAAGACCTGTGAAGCCTTAAGATCAGAAGAAACTACAGTTCAAAAGTATTGGAAAGCACGAATGCTAATGGCTTCATTGCCAGATGCAAGGCACTAGAAAACAACAACATAATAATAATAATAATAATAATAATAATAATAATAATAATAATAAAATAGTTTATCGATCTAGTTTTATCAATTTGTACATTTGATTTTGGACACGTCATTTCTTAAGAGATACAAAATAGTACAGTTTTACAGTAAGTACAAGTAGTACATTTTGTATAATAATTTACAATTCCTCTAAGCTGTATATACATTTACTCAACAAGTGTTCAATTTACTTTTAAATTTTGATTTTGAGAGATCAGTCAAAATTTTAATCTCATTAGGTAGTTTGTTGCATAATTTGATCTCTCTGACACTAATATGCTTTTCGCTGACACATTTGCTAATATTTTACATGTGATAGCATTGTTTCTTGTGCTATAGCTGTGAATTTGGTTATTTCTTATCAGTGCAAGCCTATTAATTACAAACAGTATAGTTTTATACACATAAAGAGAATAGATTGTGAACATCTTTTGTTTTTTGAATGTCTCCCTGCATGATTCCCTTACTTTTAGGTTGTAAATCAATCTGACACACTTGTTCTGTAGTATTAACAATCTGTCCATGTGGCATTTTGCAGTTGCCCCCATATTTCAATTCCATAACTTAATTGTGGATATATGCATCCAAAATAGATCATCCGTAGAAGTCTAGTGTCTTTATAACTGAAAATATCTGAGTAAGTATATGGATTTACTGCTAGTATTACATATGATCTATATGGTTAACCCATGATAACTGTTTATCTACTATTATTCCAAGAAACCTGTAAGATTTTACTTCTTCAATGGTGCTATTATTTATTTTTAAGTCTATATTAGAGGAGATTTTATTTGATGTACTGGACCACATTACTTTAGTTTTTGACATGTTACATTTTAGATTGAATAAAAATATGGTGCTCTCTAAAAAAACAGTTACTATTACTGCTATTGCTCTCTTCAGATATTGGAGAGCAAGAGGATTAATGACTTCATTGTCAAAAATCCAGCATTAGCTAACAACAACAACAACATTTTAGATTGACGCCAAAACATAAAAATATGGTGCTCTCTAAAAAGCGGTTACTATTACTGCTATTGCTCTCTTTATATTGGAGAGCAAGAGGATTAATGACTTCATTGTCAGAAATCCAGCATTAGCTAACAACAACAACAACAACATTTTAGATTGATGGATTCAAAGTATTTAACTAGTGTATTAGCAGTGTAATTTAGGTTTTCATTTAAGGCTTCTATTGTCTTGCTCCAGCAAATGGCAGTTGTGTCATCCGCATAAGTTATGACAGCTGTATCTTGTGGATAGATAATATCGTTGACATATATAATGAAAAACAGAGGTCCTAATACTGTACCTTGAGGTACACCATATTTTACGGTTTCTATTTTTTATTATATTTTGTTTACAAATTTCTCTGTTTTGTGGTTCACTATTGTGTATTGCTTCCGACCATTTAGGCAGATGGAAAACAATTCTAGGGGAAAACCCCTTATCCCATAACTCTGTAGTTTATATATTAGGATTTCATGATCAACACAATAGAATGCTTTAGAGAGGTCAAAAAATAATGAGCTTACCTTATCGTTGGATTCGAATTTGTTCTTAATTTCATGTACATACTGTAGGACTGTGGAGACTGTGGAACAACCCTTTCTAAACCCATGCTGAAAATCATGTAGTATGTCATGTTTATTTAAAAATTCAATTAATCTTTCTAATAAAATTCTTTCAAAAAGCTTAGCTATTTCAGATGTTAAGGTGATTGGCCTGTAATTATTAATGTCTTGCTCATCCCATTTTTTAAATAGTGGTTTAATTAATCCTAGTTTTAGGATTTCAGGAAATTGTCTCTTTTCAATTGAGCAATTCATCAAGTGTGTTAAGGTTTTCACAATAGCAGTTTTACATTACTTTAAGATTATTGGACTAATGTCATCTCACCCACTACTTCTGTTGTTAGGTAGTTTGCTGATTATTTTGGATATTTGATTTTCGGACGTTGGTTTAAGGAATAATGAGGATTTAATACTAATGTTGTTATTACTGTGTGCATATATTTTTGGGGATGGTGTATCATATGAAGAACTCAAATTTTTTACATACAGTTGCCTGATCGCACTAGTTTATCATCTATTTTTAAATTTATGTTTTGGTATAGTTTATTATTTTTCTTAGATTCATGAATCAAATTCCAAGCTGTTTTGCTTCTATTACTTGAGTGGTTTATTTGTTCTCTATAAGTGGTTATCCATGCATTTTGAAGACTTTTTATATATTTGCACTTTGGCTCTTTGGGTTTATTTTTATAGTGGTCAGAAAGTGTACTTGTATATAGGGCATACATGTCTTTCTTTTTTCTTTAGATTTAGCTACTTCAAGTGGCAATGGATCCTAAATTTACTATAAAAAAAATTCCATTTATCATTTACATTTATTTTTTAAAAAATGCTTTCCCAGTTTTCAGTTGTTAAGGTATTTACAAGGTTGGCTATATTTTCTTCAGTCATGCTTCTGCAGGTCCTAATCTCTTCTGTAACTTTATCACAACATACAATATTGAAATGTGCCAACTTAGCATAGTGATCCAAAATATGAGCATTTACTACATTAGTTGATATTTCCTGTATATTAGATGCTAAGTGGTCAATAGTAGATGAGCTATTAGGTGTTACTCTAGTTGGTTCCTCAATTAAATCCGTAATGTTATAAAAATTTAACACTTCTTTTAATGCTAAGTATATTATCAGAGAGATCTAAATTTATATAAAAGTCACCCGCTAAAATAATTTTTGTTCATTTGTTAACAAATTTATGCAACATAATTGGTGCCCGTTAAGAAAACAGTTACCTGAAAGCCACACTACAGTTCAAAAGTATTGGAAAGCACGAATGCTAATGGCTTCATTGCCAGATGCAAGGCATTAGAAAACAACAACGACAACAACAATTTCAAAATGAGATACAAAACCTTTAGCAGAAGCTGAAGGTGACGTATACAGTCCAAAAACTAGTGCATTTCCCTTGTCTGTTAATTTTAATCCGTTACCTCAAAAAAAAATTTTATGCTATAGCTTTCTAAATTAAGTTTGGAGGTATTAATATTTTTGGTGAAAATTATAACCCCCCTCCTTTATGCACAGATCTGCTATATATATTACCGATTTTATAGTTGTCAATATTACAGATCATCACTGCTCAGGCCATGTTCAGTTATTACACATATGTCTGCATTTACATCTTTAAATAGAACACTTAGTGGCAGTAGCTTGGAGCATAGATACTGAATGTTCAATGTAGGACACTGAGTATATTACAAAAATTACCCTTGTGATGAATAAGTGAAGATGGCTGAGTCGCTTCTTTTGTTACTGTGTCTGTAACATTTAGACTAGCATCCACCCTATCCAAGATTAGTTTCCCTTTTGGCTGTAAGATATTACCTCATTCAGCAATTTCCAAATGCAAATGAACTTCTACGGTTTAAATGAACGCCATCCCAGCCAAAGTGTTGATTATTCAGCCAAAAGTTGCCATTCACAAATGTACAGTCCTTTTCATTACAGAGCCAGTTTAACTCACTGTTCATCCTGGCTATGCATCTAACAGTAACGTCATGCTTCTGTAATACACCACTTATCACCAACTTTACACGTGGAATTTCACTTTTTATGTGATGCACTATGTCATTACAGTCTCCTATTATTTCTTCGGCACAAACACCCTTGGCAATGTTGTTGGTTCCTATGTGTACAACCATGACTTCCGGATCCAGTTTCTTCAGGTCCATCTGTTCTATATCATATAGAAGTGCCAAATCAGTGATCCAAACATTGTCAGTCAGTTTGGTTATTGTTGCACTCTGGAAGAAAAAGATTAGGTGTATTATTTGTTATCAATTATTATTAGTATTATTCTCAAAGGCTTAGCTCTCAAATTCTTATACTGTACCACATTTTTAAGGAAATCACGTATAAGTTTTCTCAATTAAATAACATCTTTTAACATTTTTGCAGAACTGAGCCAACTTACTTTTGTGTAGTATGTCAAGTCTTCATATACACCATATATCTATGTTAATATGTGCCTGTGCTTGAGTGAATTTGATTTCATTAATAATTTGTGCTGCAACACTCATAACAGGTTTTAAATTTGCTGTTCGTACAACAGTGGAAATTATGAAAGTTCTCCCTTTTTCCACAAGTTAAGATTTTAATCTACCAACGAATCCTTCCATCTCACAAGCCATTGGTGGTGCTCCATCAGTTGTGACAGGTACTAATTTTTACCAGTCCAAATTTATTTTCTTTTTGGGTGAATGCATGAGGAAGCAATTCAAACTTAAGCTCATTAAGTTTGGCATTGATGACAATGGATGTGCAAACTGATGCATTGTCTTGGTGGAACAAAACTTTCTTTTTGATTAAATGCAGCCATTTTTGCTTGATTTCATCACTCAAGCACTGCAACAAGTTCTCAATACCTTGAGAGGTAGAACTGGAACTTAAAAATTCAATGCAATGGCAGTTTGTCACAATAGCGCAGTGGTTAGAGCGTCCGCCTGGTAAGCGGAAGGTCTGTGGTTCAAATCCCAGTTGTGGTATTGAATTTTTAAGTTCCAGTTCTACCTCTCAAACATTGACCACACACTGTTTGTGTGTTTAAAAACACCAACAGTAAGTTTGTTGGCATAAATAAATAATAACTACCATTCTGAAGGTTATTTAATCCTGGGATATAAAGTACTTACAATAGTAAGTCACCATTGGGGTAATTTGTCTCTGACATGAGACTGCCTTTGTGGTTTACCAGGAGAAATACGAACTGGTTTGAGAATTTAATGCCATTCTGGCAGTTTGTCACAATAGCTCAGTGGTTAGAGCGTCCGCCCGTTAAGCGGAAGGTCTGTAATTCAAATCCCAGTTGTGGCATTGAATTTTTAAGTTCCAGTTCTACCTCTCAAACATTGACCACACACGGTTTGTGTGTTTAAAAACACCAACAGTAAGTTTGTTGTCATAAATAAATAATAATTACCATT
Organism: Tenodera sinensis; assembly: GCA_030765045.1. Taxonomy (NCBI): domain Eukaryota; kingdom Metazoa; phylum Arthropoda; class Insecta; order Mantodea; family Mantidae; genus Tenodera; species Tenodera sinensis. The sequence continues at coordinate 151,708,222 of CM060961.1, read as the reverse complement.
CTGAAGGTTATTTAATCCTGGGATATAAAGTACTTACAATAGTAAGTCACCATTGGGGTAATTTGTCTCTGATGTGAGACTGCCTTTGTGGTTTACCAGGAGAAATACGAACTGGTTTGAGAATTTAATGCCATTCTGGCAGTTTGTCACAATAGCTCAGTGGTTAGAGCGTCCGCTCGGCAAGCGGAAGGTCTGTGGTTCAAATCCCAGTTGTGGCATTGAATTTTTAAGTTCCAGTTCTACCTCTCAAACATTGCCCACACATGGTTTGTGTGTTTAAAAACACCAACAGTAAGTTTGTTGGCATAAATAAATAATTACCATTCTCAATACCTTGTCATTGATTGCTTTTCCTTTTTTAAGATAATCAATGAAAATTATCCAAATGGATCCCAAAAAGCTGACCCCTTAACCTTGTCTGCAGATAGAACTGTCTTCGCCTTCTTTGGAGCCAGTTCTCCCCTTTCATTCTACTCTTTCGACAGCTCCTTTATCTCAGGTGTGAAGTGATGAACCCATGTTTCATCCATGGTTTTGAATTGATGCAAAAACTCAGCTTTATTGCAGCAAAACATTGCTAAACACTCAACTGAAACATCCTTACAATGCTGTTTTTGTTCCATTGGGAGCAAACATGGCACCCATCTTGCACACAGCATTAATTTTCAGTCAGCGTGTAATGTACAGCATTTTTTGAAATACCTGCAATGTCTGCTAGCACTTTCAGTCGACAGTCATCCAGTAACATTTTGTGGATGTTCTTTACAATTCCTACATCACCTCATTTGGTGAACCACTGCATTTTTTGTTTTGGCAGCTCGTACAACCTCGCTTCAACTCTGCCACCCAATATTTTAAACAAAGAAGCAGACTGCCCCAAAAAAGAATCTTAGCTCAGCTTTAATATTGGTTGAACTAAGCCCTTTCAAATGAAAGTATTGTATCACATAACAATGACCAGTTTTATCCATTTTTACAAATTTGCTGGGAGCGTAAAATATTGATGGCTGCCAAACAAATACTAAACAATGTAGCATCATCAAACTTCAAGCTTAAGTTTTATAAGGTTGGTACTCTCTACCATAGTCATTTATTTGAAACAACTGCTATCTATGTGTCAGATCAGATACTCCTGAGACAGCCCTTGATGTTGCGGGTCAAGAGAAAGCTGTATCAGGCTCAAAAAACTGGAACAGATGGATATGTACTATAATTCTAATTATTAGGGCTCGAATGTTTAAGTAAATGGATATTTTGTTTGCATCCCAATACGAACTTAAAACTGAGTTTAATATTCTGTATATTCACATGAGAGCAAATATTTTAGGTTTAATTGCACATATAAACACATTTTCTGATTTTTTATGTAAATAAATATTTTCGGGTCTTCACATAAAATACACAAAAGTTGCGTAAATGTAACTTCCTTTTATTTATTTATTTATTTTTTTTTCATATGTTTACATGAAGTCACATAAAACCAGCAGCAGAATTATTTTTAACAAGTCACATCCAACTTTTGTAATGCTCAATTACATAGGCCAGATGTCTCAGTATGTTATTCATCACTGGAAGAGCTGATATGTCAGCTATAGTATCCCTTCAGTTGGAAGAAAACAAACACCCTGGTTTCTCAAGCTACATAAGCCTTCAAGACAAGAATGGGGAATTCTTCCACTGCCATGTGCTTGATTATGCATCTGTTACCACTTCACAGCTCTCTAGTCTATACACTGATACTTGTAGGTGCCATTAAACTGTATAGTGAATTAATCATTTGTGAATCTGCAAAGTTTAAACAACTTTTAAGTTGAATATTACAAATAGAAGCACTAATAATAGTGCAGTATTCTTCATTTTTGAGGTCATTTTGAGTCACTTTTTTACACTCACTTTCACTTCAGTTGTTTAAAAAAACAGGAAACGTTTTCAAGACCGTTCTGTCCCATCATCAGCCATTGGGTGACTTTTTAGTTACTAATAACTGCTTCTCGGGTAATCAGTTGCATCAAATCTATAAAACTCAAGCTTTCGGCCATTTTACATTCGATGGCCTTCATCAGGAACTAATTTGTAGAAATAGTTCATAACATGAAAGGAAATTTGACCAAAGTCTGATCATCATTTAAGCATACAACACTTGGTGTATCACAGGGCTCGAAGCTGGGGCCATGCTTATTCACTCTGTACATAAATTCTTTATTTGAAAAGATATGCAAAGCAGGAGAATAGCTATTGGATATGCAGATGACACTACAATAGTTATAACTGCAAATACAGAGGCAGAAGTGCAGAACAAAGCAAACACAGTATTAGAGATGGCAAAAACACATTTAGCAGAACTAGGAATGACATTAAACATAAACAAAACTGACTGGATGCAGATTAGATTAAGCAATAGAACTTTTAAGGGCGCTGATGACCACGAAGTTGAGTGCCCTTAAACCCACAAACCAACCAATCTGCAATCACTCACCTCGCAGAAAAATATTCCAAGTCCCCGCGTATGCACAATAGAAGGTTGGAGAACTTGAACTCTCCCTTTCACACTCATTCTTCTGAGTGTTGGAAGTTAAAATGAAGCCGTGAATTTTATGGAAATATCACTTTTCTTATACAAGGGTCTCTAGACATACAAAGGGTGGAGAAAGTCACCTGAGTGTACACCAAAATATTTATTTACGAAGGTTCAATAAAGACTGATCACAATTTTTTTTGACAACGTTCCTTTACTCATCCTCATAATTTTGATGGTCCTTCTCAAAATAGTCTCCCATGAATGTGATGCACTTGTCCCAGCGTTTCTGCCGGTCTTCAAAAACATGCTGGAAACCATTTTTTGAGAGATCCTTCAAAATCGCCTCCGCAGCCTTCACCACTGCTTCTGATGATGGATAATGCCTCACACGAAGGCGTCTCTTCAAGTTAGGGAATAGAAACAAGTCACATGGGGCTAAATCCGGACTATAGGGAGGGTGAGGGGTGCACTTCACGTTGATTTTTGCAAGATATTCAGCAACAACATTGGCAATATGCGGCCGTGCATTATTGTGGTGCACCATCCAGCCTGCTTCACGGAAATGTGGTCTTTTGCGCCTGATATGCACTTGCAATGTTTTCAGGACATCCCTGTAGTATTGTCCAGTTACTTATGTGTGTGCAGGTACAACATGCGGATAAACCAGTCCATGAATATCAAAGAATGAGATGACCATAACTTTCCCAGAAGAAGCAACCACTTTTGCTTTTTGGGTGGTTGGTGATGAAGATTTCCACACTGTTTGCTCTCAGGATCAAAATGATGTAGCCAAGTTTCATCAGCATTGCTTACGTTTGAAAGAAACTCCTGATCTCCCTCTAACATCAACTTTAACTGCATGCAGACTTGCATGCGAATATCCTTTTGTTCGGGAATCAACAGTCTTAGAACCCATCGCGCACAAACACGTCTCATGTGTAATGTTTCTGTCACCAACGTGTGGGTGGCACCCAATGAAATGTTCAGTACCTATTTCAGAAAGTGATCTTAGGGTAATTCATCGATCCTCTCTCACAATGGCAGCAGCAGTGTTGATGTTTTCTTCTGTAAGAGCAGTAACTGGAGCAATGGGTCCACCTTTCTCTGAAATTGATTGTCTCCGCTCTTTAAACATTTTGAACCACCTTCGAGCTGTGCTGTAGGGAAGAACAGACTCCTATAACATTGTATAGGCCTCAACTGAAGATTTGTTAGGGCGAAATACGTGTTTTGAAATTCCCTAAATACATAAGTGTCAGCAGACTTTTTTCCAGGGGGGGGGGGGGGGGGCGGCCACATGTTGGAAATTTGCAATTATATAATGTAATATCATTATTTTATTGTCAAAATTTCTAATATTTATTGCAGATAACCATATTAATTTGTGCTAATTAAAAATTGTTCTTTACATCAAAATTAAAATAATAGTTTAATAGTCAGTAACTGGCTGCACATTAAGTTCACCAACTTCCAAGGGGGGGCCGCGGCCCCCTCCTTGCCCTCGTTTCGCGACGCCCATGCCTGAATATATAAAAAAAGGCACGTTTTGGAAAGGGTCTGTGTGTGTGAGAGGTGTGACTATTTTGAATACTCGCCTAACAAACAGTGGTTTTCATTAGTATAAAGTTTTGTATAAGGTCTTTTCGTTTGTCATATACTGTTCACAAACACACGCGCGCGCACTCACACACAATTTAAATGTAATATTTGGTTTCGGGTTGGCTTATCATACACATGTTTAATTATCCGCATAACACTGAAAAAAAAATTACAAGTAAAATGTCGGTGCTGATTTTATATGCGTAAATACATGGGGGATTTTATGAGGAATGTGATAGTTATCATCAAGGTCCGGGTATTTATCACAGGTAATTTTTGTTTGTGGTTGTTTTTTCGTGGAAAATATAAGCAAAGCACGATTTTATCAATGGTATTTAATATTATACAGTTCTCATACTCTCTCACTTGCTGTCTCACTCACTCTCATTCAAACACACAATTTAAATGCAATATTTGGTTTCGGGTCGGCTTATCATACACGTTATGTTTAATTATTCGCATAAAATTTAAAATTTTTTTATTATTAAATCTGACCTTGTATAAAGGTTTGCCATGTGACACAGAATAACTTTCATGTGTTTGAAATGAATACATAAACAGGTTAATAAAAAACAAAAAAAAAAAAAAAAAAAAAAAAAACCAAAGTTTTTGTTAGTATATGGTACAGTTAAATGATTATTTAACTTATATTGTAGTACTTTCAAATTTAAATGTTATGGTTTCCATACAAATGATTTCGGCATATTGCCACAGTGTATTTTATAGTCGTTAGGACAATGTCGTCCTGTAGCTGTTTAGGGAGCTTATATTGTTGTCTCCATTGCACAGATGATTTGGGTATTGTGCCCCTTGCTCCGAAGAATAGGCCTGTGACCACGATGTGGCTGATATTATATGAGGCACTGAAGAATGGAATTGTGGGCTCATATATTTTCTTCTTTTCACGATCCACTTCTGCTGGCTGGTCTAAGGATGTCTCAAACCTCACTGTGGGATCTAAGATCTCAGCTGTCCCTTTCTTCCTGTCGATAGCAATGACATCAATTCGATGGTTACTGCCACAGTCTGCCACACAATGTACTTCTTCGTGGACTTCTAATCCTGTGCTTCGTAAAGCATTGGCAAGCAGAGTTCTTATGGTGTTGTGACGCTTTATTCGCAGCAACTCTCCCTGAGGACAATTCCCGAGTACATGCGGTAAAGTTTCTATCTCACTGCAGTGGCTAGTACCCGTGGAGCGTCCCGGAAGTGAATGTACTGGAACCACCATAGCTGTCATCTTCAACATGTCACGCCATTCTGAGCTGGATAATCCATTACGTTTCAAAATCCAAGTGTTGGCAGCAGGAACTTCGCCAAAGAGTGCCACTCCTCTTCCTTTCTGAGGGTATGCACACCAGGCTTCAAACTCCTGGCCTCTTAGTTTCTCCCTAAGTTGTTTAACAGAGTTTGTGGAGGACTCCTCTGGTATATGCAACTCTGTGAGGCATCGAGTTCTTATGGCTGCAAAATTGCGAACAACGTTTACATGTTCATCGTCTAATTTTTCAAGTTTGGTGTTAATATTTAATTGTTGAAGATAAGCTTCCCAAGTTGCACGTATTATTGATAATCCCTTAAACTTTGTACTGGTGTACAGCATACTGTTCGGGGTGTCATTTGATAGTTGTAGCATTTCCTTTACAGCACTTTTGATCATTTTATCTGCTTTCTGGAGCCATACCTTTGGAATTTTCTCTATTGGAACCGACTGGAAAGGATACATCAAAGTTCGTCCAATAAACTGATTTATAACTAAGTTTTTGACTAGGCTGGAGCAAGTGAGTAGAAGTAAGCTTTTCAAGATTTAATTTTAATTTTTCTAGAACCTGTGTTTCATTAAATACTATTGTGTCCCTAAATGTTGCACCAAGGTATTTAATCGCTTCGTCCGCCCCAATGCTCATAATTGATCCAGCAGTGGTAATCAGTTCCTCCTGTAGAAGCTTTCCGTTTTTAATTATAATAGCACTGGATTTCACTGTGTTGACGTTCAGTCCAATTTCTTGAAGGTGATGGATAGCACTAGTCACAAGGGCAGATGCTGCTTGCTCGTCTTTTCCTATGATCACAAGATCGTCAGCAAAACATAGGGCTGTAAGTGGTTCGGTGTCAGGAGTTAGCTGAAAGCCATATTTTCCTGAAACGTTTCTAACTGTCAACTCGTTCAGGATGTGGTTAATGTCCCAGTTGAAGAGCAGTGGTGATATGGGATCTCCCTGCATCACTCCTCGCTTAAAGTGGATTTATCTGTATTTTCACCGTCGGTACGTATTTGAGTAGAATTTCCTGTCAGCATGTTAATTAGAAGTTTCTTGATTTGTTCAGGCAAAGCAGACTTTTCAATGGTAGCAGTGAGGTGAGCATGTCCAATACTATCAAAAGCTTTGTTAACATCAAGAAACACAATAGATGCTGATGTTTTCTTACTTTTAGCTGTTCGCAGGATTCCATCAATAATATTGAGGTTAATGAAAGTGCCAGGCATCATGATGAACCCTCGTTGGTATTGATTTAGGTTAATGTATTCTCGTACTATTTTGTCCAAGCATTTTGCAATTACCCTCCTCACTACAGAACATAGTAATCGGTCTCCAGTTCTTTAAGTTGTCCAGGTCCCCACCTTTGTGTATTAATACAGTTCTTGCTGTCTGGAGAGCGTCAGGAACTATACCCTTCTTCAGCATTCTGTTATCAATGTGAGTAATTACGTCAGCAGCAGCAGGGTGCCTAATTGCCTTTAGTAACACTCTGTCTGGACCAGGGATTGTATCTATAGCTATATATTTTATAATTGAGAAAACAAGTTCTTGAGAAAATTCTATTGGACTGTTTACATCATTGCACGTAAAAGAATCATAACTGTCCCTTACATAGTTGTTAGGGGTTTCAAATACTTGCTTATAGAAACCCTCAATGTCGTCTTTTGCCATTGGTAATTTGTAGGGCTGATTTTGTTGTAGAATTTTTCTCACAGCTTTCCTTCTTTGATAAAAGTACTCAAACTGTATACGTTCATATGTGTATTTTGCCTTTCTCCTTTCCCTGTCCCGTTTGGAAGACCTTTGTGGATTACCAGAGTTTATGTATTGGCGATTGTTATTTTTTAACTTGCCATCTCTACGGGCTTTGTAGTATTTAGATGCAGGACTCTGTGGTCCAGGTAGGAGATCAATAGCACAGTGCAAAAATTCTAGGAAACCGTAAACGTTACTCTGAAACTCCTCATTAGACATATCTTGTTTAAATATGTTAAGCCAATTCTGAAGTTCATTTTCATAAGTTTTTGCATTGTTATGTGATTTAATTTGTGAATCATCTGCATGTGCTCTGCTTTTTGAAGTTTCAGTGACATTTACAGCATCAGCTAATGTATGAGAGTGAATTTTGCTATTTAACAGGGACTCCCTGTATTCCTCTGGATGGGCTTTACTGATGTGGATTTTAAGCCCTTTATAAAGCTGGCCACAATGTGGACATTGTATTTGGGTTTGTCTCTTAACAGTTTCAACAGCATTAGCCATATACCACACATAACAGTAAACTAAAACTGCAAAACTGTCATTTTACTGAGCTAACCTCTTTATATAAAGAAAAGGTAACCAAGCAGTTTCAGTCAGAATTGTAGTTTTTTTTTTCGTGGAAAATATAAGCAAAGCACGATTTTATCAATGGCGTACATCATTATTACACCATATAATTCAGATCTCATTGGTTATATAAAGTCATATTTGCTTTTTTTTTTTATATTTGTCCTCCGGCTGACTTGCTCAAACTTTTCCAGAAATGCTTTGCTAATGTCTATGCAGAATATTGATTTCTTTTTCATGTTATCAGTTTTGGTAAAGTTATTTGGCCACATTGATGCAATAAACATAGCTTTGCAGGAAAAATCTCTACACTTTGGGCAAGCCAACAGGATTATATCAACACTTTCTGCCACTATTATGTCTTTTAGAAATAATTTCCAATCATTTTGGAATTAAGCAACTGAAAAGTGCAAAGAAATGGATATTGATTCCCCTGAGCTACCTAGAAAAAGAAACATTCTGAAGAGTTACGATGAAACAAGTCATCCATCTCTAGATACATTTTCTGAAGTTTGTGATACATATAAAGTGATTTACAATCAAATAATGAACTCATCTCTCAGTGTTTTAGATTCTCGCTTGTCTCACTTTTGCATTTATAAGCAAAACTGTGTGTTTTAGCAAGATCTACATTTTTTTGTATAGTAAGAGTTGGTGTATTTCTTGCGGTTTACCAATTACACAAAAGTCATCCAGAGTAAGCAAGACAACATGGGCTATGCCCACAAAATTCAAAACATACATTTCATTTGTCATAAAATATCTTAAACACATAGCATTTTAATTAAAGTCGTTAGAGTCATTTTCGAGCAAATCAGAATGTTTGAAAGGTGTTCCATGTTCAAGGGTAGTTTAGGGTGGAGGAATTTTCTTCAAAATCTTAGTGTTGCATGCTTGAAAGGCATTAAACTTAAATAGCAAGTTTGGTCTTTAATCGGCTTTTCGCTTTTGAGTTATGCTGCCCACAGTCTGACAGACACACGGACACACAAACACACAAAGAACTTCTTCTAAAAGAGCTTTTTTGGATTCAGGGGGCCTCCAAATATATATTTCTGGTGAATTCTTGACCGAATTTTTCGGTGGAATACAATACTTCCTCGTAGAGAAAGTAAAAATGTATATCTCATCAAGGTACACCATATTTGAGAGGTCACCCGTTTGCGAGACATTCCTTGATATAGATTCTTTAAACCCATCTGTGCTTCTTCATCGCTTGTGTAAGAGATAGCCATCTTTCTCTACTACGTATAGTAGAGGAAGTATTGTATTCCGCCCAATAATTTGATGTCGAGATTTCACCGCAAATATATTTTGAGGCCCCACGAATATAAAAAAATATTTTTAGAAAAAGGTCCTTGCATGTGTGTGTGTGTGTGTGTGTGTGTGTGTGTGTGTGTGTGTGTGTGTGTCTGTGTGTGTCTGTCTGTATGACAGTCTGTGGACAGCATAATTAAAAAACGTAAAGTCGTTTAAAAACCGAAGTTAGTATTTAAGTTTAATGTCTTTCTAGGATACGACACAAAGATTTTGAAGAAAATTACTCCACTCTCTGCATGGAAAATTTTTCGAAAATTTTGATGTTCTTGAAAGTGACTATTTTGATTAAAATGTCATGTGTTTGAGATATTTTTATGCCAAATGAAATGTATATATTGAATTTTCTGGCTATAGCCCACGAAGTCCTATTTACTCTGGATGACTTGCATAAATGGTAAACCGTAAGAGATAGACTAAATCTTACTCTACAAAAAAATGTATATTTTGCTAAAACACACAATTTATGTCTCAATAATTTTTCGTAGAGTGAACCATTTCAGAGATATTCCTCGTTATTTACTAAGTTTTGGAGAACTTATACTTGTGTCAGATGGAACACCGCTATTCATTTTTTAGGTTAACAGTACAAAGAGAACAGAATTTGAAAGCTTTAAAAGATTTGACTATCGCTCAAAGTCTACTACTTCCCACATTCCTCTTGCACCTTGAGATGCAAGGAAAATCTCATAAAATACTTTTTGTTATTAATTAAGTAAATGTATATGAGTGTGATGAGACGTAGTTAAGGAAAATGTAAATAGGGATTTTTATGTATGTCATTGTAGATGTAATTGTTATGGTATTTATACGTTTTGAACATTTGAAATATAGGAGTTCCTGTTAAAACACTATCGGGCACCCCCTTCCTGACGAAAGGTATAGATTTGAAGGTGGGGATGGATTAGCCAATGAAAATCCAGGATTTTCAAAACGAAATGTCGAGGCGCGTATCGTTGCGGGCACTATTTGCGTTTCCAGTTCGTGTTCTTTGATTTTAGCTTTGCGGTAGCTAATAAAGCGATCAATTTGTAAGGAACTGGAAAGCCGACCTTCGGCGGTAGTTTGACACATAAATAAAGTGGACGCTTTGTAAGAAACTGGAAAGTCGACTTTCGGCCGAACTACTCGTATAAGATGGTCTGTTAAGGCAATGTATCTATGAAAATTAAAAAATCCAGTGTTCTTCTGATTGCTTTGAATTTTTTCCCACTCACTCATAATATAAAATAAATAGTATACACAAAATGTTAATGTCATATGTCAAACCATTTTATATTATTAATATATTAATAATTAATCACTTTTTGATATGATCATATGAAATGACCTTTGAACCCTACAGTTTATTGCATCGCTTCTAAATTTTTAATTTGAGCTCAGTATACAAATATAAAGAAATTGTTATACCAAAATTACTTTTACTTAATTAGTTTAAGAGAAAAAAAAGTTTTGTAAAAATTTATCAATATTTTCATGAGTTATGAAAAACATTTAATTTAATTTCAATTATTTAATACCTTTTAACTAGTACACGACAAATTTTAATGCTTTAATCTCTAAAGATCTGGAAATTTCAAGCTAATAAGTTATAAACAAGGGTCCAAGGGGCATTTTGAATAGTGAAAAATGCTGAAAAGGAAAATAATTAAGAAAAATGAATTTTAAAGTTTAAGAGTATGCTTTTGTAAATCCAATCAACTTAACATTCCCCAGCACCATATGTGGGGACCCTTTGTTGCTTTCTTCTTGGCCTCAGTAGCGGTTTTTGAGAATTTTAAGTTTACTTAATATGAAAACTTACCTTTCGCTTTCGCATTGCTCGCAACATTTAAAGATGTATTGTTCTTAGCCAACTTCTACAGTATGTACTTTCACTAGCTTATACACAAAATACATAAAATATCTATTTGTTACGGCTTTACTATAGACTAACGAACAACTTATAACGTATTAACTACTTAAACAATGTCAAATATATAACTGAAACACTGAAATAACCTGGAAAGATGACAGAATTACAGAACACTGACGGCATTTCCGTGTTCAGGAGCAAAACATCAAATTCGCGACATTTCAGTTTGATATATCGAATTCATTTCAGCACAGCCAACTCACAACCTTTCTGAAGCAAAATTCCCTTCAAAATACCAAAATCAAAGCCAGGGAAAACGAAAAATGCATTTCAAAGCTTTAGCGGCGAAGTTTAGCGAGGAACGCTCACCGCACTGGACATTTAAATGCCCTCCTGGAGCTCTAAAGCTGGCTGTTTTTGAGACAACTAAAGTGTGCCGTTAAAGTACAAAGTACTGTGTGCCCACGACAAGAAGGCTAGAGGGGAATGAAGGGCAGAGGGGGCTTCAATTGTTTATCTGCTCCGGTAGCGTATCTGTTTACTAGGAAATGAGTGCATGAGAATGCATATGAGTCACCCGCGTTGCCAGATCTAATGCGCTTTGCAGTATTAGGTGCAGGTGCAGAGATTTTTTAGTGTTATGCATTATTTGGCTCTCGCGCTACGGCGCTACAGTTATATACTCGTATTTTGTTAGTTTTATTCTTGGCTTAATATTTACATATGGCTGCAGTTCGAAAGAAGGGACGAAGTATTCACAATGAAGCAAGGGAGGTAATTAGAAAAGTGATAGAGGTATGTGACGAAGAAGCGAAATCAGGACAACTGAAATGTTTATTATCACAAAGAAATTTACGTGTGGCAAATTATTGTGGGATATAGTAACATAGTGTAACAAGAATAAGAAGAGGTGTTAAAGCTGGTGAAAAATCACTTCATACTCGGGAAAAAGAGACCAAAGGCCGAGGAATGCAAATTTCATTGTGATGACTTTGATAGAACAGTAATTAAAAACGTAATTCGAGACTTTTATTTGGTTAAAAAAACAAGTGCCCACTGTACCGAAGCTACTTGCAGCAATTAGGGAAAAAATAAATTTTCCTTGGGGAAGAGAAACTCTGCGGAAGCTATTGCAGGATATGGGTTTCAAGTGGAAGCGATGTGGAAGTAAGAGAAAATTACTTATTGAACGTCCAGATATAGTTAACTGGAGAGCTAAATTCCTAAGAGCTATAAATGGATACAGAGATGCTGGGAGAAATATCATTTACATTGATGAGTCCTGGGTGGACAATAATTTGACATTTGGGAAGTGCTGGCAGAGTGATGATATCTACGGGATTACGACAAGCACTAGCTCTTCGAACCGCCTGATTCTTGTAAATGCAGGCAGCAAAGAAGGTTTCATACCCGGAGCTTCTTTGATATTCAAAGCTGGACTTGCTAGCGGCGATTATCATGGCCAAATGAATGGAGAAAATTTCCAGAAATGGTTGGAGGAGAAACTGTTACCTAATATACCCTGCAATAGTGTCATCGTGCTTGATAATGCTCCATACCACAGTGTACAAGAAAATAAGCCTCCGTCGAAAGATGTTGTAAAGCAAGAAATGGTACAATGGTTGGAAAACAACATTTCATATGCTGCTGCAATGCGAAAGACCGACTTGTTTAATTTAATTCAAATACATAAACCAAAGGAAAAAATATACCATATCGACAGAATAATAGAAATGCATGGGCATACGGTTCTTAGATTACCTCCTTATATGTGCGAGTTGGACGCTATAGAATTGGCATGGACAGCAATAAAACATGTAAGAGAGAGAGAGAGCATAATGTAACCGGCGATCTACATTTAAGAAATCTACAGCAGGTGTGTGAAAGTGCAGTGAACTCCGTTACAACAGCTGATTGGGAGGGCTATGTTAGGCACGTTAAGAAACTTGAGGATGAGTTCAGGCAAAAGGATTGGCTAGTGGAAGATGCAATAGACAATTTTATTATATCACTAGGAGGTCTGACAAAGATCCAGAGAGCGGTAGTGACAGCAGCGAAGGTGACGACTTCTCCGACTCGGATCTTGCACAACAACTGGACTTCTAGGTGAGTTATGTGACAACACTGTGTATTTTAAACGAACCTAGCATCCTTATCATACTTGGAAACTAGACATAAACACCGCGCGGGAAGCAAAACATGATTACGTTACACATTCCTAAGCCTCGCCTTCTTGTGCTGGGCATACAGTATAAGCATAATACAAAAGGTAAAAATAAATTTTTTTAGCAATTTTCACCAAATTTCACCGTACATTGCCTTAAGCATGCGAGTAAGAATCAAGTAAATTGGAGGGGCACGCGCGCTTTGGAAAACAAAGAGAATTAGAACAGTCAGTAGTCTTCACATAATTGTAAGTGGCCGGAGATATAGTTCTTCCTGATCGCATTGGTCCGCGCCGTGAAGGGCAAGTGAAATAAGAGCATAGTGTTTTAACAAGAACTATAATTCACGACGTAGGATTAATGTAAAGGTAAACGACTCAATAAATTTGGGGAAACCTACTCCTGGGCAGAACTCCACAAATTGTGTTTTATTTGCTACTGATCCCATCACCTGAGATCGTCGCGCCTTTCACACAACGACAGGGTCCGTGCTACAACAACGAGCAAATGGTGGCGCTAGCCGAGGACGACCATCGAACCCAGGGCTGAACGACGAGGAGAACATTTACGGCCTACGAGGTACAAACCAGGTACTTTCTCTACCTACAATAAAATAAACAATAAGGTAATTTTCACAAATTTTATCTCAACACGAAGGAGATACAGGAATAAGAGTTTGTAAGAATGGTTAGTACAAGAGTAGAGAAAATCATGCGGGTGCATCGCGCGTGCGCGTTTCTGGGGACAGCATAATTGAAAACGAAAAGTCAGTTAAAAACCAAAGTTGGTATTTAAATTTAATGTCTCTCAAGGATGTGATACGAAGATTTTGAAGAAAATTGCCTCACCCCGAACTATCCTTTACATGGAAAACTTTTAGAAAAGTTAGATTTTCTTGAAAATGGCTAACGATTTTAATTAAAATGCCATATGTTTCGAGATATTTTTATAACAAATGATATCTATATTTTGAATTTTCTGGCTAAAGCCCGCGTAGTCGTATTTACTCTGGATGACATAACTGGTACACTCCAAGAGATAATCCAAATTTTAGTATACAAAAAATATATATTTTGCTGAAACACACAATTTATGTCTCTCTCTCTCTCTCTCTCTCTTTTTTTTTTTTTTTTTTTTTTTTTTTTTTTTTTTTTTTTGGTAGAGCGAATTATTTCGGAGATATTCCTCGTTATTTACCTAAGTTTTGGAGAACTTATACCTGTGTCAAATGGAACATCGATATTCACTTTTTATGTTAACAGTGCAAAGAGAACGGAATTTGAAAGCTTTAAAATATTTGACTATCGTTCAAAGCCTACTTATTCCCATATTTATTTTGCACCTACAAGAAAATAAACAATAAGGTAATTTTCCCAACTTTGTCTCAACTAACACGAAGGGGATACAGGAATAAGGGTTTGTAAGAATGGTTAGCACAAGAGTAGAGAGAGTCCTGTGAGTGCAACACATCAAATTTTTGTATTGTTGCTCCTCTTGGTGACGCAATGGACAACTCTTTGACTAGATCAGCTGCATCTCTCTCCAGACCGTTGAAATCTGCCCTTCACTGCCTGTGAAATTTCTGTTGGGCTTTTATAATCCAATAGTTATTTCATCTGTCTCCTTTGACTTCTAATCCTACCCTGCTCAAATTCTGCAGTTGACACATTTACTTTATATGAGGAAATTGGAATCTTGTGCTGCACTGGCTCTGCCCTCGAGAAAGTTATCACGAAAGCCCGGATTTTTATGTAATATCAAGGTGCGAAACATGTACATATTTATGTAACAAAAACATCAAAATATGTAATATCGAGAGAGTATGTAAAATTATGTAATCTAAATGCTAAGATTACCACCTCAAATCTAAATGCAGACTGCAAATTATCCAGAATTTTGTAATTTGATGGGTCTGTAAGTACTACATAAATTAATTACAATGAGTTAAAATTTACTAAATATAGAATTAATTATAGGGAAAATGTCTTCTTTTATGCAGAATTTTCCTAAATTACCAAGCAGGTAATTACGAAATAAAAAATATGTGTTTTGTATTATGTTTGTTAAAATTACTCATTTCACACAATTATTTACTTACATTTTATACGGTAAAGCAATGTTAAAATACCGAACCAATTTATTAATGAGTGAAACAATCAATTCAAAATAATTAACGTTCATAATGTGGATGCACTTTCAGTTTTCTATCTCTTGACATACAATGAACAACCAGCCATTTTCATTTGGGGTCTTTTGCTTCTTTCAACGTACAGTGAATAACCATATTTCCATATTTTCAGGGGTCATTGTTTGCCTCCCTACGGATAAAACGTTCTTATAAGCAGGGAAGCTTCTCCCCACGTCACACGAAGTAACAGGAGCATATTTTAGCATAGGAATCTGATTTGCAGAGAAATGTTTTGGTAAATCGACTGTAACCATTTAGCACTTTAGACACAGGCACAAGCGTAGAGCACCCTGGATTCCTGTTTAGCAAGCTTTGAATTTTTCACCTATCTTCCTTCCTGCAACTACACTAAGTTTCTGTGATGCACGTTCCATTAAATTCATAGATTCGTGAAGAAGGAAACCTGATGTTTCCAACTGCTTGATGGTACTAGACAACCAGCCGAAGTTACTTTTGATGTAAGCACAGGAGCTTGCCACTTTCGCATCTTTAAAGATGTCCTGAGATTCACGTATGGAAACAGCTACTTCTGAAGAGAACATGTTCACCACTGACTGGACTCCTTCAAAATGTTCACAGTAGAAGTTCACAGTCTCTATCTTGTAAGTACTGGCTCAGGAGGCAAATGGACATGTTGGAGATGGTTTTTATAGCACTTAGTTCTGTGCTGTGCTTTCACAAAGATATCAACTTATTCACAGAGAAAATTACGTTTTACTACTTAAGCAACACGTTGCAATGCATGGGCCAAGCAGGTATATTCGGGTAGAAAACCTTAAGGGTAGTAGCAGCTTTAATCATGTACGCTGCGGCATCTGAATACATAATTAAAACCTTTTCCTCACATACACGCCCTATGGCCACAGAATCTTCATCCCATCACTTACGAATCTTGCAATTGTAGAATGATTTGTTTGTTCTAACACCTTGCAACAGATCAGAAATGTTGTTGGACTTTCGGAACCTAGTTGTCCTAGGACTAAGTTTGCTACGTACCGACCCATGTCATCAGGAGTTTCATCGACGGCAAACCAAATATAGGAGTCTCCAATTTCATTCCGTATATGACCAGCTACTTCTCCATAACACACATGAAGATGCGCTTTCCTCAGAGCAGATTCGTCGGGAATAACTTTCTTGCAACATTTTTTCTAGAAAGGAGCAAAGTTGAGGAATTTGAAGTTTATGCCACGGAATATTAGTTGCAACCATTGCACTGCACAAGTCTTTAAAAAATCACTTCCGGACGGTTCCTGTTGCATTTGTGCCAACAGAACTTGCTTTCTAGAAGAGGGATTTGTTGCGTATGTGAAGAGCACTTTTGATATCTTCTTACAATTAAGATTTTATGGAACAGCCAATTCTTTTACCTCATGCTTGACAGACTATTACTTTTCCGTCGGTTGTAAAGGCGCTATCTAATTTCACTCATGAATTCAACTTGCAGGACAGCGAGGACGCAACTTGTGCCATTTTACTAAGACTTGCAAGAAACTAACTGCAGTATTATCGCCTCGCTATATTGATGGTTGTCCAGCGGCTCACTTTGTTTCCTCGCAGCTATTATCTTACAAGATGTCGACTGCCGCGACAATGGTAACAATCAATTTCTCCAGTCCTTGTAAAATGCCCAAAGCGCTACGAGGAACGTGTCACCGGCGGCCAATATTGTCGAGCGGCACCTGCTTTGATATAAACGGACAACAATCAGAACGAGGCAGATAGATTTTTGTCGCTTTCAACAAAACTTGTGAAAACAGTAGTTTACAATATTTTTTAAAAATAATAAAATTGTAACGAAACCCAGAAAATATATACGTTTTATGTAACATCGTCAAAATATGTAGAAATGTGCAAAATATGTAAAAAAAAGTAAAATAAAAATTTGTAAGGGGGTCCCAAATGACGTAATTCACCAACATTTTTACTTCTCATTGAAATATTATGCAGAATTTTAAACATGTAATTATATAAAAATCCGGGCTCTAGTTATCAGAAACTCAAGCCAATTATTATTGTTTTCTATAAACCTGATGTACCTTCTATTGCACTTGGACCAACGGACCTTTACCTTACAGCAGAACAAGTGTAATGTGTTTTTAATACTAACACACAAAGCTTCAGTTGGATTTTTAATACTGGTTTTCTTTAGAACTTAATTAAAAAGAATATCCTCTTTGTTCTTGTTGCATTTGTGCCAAGCGGCAAAAACATCTCTTCGAGAAATCGTGCCCACGCAAGTGATAAAAGAACGAATAGCTCAAAATGGAGCACACGGAGCAGCGAAACCTGTTGCACGTATATATGTTCTTGAGACATGTAGAAATAATATACACAAATTCCATAGATAGTATTTTCTTAATTAAAACATTTTGTTTGTTTAAGGACGCTGTCAATTGCCAGGATGACATCAGCGTCGCCGTGTGCCGGAATTTCGTACCGTAGGAGTTCTATTGCCAGTAGATCTACTAACATGAAGCTGTCGTTTTTAAGCATGCTTTAAAATCATCGGACTGTGCCGGATTTGAATCCACGACCTTGGGATCAGTAGACCAGCTTCTAACAGATTGAGCCACCCAGATCGGCAGATAGTATTTTATAACCATTTTTTAAACTCTAAGTAAATAAAACTAGAAATGTAAATGCAAAACACGGAGTAATATTTAAAACAGCACACACGTAAATTTTGCCATTATATGTGGTGTATACGTTTAGTTTCAACACCCATAGCTATAGCACACAATAAATATCACCACAGTTAAAACCATTTTTTTTGCGTCAAACTTATGTTTGTTAATGCTGTTTGGCAGTGGTTCGGAGTTACTAATAACTTAAGATACTATTATTTACGGCAAGATATGAACCAGATGCCTTGCTCAAAATGCTTAAGACAAGCGCTACAAAATGCTTTAGGGTGTCTACAGTAAAATACCAGACCATCATATTGCTACCTTAAAAAGATAAGTTAAAGTGATTTTTTTTAATTTTGGCCTCCTAGATTGGAAAATCCCACTTTGCGCGTTAGTAGGTGAGCAAGACACGCAAAAGTGATACGTAAAAGTAGTTGCTATGCCAGAGTATCAGAGAGCGGAAGGTATGACGCATAATATAAACTTTGGTATGATGTCATATTCAGTTGAGATAAGAAGTCCACGATAGGGTTTATACTTATTTATATTTGTTTGCCTATCGCTTGGCTGCATAGCTCGATATCTGTATCAAGAAACTTGGGTCCTCCCCAAGGATAATCTGTGGTCCTTCCTATCTCCCCGGGAATTAACCATGAATATAGGAAAAACACATTGTCATGTTATGAAGTATTAAATATTGCACGAACTTAACAAAATCAATGTATGCCTTATTCTACATTCCCATGTTATGGGGGCCCAATAAGTCGCAAGCAGGCCAGTCGTAAAACATTGTTGCCGTATCAAAGTAAAACTGGGCCAATTCGCTAGTTTTCCTTAATCTGGCAACACTGAATTAACAGAACACGGGATATTTCAGAAATAAAATTACAAAATTGTTTTTAAATATCGAATATCATTGGCTGGATGGAAAATATGTTCAAGAAAGACAACCGGTTTGGAGCGTCATTTAGGTGCAGTTGGTTAACCTGTAAAACCTGTATGGTGTGCTGCCATATTGCTACATTTATAGGTGTTGCCCTTGCAGAAATTTTGGCGGTGGCGGTCTTGTTGCTCATTGGTTATGGTGTGTGACAAGAAGTGTTAAACCGCGTGTTGAAGATTTCTAATAGGTGTTGTGCACAGTGATGTGTGACGGCCATGATACTCATGCTGTAGTTAAACGGCATGGCTCGAACATTCGGAATGTTGAATCTTGATTTTATTGAACTTTTAGAAGTTTTAACGTAGACAGTAAAAACCTAAATCACAAGATGGACAAACAAAAGAGATTGAAGGAAGCTGTCCAAGAACTGTGTAAAGCAGGTGAGAAGTACAAGAGGGCCTACAGCAGATTCTTGAAGGTTGGTATATTTATTAGCATACATTATTAATATTTGTGTGCTGGACTTTTTTGCTTGGTTTGGTACCCTATTCTCAGTTTGGGCTGTATGTTTATTGAGTGAGTAGAAGAATCAATGGAGGTAGCGGCATGTGCCAAATCATAACCTCTAGGATTGCGTTTGCGTGATATAAGGGTCCGTCAGGAATACTTATGCTAGGGAATTCTAGGTAGTTGGAAAATTATCCTGACTTAAAAAGTAGTAGTTTAAGAACATACTGGTGCCTTGTCAAAGCCCGCCGAAGTCGTGTGGGTCCCGCACATTCGCTTTTGAGCTACCTTACTTACATAGCTTTATTTCAAATAAATAAGTCTATAACTACGTATATAACGGTAACTACCATATCCTGAGTGTGAATTGGATGTGTTACTACAAGTTATGCAATAGAGAAGTGGTTAAAACTGTCGGAGAACGTCGTCACATATAATGAATGCTACATGTGCGCAAATAACTTGTGGATTCTGGATGGCGACATGCAACCATAAGAGCTGTATTTCAAGCATATGCATTTTTAACCGGATTATAAGTAAAAAATGCCGTATCCTGATAGTGAATTATTGTTAATTACGTGTATACTACAAATACTGGTAGTGGAACTGCATGGTCCCCAAATATTGCACCTCACTTCGGAAGGAACAAACATCCACATGAGGTACAAGGGATGGAGTGGGGTAAATAAGTTCACAGCAGTGCATTACTGCTAATAAGAATATTGATTCATTTCTTATGAATATTTTGTTATAAAGTTACCAGTGATAGAGCATATTTATTTATATCTTAAAAGGAAGAAATTTAGAACAATGCACATCAATTATTTGGTAAACTGGTCATTATTTTACTATTCTCATGTTATAGTGTCCATAAATTATTGATTTATTTTAAAGGATGGGGATGCAGAAAGGGTAATTTGCACCCTAAATCACTAAATGTTTAGATGACAAAACAAACAGGCATAACGAAAAATATGCACTACAATTATGTCATTAAGCCATTGCAGGAAGAACCTATCAGATAAAGTACTTTCTGCTCACTAGAACAAGGGTAGCTAGAGGAACTTGTAAAATGTAAACATCCCCATCTTCATGCACACTTGTAATGCATATGAACTACACTCATACAAATACAATAGTAGCAATCAGATCATGAAGGCAGTTTTATTCGACAAGCGTGAGAAATGATGTATGTCATAGACTTTTGCAACTGAAAATGTCTTGGTGTGGGAGAGTGATCTGCCTCCTTTTCAGGAGGTCCCAAGCTCGAATCTGTTAGGGTGAATTAACTGGTTAACACTTTTTCCAGAGTTTTCCCTTGTCCTGAGAAGCCAAATTTTGGGTAACTAAGCTCTATGTACCTCTGGTGTATTTGAGCATAATTTCACCTACTATGCCATTTCAATTGGGAGCATCCTTGAGCATACCCAGGCCGGTAACCAATCGGAGTGCTGCATAACTCAAAAACGAAAAGTTGGTTAAAAACCAAACTGGGTATTTAAGTTTAATGTCTTTCAAGGATGCGACATGAAGATTTTGAAGAAAATTGCTTCACCCTAAACTACCCTTTACATGGAAAATTGTTCGAAAATTAGATTTTTTTGAAAATGCCTTACGATTTTGATTACAATGCAATATGCTTGAGATATTTTTATGACAAAGGAAATGTATATGTTGAATTTTCTGGCTATAGCCCATGAAGTCCTATTTACTCTGGATGACTTTTGCATAACTGGTAAACCATAAGAGATAGACCAAATCTTACTACACAAAAAGTGTAGATCTTGCTAAAATATACAATTTATGTCTAAATAATTTTTTTTTTTTGTAGAATGAGTCATTTCGGAGTTATGCCTTGTTATTTGTGCAAGTTTTGGAGAACTTGTACTTCTGTCAAATGGAACATTGTTATTCTTTTTTTTTATAGGTTAACCGTGCAGATAGAACAGAATTTGAAAGCTTTTCAAGATTTGACTATCGCTCAAAGCCTTACTGTATTCCTATATCCCCCTTGCACCTACAAGGAAATACGATAATGTCTACAAATCTTTATCTTTACTAACACAAAGAATAGAATGGTTAGTACAAGAGTGTAGAAAGTTATGCGAGTGCAACGTGTCAGATTTTTAACATTTTATTTTTGGACTTTTGTCCAAAGAAAGCTGGTTAAGTAATAGACGAGGAAACGAATGAACTAGCCAACCATATTGTAAGCATGACACCACAATTTTTGGAACATAATTACATAAAGAGAAATAAAACAAAAACATACCAAGAACAACGGGAAGCTATAGGCATTCCTACTTTGTCCTAAATTAAGCATGCTTTAAATGGACTTGTCTGACAACTTCACCTATATTGCACAATGAGTGTCAGAGCCTCAAGTAAGCTTATTCATCATCTCTCTTTGGCATTCTGTGAAACTTTTCCCATGATAATTGTACCTGAAGATTTAGGAGGAGACAGTTATTGCGTATATGGACAGAACATTAGAACAATAGAACAACTGACTTCGTTAAAGAGGTTAATGTATAGTCTGATGGACAGAGTTCACAATTTAACAAAAGGTTTGTTGTAGAAAGCTTACGTTACTGGAAAAATGGTACTATCACAATATCACACGAAATTACTTTTCCATTTCAAATGCCAGAGGTCTGAGAATGGCATGGTGGTTCAGTCAAATGCCAAGTAAGAAAGTCCATTTTGCAAGAGAAAACTTCATAAATGCATCCTTCTTGATTGTCCGCAATACGGTCATGAGCGTCAGTCCCTTGGCCTGGGCCTTACACTGTGCTCTGTTTTAGGCAACGACGCAGTAGCTGTCAATACAGCACTGCGGTTTGTTGTCAAGATTGATTTTTGCAAGCAAGTGTAAGGTGCTTTTATCTTGGCGGATATTGACTGTTGTTTTTACTTTGGATGTTATTCTGTTTTTTTACCTTTTAAAGATTTTATCAGTTTTAGGTTTTAGAAAGTTACGTTTTTACCAGTTGTTTAACTTTTAACTGCTTTAGCTCTCGGTTTTAGATATTTTAACTTTTTTTAGTTATTTTAACTTTCACCTTTTAGCTATTTAGGGTGAGGTTTTATTGTTCGCTTGTTTTATTCTTTGGACTTAGGGCCCTAATGACCTAGCTGTCGACGGGCCCTTAAATAATACTCACTCACTCATAAATGCAAACCAGTTTGTGCAAATAACAAAAAATGTGTTCAGTAGTAAGAGTTAACACCTGATATGCAAAAATACAGAAATGAGTT
This sequence comes from Tenodera sinensis, assembly GCA_030765045.1. Taxonomy (NCBI): domain Eukaryota; kingdom Metazoa; phylum Arthropoda; class Insecta; order Mantodea; family Mantidae; genus Tenodera; species Tenodera sinensis. Next base: position 151,685,712 of record CM060961.1, on the reverse strand, counting down.
TAGTTGATGTGTTCAGTAATGCTCAACCATATCCAGGTTTGCAAAAGTTCACTGTCTACATCTAGAAGATTCTGAACCAAAGGGCTATATGGTAACAATACAGAAATGAGTTTAGTTGATGTGTTCAGTAATGCTCAACCATATCCAGGTTTGCAAAAGTTCACTGTCTACATCTAGAAGATTCTGAACCAAAGGGCTATATGGTAACAAAACATGCTGGCAATAAGAAAAATGAAGTTAAAGTACGTCAAAATTTTCTCCATCAATGTCTTGAGATATAATACTGAAGCATGGATCTCACCCTGTGCATAATACAAAAAGCCAGAAAAAGAGCAAAATGTTTCACAGTCAAGTGCAAAGTTCATCACATAGTGGAACTGAACGTCGACACTCTTTCAAGAAAGATCTTTGAGGAGTATCACATGCTTTAATGAAGTTTAATGAGCTATGTAAAACCCATACTGATATGTAGCAGTTGTAGTCTACCTCAATCTGTTGTTAAACTAAGTAGAGAAACTAAAGTACCTAGGCATAATTATGGAGTGCAAACCGACATTTTCGGACCACATAGCATACGTTACAGAAAAAACAAGAAGACTCATCCATAGTCTCCAAAACTAACATGGAGCCTTAAACATGGAGCTTTGAAAACAATGTTTAAAGGTTCTATTCTCCCGCTGATGTTTTATGGAGTACCAAGTATGGACAAGGAATTTAATAGGATCAAATTCATCATGGTCAGAATAGCTGAAGTCTTTTGAACTACTTCCAGTGAAGCTTTATGTATTTTGTCAGGAATTAGATATGAAATTGGTGAAGCTGTTCTCTTGTACAATATTTTCAAGAAGGCAACACGATCAGCTTGAAATTGGCATCTCAGAAACACCACAATATTGGTTTCATCCTGTGTATATAGTAGAAATAAAAGATACTGTATCAAAACCACCCGACTTACAAATATTCAGACAGTAGCAAGAACGAATATGGGGTGGGAGCAGGAGTTGCCATATTGGTAAAAGAAAACCTTGTTGGTCACCAAAAATTTCATATCGTTTTATTTTCATCTTTTAATTACATAAAAAGGGACCTCAATGAATAACCTATTTACATGATACACAAATCAAATGTTTATAGAATACATCTATTATTTCAATTCATTACATTTAAAGGAACACATCATTATTTAACCTATTTACTTATTTACATAATACACATGTAAATTATTATATATTTAAAATACATTTTCAATTAAATAGTTTTAATGGTTTTCACCATTTTTGTTTGGATTATGGTTTTATTTTATTTGCTAGCTTATTAAATAATTCCCTTACCATAATTTCTACTGCATGATTGTATAGTGTTCCCTAAACAATACAGTGTTCCCTAATACTGTAGTAATCATTGTTTTTTCAAGCTATAGTTATGCATACTACAATTCTTTTGATGCCTTTTGTGTAAAATAGTTATTATACTTTCATGTATGTACACGTGGAACAGGTAAAATATTTAAGTTTTTAAGTGGGTTTCTGTGTGTTTGTCTATTGTTTATTTTACCTATTGTTCTGATGGCCTTTTTCTGTAGTTTAAATTGTTTTTCCATACCTTTTTGGGTAATATCCCCCCATAGTGTTATACCATAGCTTATATGTTAGTATATGGATGCGTGATAAACCTGTCATCATTTTGTTGTCCATTGCCCTTCTGTTTTGCCTTTATCTTTTTAGTAGTATTTTATGCTAAATGGGGTTTTCAGTTTAGATTTTTATTGATCAATTATCATTCCGAGAAAGTTTGTCCAATTTCTTTCAGATATGCTTTCACCTTCTAGGGTTAGTCTAATATCTGATTTACGGTTTATCTCAAAATTAATCAACGCTGTCTTCTTTACGTTTATTGCCATATCTACGAGTATGTTGGAGTAATATTGCTTTATGGTTCCTAAAATTTTGATTACCCTATTTTCTACCTTTTTAGCTGTCAGCCCCGTAATTATAACCATTGTCAGCATACCCAATTGCTATGCCCCCTTCTTTTCCTGTTAAATCAAATATTTCATGTACATATACTAAAAACAGAAAGGGTCCTAGTTTTGAGCCTTGTGGAGCTCCATGCTCAGTTTTAAAATCTGATTTTATATTTTGTTGATTTATATACACTACATTCAGTTTTCTAAGTAGGTCAATAATCAATTTTGTGCCAGTCCTCTTACTTCATATGTTTCTAATTTATCGATCAGTATTTTTATATTCATACAAACGCTTTTGATAGACCTGTAAAGATAGCCATTACAGCTTCACAGGCATTCAGAGCTTTTACTATATTATTATTAGCCTTTTGTACCGCTTTTATTGTGGATTTGTGCTTTTGTAAACCATATTGCTATTCCAATACAATATTTAGTTTATTTCTTCTTTCTTATTTCCCTTTTGTTTATAAATGGTCTGACAACTACATTTTTTAATCAATTTGGAAAAAATCCTTGCGTTAGTGATGCATTTGCAATGTGTGTTAGAATTTCAGCAATTTCATATTTGATATATTTCAATAGTTTGTTCGAAACGTCATCCAGGCAGACTTCTTTGATTTTAATTCATTTCATTTATTACATTTTCTTCCATCACTTTTGAAACTGCCATACTATTTAATCGACCTACTTGTTTTATTAAGTTAATAGTTTTGTTTGTGGATTGTTTTTTAAGTTAAATAGTATTGCTGTATTTAAATAGCACTCATTGAAAAGTCTGCAAATTTCCCTTGGATGTTCTGTCTTTGTCATTGTTTTGTTACTCTAAATAAACTGTGTTTTAAAGAATTCTGCTTTTTTCCCCCTAAGTGTTTACATATCTCATAGTTTACCTGTTAGGCAAGACTATACAAAATTTGCTCAGATTGCTTCTGAAGGGTGCCAGAAAAATACATAAAGGTGTCATGATGCCCTTAGGTGCTGCATTTAACAGTGCTATGGTAGAGAAAGTAAAAATACTTTGTTAGTATCTAATGAATTTTCCAGATATTTCAAAGAACAAACAGTTGCACACGATAGGAAATTGCAATGAAATTTCTTAGAAATATATTTGGCAAGAGATCTGCGAAAGAAATATTGATATGCTGGTCTAGGTACAATATAGCAAAAAAGTGTATTTACTCGTACAATCAATGTAAAGGAAGAATGTGTGAAATGAAATGAATATTTTGCATTGGAAGCTAATGCATCTTAATCTGTTGTCTTGTGAGACAGTTTTACGGTGAGATACAGGCTGATGTTATTTTGCAAAGCTATATCATTGCATACACCCATCAAAGTACTATTTGAACCTTTCAAATACTTTTATTGTTGATAATTGAATTGCTGGTGTGCAGTCCATGGCACCTCCCAGCAAAATCTGCTCACTCTAGCATTAATCAGGAAGCACTTGCCACATGCAATATGTTATCAACTATGAAATGTGTTCTTAATGAAGTTATAAAAGTATTTGTAAAAAAAAATCATACACACTTATTTCTCATATCTTTATTTTACTGTGTGAAATGGAAAGTAATGCTGAACATTTGTTGTTGCATTAGCTTTGATGCAATTGTTCTGTTTAATTGATTATAAAAGACAATTTGTATTTTAAACTTGATGGGCTTTTCAAGGTTTTCCAACAGTTATACCTGTTTAATATATGCAGCTTATTAAATTCACTGAATTGTAGTCTTCAGTGTGATGGTGTGATGGTATTGATTGTTAGAGACTAAATAGAGCCAGTTGTAAATTAAGTGTATGGTGTATCACAAATTATGTTAATCCCCCCGTCCCCTCCCCAGTGATTTCATTGAAATGATAGTGCATTGTCATCGGGTATTCTTTAAAATCTAAGAGTATCGCGAGTTCACTGGCATCAAACTTAAGGTAATATTTTCTATCCTCTAATGAAAGTTAAATGGTATGAAAAATCATACTAAATGACTGAAAATGGTTTGTCCTTCGGTCATGAGTAACTTGTGTTAACTTGAAGATAGTCAGCTTCAATAAACCTGTCACTGTTTGGCTGTATGACTTAGAGGGTCACTTGCAAAAATGATGCGCTGTTTAAGTTATTGAGCACTGTTCACTTAAAGGTTGTCTAACTTTGTGTTGCTAAATTCATGTCTCATAAGTGATTTTTAAAGCACCATCTCAAAAGTGAATGTTGCTACACCACATTTTGATGCTTTCATAATTTAGGCACAGTAGTTCCTTGAAGGAGTGAAAGTTCAATTTGGAAATTTTGACAGTCCTTTTTCTGCCAACAGTGTAGGAAGTAAAATATCTAAGCGAGTAGAAAATTTCAGGGCAACTAAAAGAGAAACTCGGAAATACTAAGAGTGGAGGTAGAAGATTACCATGTCATTGCTTTAAAAATAACCATGTAAAAATTTTAAACATTATAGTACATACTTTAGAAAATTTAAGAGTGTGATTTACAGCTGACAAAGTACTATTTTGGTTGTTGTAATATTTGTAATATGTAAAAATAATTTCAAATTACGGCAGTAGTTGCTTTATTGAACCCCAAAAATGGGATATGAATGTTGTGTGCTGCCAAAATGCAAATGTGAAAAAATTGGGGTGTCTTGTTTCATAAACTGTTCCAGTGCATTGTGTCTGATGCTCACACTAACATAAAGATCTGATTTATTGGCCTTTGTCATACAGTCAATTCTGTTCACTTATATGCTTGGTTGTCAAAATGTGTTTTTAAACATTTCAGGTTAGCATATTCCCAATATTTTTTGGTAATGTTTAATTTATAAAGAGTATCTATTTTATGAATGTACATGAATGTACAAGCTTGAACACAAGGTACCCTAGGTCTATAGTTTCACTTCAAATACAGTAATAAATGCTTGTTTTCTAGAGGTGCAGTAATGCATTATAACATCTGCATACAGGTGTCACAGTCTAGTTCAAATGGCTGAGTAAATGACTATGTTGCATGTCATAATAACTTCCATGTTAGATTTGCTTTCACTGCATGAAACCTCGTTAAAAAGAAGGTTAGGTAATCTCTGGGTGTTTTACAGAAAAAAGCACAAATACATTTTTTTCCTTGTAAAACTCTGCTCCTATAATGAATTAAATTATGTTTATTAAACTGGGTACAACTTACCATTTCTCAAACATTGATTGTACATCTTTGTAAAGAATATTTAAAAGCAGATGAACTATTTATAAATATTGCACTGTTTAGTCCATCATCTCCCAGTGCCTTATTTGGATCAAGCATTTCTATAGCTGTCACAAAGTTTGGTGGCATATGGCTTGATATTAAATTCAATCCTTGGCTTGCCATGCCTTGCACTGTTGTATAGTTAAACATGCTGTAAAGCTGGTGATATAAATACCATTTACACCCACAAAATTTATTTGCACTACTGGAAACAATAGTAATAGTTCGCTAACAGCCACCATACATTTTGTGGATACCATAGTGAAGCTGAATTTCTTCCTGTATTAACTCCCCCTTATCAGGCACTTCAGTTGGTTCCATTTGTTTTCTGTCGGAATCTGTTGGTAATGTTCTATAATAATTTTGTTTAGAACAAAACTGTATTGTGTGCTGAATCGTAATGTCCACATTGATGGTATAGATTTCATTGGCTGTTTCATATTGAGAGTATTGAATTGCTTCATACTTTTCCAGAAGCTAATTTATACACTGCTTTTGAGTTCATGTTGGAAGCAAAGTTGTTACCAAATCTTGTGTTCTTCCTCCTGTAGTGTTGCTGGTAGCTTCTTTTTCCTTCTAGATACCAAAGTTTTCTTTGTACCATAAAATTTCATTGTTCTGAAGTTGCTAACAGTGCACCTTAATGCTAGTGTCCCTGGCATAGTATTGTGAGGTCTCTCGCACATGCAGTTAAAATACCTAAGTTCTTAAAACTTAAGCAAGTTGGCTGTCCATTATTTGCTGTTACTCTTACAGCATTTTTTGCAACCTAAAAGAAATATCTCCTTTAAATTACAATTTCTCGATATATTCCATATTTTATGTGAACAAGCATAAAAGGATAATATGTATTTATGCCAACAAACTTACTGTTGGTGTTTTTAAACACACAAGCCGTGTGTGGGCAAAGCTTGAAAGGTAGAACTGGAACTTAAAAATTCAATGCCACAACTGGGATTTGAACCACAGACCTTCCGCTTACAGGGCGGATGCTCTACCACTGAGCTATTGTGACAAACTGCCAGAATGGCATTAAATTCTCAACCCAGTTCGTATTTCTCCTGGTTAACCACAAAGGCAGTCTCACATCAGAGACAAATTACCCCAATGGTGACTTACTATTGTAAGTACTTTATATACCAGGATTAAATAAGTAATTATTATTTATTTATGCCAACAAACTTACTGTTGGTGTTTTTAAACACACAAGCCGTGTGTGGGCAAAGCTTGAAAGGTAGAACTGGAACTTAAAAATTCAATGCCACAACTGGGATTTGAACCACAGACCTTCCGCTTACCGGGCGGCTGCTCTACCACTGAGCTATTGTGACAAACTGCCAGAATGGCATTAAATTCTCAAACCAGTTCGTATTTCTCCTGGTAAACCACAAAGGCAGTCTCACATCAGAGACAATTACCCCAATGGTGACTTACTATTGTAAGTACAGTAATACTTACAATAATACTCAGTCTCTGATGAGAGACTGCCTTTGTGGTTTACCAGGAGAAATACGAACTGGGTTGAGAATTTAATGCCATTCTGGCAGTTTGTCACAATAGCTCAGTGGTAGAGCATCCGCCCGGTAAGCGGAAGGTCTGTGGTTCAAATCCCAGTTGTGGCATTGAATTTTTAATTTCCAGTTCTACCTTTCAAGGATAATATGTGTTTGATATCCTCATCCATTACCATTTTAGACTGCCTCTATATATAAATGGCTTTGTTTAGTTCTTTGGTGATCTATTTGGTCACCAGTAGATGTGCTTTAAATTATCTCTAGAATGTTAAGTAGAATGAGTTGTTTACACTTGACAGGAATAGAAATTAATGTGTGTCCATATTAAACAGGAATTAAGATAAATGTTTCAAAACAAAACCACTCCTTTTTGGTATTTAATTTATTAGTTAATGCTGTCCAATTTATGCTGATGCGGTATATAAGCTTGCTTGTTACGTATTGAAGGGATTGTCAATTTCTGAAGGAGATATTTCTATTTTTCATGAGTAAAATTTTCAGGCTGGTTTTGTATTGTGCACACTGTAATTATTTACAGAATATTGCAGTGTTTGTCTGTTTAGTACTGAATACATGTTTGTATTTTTGTTTTTACAGGAGGAATCTCTGGACGAGCGTAGATTATTAAAGACACTTACAGATTTCCTGCTTGAACCAGACAATACATTAATATTGGCAAGTTATGTTCCACATTTGCTCTTGGAACTTCTTTTTCTTGCGTCACAAAGACAACAACATGTGGCACTATCTGTTGCACTAGGCAAGCTTGTCAGACTTTATCCTGACGTGCTTGGGTAAGTACTCAGCACATTAAGTAATATAGTGAATGAGATGAAGTTTTATATATCTTTAAGATAAGTGGCTGAAGGGCCTCTGTGCTATGGGAAGGCCTTATATTTATGGAGATTAATTTTACCATTGGTGTTTTTAATTTTGCTGTGAGTGGAGATTGTAGATTGTTTTTAACTTTTGGAGCAGATTAAAAATTGCTGAAAAAGTATTTTCTTTTTAATCATTTTAATGCAATATGTGTGCTTAATTTTCTGTAGCATAATTACAAAGTTGTATGAATTTTGTAAAGGAGAATATGGAAAAGAAGGATAAGATCAATTTCACTGTGAATCCTACAATGTTGTGAAGCATTGAGTATTAAATATTGAGCTCTAATACAAATAGTACTGGGAATGTTCGTAGTTACATGTCTTGATAACATTTACATTAGTTTATAAACTATTTTAAATTCAGTAGTGCATTGATGCATGTGTTCATTTTTCTAAATAAAATGTGCAGAGTTCTGTCTTGTTTTGTAAATATTTGTTCATTTTATATAATACACCAACAATATTTTTAAGTTAATGTTACTACTTAGCTAACTATATTTGTGTTACACACACTGCAGCTCTTTGTTAGCATCCCTAAACTGGAGCATTGCAAATGTTTCAATATTGTTTTCCAGCATTCTAAGGTGCCAATCTGTCGCAACTAAATTATACCTTGAAAAAAAAGTTAACTGTCTATATTAAACCCTGGCAACCAAATTGTCTGCCGACATGAGCAGGATAATTCAGCTGTTGTTGAGCTTTTCAGTTAGAGAAGCATTAATTCTTTACAACATCCACATTGCCGGCCTTCAATTGATTTCTCTGGATATCAGCAAACAACATAACAAAAATCAGTATCTGCGACTGAAAGCGGTACGACTGTCAACCCATTCTTTCCTTACAACATCAGCTAAATAAACTATGTGATGCCCTTCCTGTCTGAAATAGTTTAGCCTACTTAAGCACCCATCTGTCCATGCCACAATCCTTGCATGATTCCATAATCATGCTTCTCTCAGTTAACGTCTGAAAATGAAAACCTAACTTCACTAACAGCTGTCTAAGCTAATCCTTTTTGTAAGCACAGTCACCACGATTTGAAGTTTATTCAGCAATTTCAGCACTTTTAATACCTGCCTTTTTTATAAAACCTACACACCTCTTTATGAACTATGTTACAGGTGAAGGTATCAATTTTCCCTAACTTGGTTTTCTGGTCCCCTGTTTGGGTTATGGGAAGTCTCCATGCAACTTCACTGTCTGCCTGCTTAAGCAGTTTCAATGACAGGTTTCTTCCCTATTTTATTGGCTTCTATATATGACATTATTTATTGGGACAGCGAAGATGTAGCAACACTGTGTTTCACTCCGAATGGACTTAATGTCTGTTATTTGTGATTCTATGCATTCATTGGCTGAAGTGCTCATTGGTGCACTGTGAAATGTCTGCGACTTCTGAAAATAATCAGTGTGTTATATAAGAGACCTATTAACAAAAAGTGCATGTTAACCATTTGAGCAGTATGATAAATCATTGATATCAAACCAAGATGGAGCAGGTGCTGGAGTCACATGTCACCTCTTTTCCTATTACAAATCTTTAAGTTATGGAACTACTAACTTTGATGGAGAAATTGAAGCAATTCGAATGGCCCTACAAAATCTTTTGTACAGAATTTCACATTTTCAGCAAGCAGTTATTCTCTCAGATTCCAGGGCAGCAATTATAGCAATTACTTCCAAGTTGTCACCAAAAAACCAAACAATTATATAATGTTGAAAAATGCTTAGACATCTAACAGCACTTCAAAAACACCTAGTCTTCCAATGGATACCAGCTCACTGTGGACTGAGTGGTAATGAGAAAGCTGATTTTCTTGCAAAAAAGGGTACCAGCGGTGTACAAAAATCTATAGTTAATCTACCATTTTATGCAGCTAAAAGATTAGTCAACTCTGAATTCAAAAAAATTATTGCAAAATATTACTATGAAAAATCAAAGAATAAAAGATGGGAACTACCAAACATTCAAACAGTAATTCCTGAATATCCTCGAAAATCAGCAGTTGCAACCTTCAGGTTGATTACAGGACATGATTGTATGGCAAAATATTTAAACAGAATTGGGATATATTCTTCACCACTCTGTCCGCTATGTGATTTGCAAGAGGAGATGGATTGAGACCACCTTCAAATATGCCCGGCCACTTCTAGTGCCCCATCCATCAGTGAAAAATATTGGAGAGCAAGAGGATTAATGACTTCATTGTCAGAAATCCAGCATTAGCTAACACCAACAACAAGTATGATAATTAATAAAACTCTGGGCTATTTCTTAGAGTATATGTGATTTCTCCATGTTTTGAGTAAGAGGACTGATGAACTTTTGCAAACACATGTATTGGAAATGAAAAAAGTCTTGCTCTTTCAGGTTTATATTACACCAAATATAATTACTTATTTCATAAATAATATTTTAACTTATAAATATCACTGTAGGCCACATGTGATGTAGAGCAAATATCACTGGGCCGAATGCAATGGGATCTAGGGCCGTGGGTTGCCTACACCTGGTTTAAAGCCTCTGTTCTTTGTTTCTGTAGCATATTGTTCTTGCATTTTTGCAAATACTTTTTTAAAGTTTGTCACATTCTTCTGTCTCAAAGAGTGTTAAAGCGACTAGCTTAAATGCTGCTTCAGACACTTAGCACGTTTAATTTTATAGGGCACACTATGTTTGCAGAGTACCAAGGTATTTTCATATTTTGCTTCAAGTTCCTTCAATGATGGGTGGCGCCATGGCCAAGAGGTTGGACCGTTCGCCTACCATCCAGGCAGTGTGGGTTTGATGCCAGGGACCCGCATGTGGCATTTGTGGTGGACGAAGTGGCATCTGGGTGGATTTTCTCCGGGTTTTCTGATTTCCCCAGTCAGTGATTCCACCAATTGCTCCATCACCTGTCCATCCATTTCATGTGCATTTCATACCATCCTTTTTCTCACCATTATACCTGGTGCTTGGTTGACCAGCCACTTCTAGGTCTTCACTCTGTCAGGTTCATAGGTTGCTCTTCTCCCCGATAGGCGTCTGACCCTAGCCACTGGCTTGTAAGTCCTAGGGGGTGTAAGTCCTACATAAGGGGAGGCCAATCAGGTGAAGAAGTAGTAGTTCAATATGTCAGTGGTTTGAGTACAGGTTATGCTGTTTCCTGTTGACAAGAGTGACTAGGATACCAAGTAAATGTTCTGTGCAAAATTACCTTTCAGTGTACCTGATAGTACTGCAAATACACATCTTCCGTTATGATCAATTGTTTCACCAGAGAATATGATTAGGAGTTTCTGGAATTTCTTTGATGGTGCATCTTATCTCTTTAGAGTACTTTTGACACAAAACGTCTGCAAAAATGGTAGATCAATACTACCATTGAACATACTTTTCCATCCATTCTTTCACAGCCGGCTGATCAAGCTTGTCAGTTGGGATATTAGCCTGCAACATATGTAACAAGCTTTAACAGAAATTAATGTGCAGTACATGAAAAAATACTAAAGGGCAAAAGTTTCACTGCAATATAGGTATGTTATCTATTAATATGTATTTATCAATATAAAAGTGATTTGAAAAAGCTCCAAATTGTGAAATAAACTTGGTTAATGTTAAGAGAGAGAAACAACTATTTGCTTTTGTTGAATTCTTTACATAGGAATAAAGCAGCTGTTTTTGCCTTATAAATACGTTGTGCTCCTAAACAATGCTACTAGAGGAAGTGCAAAACAGCGACTATTCAGTGGTTTCATGAAAGCAGAATTGTGGGGCAATGAACTACTTGCAATATCATTGAATTATATATGACTAAGTTTAATAGTATTTGTATTCTCATTAATTTTATTCTTCCTTTTAATAGGTTTTCTCTGCAGTATTTTGAAAAAAATCCAAACCCCTTTTGGGATGAACGAAATGATGAACCTGTTGAACCAAAGAGGCGAAGGGGAGGAGATAGTATTATATCAGATTTGGAAATAGTTCAAGCATGTTGTAGTCTGCTTGAAGCAAAATGTGATTACTTCAGATTAAAATGGGATTGGTCATTGTTTATGGAAACCTATTTGAATCATGCTCAAGAGAAAGTTCGCTGGTAAGTACCCTGTAACTTTTTTTTCTTATCAGCTGATTCTCTTGATGCAAAGTAGCATGCATTGTTACCTATAAACTTGTGTTTCAGGTTGGCAGGTCATTGCCTGGCCCTTGTGACTGGAATGACTGACTCTCAGCAACGACACTTTGAGCTGCAGCTAGTTGAGCCTGACAGTGCACTACATTACAGAATTGAACATGAGAAACCATTAAATAACACAGTGCGAAGTCAGAGTTTAGTTGCAGAGGAAGACACAGTCACTAAGACCACATCAAGACATGTTATCTCAGTTTGTGGCATTAATCTTCCAGTGTGGAAAGTAGAGTGTCAGGTAAAGAAATTCATACTTAATATTTAATAACTGGAAATGCTTAGAATAGGGGAAGCTAAAAGGAAAGGCATTGTATGTATGTTTAATTGTTGGGCACCGGAGATTATCTCAGGCTTGGTCTTGTGAACTCCTCTTTAAGAAGGCATATACCATTGAAGTAATTGAGTATCTTAAATCTTCCGTTGATGAATCCAAAATGTTACTGGTTTTGTAGTAAAAGAAAAATAGCTAAAATTATACTGTGAAGTTAATATAGCTGAACTGGTGTTTGAATGTGAAAGAAGATCTTGTTTCATAATAGTTGCATGCATAAACAAAATCACTTGCCTATAAGAAAACCAATGAAATGGTTTTTAAATAATCCTATTAATGAATGAATATGCCTAACTGACTCTGTACTCTTCATTTTACTGTTATATTTTGCTTTCCACATGATTAGACAGCATTTCCATATGCATATTACGTAGTCCATAAAATTAATTAAGGTATAGTACTTAGTTTAGTTTAAATTGAATTCCCTGCAGGAGCCTGGTAAATTATCAAATAAATGACAGCTTGAGAGGTAGAACTGGAACTTAAAAATTCAATGCCACAACTGGGATTTGAACCACAGACCTTCCGCTTACCGGGCGGCTGCTCTACCACTGAGCTATTGTGACAAACTGCCAGATGTGAGACTGCCTTTGTGGTTTACCAGGGGAAATACGAACTGGTTTGAGAATTTAATGCCATTCTGGCAGTTTGTCACAATAGCTCAGTGGTAGAGCAGCCGCCCGGTAAGCGGAAGGTCTTTGGTTCAAATCCCAGTTGTGGCATTGAATTTTTAAGTTCCAGTTCTACCTCTCAAACTTTGCCCACACACGGCTTGTGTGTTTAAAAACACCAACAGTAAGTTGGTATAAATAAATAATAAATGACAGCTTTCTTAAAATATTAAAAAATGGTTTTGCATCTTAGTATTATATTTTTCTGCAGCATTTACTCTGTGAAATTAGAGTATTTTCTTTGTCATGTCATGATTATTATTGAATTATGTTAAAGTAGTATTAATTTTAAATGCTTTTCCTCTCTCAGCAAGAGGATGGCAATTTTATTATGGTGGATTCCTCAATAGCCAATCTCCGCAGACTTGCACTGGCTGTTGCAACTGGTCGAGGCATATACCTTCATGGCCCAGTTGGTTCAGGCAAGACATTTCTTGTGGAACATCTTGCCAAGTTGACAGGTAAAGTGAGACATGTTTCAATTGTAAACTATTTGGATGAGGGAGGAAATTATTTTGTGTTCTCCAGTTTATAATCATTTGGCAGGTTTTGGTGTGTTAGACCATTTCAGGCAACAAATTGTGAGAAAAAGTGATGTATATTGACTTTTCCTTGTTTAAACACACCAGCTGTGTGTGGGCAATGTTTGAGATTTAGAATTGGAACTGCCACACATGGCTTGTGTGTTCAAAAACACCAACAGTAAGTTTGTTGGCATAAATAAATAATAATTGCCATCTGAAGGTTATTTAATTACAGGACATAAGAGTACTTATGATAGTAAGTCACCATTGGGGTAATTGTCTGATGTGAGACTGCCTTTCTGGTTTACCGGGGGAAAAATATGAATTGGTTGGAGAATTCAATGTCATTCTGGCAGGTTGTTACAGTAGCTTAATGGTTAGAGCACCTGCCTGGTAAGTGGAGGGTCTATTGTTCAAATCCCAGCTGTGGCATTGAATTTTTCATTTCCAATTCTACCTCTCTGATTAAACTTGCTTACTTTCTAGCTTTATATGACATGTGAAAGAGCTGTACAGTTGATACTAACTTTACTTTGGAATTCAAATAATCACTGTTTCAAAATAGGATATTTCAAAAGTGAGTGGATACATATGTTGAAGGTTTGCAAAAATTTCAATTTTTAACAATTAAATAAGACAGTGCTGCTCCATTTCAATTTAAGAATTCCTCCGTTTGCAGTTTTTCAAAGTCATTATGTTGCATGGTTCTTTGATTAGAGGCAGCTATCAAAAACTCCTATACAGTAACTCCTCGTTAATCGCTTGGTTTGTATAGGCTATTTTCGAAATTCTAGCATCTGTTAAATGGCTGGTGTAAGGGTACAGTGATGTTAAATTAACACACATTTAACAGAATATTCAACTAACATTTTTTGATGAGACAGAATTTGCGACTGGCTTCACTGAATGATAGATCTGCACCTAGTTGACATCGTCACTTTAACCTTGAGCAATCAGAAAATCACATGGCAATTGCTTGTGAATGTAACGGGTTTCTACTATTTAAACAAGTGTTGCAATGGATAGAAAAAAGTGCATTGGAGAGGGTTCAGAATCCATGTAGTTTGGTCATCACCTTTTTGAAAGCTGTTGTTTGCAGTGTTCTTTATGTTTAGTATGTTAGCAAATGATCCACTGTAAAAGATGTATTAAAATGCAAGAATGTCATGAAATAAGATGCCAGAGTATTTTTAACATCAGTTGGTAGAACTTGCCCTTAAATAAGATGTTCTGTTCCATGCCAGGGTTCTATCTTACTCAAACTACACCTATGTAGAACTTACAGTTAATGAGAACTTATTTTTTCATGTGATCAGGTCGCATAAAGGCTCCAGATTTTGTGAAAGTGCAGCTTGGGGATGAGATGGATAGTAAGATGCTATTGGGAACATATCGCTGCACTGATGTTCCAGGTGAATTCATTTGGCAACCTGGTATATTGACACAAGTAAGTTTAATCTTTACCTATAACTAATAAAATTGGTCTATACAAATTTTGCTGAATGAAAATTGATGCATTTTGATTTCTTACGAAATGGAAGCTCTCAAATCAGTCCTAGTTTTTTCATCAGGCTGAAGTTCTACAGAAATTGCTGTTATAGAAGATAAGTTTTATATCATCACTTACAAGTTTCTCTTGAGTACCTTACTGCCCCTTGATTCTATTTCCTGTTACAGTATCCAGATACTTATGGTTTACCAACCCTTTATACCTGTCTTTGTAACTGCCAGGTCACTTTGCTTTGTTCTCAGTAACAAAACAGAGGAATGAAATATTTTCCTTATAAAGCATCATTTGTAAGAAATATTAAGATTTTGTAAATGGTCTGACAACATTCCATTTTTGAATGCTAGTTTGGATGCGTGCATGAAAAATGTGTGATTGATGTTGTATTAAGTCCTTATTCCTTCTGCTATGTGTGGTAATTATATTCCAAAAAACTAGAAGATTTGTAATATTTTATAAAAGTACATGAATGAATGAATGAATTTTGAATGAATTTTATTTGTACCACTTCTTTTACATAACTTTTACAATTATCCTACTCTAACCTAAACTACATACAAATTGTACATAACCTTATTGCTACCTTGGTTTGCATGGCACCCAGGCCATTTGCCTCCCAGGTAGCTCTGATCAATCTATTCCATCTTATATTAATTAATTGTCCCTCTCCCCCACTCTGCCTTCTTCATTTACACTCTTTACTTTTCTTGCCCATTTTTCTCTTACTTTCTTCAAAAACTCACCTATACTTCTAGCCTTCCTTTCCTCTTTCACTGTTAACATTTTTATGGCTACCATTTTCCCCTCTATTTTTTCCCATTTTTTCTCCCAAACCTTTTTCCTCCATAATGCTAATTCCTTACATTCTGTCAAATAATGTTCTATACTTTCTTTCTCACCGCACATTTCACATATTCCTATTTTACCGCTTCTTGTCCCTCTTAAAAATATTGCTCCTGTTCTCATCCACGCTAGTCCTTCTTTTTCCTGTCTGTTACAATAATCCACATATGGTTCTCGCCCCCATCCTCTTTTTATTTGCTTGTAGAATTGTAATGATTTCTTGTTTTCTAAACTTCCCCATATCTCTTGCCTTTCTATGTCTTCTACCCTACACTTTACTAGTTTATCTACATTACTTTCATTTCTTTCTTCAAGTTTCCATATATCTCCCATTCCTATTTTCTCCATAATTTTTTCAACCCCTGCCCACCAACTGTTTTCATTCTCTAGATTTTTTTGTTGCTTCATACACAATTTTAAAATTTCTCCATCTTCTTTAACCAAACATCTATACCAAAATTTTATTATTCTCTCCATTATTATTTCTTTCCTTCTTGTTTTCCCAAGTTCTACCAAGGCCACTTCTCTTGGCGCCGATCTCGGTAGTCCCAATAATTCTTTGCAGAACATTCTATACATATGATCTACCTTCTTGTTTATATCTGTGGCCCCCCAGATCTCTACTGCATAAAGCATTTTTGATTCCACTACTGCCTCATACATCCTTTCCAGCCACTTGGTTGTCATCTCTAACTTGTATTTGCAAATTCTGACTCCTGACATTGCAGCTCTCCCTTTTGCTTCTATCTTTCTTCCATGTGCCTCCCACTCTCCTCTGTTATTTAGCCTCACTCCCAAGTATTCAAAATCTTTGACCACTTCTAATCTTTTCCCATTTAATACCCACCTCTCCTCTTTTCTCAATTTAAATCCCTTTTTGAAAACCATGACCTTGGACTTGTTTATATTTATCTTTATTCCCCATTCCTCACAAAATTTTTGCACCTCATTTATTGCCCTTTGTAATCCTACAATTGTTATAGATCCTACCATTAAATCATCAGCATATAGCAATCCTGGTATTTCCTTATTCGCTATTACAGGACAGTGTTTGTTCGCTTTTTGGATTTTATCTATTATATCGTCTATGAATAAATTAAATAATATTGGACTAAGTTTACATCCTTGCCTCAAACCAATTGCTTGTTCCGTCATTTCTGTGATTTCATTCTTTCCCCATCTTATACAAAACTTTATCCCATTATATATTTTTTCTACTTCCTTTATAAAATTTTCGCTCACCCCCTTTCTTCTTAATTTCCATGAAAGAGCTCTCCTGTTTATTGTATCAAATGCCTTCTCAAAATCTGCAAAAAACATGTATACTCTTCCTCTCTTTTTACTAAGGTATTTATCTATTATTGTTTTTATTATAAACACATTATCTACTAATGGTAATTATTATTTATTTATGCCAACAAACTTACTGTTGGTGTTTTTAAACACACAAGCCGTGTGTGGGCAAAGTTTAAGAGGTAGAACTGGAACTTAAAAATTCAATGCCACAACTGGGATTTGAACCACAGACCTTCCGCTTGCCGGGCGGACGCTCTAACCACTGAGCTATTGTGACAAACTGCCAGAATGGCATTAAATTCTCAAGCCAGTTCGTATTTCTCCTGGTAAACCACAATAGCTCAGTGGTTAGAGCGTCCGCCCGGCAAGCGGAAGGTCTGTGGTTCAAATCCCAGTTGTGGCATTGAATTTTTAAGTTCCAGTTCTACCTCTTAAACTTTGCCCACACACGGCTTGTGTGTTTAAAAACACCAACAGTAAGTTTGTTGGCATAAATAAATAATAATTACCATGTGAAGGTTATTTAATCCTGGGATATAAAGTACTTACAATAGTAAGTCACCATTGGGGTAATTGTTTCTGATGTGAGACTGCCTTTGTGGTTTACCAGGAGAAATACGAACTGGCTTGAGAATTTAATGCCATTCTGGCAGTTTGTCACAATAGCTCAGTGGTTAGAGCGTCCGCCCGGCAAGCGGAAGGTCTGTGGTTCAAATCCCAGTTGTGGCATTGAATTTTTAAGTTCCAGTTCTACCTCTTAAACATTATCTACTGTTTGCCTCCCTTTTCTAAAGCCTGCTTGAAATTCTGTCAGCTTCCTTTCCTGTTCTGCCCAGTTTTTTAATCTTTCTGCCAGTATCCCGGTGTAAATTTTTCCTAAAATAGATAGCAGACTTATTCCTCTGTAGTTTTCTGGCTTGTTTGGTCCCCCCTTCCCTTTATATATAGGTACTATCATACTTATTTTCCAACTTTCCGGAATATCCTCACTTTCTTTTATTTTGTTTAATACCTTTGTCATTATTTCTAAACCCTTTTCTGTTTCTCCATATGTTTTCCAAAATTCCCCTGGTATTCCATCATACCCTACTGCCTTTTCTTTTTTTATACCTTTTATTTGCTGGTAGACCTCTTGCACTGTAAATTTATCATCTAATTTGTCATTTATAAAAGTACATATAGACTTAACGCTTGCCTCATAGTGCTTTGGACAAGAAGATGGGCTACCCATTACATATGTTTGTATACTGAAAATATAAGACCGTGGGTATGATCAGAGATATTTTTGCTTTGGAATTGAAGAGTTGATGCCATTTGGTATATCAATGTTTTCTCATTGTAAGGGATAAATATATTTTTATATATGAAAATCTTCATAAGTATAAAAGTTGCTAAAGTAGTGTTAAAAAATGCAGTGAATTATGCCATGTAAAATTTGCATGAAATTGGTAATTTATTTCAGTGCAATGTTACAAACAAAAATTTGGAATACTAATGAAATGATGTAAGACTAAACCTAGATACAGGTTATAAGTCCACATACGTTTATCTTATCATTAATCTGGGTTGCTGAATATATAAATGGACCCCAATGAAAGCAAGATTAAGGGGCTGTCCTAAAAATATATGGTTAGATGATGTACTTGATGATATCAAGCTTATGAAAATAAAAAATTGGCCTGTTTGTGTACAGAATAGAAAAATCTGGAAATAAATTGTTGAGAATGCCAAAGCTTTTGTCAAGTTGTAGTGCCTTAGTAAGAAGAATAATAATGAGTTGCTGCATACCTGGGACCAACCAGACTCAAACCCTGTGGTTGCCGAGCTATTGAATTCTGCGTATAGCTTAAATCGAATAGCTACTTATTTAGTTTTCTTCATGTTGCTTGCTAATTTTCCTCAGTCATTTGGCTGTTACTTTTCACAAAAAGTTTCCTTTTTTTCTTTCTAGAGTTTATATTCATAAGCCTTTTCCCAAATTTAGCTAAATTTGACCACTCTTTTTTACGTATTTCTCTGAGTATTTTAATTTCCTTGCATTCCAAAATATGTGACATATGTTCTTTAGAATATACAGGCATTTCTCTATCACTCCATATTCTTAGACCGTTCAATTATACTATCCCTGTTCTAGTCCATGCAAAGCTTTCTGTTGCAGCTTTATCACAAATATCAACATAATTTTCCTTATTGCAAATGACTGTCATGTTTCTGCATGTTCTCAGTGAACTTTACAAATTAAAATGTGGAAATGATTTGTCTTCCAAGATCTTCCATTCTTAACCTGAAAACCGAGCAAGGTTGTTTCTTTTAATCGTCATAGTATAGTTTCTGGATAATAGTTTTTCCTTGTTTGTTATGTTCACTTTTCTGTCTACAAAACATTTTTAAAAAGTTTATTTTTGTAATTTCAATAATTTTTTAATATTCTGCGTTTCCCGTGTTGAAAGTGGTATGTTCATGAGCCTGTGTGTTTATTCAAGTTGCATGTTTGTGGGCAAGTCTCTGAAACATAATAATCTACAGTTTTAAATAATTTTTATTCATCCACTGATCATTTTACATGTTCCCGAAATTTAGAAAATAGTAGTTTTCTGTCAACTGACTCACTGATTCTTATTTTTAATGTGATTTAACAACATTATCATCCACTTCCAGTAGTTTATGATATAGTTAGTTTATATGTCAATAGTGGAAACTAAGATGCTCAGTGGAGTAAAAATTAGGGGTTTGGAGGAAGTTGCACGTTCAGTTATGTTCAGCACCTTTTTTTGTTGATTAAATGAGATTGACACTTGTTCAAGTGTATCAGCCATGGAAATAAAGATGTGGTAACACCATACTTTGCATTTTGATTCACTAAATGTTCAGAAACAATAATGCTACTTTCAGACTCTCCTAGATAAACTACAAAGCAGTGTCCCTAATCATATCCTATTTTGTTGCTTCTGTATTTCAGGCTGTCATGGGAGGATATTGGATATTATTAGAAGATGTTGACTCAGCAGCTGCAGACGTTGCTGTGGTCTTGGCCTCACTGGTAGAGACTGGCACTCTGTCTGTACCTGGTTATAGAGATTCTATTAAGGCGAAACCAGGTTTCCAGCTGTTTGTAACTCAGCGGTGAGTGTTGATGTTATGATATGGTATAGAACACTCTTGTTCATAATGCTTATTTTTGGATACAGTGGGTTTTTCTCTTTTTCATCAAGATTATTATTACCACCTCCATTGCATGTATTTTGATTATGGAAATATGAGCCCAATGATGTAATGTAGATAATACATGGTGGTAACAGAGGACTATAGAAGGGTGTCAGGGAATAAAGACTTATGCCATCTTTTGGTGTTATGATTAGACTGTAGATTGTGCTGCCCTCTGCAGTGGATATATAACACTATTTTAGCTACTTGTTTTTGGTAACCCAGGAAACGAAGTTCTGTAAATGGCTGTTAAGATGATGTGTGTGAGCAGAAGTTTTACAGCGTCCATTCCTTGATTTTACTAGTGTGCAGCAAAATTTTGGTGCAGAAACCCGGGAGTTAATTGTCAAAACTTATGTATAACTATGGAAGGGTATTTTGAGTGTCTAAATTCTCAAAAGGCAGAAGCAAGTTGGAATCCAGAAGACTTGCGTATCCTACACTAGACGAGATTGCAATATATACACGCTGGAATCCAGAGAAGAGTTGTGTTTCCTACACTAGACAAGATCGCAATATATACATGCTGGAATCCAGAGGAGATGTGTTTCCTACACTAGACAAGATCGCAATATATACACGCTGGAATCCAGAGAAGAGTTGTGTTTCCTACACTAGACAAGATCGCAATATATACACGCTGGAATCCAGAGAAGAGTTGTGTTTCCTACACTAGACAAGATCGCAATATATACATGCTGGAATCCAGAGAAGAGTTGCATTTCCTAGACTAGACGAGAACGCAATATATTCACGCTGGAATCCATAGAAGAGTTGTGTTTTCTACACTAGACGAGATCACAATATATACACGCTGGAATCCTTAGAAGAGTTGTGTTTTCTACAGTACACGAGATTGCAATATAAACTTGTTGGAATCCAAAGAAGACTTTCGTTTCCTATACTACTGAAGCACCTCACCACACATTAATACACCCAGTAAAGAACTGCTACGCATTGCTACGACACATTAATACACCCAGTAAAGAACTGCTACGCATTGCTACGACACATTTAAGAGGACTTGAAGCCGGCGGACAAGGTTTTGAGCGACTTTAATCTCAAAATTTGGTCACACCACATTCAGATCACACAGATAAGTTGCGACATTGCTCTGAAACGCGACAGAAAGCAAAACCACCAACTCACCATGACAGAAGCAGTGGCTACGAACTTGGAAAACTGCGGTGGAAGCGGACGACTTTGTGATTGAACGCAACACGTTTCGTCAGCCAAATAAACACCTTCGATGATTCATGTAGGAAACATTGGAAGAGTTGGCCAGACTCAATGGTACAATACAGGACTTGCTAGATGACTCTGAATACGAAGCTGACACAGAAGCTTGTGAGTATACTGATAAATGCAAATGTGCCCTCCGAAAGGCAAAAGGCCTTCTAGGAGGAGCACGTTCAGGGAATGGAAAAGCGATGTCAGCGACTCAATGCACCTGCATGGACATAAAATTGCCTATTTTCAAACTACACCAATTCTCAGGGAACATAGAAGTTTGGCCTTGATTTTGGGAGCAGTTCACAGCTTCCACAGATAAAAATCTGATGGTGTCAACTATGAACAAGCATGTATTCCTCCATGGTTATCTTGATGGGGAACCTAAGGACTTGGTCGATGGCATTGCTGTTACAGCAGACACATATGAGAAGACTAAGCAAATTTTGAAATCCAAATATGGGGGTAAGAACAGAATTATCCAAAGTCACCTGGATTTCTTGGAGAATTTTAACACTTCAACTTGTCCAGAGGCTCTCAATTCCACCTACATTTGAGTGTCATAAGTGCATCCAAGCACTACCAGCACTAGGAGAAAATGTGGACTCTTATGGGAGAGTGCTTGCATCCAAACTTCTTCGAGCATTTCCTGAAGAAATTTGCAAAAATTGGCTTATGCATGCCCAAAGGCAAAAGATTGAAGAAGGGAACCCTACACACCTTATGGAGTTCCTAAATGAAGAAGTAGAAGGAGCTATCAACACATGCAAAATTCATGGAGATACTGTTCCACCCAAAAATTATGTACCAACGGCATCTGCTTTCCATGTAAAGGTTAAAACGAAGAGGGACAAGAAGAAACAACAAAATTCAGAGCTTTTCAAAACCATGCAGTATATTGACGTACAGCTCTACTGTGCACACCATGGAATCACTAGGAAATTCATACCACTGCGTGTGGCTTGGTGGGGTGCTGGTGGGAACACATGATAGACTGTGTCAAGTGCTGCTTGAGGAAAGTTCTTGGTCACTCTCAGGTGGATGAAGAGAATTTGAACACCACCTTGATCAGCATAGAAGCTGCAATAAACTCACGGAGAGAGCGATACTGCAGTAACGCCAGTCCACTTTCTAACTGGTGGGAACTTAGTAACAGTTCCATGTGGGCCAGAGCCAGCAACTAGAAGGGACCTTGCCAAGGAGTTCCGACTTAGACAAAAGGTCAATGAGGACATTTAGCATTGGTGGAAGACAATGCCAAACATTGCCAATGCCAATTCATACGCCCCATCACCTCATGCTGTCTTAGCAGCAGGAGGTGATGGGGCACCCTTCACAGAGGAAACCGAGAATTGGAGAGGTTGTTCTGCTCCAAAAAGACAGCAAACCATGGCTGTGGTGGAAGAAGTGTGGTGCGCCAGAGACAATAATATGTAGTGCATCGTCCTCCGCTAGCCAGATGGTGTGAAGATCTGTTGATCGGTCCAGCTGGTCATCCCCCTTGAGATGGACCAGGGTGGGGAGGTTGTTGGGGAATAAAGACCCTTATGCCATCTGTTGGTGTTGTGTTAAGACTGTAGATTGTGCTGCCCTCTGCAGCAGATATATAACACCATTTTAGCTACTGGTTTTTTGGTAACCCAGGAAACAAAATTCTGTAAATGGATAAGAGGTAGAACCGGAACTTAAAAATTCAATGCCACAACTGGGATTTGAACCACAGACCTTCCGCTTGCCGGGCGGACGCTCTACCACTGAGCTATTGTGACAAACTGCCAGAATGACATTAAATTCTCAAGCCAGTTCGTATTTCTCCTGGTAAACCACAAAGGCAGTCTCACATCAGAAACAATTACCCCAATGGTGACTTACTATTGCAAGTACTTTATATACCAGGATTAAATAACCTTCACATGGTAATTATTATTTATTTATGCCAACAAACTTACTGTTGGTGTTTTTAAACACACAAGCCGTGTGTGGGCAAAGTTTAAGAGGTAGAACCGGAACTTAAAAATTCAATGCCACAACTGGGATTTGAACCACAGACCTTCCGCTTGCCGGGCGGACGCTCTACCACTGAGCTATTGTGACAAACTGCCAGAATGACATTAAATTCTCAAGCCAGTTCGTATTTCTCATGGTAAACCACAAAGGCAGTCTCACATCAGAAACAATTACCCCAATGGTGACTTACTATTGCAAGTACTTTATATACCAGGATTAAATAACCTTCACATGGTAATTATTATTTATTTATGCCAACAAACTTACTGTTGGTGTAAGAGGTAGAACTGGAACTTAAAAATTCAATGCCACAACTGGGATTTGAACCACAGACCTTCCGTAAGTTTGTTGGCATAAATAAATAATAATTACCATGTGAAGGTTATTTAATCCTGGTATATAAAGTACTTGCAATAGTAAGTCACCATTGGGGTAATTGTTTCTGATGTGAGACTGCCTTTGTGGTTTACCAGGAGAAATACGAACTGGCTTGAGAATTTAATGTCATTCTGGCAGTTTGTCACAATAGCTCAGTGGTAGAGCGTCCGCCCGGCAAGCGGAAGGTCTGTGGTTCAAATCCCAGTTGTGGCATTGAATTTTTAAGTTCCGGTTCTACCTCTTAAACTTTGCCCACACACGGCTTGTGTGTTTAAAAACACCAACAGTAAGTTTGTTGGCATAAATAAATAATAATTCTGTAAATGGATGTTAAGATAATAAATGTGTGTGAGCAGAAGTTTTACTGTGTTGATTCCTTTATTTTACTAGTGTGTAGCAATAAAGGGAATAAGAGGGAGCATATGAAAGCCTGTCACTATATTGTGATATAGCTATGGGTTAAGTTTATTGCATGATGGTAGCTGGTCAGAGAGATAAGTGGGTCAGTGTTCCTTCCGACATAAATACCACGAGTGCCTTCGTAACACAAGAAGATAATTACATAGTTTATCCCTCAGAACTCTTTAAACTTCTCCCACTGTGCACTGGTGGGTACACTTGTGGGAGTCAGTGAGTGAGTGCATTTTTTATGTTAATGTGATATAAGATTCTGGTAGATATGTGTTGGAGCAAGGATGTAATGGAGAGTGGGTGTGTGATAGAAAAGTCTGTTTTCCACATTATTCTTTACAGTGACACGAGAACTAAATTACATCAGTAAAGTGACAGTGAAAGCTGAACAGTCACAATATTGTGATTTCATCTACCTTTTTTTAGTCTTCGGTTTTCCTTGGCTGTAATGCTTCCAGTCAATAGAGAACACTGAACTTATTTCCTCCAGCAACTCCCTAAACCATTGTGCATAGGACTTGCCTTCTATCCTCTTTGTCTATCGCTTATAGATGTGTTGAACACCAGACTTGGGACTGTTGGTCTGTAGGCCTTCCTTTTCAAAGAGGACAGTGACGACCAAACTAAATTTGCTACAAAGATTGACAATTTTGATGATGAGGGTGATGCAGACTACCCCAATCTGACTTGGAGATCTTGGTGGAGCTTCCTTCTTTGCACTTGTTTGTGAAGGAGGTTGTAATGATGAGTGCGCATCACCTCTGGACATTGTGAGTATGGTGCTTCGAACTACCCCGTAAGGGAGACTCTCTGATCCTGTCTGAACTTCAAGAGATATGCCCTATTATCCTAATAAGAGGGGACTTGATGGGAACAATATTCCATCTTAGCCCAGCTTGTTCAGTGGTGATACTGTCCAAGGAGAAATGGAGCCCAGAGACAAGGTTTCTACTGAGACTAGGGGTCCCGA
Source organism: Tenodera sinensis (assembly GCA_030765045.1). NCBI lineage: Eukaryota > Metazoa > Arthropoda > Insecta > Mantodea > Mantidae > Tenodera > Tenodera sinensis. The sequence goes on along the minus strand of CM060961.1, from coordinate 151,660,581 downwards.
CATGTTATACAGTGGATCCCGCTTTGGTTGCAGGACCAGTGCAGAGGTCTATGACATGTCATTCTGCTTAGGGTGTTGCCCTGTTTTCCAGGGTGAGATATATGCAATTTTAGCCTTTGCAATATATATAAATACTTCGCAATGCAAATGGGTGGAGATCAAAATCTGTTCAAATGATATGGCAGCTTTGAAAGCCCAATAGTGATGAAACCCATATATCAACTGGTATGGCAGTGCCAAAGGATGTTGGATAGACTGCCAGTCACTTGGTTACCCTTATGGGGTGCCTGAGCATTCTGGTATCAAAGTTAATGAGATGGTGGATGCCCTGACCAAGAGGGGTGTGGGTCTAGGATTCATAGAATCTTAGTCCGTCTCTGGAGTATCCTCTAGAAGTGTCAAGTATGAGATACCCAGCTTACAGCTCTGGCATATCTTGAGATTTGGAGTAAGCAAACTGCCGCCAGGTAAGCCTATGATTTTATTATGGGACCTGGTGCTAAACTGAGTTTCTCCTGAACTTAACTAGATCTAGACTAGGGATGTTGTTGGCTATTTGACTGGCCACGACATCCTGCTTTTAGACATTTATGTGTAATGGGGCTCATAGAACCATGTGCAGGAAATGTGGGATGGATTTTTGTTTCCAACATGTACTATGCGTTTGCTCTGTATCCTTAGGATACATAAAACCTAAGGATATAAAAAAAAGGCAGGTATCAAGGACATGGTCTGCTTTATTAGGACTGTCTAATCTACCTAGTATAAGAGGCACAAAGGGATCCAAGAGCCTATGTGCAAGCCTCTAGAGGGACCACTCAGTTTATAATTCTTTCATACTTGCATGAGCCTTCAAGAATGTTTAGATGTCATTTGTTAGAAGGTAGAGAAGCATCTCCATGTTTCCTGATTAGCATTGGTGCGGTTTTTTATTATATCACGTTGCTATGTAGTCGTAGCTATGAAGACTTATATAAAAGCTGACAATAAGCATTTTATCAACAAATTGACAATATTCCAGACGGCAAAAGAATGTTGGATAAACAGTCAAGTTTGTTTCTTCTAAATACTTATGGGGGCATCTGTAATAACTCTCAGCATTTGACTTCTCTCGAGAACGTGCCTGTTAATCATACTTTGGAAAGCTTAGTCACAGTGAAAGTACCTAAGCAAAAGGAGTACTTGTATGTGTCAGTGGAACTTTCATAGCATTTTGTTGACTTAAAGAACTTAATGTTCAACATAAAATCATTGGTTAAGTCTGGACATATTCCTAGATCAAGTAGCTGAAGATGACAAATATGCAGACACCTGCCTATATGTTACAAGTACTTTAAAATAGAAAAATGTTATTTGCTGAGTTAAGTTTCCTATAAATAGCTGCAGGAAGCTGAAGTAGGCTAGCTCACAATTATTGTACTAAGAAATTGGTTTTCTGTCAATCATTTACATTGATTTTGCACACGAGTTACTTTAAGAACAAGATCCATCAGATTACATACTGTATAGGAGCACAGTGAATAATTTGATTAATGATAATATTAACCATGCAATAGTATTACATCCTAACATCCAAGCTCTGCTGCTGGAAGCAGTATGCAGTAATCTGTTACTTTCTTTTATTTTCAGGTTGGTTGCTTCCAGACATTCCAAGCATCAGAATATTCTGCACAAGCAGTGGTTGCACATTTTTGTACAACCTTTTTCCAAAGAAGAACTTGTCCTAGTGATCGAGAAAATGGTGAGTTCTGCATCTTTATTGCAGTGCTTCAACTTTCCTTCTAAAATTTCTCTGTTCCTCCATACATTCCCCATCCCTATTTCCTCTATAATCTTTTGTATAGGTAAAGCCTAACTATCAGGCACTATTTTCTCTTGCATAATCATGCACTATTATACTATGTTCTTATCTTTCAAAGCTCTAACTGTATACCAAAACTTTTATCAATCTTTCAATTATTAGCCCTTTATTTCCTGCTCTACATAACTCCAGCAGTACTACTCCCTTAGATGATGCTGTCAGTAAACCCAAAATTAACCGACCAGAACTTATAAGTATTATGTCCACCTCTTGCCGCCCTTTGTCATATCCCCGTACCTTTATCCCATACAGCATTTAGGCTTCCACTGTTGCCTAATGCACTCTTTCTAACCATTTAATTTTTATCCCTGGTATTTTAATACACATGCTCAAATCCCCTTCATGGCAATTTTACCCTTAGCTAAAACTGCTTTCTTTTGGTCATGCCATCTTCCATTACTACTTACTTGAATCCCCAAGTACTCAATTTTTCTCACTATGGTTATTTCCTCCCACACTCCATTTTTCTTCTCTTTTTAATCTTTTTGAAGATCATAATCCTAGTCTTATAATTTATCTTTAACCCTTATCTTTTGCAAAATCCCCCCCAAGACATTTAGAGCTCTTGATAATCCCCCAATAGATATAGATCCCACCACCAAATCATCTGCAAATAATCCTGGGATTTCCCTGTTATTTATTGTGGGTGAATGTAGTGAGTATACATTCTCTTTAGTAATTACCTACAGGACATGACCTGTAAACAGACATGGTATGGGGCTCAACTGATACCCCTATACAATTTTTAATAACTAGTCCTACACAATTCTTAATAACTTTTGAAATTCTATTCACATCCATCTTTATGCAGAACCTATTCTCTGTATAAGTTTTTTGGATTGCTCTAATCATCTTAGTACTCACTTATTTCAACTGGAGCTTCAACCATAGTGCCTCTATGTGTTGTATCAAATGCCTTCTCCAAACCCACAAAAATCATATGTACTCTACTCCTTTTCTCTCTCTCTACCTGATTACCCTCCCCTCTTATGTAGGACTTACACCCTCTAGGACTTACAAGCCAGTGCCTAGGGTCAGATGCCTGTCGGGGAGCACAGGAACCTAAGGACCAGACAGAGATATTGTAAATATATTGTGATACAGGCTTATACTTTGGCTCTATTAGGGCATTTAGAACTAATTGTGAAAGTTCAGTTACTGAGTAATCTATCAGACAAGTCTAAATTTTCTATTGTTCAATCATTAAAGATTCTGTAACTTGATTTCTATCATTTAGTGTGCAATACTTTATTCCTTTATTTTTCTGAATTACAGTTATTGTTTTTTTGTTTTTTTTTGCAGTACCCTGTACTACAAACTGTTGCCACTAGAATGGTGGAGGTATTCCTCCTCTTTTCTGCTGGGCAGCATACAAATGAGGAAACCACTCAGAAAGTTGATCTTCCTACCAAGAGACGTCTCACATCCACCAGGTGAGAATAGATTATATTATCTTCCTTTCATAGAAGTTTGAAACAGTGTTGTTATAATCAATTTAATTTAAAAGGTGAGTCAAATAATAACACTAAACAACACTTACATTTATAATTTTCCGGAATGTGTTTCGGAGGTTAACTTTCCTTCATTATCATTATTGTCCAGTTGATAATGGAGGAAAATTAACCTCCGAAACACGTTCTGGAAAATTATAAATGTAAGTGTTGTTTAGTGTTATTATTTGACTCACCTTTTAAATTAAATGGATTATATTATTTTAGAAAAGTCCTAGGGCTTAGTAACATAATCATAATTTTAATTGTAACCATATAAATGTGTTAACCTATAAAGGTTTTATGAGATACAAAGTACTGCATTCATTTGCAGTAAAATATGTAATAGATAATCACTGTATTTGTTCACTCCCGAAACGTCGATGGTTCTTTATTACTACACCTGGCTTGAAGCCCGAGAACATCTTGAATATGTTTGTCGCCAGGAAAGCTTCAGATCATATTTTATGTATCATACATACTACGAAGATTATTCACATAGCCATGAATTTTGGTGTACCACGAGCAGATGACATAATGAGGTTCAATTGGTTGCGTATCTGAACTTGTAGCAGCAGTTTTTCAGTTTATCACTAGAACTTGTTTTTGTTTTGTGATAAGACACATTATATTATGAATATTAGCTAAGATATTTATTTCTGGAACTTAACATTTTGTTATTCATTCAACTGATCTCTTACTTCAAGTATTTTTGGAAAAGACTTTAACAAAGGTGGAATATTTTGTTAATCTTTTCATAAACAAAATGGCTATTGTTATATGTATACTATAGGCACAATGCCAGGAAAACAAATATTTTTAATTGTGCTTTTATCACCCTTTCAGTAGTAGTATTCGGAACTATGAATGGACAGCAACTGAACAAACATAAAATGAAATCTCTGTGTATTGCAAACCTTTGTTAAACCCCATTCACAATGAGGACAAGCAGTCTTAGCATAAATGCAAGATTTCATTTTCATATTATTTAATGGAAGATAAGATAAGATGTTTTATTGTCACAAACTGCATTCGTGCAGTCACATAACTTGCTATGCAATCAGAGGTAATTTACTTAATGTTGAGTAACATCAATACTGACATCACTTATGTTTTACTTACTGTTATGGAAAACATTCATTCCGATCATTGGAAGATATCCGACTGACCCGTATTGTTGGAGTTTCTGTTGTACTGATGGTCCGTTGTAGTGCAATTTTGTAGTGATGAAATAGTAGGCTGAAATACAGTACAGAGTACTAGGCTAAAGAAACTTGTGATGCCTAAAATATGAACAAATCTGCAGTCTCACCATTACCCTTCTTAGACCAGAAAATAATTAGAGCATAGGCATGTGTAACATCTGGTATATACAGGAAACCTATACACTCAGAACTACGTAAAGAACAATAGTTGTAATCCTACAACACACAAACATACAATACTAAATAACTTAACACACAGACTGATATACACTACCCTGAACAAACAGGAATAGCAACTGGAGTGTCATTACATAGGAAACACCTGAAAACGATGGGTTCAACAAATTAACAATACACAAGAAAATTGCAAAATTCAAATGATAAGAACTCGTCAAAAACACCACAAATCTCATCTGAGAAGAAAAGCAGTCGAGATTCAAGAAATTCACATATTTTCCAAGAACATTTTACAAATTTAAGATGATTTTCATGAGATGCATCATTAGCTAAGCTGCCCAGAACAAATTCAGCATAGAATAATTGTTTTGCAATAAAGTAAAAGACCCCAGACCGCGAAATAAAAAGGCTGGAATCTTCAACATCATGTTTAGATTATATAAGAATGAAATATATATAAGCAAGACAAAAAAGTTTGGCAATGTGTTGTGTAAGCAAAACACAAATAATGTCAGTATTACTAATTGCAATTCAATATTAAGCAAATTAAAAAAAATCTTATTGTTTGTTGCATCTTTTCGTGTTAATCTAAACTTTATGTTTGCGTTGTGTGCATAGAGCAAGAATTTTGTATTTCTTTCTCCATGCATTGCCAGCTTTTCAACAACTTAGAATCGCTGTGCAATAATGGCTGGCACACAAATGAGTATATGTTAAGTATAAGGTTAATATAGACAAAATGAATGACAAATTGCTGAAATAGACTCGCCATTTATTGAAGTTGTTGCCCTCCTGCAGCATCAATAAATTGCTGTGCACATCTAACCATGTTCAGATGCACCCAGTGTGAAGTTTCAATATTGATGGTGTCATCGTCACAGCTAATAATGTTTCAGTTCCTCTGTTGTGAATGGAATTGCTTCTTAGACTTCGCTCTTCAAATAGAAAATAAATCAGGAAAACAACACGTTAGATTCAGGGTACGTGGTGAACACATATTTGTTCATTCCACAGAGAAGACATCTTGGACATTTTCTTTAGTGTGCAAACAAAGGAATTTTGGAGAGGTAGAATGAGGACTGATAAACTCAGTGCCCTAGCTCACACATGGCTTATGTTGAAAACCATCAGTAAATTGCTTGGCATAAATAACTATTACCATCTGAAGGAATTTTTTCTCGTTTTACATACTGCACAGATCATGTAGCACTTTGCTGGTGGTCCTCTACCTGGAAGCTTGATACCAAAATTTTTGCAGGTTTTCTTAATCAAACCAGTTGTCACATGCTTTCACAGTTCTTTCTTGTACCAAGAGCTCCTCTTAATAAATGCTAGCAATAAAGACCTTGGTAAAGTAAAATATAAAATTGCCCATTGTTGTAGTATAGCTCAATTCAATTTTAACAGAAATTTCTATTATACACAGTGGACATATCACATTTGCATTCAAATGGGAGATGTGGCTCTTATCTGTGCCATCCTATATTTCTAGAGGATGCTATCTATTGTATGATCGACCTGGTTCAGTACGGAACTTAATGCTGCTTCATAATTAACACCTTTATGTTTTTTATTTATGCCAACAAACTTATTGTTGGTGTTTTTAAACACACAAGCCGGTAAGCGGAAGGTCTGTGGTTCAAATCCCAGTTGTGGCATTGAATTTTTAAGTTCCGGTTCTACCTCTCAAACCTTTTTGTTTATTTATTTCTTTTAATTTCTTTAAAGGGATGGTGGTTAACATTTGTAATTGGAAAGAAATTTTAAAAAACCTGCAAGTTATTTGCAGATGGGAAAACTATTTGGTATTTGTACTATTTTTCTATAAATACTCTGATTTAGTTCACTGATTTGAATTTAATTTTCAGCAATTCTCTATTTTTTCAGGAATTCAGGAAAAATATTCTTGCACTTCTACTGTTGAATGTATCACATCACATAAGACTAGCTCAGTTGATTTTGTTGGATTAATTTAGTGAAAATAGGGAGAACACAATGCTTAGGTATATTCTAATCTAGGTAAGTATAAAAACTTACTTGTTTATTTTCAGAGATCTGATGAAATGGTGTGCCAGAGCTGTGGAGGGGTTTAATGTAGCATCCCAGGACTCGGCACTCAAAATTTTGCAAGATGCCATAGACATCTTTTGTCTAAGTGTAGCTGACTCAAGTGAGTACATGAAGTTAATGAATTTCCTAAAAACAAATAGCTTCCCTAATTTAGAAAAGTATAAGTATTTGAAAATTGATATCAATAACAAGAAAATCTCGGAAATAAGGAAAATTGAAGCTATTAACAGTGAAGCAACAAGATCTAAAGTAAGAACAAATTAGAAACTAAAAACTTCACTTATCTTAGTAATGTTGCACTTTCTTTTTGCACTAACTGACTCAAGTTTCAAGTTGTCTCCAACTCATTCTCAAAGCTATACAAACCATAGCTTTGAGAATGAGTTGGAGACAACTTGAAACTCGAGTCAGTTTGTGAAATGTTTACCATATAGAAAACTATATGATATAAATTGTGTGCTTTTACGAGATCTACATGATCTGTCATAAGATTTTGTCTATTGTTCATCAGTCGTATAAAAGTCCTTCAGAAAAAGATGATTTCATATAATTCAGATAAATGGTTTATTTTGCATGTAATTATATTAAATATGTGGTATTTTAATCAAAATCATTAGAGCCATCTTTGAGAAAATACAATTTGGAACAGTTTACTTGAAAAGGGTGGCTTGGGAGATTTTTTTGGAAATCTTCGTTACATTTGGGAAGGTATTTATCCGACATTTCTTTTCGAGTTATGCCATTCACACATGCAACATCTTTTTCTAAAAGTGCTTTTCTTTTATTCAAGTGACTTCCGAACATATATTTCTGGGAAAATCTTGATATAAAATCTTGGGTTGAGTGCAGTATCTTCTTTGCCTACTATGTACATGGTAGATAAAAAACGAAAAAGAAAACAGGCTTGTTATGTCTGCAGGTTATTCCATTTTTCTTCTCAGCACTAGATCAAAAGAGTTTGAGCTCTGAGGCGTGCAGGAATTCTGCCATTATGCAGCAGATACACACAGTGTGGAAAAAACTGACACTTTTAGCACCCATGAATGAAAGCAAAATTTGCAATGGAGCTTAATGCTTAACTGAGTTTCCGGTGATCGATTCAGGTATATATGTTAGGTATGTACCTGTAATGGATTAAGAGTGTCATAAAACAGAAGATGATTATCCGTACTTGTAGACCATGGTCTAGTGGAAAATCTTCTTTCAGACGTTTTGTTCAAAGCTGCGTCGAGCATCCTCAGTGGTGTGACTGCAGTACTCTGATAGTCTCTGCGATGACTGATACAGAGCCGTTTGGTTTCACAGGTTTTATACACTTGGCGTGTGTGGGTGTATGATGGTTGGTCCGGTCTTCATTGGTTCAGCTGCTGCGTGTGATGGGTTAAAGTAGGGGTTGCTTCTATTGTCTATTATTGTTGCAGATGGGCTGACATTTTGAATTTGTCTCCGGTCAGGTTTTTTGTGTGCTCTTGTTTGCCAAGCTTTATTTAAGCGCTTTGGTTCTTCTTTCTTATTGAAGTTATCTTTATGTTTGAAAATCCCTATGGCTTCGCGTCTTAACCAGGTGTAATAATGAACTGTGGAAGACAGGCTAGCTGTGGTAGCTCTTGTTTTGGTTGATCTTTGTAGCTGTGTGAAATACCCTGAAGGTCTAGAAGGATCGGCTTCACACCACACTGGCACTTGCAACATCACACTCAGATGAAAGTGATTCATTACTTTTTTCTGCTGAAGTCTCCTCATAGTTATCTTCTGAACTGTGACATGTACTAAATTAAATATAGTACAAATAAAACACACTGAAGAATATTGATGAAGTGGCCAATTCATAGACACCTGTTGGCAGAAATATATGTTCAAAATAATACACCACAGTGAAATCTAGAGAAAGAATCAACAGATTACTGAAACATGAGACAGCACAAGCAAATTTGACGTTTTAACACTAGAACCCCAGTAGCGGTCATTTTGACCGTTCTTGATATTTAAATAAGTTTAGTTCCGCCGGTTTTTAAAAACGAAGCTTGGCCTTTCATGACTTTTCCTGATATAACCTCTAGTTTTATATAGCATAATAATTTTCGGCATGTCATCATTTACGTGGGCGTTTTTTCATGTTTGACCATGAACCCCGGGGACGGTCATTTTTGACCGTTACAATTTTGTTAGACTTTCCCTCGCACTGTCGTTAAGTTTCTCATTGTCATTAATCTGCTTTGTCCGTCTTCGTACCAACTGTTCATTATAGCAGTGTACGTTGTGAATCTATGCATGCAAGATGTCTTGTGGTTTGCAACCAGATGAAGTCCTAGCTATATTTCATGATATACCAGACGATATATCAGAAGGTGGTAGTGGTGGTGATGATTATTAACCTCCAGCTGAATCAGAACAATCGGAAGATGAGTCGTTCAGTGAAGATTATTTGAATGGTAAGTTTTATTCTGCTTTCTTTAGATATTGCATATCATGAAACTGTATTCCTAATAGGTGCATTTATGTAGCTATTCATTTCCTTGTTTGTACACAATATAGACATATGTTTGCTTTGCTTATTTATTTTCAGAAAATCAAATTCAGGATAACATTTCTGTAGTTCTCGTGCTGCAAGGGAGGTAAGAAGGTATGGGCCTAGCTCGGATCAACCATCATTTGAAGATGACTTGCAGCACTGTGTACTCCATGCAATTTGAGTGTGTCACAAGCGGCAAGTGAAAATAGAATGCCTACTAGTAATGCTACAGCTTCAGGTAACGCAACTACTTAACACAACCAATAATAAGAAAGAGGCAGAAAAAGGCAATATGAAGAGGAAAAGCTTTCTGCACTTACAAAAATTCTTAGTAGAGATAAGGGTACTGAGTGGCAGATCATCGACCCAGGTCACAATCCTGGTAGAACAGACTAACATAATGTTTTTGAAGAAAAAGGAGGCCCTACTGCTTATGCTAAGAGACATGTAAGGGACAGCAGCCATGCATCTGCTTGGAAGTTGCTCATTGATGAGTCGATTGTTCGACATATCAAAAAATCTACTGAGATTGAAGCAAGAGAGAAGAAAAATGAAGAGAAATGGACTGTTTCCTTGGATGAGTTAGACGCTTTCATCAGCGTAATTTACTTGGAGGGTGCACTTGGATGCGGAAGCCTTGAACTAGCTGAGCTATGGTCCAAAAAGTGGGGGCCAACTATATTTTCTGATACCATGGCAAGGGACAGATTCGTGGAACTGATGAGATTTTTACGATTTGATGTCAGGTCATCCCATTCTGAAAGGTTAAAGACGGATGGGTTTGTACTAGTTTCAACTATTTGGAAGAAATTGATTGAAAGCTGTAAGGCTTGCTACATACTAGGTACATTCCTTACAGTAGATGAACAACTTTATCCTACACAATGTCACTGTCCATTTATTCAATACATGGCCAATAAGCCTGATAAATTTGGTATAAACTGAATACCTGGAGATGTGAACTGAAAGTATCTCTGCAACGTTATCCCATACCTGGGGAAGGATAATCAGCGGCCTCAGAACGAATCTGTTCCAGAATATGTTGTGATGTCTCAAAAAAATCCTTCTCTAAAAAAGGGACGAAATGTCACCACCGACAACTACTTTACTTCACTATCACTAGCTAAAACACTGAAAGAGTCGGGCACTAGTATAGTAGGAACTGTGAATAGATCAAGATGAGAAGTTCCTGATCACCTTAGAAATTCCAGAGCTCCTCTTTATTCATGAAGAAAAACGATGGTATTTTGCTAACCAGCTACCAAGGAAAGTCACAGAAGAATGTAATTATAATGAGTACACTTCACAACTCATGTGCAATATCTGCAGTCTCCAAGAAACTTCCTGAAACAGTTGAGTTTTACAAGAGTAAATATGGAGTGGATGTGATTGATCAGATGGCAAAATTGTATTCCGTTCATGCTGGTACCTGCAGATGGCCGATGCATGTTTTTTTACAACATATTGGACCTAGCTACCATCAACGCTTAGATAGTGTTTCGAGAAATAACTGGCAAAGAACCTTTACGCCACAGATTCATCCTTCAACTCGCTGATGGGCTAAGAGAAGCCTACTTGGGAACTAGACAACGCTGTATACAGACTAATCCAACCGAAGAACATCCAACCCCTAATCGCCGATGAAAGTGTCAAATAGGTCATAACTGCACACAGAACAAAGCAAGCAATTCCTATCATATTTGCAAGAAACTGTATGTGGAAAATGCACAGCAGAAGTTAGAAAAGTTCTTACGTGTGTAAAATGCAATGCATAAGTGAATGTTCATAACAATGGAAGGAGCTTTCTGTGTAAGTGCTAACATAGTTGTCATACTGTAATACGTTCACTAATATAAAGATGTGTGTTGGAATATTACTGTTCTATTATACACAAAATTGTGTTATCACGTTCATAATCCTAAATATTCTTAGTTGCAGTATTACACTATATTCCGCCTTTCTGAGAATTTGAACTATTTTTTTATTTGAATAATCATCCTGTTGAAAAATAGAGATAAATAAAGTATATATGTTCATCGTATGGGCTGTTTTATATACTACCAAATTAAATATTTTTTTTCCTCCAACTCTCCATTACCACAAGATTATTAGAGGAAACATTTAGCATAGAAAATTCGAATGTATACTCTAGAAAGGCAATTTTCCAATAATTTATATATACACAGTGATAATATATTGGGCCTAGTTACCTAATAACAACAATATCAAACTGGTAAGAAATAAGTTGTAAAATGTACATGGAAAAGGCAAAGAAAAAGCGAACGGTCAAAAATGACCGCTACCGTAGTTAATGGTAGCTAGCAAGCGCCAGGGTTCTAGTGTTAACCCTTTCACTGCTGGAGTATTAACAAGCTCACAGACTCTCCTTGCTGAGTAATTTTAATTAAACATTAACTAGTATATTTTTTAAAATATCATGCAGAATTAACATAAAATATCCTGAAATGCCCACCATAGTTGTAGATAACTGCCGATGAAGGACAATTAAAAATTAGAGTTTTAAAATAGGAAAAAATACCACATGCAACATACTTTACAAAGGGTTGTCCATGGACCATAAAAGAAAACACTAATGGAAAGCTGCTATATACTGTTCTAAATTTTGAGGTCTGAATTTTTTAAGCTGCACTTTGCCAAACTAGCAGAAATTAACAATTCCGGGGTATCCAAAATTTTAACCCTTCCTGAGCAGACCTGTTTTATGGCTCTGAGCAGAAGGTGATTTTGCAAAATTATTAAACTCTATTAAATACAGTTGAAACTATATTAACATGCTCAAATGTACTAAAACACATAGTATATCCTTTTTGTTGAGTTCAATCGTTATTGTCCTCCAGGAGTGAAGTTTTGTTCATATGCATAAAAAAGTTGCCAAAACGGTATAAGCAGCACTTCTCCATTTTGTATAGTGTAGTTTGTACATATGCTAACAAATAAGCCAACAGTGCTTTAGGAACTAAATAGTGTTGCATTCTGATATATAATACTTCCATTTGTAATAATAAAGGTGATGATAATAACAAATGGTAAAAGTTTTGATATAAATGTGAGGTTACACCTAGCTAGGGCTGGGTATCTGAAGTGTGTGTATATAAGATTTTCAAACTAATTCATTTATCTCATTATTACTTACAGAAGGAAATATATGAATAGCAAAATGAGGATTCCAAAACAAAAGTAGAAGTTCATCACATGCAAAAACATCACAAAAAAAAAAAAAAAGGGAAATTTACCTACCCAACTTGTAGAAAAATAGTGACATCACAAGTAGGGTGAAGTCCCATGTTGATAACCATGCCAATCAGTGCTGTTATGTCTGCCATTGTTAGGGAATTCCAGAATGCAATCCTGGCTTTTTTCATTGGTGTCACCTATTGTTTTTTTGTGTTCTGTTGAACGCAGGCCTCCTCAGTAATTATTTGCAGAATTTCACCATAAAAAAATAGGCCGAAAAATTCTACTGGAAGCGTATTCTCATCATAATGAGAAAGAAGTATTGTCCCTGCTGGATATTGCGCACTGGGATAGTAGATGTGGGGCCAGGGTCAAAATTACTCACCTCTGCCCTGTTAGATGTCTGTTGTCTACAGCAGTGGTGTCAATCATGGCCCCGAGTGGCAATGCCACGGAGAGAGCAAGTCGCCGTGCCCTGGGCATAGGGGGCAAGTCCGTTAGAAACCAGTTCAGGGCAGTTTTCCGTGTGATGCAGGCAGAGCAATGGCTGCGTCCGAGAGCACAGACATGAGTAATTTGGATTCGCATGTTTCGAATGGGAAAACAATTAGTCTGTAAAGTTGTGGTAGTAGTATTCAGTACCTAATATGCAACCAGTATCTTGCATTAAAAATACAACATACAAAGTCATTATGAAATAGATAAAGTAAATAATACAGCAGTTCAGCTGGAGCTGTTAGAAGTACAGTGTGATCGTCGCCTTCAAAAGAAATTTGACAATTATTCATACTCAGACGCACTGATTGAATTTTACCAGAAACTTACATTAGGCGTTACCCAAATTTGATTCCTAAGACAGCAAAAACTATGACAATGTATGGTAGTACCTACCTTTGTGAACAGGGTTTCTGCATAGCTCCTGAAAACTCGCCACAAAAACAGACTCTCGGATAGCAATTTGGCATCCAGTCTTAGAATCTGTCTTTGTAATATTATTGAGCCAAATTTTGAAAAGTGTGTGAATTCAAAAATATGCCAAGTGACTGATCCTACAAATGTGTAAGGTGTTCAGTAAGATTCTCTTAAATTCATTATGCAAACGCTTAACACTAAAACATGTATCTTTAAGGACAGCAGTTTTCAAACAACCTACCTGTAGTTCTTCCCTTTAATTTTGGAGGAAATCGTCAACTCCTGTTACTAATAATGGTTCGTGTTATTTCACTTGTTTGAAGATAATCCAAATAAATATTGTCACTTATGTTTAATCAAAATAGATAAGAATATCCGTTTAAGGGATAACAGGATTTCAAAGCTGCCATTTACTTTTTGTATAAAATAGGTATATCTGATACAAGTTCGTATAAAAAACACTATTGTTAATACTGTATAATTATTGTTATTTATTTTGTTTATTTATTTATTCATTCATTTGAAAATCAATTTTGACATTTTTACATCTGGGATTGAAAAGTCTATCTTTAAGAGGTATGAAGAGCGTAAATGGTGTACTTCACAGTACGGGAATGCTAACCCAAGGGCTAGAGTAGGTTTAATAATACCTATAATTCAGCCTAATCATCAGAAAGTTGCAACTATGTTACTATTTTAATCAACTTGAATAACTGTCAAGTAGCTTTCTTTTACGCGTGAGAAGTATTGTTCCCCTTCATAGATCCAACTTGTACCTGTGCTATGCATCCTTGTAGGCAATTCTGAAGGAAATCATTCATAATATATACGTACTCTAAGAAAGGTTTTATCCGTGAACGCAGCGAAGTTGCAAGTAAACAGGTATCAGGTGATAACGCTACTGGTGTTGATATGTATTACGTCATGTTTTGCCCTCAGCATGTACAAGATGCCCAGGGGAGCTCTCGGCGGCCTGTGACCTTGACATCACTGGTCTACAGTGTCAGTTATGCCTCTCTTGCTCTCACTTGCATGTATCACTCTCATCATCACTGACCACAAAATCTGATAGCTCACCATCACTTTTGTTCAACAAGACTACAATTCCTTCCCCCATCAATCCTTTCTTTCCTGCCATTATGCCCAAAAACGAAAAAGAAAAAAAAAAAAAGCACTGGCTTACTATACTGCAGGCAGCCTTAGATCCATACCTTATATCCCTCCGCAATAATCTCATGTTCATATCTGCTGTGACTACCAAACAAATGCCACGTGAACTCATGCCTCACGTTTATGTTGCAGCAGAACACTGTTTGCTTGGAAGTTTCAGGCATAGCACCGCTATCGCGTTACATTAAAATATTCTTTACCAAGGTGATAATACCTCTTGAAAACTCAATCACCAGTATTTAAGGTACTATATTTTATGGTGTGCTTTGGTTTCTCCATATTGCGGGTTAGTTGTTGACAGCTTGTGCTTACATTAAGTGCAGATAAATTCACATTTTGTATCTATTTTTCATAAGTTGGATGATAATGCTGAACAGGTAATTGGAGATAGTGGGGAATCTACTTTTCAAATAATGGCTTGCAAATTACGCAAAAGGATCAAGATGTTGCAGAATCGAAAGTCGAGGGGGCCCGATAACATACCTACTGAAATATTGAAGATTGGGGGAGAAGCTGTGATTCCCTATCTAATGTTTTTGTTTAACATGTCAATCAATAACTGTGACTTACCAGAAGACTGGAAAACCGCTATTGTAGTTCCTATTTATAAAGGGGGTAATAAAACAGAAATAAATAATTATCGACCAGTTAGTTTAACGTCAATAGTGTGTAAATTGATGGAGCATTTAATAGCAGAATATATAAGGGAGGAGTTAGAAAACAAAAAATGGTTCAAGGAAGCGCAACATGGGTTTCGACCTGGGTACTCGTGCGAAAGTCAATTAACTTCCTTATTTCAAGACTTAGCAGATGAAGTGGACGCAGGAGGAAGAACTGATGTAGTGGTAATAGACTTTTCTAAAGCATTTGATGTAGTGCCGCATAATTTACTTATTGGGAAACTAGCTGGCACAGGAATAGACAAACGAGTGGTTTTATGGGTCAAAGCGTTTCTGGATGGGAGAACACAGCAGGTAAAAGTAGGTAAAGAAATTTCCGAGAGAGGCACAGTTAGTTCGGGAGTACCCCAAGGCTCAGTACTGGGTCCGCTACTTTTTCTTATTTTTGTTAATGATATAAGTGTAAATATTAAATGTCAGATAAAACTGTTTGCAGACGATTGCATTATCTATAATAAAATTCGGAATGCCATAGATGAGTCTCTGCTTCAGGGTGATTTAAATGAAATTAGTAATTGGGCTGCTACAAATAAGATGACGATTAATGCTAAGAAAAGTAAGTCCATTGCATTTAGAAGATCTAAGAGGGAAATTGTTCATAACTATCACATGGGCGGAGAGAAAATTCTGCAGGTAGATAGCTGCAAGTATTTGGGAGTGTACCTGGCGAGTAACGCTGGGTGGGACGACCAGGTAAATTCTACATCCAGGAAAGCGTGGAAAGCGTTACATTTCTTAATGAGGGTACTGAAAAAGGGGAGCGGAAGGTCCAGGGAAATTGCCTACAAATCTTTGGTGCGGCCGATTATGGAATATGGAGCAGTATGCTGGGACCCATATAGACTTAGTCAAATTGATTCGCTAGAAAGAATACAGAGAAGGGCTATAAAATTTATAAAACGAGGTAAATCTTTTGGGCCTAAAAAGGGGGAGGAGACTGAATGGGAGCCTCTAAAAGTCCGGCGTAAGAGGCAGAGGTTATGCGCATTATTTCAAGCATATCGTGGTTCAAATGCATGGGTGGGTATTAGTGAAAGATTGGACAACCCTACATATTACGGAAGAAAGGATCATTTGTATAAAATTAAAGGTAGAAGGCACAGAACCGACGTAGGAAAGTTCTCCTTTGTTAATAGAACCATTGAGGAATGGAATGAATTACCTGTAGCAGTCTTTCAGGGCTGTCCTTTATCTGTGAAGAAATTTTCGAAAAATATCGTAAATCAAGTAAATGCTGTGTAATTTACTATAAAGATTACGCAAGTGTATTTTTGACATTTATTGAACTGATGGTGAATACTAATGCTAAATTTAATTTGGTTATAATTAATTAATGAGTGTTAATTAGTATTTAGTGCATTTCATCTTATATTTTTATTATTGTTCTTTATTGTATTATGATTGTATTACTATTGTTTGTGCACTTTGTTTGTAACCTTAATTTGTACATTTAATTCTGCCACCGGGTAATACCCATTCGCAGAAAATACATACATACATACATATAAGGGTGGAGCGATTGTAGTAGCAATCACTGCACTGTTTATTCCCTAAACTACTGAGAACTAAGACAGCAATTGCTGACTATGGAAAATCTGAGATTTATCGACCACCACCATCTGAAAGAACATTTCCTGCCATCTGTTGGCAGCATATATGAATTATTTGAGTGAGAGGAGCTGACCATAATAGCTCTATGACTCCAAACCTATATATGGGTTTTTGCTAGTGAGGCTACAGACAGGCCACCCACATATGGGTTTTCGTTCGCAAAGGGTTAATTATTTGGAATTCTTTCTGTGAGTATGAAACATATGTTTATAATTGTACACAGTAAGAAATTACCACTTCTGCATACTTTGAAAATCTGATTTGTATATGGTAAATTTCAAAACACGGGTGTAAACATAAGCTCACATTGCATTTGGCAAACATGTCTTTTCCTTTTTTCTGGTCAAGGGTGGTTAAATTATTTTGTCACTTTGAGTAACTGTTAGGTGCTTTCTGATCCCATTGATTTTGTAACTCCTACATGTTTAATCATTATCATACTATCACTTTTGTGTTATTTCTTGACCATCCCAATTGCACAGGCAGCTAAATATGTTGTTCACTTCACAGATTCAAGATTAAACTTGGCTGTTGCTGTGGCCTCCTGTTTGGGAATTGTCAAGACTAAAGCAGAATATTTCTGTAAGGACCATAAACCTGTGATATCCTTAACCACCACACATCTCTCGGCTGGTAGAACAACATTATTGAGGCAATCAAAGATGCCTTCAAGACGTCTAAGGTAAATATTCTTTTGGGATTATTCTATTGGCTCCTCGTTGACTACTCTAAATCAGCAATTTTAGTGTCATTAGTGAATAACTGTTATTAACCAATGCATGCATACAATTTAAAGCAAGAGTTAAATTTCAGGTTACACAGAGCTAACTTTTTATGTATATGGTGGAGTCCTGCCAATCCTAACCCTGTTAACCTGAAAATCTGCCTAATCCGAGCAGGGCTAGAAAAAATACACACCAAATTTGTTTTGAATTTTAAAACAGGAAAAAATAAAGATTAAACTAGTTTTTCCAAGTAAAACAAATTTATTGTTGCAGAAAAACATGAAATAAATGCTACAGGAGTAAACAATGGATCTGTTGGCTATGTTAAAACAAAAACTAAAAAATCTGATGTGTTGCACCCATATGACTTTCTCTACTCTTGTACTAAACATTCTTATAAACTCTTATTCCTTGATCTTCTTTGAGTTAGTTGAGATAAACATTTTTAGCTTACTGTTTTTCTTGTAGGTACAAGGAGAATATGGGAATACAGTAGGCTTTGAGTGACAGTCATATATTTGAATGCTTCAAGATGCTGTTCTCTTTGCAGGGTTAAGATATAAAAAAATGAATCATGATCTTCCATTTGGCGAAAGTTTGTTTTCCAAAACTCGCACAAATAACAAGGAATATGTCAAAAATGGTTCACTGTACTAAAACATTTTTTGGACATAAATTGTGTTTTAGCAAGATCTACATTTTTTGTATCGTAAAGTTTGGTCTCTCTCTTATGGCTAACCGGTTATGCAAAAGTCTTCTACAGTAAACAGGACTAAATAGGCTATAGGCAGAAAATTCAAAATATACATTTCGTTTCCCATAAAAATATCTCATACATATGACATTTTAATCAAAATTGTTAGTGATTTTTGAGAAAATCAAAATTTTTAAAAATTTTCTATATAAAGGGTAGTTTAGGGTGGAAGCATTTTCTTCAGAATCTTTGTGTCGCATCCTTAAAAGACATTAAACTTACTTTGGTTTTTAACCAACTTCGTTTTTGAGTTATGCTGCTCACAGACTGACATGCACAGACCTTTTTCTAAAAATACTTTCTTTAGATTCCTCTACTAGTAGATTAGGTAAATATGTACAATCTTCTTTCTTGGAAGTTTGAAAACAGTGTTCTAATAATCAATTTAAACACACATGCGCGCACACACATTCACCACGCCACGCTAGTGCCGCTGCTGCCACCACCACACCTCACCTCACCTCACCTCACCACACATTTAACTACATGAGGGATTGTTCTGAAAGCACTTGAGAGTGAAGCAAGAATGAGTGTACAGATGACCCCTTAATGATTTGTTTATGAATTATATTTGCTTCACTGTGTTTGATTCTGCATTTTTGATATCTATGGCTGAACAAAGGTTTCATGAGTGTTATTGATACCAAAAAAGAGCAGCCCTGCTTATTAAATAAAAGTTGAGTTCAGATGCTGGAGTTCTACGCCCATTTGGAGGCTTATTTTCCATTGTTAGATTAATATAGTATTTAATCTAAGCAACTCTTTTGGTCTTAATGTATCACAAATTTTGTGTATTATCACTTTCTCTACTACATATAAGTAGGGAAAGTATTCAATTCCTCTCAATTTCAATTCACCAGAAATGCATGTATTGGGCCCCCCTGAATCTGAAAAGATAATTTTTAGAAAAAGATTTAAGTGGGTGAATGGAAGTGTGAGAAATACATGTGAAAAATGAAATGAGTTTAATGGTTTATGGACCAGCTAGCCAATCACAGATGAAAACATGCTCATTGGCCAGGGAGTGCAGGTTCCACCTGCCAAGTAATTAGTATATTAGACAATGACGTTAAAGTCACTTCACTCAGTTTCTGAACAAGGCAATGGAGTTTGTAATGGGCTAAAGTTTGAATGTTGTTAGTTTAGTATGGCTGATCTCCCATGAAGCCATTCTTGCCATGAAAGTGTCATTCAAAGAAACATCTCATGAACGGTTTACATATTTATACATGTTCTGAAATACTTTCTGCTTTTTAAGGACCTAAATAGAAAGGTGCTTAACAGCTAAATCATTTAATTATGTAAATGAATTTCCAAAACTGATGTTTCTCTTTTTCTGTAAAAGTAATAGACCTAATTAACTGTAGAATTAATACTCGTAGAATTATGTGTTTTGCCTTTATTAGCTTCTCAAAAGTTGATAAATTTGATTCAGATATGTATGAGAAACTATTTTAACTTACATAGAGAAGTGTGTTATTAAATTGTTTCTATAGTATATGTAATCTAATAATCAAGTGACATTTAAATAATTGAATAAATATTTCAGCAAATTATTCTTTTAACTTTTATTATGACTACTACCAGCATCCAATTTAATGTTTTAATAGCATGGCAGAAAGAAATTTCTCACTTACAAGGCCTGCTGCCTGTCTTCTGGAGAGTATAGCGTGCTGTGTGAGGAAACATGAGCCTGTGCTGCTTGTTGGAGAGACTGGTACAGGCAAAACAACAGTAGTTCAACATCTAGCGGCCATGACAGGCCATCAGCTCATTGTCATCAATATGAATCAACAATCAGATTCTGCTGATTTACTGGGAGGGTAAGTCTAGCAAGCCTAAGTTTCTCTGTAGACCTTTAGAGCAAGGAACAAAGAATGGAAAACCGTGTATGTAGGAAAGTTGCTATTTTTAAATTGCCAGATATAGCCATGTCACACTTTTCTTTAAAGAGAAATTATGCTAGAAAGCAATATTCTAAAAATAAAAAATGAGATTCAAAGTCATTGGAGCCTTCATACAGGGAAATGAGTCATTAAATGATGAAAAATGGGTCAATGTTAAGCACTCGTATTGCTCTACTTACAAAATTATTGGTAGGAGATATTTTGGAGACCATTTGTTCCTATTTTTGAAAAGCTGTTTTCTGCCATTTTCACTGTGTGTCAATATCCTTTCTTGAACTCTATTCTGTTGTTGAATGGTGCCGCCGTGGCCGAGCGGTTAGCGTGCTCGCCTACCACCTAGGTGGCCGGGGTTCGATCCCAGGGACCCGCATGTGGTATTCGTGGTGGACGAAGCGGTGTCAGGGCGGGTTTTCTCCGGGTGCTCCGGTTTCCCCTGCCATCTCATTCCACTGTTGCTTCATCTTCATTCCATGTGTCATCAGTGTCACCGCCTGCGGTGCCGTAGTAGTATAAGCAGGCGTTAAACACTACAACGACAACTCTGTTGTTGAACATCACATATTTGTGTCAATCCACGTCAAATCGAACACCCGTAAAACACGACGTTTTTGTAGGAGGTTCAAAATTTTTTAAGAATAATAGGCATCAAATAAGGAGACCCGTATTTTTTTATTTCCATATTTTTAAATTACTTGCTTAGTTATGGCTATTAGAAACTAAGCAATTTCTGCACGCACCGTAATATAAAATCTTTTGTTACTCTAAGGCAGTATAGAGTTGAGAGTTGGGGTTTGGTGCACTGGAAAGGTTAAATATAACACTTTTAACAAGTTTCGATCAATCATTATTTCACAAATTTTGGACTGTTTTTTTATGGTATATTTTGTAAAACCAAAAATAGAATTTAAGTCGATGTGTTAAAAATCTAAAAAAAATACACACGTATTCCCTGACATTTTATCTATAAAATAAGATGTTGATAACTATGGAGCTTGCATTAGTGCATTTGCTACAATTTTTTTTCTGGAGGCCTGCAAGCGCTCACGGACGACATGAAGTAACGAACCATTTGTACAGCTGGATTCGCCTTGAAAGCGAGTAACAAGCCAGGTGACTGCAGACAGCATGCGAATTGCCACGTCAGCTATGCTAGTCAGATTACTTCTTCTTACCAAGGCAGTACAGTCCATGCAGAAAAATGTCTCTACAATGCATCTTCTTTCTGATACTCCTGTGGCATCTGATACACGCTTTTGAGCTTTTGAATTTTTTTGAAAAAATCTTCTGATGTAAGCAGTTCTTTGCTTTTAGCTTCTTCATTCATGTACGTCCATACATTTGAAATAATTTCTCTACTCTTGACTGTAATGTTTTGGTCCCTAATTCAGAACGTACAGGTGGCATAATTGATTTACGCTATGATCAATGTCTCACAAATTCACTATATTCCCTCTTTATCACAAAGATCTATGTCTTCAACTGCATGCTGCACCCTGTGAATTAGCAAGGACTGTCTCAGGTAATGCAGACATCCTACCTTCCCCCTCCCTCCCCATGTGCATGGTTTTATTCGCAGAATTATACAATATGAGCTGATGAAAGAGTCAAAAGCTATGGATTCGCCAACAGGACTTCCAGTCAAGGTCAGGGGCCAAGAACGATGGGTCCAGCTGTGCTTTAAAATTACAGTCCTTCATTATTACCTTGTCAAAAACTGAAGCTTTAGTGAAACAATTTTCTTTCGAAGAAGGAGGTAAAGCTGTGTGTTGTATGGAAACATTAGTTTAAAATGCATATTTTAAAAACATGTTGAAGATGCTAATAGTGTACACATAATATTGTCAGCTAGCAGTGTTCTTCTTATTGTACTGTTGTAAAATTTATGGAACCTTAAGCAGTGGACAGTTGCCGTAATGGAAGGTGGCAATTGTGTCAGGTTACTGTAGCCGTCACCGCTGCCACACGAATTCGCTGCATTGATTTGCAAAGTTAATTACAATTAGAGACTCCATTATGATTTTTTCTGAGAATATTGAATAAACTTCATTGTATTTTTAGTTTTTTTTCCACATTTTTAAATGGTCGAGTTTATGTTATTATCTAACTTTAAAACTTTAATCATATAAAATATAATATTAATAATAATTAATAAAATGTTCTAATAAATACCTTGCGAAATACTGCGATTTATCTTTAATTTGAGCCAAAGATCAAGTAATTTGCTTCATTACAATCGGAGGTATGACTGATCTAAGAATGAGGAGCGCACGATTTTTGGGACATTTCAAAAATTAATATCTGCCAAAATAAATTTTTTTTATAAAACGAAGAAAAAGGTCAAATATATTTTGTTCCAAAACACACACAAAAAGAAATTAAGAAAATCTGAGAGATCATGATTTTTTGCCATATTTTGTTCGATTGACGTGGAATGACTCATTTGTGGCAAATTGGATCAAAACTATGGACTTATATGTATGTGTGAATATTCCAGATTTTAAGATTATCAGAAATAACAAAATGAGTTCAATGCTAAAAAGAACAACACATGGGAGGGAAGAAACAAAGAAAGAAAAGAAAAGAAAAAATGCTCACACACAATTGCGAAGCAAATTTTTTGAATTTTAAAATTCCTGCTAAGACAACAGTCCCTGCATGTTCATCAGTTGTCTAGTATGAAGTCCAAGATCTATAAACGGAAGTATAAACAAGTAGCTCTGATGATATGAAACTATATCATGAAAGTATATTGTATATTGCATTTAATTTCAGGAACTTGCAGCAAGTGCTAAGATAAATAAAGTATATAGTCTGTAAAATATGTTAATTTGTAGTCATTTTCTGTTATATATGTCGCGATTAATGCATTTTGGCATAACTTACACATAAAACATTAATTCAAATATATTTGGAAATTTTAGGTACAAACCAGTAGACTTCAAACATGTTGTTAGACCAGTGAGGGAAGAATTTGAGCAATTGTTCCGCAAATATTTTGCCAGCCAACCTAACCATACATTCCTTAATAATTGCATGGTAAGTAAACAGCTGCATCTAATAACATTAATATATGAAAAGAAACAATGGTGTGTTTTTAAATATTCTTAATACTGAGTCAGAATTAATTACACTGTCATAATTTATGTTTCATTGACTTAAAACACAAGTGATGTCAGTGTAACTGATTCTGACTCAACTTAAAGTAGAAGTATGTAACTGTATAACTGATTGCATCTTGTATAAAGTAACTGAGCATTTTACTTTATAGAGGGTTGGGAACGAAAACCGCCAGCCTATATCTTCTCACTTAATTACCTTAGAGATTTGAATCCATGCTTTTACATTAAGAAATGTGATTAAATGAACAGTGAAGATGTCCTGTGCTAATGTTCATAATAAATATTGGAAATACCCTCCTACATCCACATACAGCTGTGTAAGTCTTAGCATACGCTTATCAGTTCCTTTGTGGTAATAGCTATTCCCTATGTTGTGCTTGAGTTCCTCATCAACAGAGGATTCTTCTTACCCTTTCTAGTATTCCTATAAGTGCAAGTCACATGTCAGCAAATTTGGTGACTGCTGTGGCCAGAAGCCTTGTTCGCAGTCTGCTCAGTAGTAAGCATATCAGTATGGATCAGTGACCTTTCAAATGCATGACAGGTTGTACCATCCCGCTGAAGGAAGTACCAAGTATGCCCCTCTTCATTTAGTTGACAAAAAAATTCATTTAATCTAATCTAAGGCCAAGTATATATATTTTTTGATTGTGGAGTTGAATACTGAGCCGATGATGTGTTTTGGAACCATTGTGCATCATACATGAATCTTTGTCATTCACAATGGAAACATCAAGTGTAGATTATATAGGAAGTCCACCATCTTGGTTTTATTAAACAGACTGATTACAGCTCATATTCACATTAATTTGCAGGTTTTAGAAACCTGGTCTACAGACTAAATAATATCCCAGTAAGCACGAGTGAATGACTCAAATGTGTCATAGGTACATTAAAAGTAGTTGAATTAAATGGTTTGAACCCATCTTGCATTACCAAAATCAACAGAGATAAAAAAACAAAATCTAAAACAAATTGCGTTAAATACATCAAAAGATTAGGACTGGGCATGAAAACGTTGCATCCCATAACTTACTATAAGTTTGAAAAGATTCTTAAAGAATACAACATAAGATTAGCACCATAGAACAATTTCTATTTGGGAAATTAGTGAACAGTTCCTTCAATAATTCAATTCTGCCCAAGATGAAGTCAGGCATATGTCAGATCTCTTGTGATTATGTCAAATGCTGTATAGATCAAACTAAAGAAAATCTGAACACCAGCCTAAAGGAACATTAAAGAAATATTAAGTGTAAACAGATGGAAGAATCAACTGTTTCACAATTGCTAGACTGACAACATAACAATGGAGAAAACATCAAATTATGGAAACCCGTTTCATCACACATAGAACTAACCACGTTGGATAACTTGAATGATAACTTCAGTCAACGCATAGCTTAGGATGGTAGTGAATGCCACAGAAAACTTTCCTAATTTAAACTAGTGAGTGATAAATAGTTCTACTCATTCATTTTAATTATATCCAGTTTTCCTACTCGTGTGGATCTGTTCAAGAAATTTTATGGTGAACTTTCAAGGACATTTACTCCTTTCATTTACTTGTGCCATGAATTGGGGTTTCTGGTTAGAAGGCACTTTGTTCTTTGGTGCATATAAAGAAACCAACACTGTTGGGTAAAGTGGAAATTTATCCTGAATAATTTTTGCGCTCGATAGTGTTGGTATGTGTGTATACATGTATACCTTTGCAATGTTTGTTTGCTGTGGTACTGAATATATGCTTCTTGACAAGGCAAAGGCTTTTATTAGAACACAGTTGAAAAAGCAACCATGTAACTAAGTAAATAAAAGCTTGACAGTTACAAGCAAGATAACAAAATAATAACAAAGTGGAAGAAAGAAGCACAAGTTTGGTTTGAAATCACGTGAGATGGGGTTGGCCAGTTATTCTGCCCAGTCCTGAATGCATTGCCAAATTTATTGCATCATATTTGGCATTTAGATGCCTAAGATGTGTAAATGTATCCAAAAGCTTTACTATACTTGTTTTTAACACATCTATTGTTTTATAAGAGCACTGATTCTAATATAACTCTATTCTATTATGCCATTATCTATTGATGGTACTGTGTTTACTCACATTATCTCCCACTTTTTTCAATTTTAGGAAAAATACATGATAAAAAAAGGAAATGAAGTAAACTGTGATAAATAAATCAAATAGGTAGATACCCTAAAAAGAAATATAATGCATTTTAAAAAGAAGTCTACAGAGAAATACAACAGTTAAAGCAATTTCACGATATTTCCATGGGTGTCATGCTGCAGTTCATTATGTAGCCATGTCATTAACATGTTTTCGGGCTCACACACCGAAACACAGAGCTATGATGAATGGAATATGTTTAATCATACATCACATACCTAAATAAAAATAAACATACCTTTAAGAGGTAGAACTGGAACTTAAAAATTCAATGCCACAACTGGGATTTGAACCACAGACCTTCCGCTTGCCGGGCGGACGCTCTACCACTGAGCTATTGTGACAAACTGCCAGAATGGCATTAAATTCTCAAGCCAGTTCGTATTTCTCCTGGTAAACCACAAAGGCAGTCTCACATCAGAAACAATTACCCCAATGGTGACTTACTATTGTAAGTACTTTATATCCCAGGATTAAATAACCTTCACATGGTAAATATTATTTATTTATGCCAACAAACTTACTGTTGGTGTTTTTAAACACACAAGCCGTGTGTGGGCAAAGTTTAAGAGGTAGAACTGGAACTTAAAAATTCAATGCCACAACTGGGATTTGAACCACAGACCTTCCGCTTGCCGGGCGGACGCTCTACCACTGAGCTATTGTGACAAACTGCCAGAATGGCATTAAATTCTCAAGCCAGTTCGTATTTCTCCAGGTAAACCACAAAGGCAGTCTCACATCAGAAACAATTACCCCAATGGTGACTTACTATTGTAAGTACTTTATATCCCAGGATTAAATAACCTTCACATGGTAAATATTATTTATTTATGCCAACAAACTTACTGTTGGTGTTTTTAAACACACAAGCCGTGTGTGGGCAAAGTTTAAGAGGTAGAACTGGAACTTAAAAATTCAATGCCACAACTGGGATTTGAACCACAGACCTTCCGCTTGCCGGGCGGACGCTCTACCACTGAGCTATTGTGACAAACTGCCAGAATGAGAATTTAATGCCATTCTGGCAGTTTGTCACAATAGCTCAGTGGTAGAGCGTCCGCCCGGCAAGCAGAAGGTCTGTGGTTCAAATCCCAGTTGTGGCATTGAATTTTTAAGTTCCAGTTCTACCTCTTAAACTTTGCCCACACACGGCTTGTGTGTTTAAAAACACCAACAGTAAGTTTGTTGGCATAAATAAATAATAAACATACCTGTTTATTTTGTACTTCTTTCATTGACGTATAAATGCTTTGTGCTTTTTTGTTTGGTGAAATTCCATGCAGTTTTTATCCATTGACACTAGTTCAATTGAAGGCCGCTTAATGTTACTACCTTTTATAGGAGGCAATGAACCAGGTGCCATCCAATCCTCATACAATCAGTGCAGATGACCTTTAAATGGCTTAATTGATACATCCAGAGGTTGTAGCACTGACATAAGCCCTCCAAGAATTATCACTGGAGGATAATCACTAAATGGTCCCAAAACTGTCCAAAACAAACATGGCCTTCCTTAGCAGAGCTTCCTAGAGCCAATTCCCCACAATGTTCAGTCATTCCTTCATAGGTCAGTCGACATCCATCCTCTTTCATCCACCCTTATAATAATTTCAGGCAGAATATCATGCTTTGGCACAGTTTTCTTTCTTGGGAATAACAAAGGCAGTAGCTTTTTCCATCTGCTAGCATTGCTACCATCACTGTGCAGCAGAGTTTTTCTGCACATGTTTTTATTAAAACATAGCAGATAGCAGAAATCCATTTTTGTGCCTCAGGTGGATTACAAAACAGTGAAACTTCACTTTATCCATTTAATCATATCTGGGCAGATCTGGACAAGTGTCATTCATATTCTCAAATTAAGTCCCTTCCTCAGCATGAATCAGGTAGCCCACCATTGGTTAACTTTAAATTCCACATATGAAATACCATTATTTTTTACTGCTTTGCTTGCTTTCAACTAACATGTCTGTTTCTGCAGTGCCGTCATTTCTTAGTTTCATAAGATTATCTTAAATTTCTTGGTTAATGTTATGATATTTGCCATGTTTTGGGCCACAAAATGATTGACAGGTTGATTTGGCATTTTTCAATTTTTCTGTCTGATCTGTCCAATAACAAATTAATTTAGGTGCTACATAAAATTTCTTCCTGCATGCTTCACTCCATTTTTCTCTGCAAAATTAACTACTTGAAGTTTAAATTTTGCAGTGTAGTTTTTGTTCTTTCTTCCCATTGCACACTAAGTATAACTGCTTAAAGCTTTCAAGACAGGAAAAGACTGAACTGCTGCTATAAGTTTTAAACAATTTTGAAGTATGATAGTTGTCGCTTTCATGCATATGTGAAAAGTATGCACTCTGACTGCCTAAAGGTCAGGTTTGTGCCCTGTCAGGATGTTTTGTGTTTCAGGAATTCTAACAAACAAAACTTTCGAAGGTCTAGAGGTGTCTCTACATTGTTCACAAAAATTACAATTAAAATTTATTTCACTTAGAAAACCTAATATCATAGGGGTGAAATTACTTAAGTACATTTGTAATGAGAGAACTCCCTCCAGTATTTACAGATCTCTCAAATTCCATTAATTTAAAATTCTGATTACTTATAGCTAGGTAGTCTCAGAATTGAAGGTGGTGTGAAACCTCTACAGTGTTTACAGCACGCAAAATCCATTTAAGTTCTAATTACTTACATCTAGGTGTCTCAGAATTGAAAGAGATCAGAAACATAGGAAGTGATCAGAAACATGGGAAACAGTTTGTATTACTACCAAGGATAGAATGTTTATTCTACATTCTTTAGAGTTTTGATTAAAATACCTTTTTATTTTTATTGAAAACATTTGTGTTAACTGAAGGTAGTGCCTGCCGTGGCAGCTGTTTCCTGGCCATAGAATCTTCCTGGGTTCTATCCTAACCATAAGTGTGGGACTTTTAAGCCTGGGTATTATTCCAGTGTTCAGTTCACTGGACTCCTAGAAGCTTAATAGTTCCTTAGGTCAAGGTGCAAGGACCATTGAGCACTCTCCAATCCCCACATCTATCACCACTGCCACCAACACCACCACTGCCACTACCAACTGAAGGTATAAATAGTATTGGTGGTTTTGTATCAAGTCCTTATAAAAGGTTGCATTTTTAAGAAAAACACGAAGTAAAGTTTCTCTTTCAATAAGCAGATGAACAACCTAGTGAAAAATAAAGCCTGCTTTCATCTTATAAATACCTGACAATTGAGTAATTGTACCTGTTAAAGATGGACAAATGTACGGATATTCTATTTTTTCTTTTGTTAGGTATTATGAATGTCTATTTTCTTGTGTAATTGACCTGTTTTTTTTAGCTGCTTGATTTCTGTTTGCAGATATTCTTTAACACTGGCCGTTGGGCCTCGCTTATACATGCAATGCGTCATGTGCAGTCTACAGCACTGAAGCAATTTATGGCTACCTCTTCTGAACAGAATCCTAAAACAAATGCAATGAGAAAGTCATGGCAGAATCTGGGAGTAAAGCTTCATAAACTGGAGGCTCAGTTACGCACTAAAAGTGCACTGGCATTTGCCTTCATAGAAGGCACTCTCATCAAGGCCCTACAGAAAGGTATACTGAGTAGCAGAGATTACTGATATGTATTGCAGCAAAAATAGGGGTGTAGGTATTAAGAAAGCTTTTATTGTCTTAGGATACTGGGTGTTGCTGGATGAAATTAATCTAGCATCGGCAGAAACATTGGAATGTTTATCTGGGCTTTTGGAAGGTTCAGCTGGATCATTGTGTCTTCTAGAACGAGGAGACCAGGAACCAGTTGTTCGACATCCTGACTTTCATGTTTTTGCTTGCATGAATCCAGCAACTGATGTTGGAAAGAAAGATCTGCCAGCAGGTCTACGAAACAGGTGAGATGAAAAAAATATTGAGTAAGAATTGGAAGGTTATCTCCAGGAATTTCAGTGTTAAATAATTGTAATTCATTAATTATTGGGCATAAACAGCAGGCCAGCTTGCAGGAGCATTTAACAAAGCATCATTGGTCCTACCTTAGTGCTGCTGAAAATGCTGCATCACCTGAAAACTGTGACTCAAGATAATTTGCATTATTGCTTTCATCTTATGGTTTCCTCTAAATTTTTTCATACTATGACATCCTCAGATACAAGTATGCATTGTTGTTGTTTGATGTGTGTATAAAATCTTTGTCTGACAAAGAGATTGGATCTGAGTGTATGATGGTTAAGATTCCACGTGTGCTGAAAACCCTCTTTTATCACAAGATACCTTATCAATATTTTTAGCACTGATGAACATTTTCAATTTCAACAGGCTACCGTGCCCAATGCGAGAAAATTAGATTTCTCCATCCGCTATCTCCTTGTTTACGTAACTCACAAGTCATGTTTATATCATTCTACCATCAGAGTTGCAAATTTGAGTGAATTCTGGGTAGGGGCAAAGTTATCCTGGGTTAATAAGTAGTGGTTTAAGAACGTAATGTTGCCTCTTGAAGCCAATGGAGTCACCCTTGCGCCTTTTAAGCCACTTCACCTTGTCAAGCATGTACATACATATAACTGTATCTACCATATCCTGAGGAATTATCAATTACATTTGTATTACTACAAGTTCTGCAATAAATGAATGCACCAATATAATTCTACATGTTTGCAATACCTAAGCGATGTTGAGCGTTGACCGTGATACTCAATTTAGACAGCATTACTGCTTTATTTCAAATGCATATGTATATCTAACTACATACATAAGTGTAACTATCATATCTTGAGGATGAATTATTGTCAATTGCTTGTTTTACTACAAGTTGTGAAACAAATGGGTGTAAGGTAATGTTACATGTGTGTGAAATGCGATGTGAAGTGTTTTAGCAAAATAGAAATCTTAACCTGCGTTTCTACCAAGGCTGAGGAATTTTAGTCTAGAGTCCCCTCATACAAATCTTGTGAGCACTTTCTCACACCAAAACAGAGCACTCATTTGTAAGTGACCTTCCTCACATGAAGGAATTCATGGAGGATTTTCAAAACTGCTGACAAACCAATCTGCAATGCTGCCTCAATTTCCTTAAATGTTAGGCACTTACTTTTGGAAGTATTTTCGCAATGCTGCAATGTTTTCCTCAATCACTGCTGTTACTGGATGTGTGCTTCTCTTCTCATCTTTTAAAGACGCTCAGCTTCTCTAAATTCCTGAAACCACTGGAAAACTGTGGCATGGGAAGGAATATGTCCTCGAAAGTCTGTTGCAAATGTTCATGGTTTAGGTGCTGGTTTAATCCACTTTAAGATTGTAGAAAATCATTGAAAGTTCTCTATTCCCAGCTGCATTGCAAGCACTGGCTATCTGTGTGCTGCGGGTAATTCATCCTTATGCTGCCAGAATTCCTGGGTTGGGAGAATCACTACTCAATACCAGTTAACTCAGAAAGGATGGGACTACCCCATCCTGAATTCAGTTTGAACATATCAACTTTAATTTTCTCACATCTCAAACCTTTTGTAGTGACCCTTTAAGATGATGTAGTAATGAAAAATCTAAATATTTGTATAACTACATGAAAAATTATCATTTCATCTGGCTGAGCCATTGAACTACAGGATATTAGGTTGTGTTTCAGTGATTACAAGCAATCACGCCAAAGAACATTTTGATGCTTTGGTACACAGGTGGTTTTTGGCTAGCAAATTTGTAGGCTCCCAGTAAAAAGTTTCTTAGAGAGATCAGATTTACTTTAGTTAAAATGAAAATTTGTGAGCACAGTAAAAGTCATGCCAGGAGTGGTTTGAACCCACAGTGACGAAATCAACACAGTATTGCTCTTGCATGCTTTTGATGATAATTTTCATTATAATTTCCCCTTTCATTAATTGTCTATTCCAGATAACAAAGAGTTGCCTTTTTACATTGATTGCTGTGGTGTTTCTTCATTATTGGATAATCATTATCTAGTAAAATGTTAATTCAGCCTAATCTCACATATAAGGTTAGATATGCTGTAGGTGAGTAATAACAGTAAAAATATATTTGGTGCTAAAATCTAGCACAATTGGATTAACAACATTGGTGAATACAGCCATTAGCAGCGGCTGAATTAGTCACTTACGGAAAGCTATAAAAGTATTCTAACTAAATAATTTGCTGCAATTTACTATATTATAAATTCTTCATAATTTTGGCAAAGAATTCTTGTGTTTCTGAAACTTTCAAATACCTACAGTTGTAGAATGTTGCAGTGCTTGACCCACTGAATGAGCCCATTTTTCATAATATGGATTATCCTAGTAAAATTTTGTTTTGTAGCTAAAATTGATTTTGTGCTTGATGGTCTGTGAAAGCTAATGTTTTTGTTTCAGATTCACAGAGTTCTTCGTTGATGAACTAAATGATAAGAGAGATTTGATAATGCTACTGAACACTTACTTACAACCTTTATCTCCACCATCATCCCGCATAATAGGTATTGTGGAATTTTATTTGAAAGTGAGGAAAGAAGCATCTCGGAAATTAACAGATGGTGTTGGATATCGACCACACTACAGGTATGGCAGTATATCATTTCACCCATCCTACTCTTGCATTAAAGAACACTTTGGAATCGTACAATTCATGTTTAAACACACCTAATTCTGCAATCACTTTGTGCGTTTCTGTGTGAACGGCATTGCTCAAAAATAAAAAGCATGCTCTTGTGGTATTAGTATGCCTCACATGCGAGAGGTCCTGAGTTTGAAATTCAGTTAGGACTAGCTCACTGGATAAAGCTTTTTCCAAGGGTTTTCCACATATTCTTAAAAGACAAAAGTCGGGTAACTATGCTTGTTGACATATTTCATTCATCTGATACGACCTACCAGGTTAAAGGATGTCAATCCTAGAAAAAGAAAGAAAGGGGAGTAAAAAGAGGAAAAAGCGTTATGTACTAAAATTAGTGTATATGTTCAGTGTGTTCCAAGGGTGCAACACAAAGATTTTGAAGAAAGCCCCCAACACAGATAACTGTTTAAATGGAAAATATAGTTTTGCTTCTAATTTTTCAAAAATAGCTAATGATTTTGATTAAACTACCGTGTTTAAGATGTTTGCATAACAAATAATCATCTTGAATTTTTCACAAATAACAGAGTCCTCTGTCTCTTCATCCTGAATTAATTTTGTAAAGTTTTGTAAAAATACTAAACCATAAGAAATACACAAAAACTTGTAGCAACTAAAAATGTAGATCTGATTAAAACATGAAATTTATGCCAGATATTTTTTGTCTTTCATGCTTGGTTCTTTTTTTTAAATACAGGAACTTTTTTAAGTACCAAGTTGTTATTGGTATTTTTCTTTTGTGGTCATGCAAAGAGTGGATTTTGGTCATTTCATAGCAACCCACATTTTAAGGACTTGAACCATTGCTTTAATTCCCCTGTAATCCTTCTTTTACTTAATATGAAATATGCAATAAAAAGAATTAGTTTTTTTTAAGAATAGTTTTGTGCAGATGTGGATGTGTGTGCACGCACATGTGTCGAAATCGTTACACACTTTAATTCGTATTTGACTGCCTAAGGATTTGATATGCATTAATTCTCAAAGCCCTATAAATAAAATTTGTGGGACTCAAATCAATACGAATGAATATTTAGTGACTAAAGTTCACTTATCTTTGGTAATTACAAGATAAGTAAGGTTTATTCATTAAATATTTAATAATATTTATTGACTTGCATTGTTTCTCTATCAATAGCTTCAGTTTCTTTTGTTGTATTTATTGTATTGTCTTACTATGATCTAGAAGCTCTTTGTGTTTTAACTTGTTCATTATTTTTAGTATCAACATTCTTTTGACTTTACAGTTTGCGCACATTATGCCGAGCTTTAATTGTGGGAGCACAAAATAAATGTGGCTCTGTGCCTCGCTCTCTATATGAAGGTCTTTGTCTGAGTTTTCTTTCTCAGCTAGATCATACTTCACATCCAGCCGTGCAGCAAGCTATATCTGAGTAAGTATGTTAGTTACTTTATCAAAAACGTCTCATCTTGCTTACTAAGAAATGTGGTAGTATAAGAAACATTTTGGGAGGAGTGTGGGAGATTAGGTATTGTTCTAATGGAAAATTCCATGGATAGAGCACTTGGCTTGCACCTTCCCTGGTTCTGGATTGGTAATTTCAGTTCTTGGTAGATTTTGCGACTATTGTGTATACAAAATTGAAAAAAGGAGGAGGGAGGAAGACTGGGATTTACCTTGCCATTAACAGGAGAATTACGAGGGGTGTTCAGAAATGATTTGCAGTTGCATTGTTTAAAAAATATCACTTGTCTGTGGGCATGTTCTCTCATAGAATGAAGAACTGATGTTAGTACACCATGCAGACACCAGATGGTAGTTGCAAAGAGAGTGTATAGTGAAAGAACAGTGCTTGTTTTTTGTTAAGGAGAGAAAGCCATGGACAAAGATGGACTGAATGATTTTTGCGGAAGGAACGAGTCAATAAAGGTGTGAAAAAGAGGTATGTGCACATTGTATTCCATGGGACTTGACACAGAGCCAGAAGGAGGGCAGTGCTGAGGTCTGTTGTTGACGGTTGGAAATGGAAAATGAAGATCCAGATTTTTTGGAGAAACTGGTGATGAATCACTACCATACACCTGAGGAGAAAGTCTTTGTATGATAACATGAAGGACGTGCTGCAAGGTAAAATTTCGACAACAATAAGGAATGTAGGCAGCTGTCCACAAGTGGGTATGTAGTATCCCAAACAATAGTTCTATAACGCAATAGTGACGTTCCGTGGAAGGTGGCAGCAGGGTATTGACGGTGGGGGGAGGGCTATATATAGACATCCCATGTACATTGAATCATTTTCATTAACTAGCTGACCTGACAGACGTTTTGTCAAAAGCCATTGCACTGTGCAGTCCCACAAACTTATATTCTTTGGTCAAGTTGTGGTGATGGCATTACTTATAAAGTCTACATACAGTGATAATATCTTTAGTTTTCAGTAATGGTCACCAGAACAGATAATTTACAGTCACAAATATCTAATTTAAACAAAAAATTGAATATTTCAGAGTATCTCAGTACTTCAAAGTGATCACTTTGTGTATTGACTCAAACAATTACCGTGATATCAACAATACATTTGCAGAACAATATACTTTTCTATGTATGTTTAATGTCATAATCATAAACAACTACTTACAAAATTCTGTTATCTATTTTGCACTCTGCAATACTTTAGTAATATTATCTTAAATATTTTCATTGTAATGCTTTAAGGTACACAATATTTTTTGTTTTATTTCCTGGCGCATAAACAAATCTAATGGTTTTCCAACACGGGAACAGGCAACATACAATTGGCCATGCGAGAAACATGCGTTTCCAAGCTATGCCGCAAACATTCAATGACTGCCACTAGGATTTATTTATGGTCATAGCAAAAGCAAGCCGCACTGGAAACTGCAGTCGTTGAAACTCAGATGGTATGTCAGTCGTAATCATTTTAATGCGTGGTATCAAAACGTCTTCTCCTTTATACTTTCCCTTTAGAATTGTCGCTTTGATCAAGTTGTTCTGTAATTTTTTTCGCCGTGTGCCGTTACAAAGATGTGGTTAATTGATATTTTGCAACATTATGATCACCAAGCCGATCTTTAATTGAAGATTGTGAGGCGGCAATCCTGGCAAATCTAGCAGGTTCAAAAATTCGGGTGGATAGTTGATGGCATTATCTTGGTTTGTAGCGGAATCAACTGATTTGTATGTCCTCAATTCACCGGAATTTCATTTTGAATTTTGAAACTTAATTCATTTACATCCATGTTCTTGGCAGCCAATATAGCTCGCTCGCACAACCAGATATGATCTATGTAATTCTGAGCAACATTTGGGACATCTTTTGAATGAGTTCATTTTTTGATTCAGTAAACTGACAAAAATTGTCAGGAAAGGTAACGCAGCCAGTGAAAACGTCTAAAGGTAATTTGCCATTACCCAATTCAAGGAGCTGTCTTGAAAATATTTCTCTAGATGGATCATTTTGCAACTCGACACACATATATTCTTGCTTAAATTTAGTATCTTGACGTGTTTTCACAAAACAGAGGACTTTAAACATGCACTAAGTTGATCAGCTGGGGTTGACCGTGGAATCACTGGCAATGTTTGAGGAAAATCTCCTGCTAAGAAAATCATCGCACAACCAAATCGGTTATGATTGTTCCGCAGATCTTGCATGGTTTGGTCTAATGCCTCCAAAGACTTTGTGTACCATCGTGCATTCATCCCACACTATCAAATTACATTGCCACAAAACGTTTGCCAGTTCTTCAAAATGTTGCAGATCGGAGTTTCAGTGCTTTGCGTATTCAACAGCAATTTGAGCGCTGAATGGACTGTTCGACCACCTTCCAACAATGTAGCTGCAACGCCTGATGAAGCAAGTACGATTGTAATTTCATTATGAGCGAATTGTTGCTAAAATCAATGAAATAAGAAAAGTTTTACCTGTACCTGTATCAAATACACATTTATGTTGTTGGTTCAATAGCGGAATATTTATGCAAACTGGTTCTCTTAAAGCATCAAGATCGTACAGTTTTTCGCATTGTAAATCAATGTAGAGTTATTTCGCATCAGGTGATTGGAAACAGCCATGCCTAATTGAGATAATACTTTGACATCATCAAGCACATGTCCTCAATTGATATTAAAGACTCATTATAAATTTCTTGAGTGACTTGTAAATTTGGATTTCCTGTTTCAATGCGCATTTGATGCAAGATATTGTCACACAAGTTATCCTTGTATTTGATCCATATATCCATTGGTTTTGATGGAAGGCATGTTGATATAATTATAGAAAATAATGTATTTAATGAGCTTGTGAAGAAATTACATTATCAGTGAGAATTTGTTCCCAATGAGTGTCATTTTCTAACAGTTGCAAATGTTGACAGGCTTCTCTGCAAGAGCCACACAATTCACTGTTAAGTTTGTAAATGTTGGAATGATGTTGGGCCTCGAACATTGACTAATAGCAATCACAAATAAAAACATTCATCGTTGCTTGGGTGGACTGAATGAATTCGACTTACTGCATCAGTGGCATTTCTGAGTATAGCAGTGTTTGGGCAAAATCATCATTGTGACACATTTCAAAAACATTGGTCAAGGTTGTAGATGGTGGTTGAACAGCTCATTATAATGCGTTATGTACCGTGAAATATACTCATTGACCATTTTCTAAGTGTACAACAGTGGGGTGTCTTTCATGAATGGGAAAAGAAAAAATGCACCACATCTGTAAATTAAAAATACAGCTTTATTGCTTTTGTTACAAAAATTATAAAACAAAATAAACAAAGGAATACAGGGGATAAATATGTTATATGTTACTTATTATTTATTTATGCCAACAAACTTACTGTTGGTGTTTTTTAAGTTCCAGTTCTACCTCTTAATGTTATATGTTACCTTGAAAGTTGGCATGAAATTGTCCCAAACTACATGTGTTGCCCAAATGAAGTCACTTGGAATCAGTTGTTATATTTTTGTATATTTGTAACGAAATGTGTGGAATCCGTTCCTGTTCTTGAAACCAATGAGTATAATGGCTCTGGTGGCTGGAACCAATGGCACTAATTTCACTTTGCCATTTGCATAACACAATTCAGTAGCTTCTTTTTTATATTTGAATGCCTTACAATATGGGCAAACTGAGTTCATAGATCCAATAACAACGCATTGGTAGGCACTGTAGTGAACTGAAATATCGTAACTGAAAGCAGTTCGTTTCAAACGTGCAAGATTATTAGCTGAATCATGTGTTTGTGATATCGTAGTCCTTTCAATTTCATTGCGCTCTTAGTGTTGCTGTGCAGTCCCATTAGACCGAAAATTAGCTTGCTTTATAGCATTTCGAGTTTTTTTACCCAAATTGCTCCACCTGTGTCTTACAGGTGGCGTGAATCTTGAACTGTATAAATACACAAAATAAACCAATCAACCAGAAATAAAGGAGGGGTCGCTAGTTCGAATCTCGCTTAGGGTGAGTTATCTGGATAAAGTGTTTTCCCAAGGTTTTCCCTTATCCTGAGAAGATGAATGTTGGGTAACTTAAAGCTTGATGGACCTCTGGCTCACATGAGCATCATTTCACCCATTTCGTTCATTCACCGTCTGATATGGCACTACATTGGAGGACGTTAATTAAAAAAAAAGAAACACCAGAGATAAATATAGGAATTTTGTCCATTGGGAAGTGTAGATTTAAAAACAATCAAATGACATGCACTATTTGAGAGCTCTCAAACAGTCAAACTTTATATCGTAGAAAAAGAAAGTGTCAAAATTCTGGATGCATTCAAGTAGTTCATATTAATTTTAAGGTTATGCTCATCAGTTGTAAAGTTACTAACTAAATTTCAACTGTTTTTTTCTTTGTATTGTGATTTGGTTCTCTTTTGTTTTATTTGAATAAAATGAAACAGTAAATAAAGGAATCAAAGCTGATTTTAGTGTGTCAGAGCAATTCACTTAATCGATTCATTGCTCAAATCGATCTTTGATTAAGCTATCTCATAACGCTACCCTAGAATTGACATTTGAGAGCGATTTGAATGGGAAAAAGATAAATGCAGTTTTATGTTTTTCCGTGCAATTTTTCCACATGTTATGTTCACAAGAACCTTCCTCGGACTGCATATCAGTTTCAAACATATAGAAAATTGCACTAATTGAGAAAGAGGTGTGATAAAGTTCCATAAAATAAAAGTGTGTAAATGTAATATGGTGAGTTAGTGAGTGATTAGGATTTAAGGGCCCATCGACAGCTAGGTCATAAGAGCCCGTGTAATATGGTGCATTTCTGTTTTAGCCATTGATACTTGTACGAATTCTATGTTGAAGGGCAAGTAAAGAAAGAAATGTTATTATGTTTAGTAAAACAAACGTGAGTAGAGAAAACTGTGTGAATGTAATACGTTGCATTTCTATTTTAATCATAGAAAAGTGGATGAGTATTATGTTGAAGGGCGAGTAGAGAAGGATATGTGAATGTGTTATGTAACAGAAAAACTATCAGAGAAAACTATGTGAATGTAATGTGTTGCAAAGTAAAATGGATCACATAAAAGCATCCATGAAGAAACACTTAAATGTGCCAGTTTTAATGGTGATCTGTCAACCATGTTAAGTTTATGAACTTCATACATACTAACATCCATTTAACTGTATGTTGAAGAATGAGTAGAGAAACACATGTAAATGTGTTATGTGAAAGAAATGTAAGTAGAGAAACCCATATGAATGTAATAAGTTGCATTTCTATTTAATCATAGAAAATTGTATGAAGTCTATACTGAAGGGCGAGTAGAGAAAGAAATGTGATTGTGTTTTGTAAAAGAAAGGTGAGTAGAGAAAACCTGTAAAACGTGACTGTAAAATGTTGCATTTCTATTTGTCATAGAGTGCTGTATTAATTGTATGTTGAAGGGCAAAAAGGGGATTTGTGAATGTGTTATGCATAAGAAAAGCGAGTAGAGAAAACTATGCATAGAAACCTTTTCCATGAAAAATGCTTAGATGTGCCAATTTTCATTGTGATCGGTCAACCATGTTGGAATTTATCAACTTCATACATAGATTGCATGAATTGTCTTGAAGAGCGAGTGGAGAAGATGTGAGTGTGTGGCGTAAAAGAAAAGAGTGTATATACTCTGTACATCAAGAGATTAGAGGAGACGTAAACAAAGCCACGTGCGTTTTGACCACAGCGTGCCCTCTGGATGCTTTCGCCGTCTAAATAGTCCCTTGAAGAAATACTGTTACTAAGGTCTGAAATCGCACTTAATGTTTGCTGAAGCACGAACTAAGTATACTAAGCGCAGTTAAAGTGTAAGGATATGCAGTTAAGTGAATCTGTAACCAGCCTAATTCATTCTGCGTGGGCATTATTCAGTATGAAAGTAACATGGCGGAAAAAGTGAGTTGTGAAACATATTTGCGGCAAACCGTTGCGAAGTGGTGAAAAGACAACAATATTGAACATGTTCAACAAGTTCTTTGAGAAATATCCTGAACTTGCTATCGAAGACGTGATGAAATTAACATCCTAGTTTACCGGTGTCTTAGTTGCAAGTATTTACAGCACACGCAAAGAAAAATCCTCAGTTGGTGAAGTCAGAACTGCCCGCAAAAAGCCAGGCAAATGTTGGATGTAGTTCGAGACAAATTTGTAAGATCTGCAATCCGTTGAAAAGTTCACCAGTTCTTTGTTAACAATGAACCCTCACCTTAAAGTGCTGTTGGCAGTTAACTCTGATCCCGATGTTCCAGATTTAAAACAAACTTCCCTCCAGAAGCTGTTTCTGGAGATTGGTTTCGAGATTGTGAGCAGGAAATGAAAAAGTGTTATTGTGGACAGAGATGACATACGTAGCAGTTAATTTCCATGTGCTACATGTTATTTGGATCAAGTAAATATATCCCTTTAGTAGTGTAAGATGCATATTATATCTATGCATAGCGGTAGGTAACTGTGTTGCATCGTTGCGAATGCACTTGGCCGCGGAGTCATACAAACCAGTGCTTTGTTTACATCTCCTCTAATCTCTTGATGGACAGAGTATAGATAAAATCGTGTGCATGTAATACATTGTATTTCTATCACATCATAGAAAATTGTATGAATTGTATGTTAAAGCACGAATAGAGATAGAAATGTGATTGTGTTTTGCAGAAGAAAAGTGAGTAGAGAAAACCATGTGAATGTAATATGTTGCATTTCTGCTACAATCATAGAAAAATTGTATGATTGGTG
This sequence comes from Tenodera sinensis, assembly GCA_030765045.1. Classification (NCBI taxonomy): domain Eukaryota; kingdom Metazoa; phylum Arthropoda; class Insecta; order Mantodea; family Mantidae; genus Tenodera; species Tenodera sinensis. The sequence continues at coordinate 151,620,185 of CM060961.1, read as the reverse complement.
AGACAATATTAGAAGACCCCAAAAGAAAATCGTTTATGTGAATATTTGTTAAGAGTGTAATTTGTTTTTTGATTGGTATGAGTTGGTTAAATGACGAAAACGTGTTACTAATGTTCATTGTTACAAACAATTAAGTTTGTTTAAAGATGTCATAAATATTTCCATATTTAATTTTAATGTATATGTATAAATAAAAGAATTATGTGTTCAATATTAATAGCAAAGGGAGAATAGCTAAAGATCGCTTCCCTAACAATACGGGAACTATTTGATGGATGCATACGTGGATGTATACAAGAAAGTTAGTATCACGTGAGGTGACTGGACTTTTTTCACTAGCGTCTATATGCTCAAGGTGATAAGATGTATTTTGGTAGCGTGTGTAGAACATTTACCAGACTTTCATCAAGCTGTTGTTCCACTTTTTGAAAAAGTGGAAAGACTTAAATAATCTAAAATGGTGCTAAGAGGATTTATTTAAATGTAAAATAGAGAAAAAGTGTTAATAAAATAATACATTGTGGTGAAGAAATATCGTGTGATTTTTCATTCCATCCATTACCACGCCCTGAGGGAAATAAGAGCCACATTGCTCAAAATTGAAGCAACACTTCAATAAAAACAGCACCAATGGTATGTTGAAGAGAGAGTACATAAGGAAGGATATGTGAATGTCTCATGTAAAAGAAAAGTGAGTGGAGAAAAACATGTGAATGTTACATTGTATAGTAAAATGGATAGCATAAGAATATTCTTTATGAAAAAATACATAAACGTGCTGAATTTTGCAGTGATCGGCCAAGTGGTTTAGGAGTTTGGCGGTTATATACATACACAACCATTTTTCTTGGTTTGAATGGGAAAAAGAAAAATGTGGTTTTTCTGTGTTGCAATTTTTCCAATTTTTCCCTTCACAAGAACCTTACTTGCAGTTAAACGAATATTTGAAAAGAGAATTAGCTAAATTGGTCCAGCCGTGTCGAAGTTGTGCGGTTACAAGGATTTACAATTTCATTTTCATTATATAGATAAATAAAGTACGAAAAGCTATTATTGTAAATCATGAGTCATTTTTATTAAAGAATAAATTATGAAAAGCTATTATTGTAAATCATTTCCGAATGCTACTCGTACATTAGGTATTGATTTAATGAGAAAGCCCTTTTAACTGGCACCTTTCCTACTTCTAGAGGGGAGCTCTGGCTTAGGTTAGACCCTTGACTATTGTGTATGTAAGAATGCTTTGAAAAAGAAAACGTCACTTTGTTTTATTTTAGGTTTATTTATGTTCTATTAATTACAGAAAACTCTTTGTTGGTGAAGAAGAGAAAGGTGTTCTTAAAGCACCATTACCACAACCTGCTAGTAGTCATGGAGATGAATATATAAATTTTGAAGGTTACTGGGTTAAGCGTGGCAAGCTAGAACCTCATTTGAATGATAAGGTAAGAATTCTAAATTTATAACCAGAAAAAGGTTAACGTAATTGCAGAAACAGATATTTTACATTTAATTGCTTTTGTATTCTGGTCAAATACACAAACTTTGGCTGCTTAACAGTTTCCGGTGTGAAGTCATTTCCACCATTATATTTCTTATGAAATCCTGTATTGTCAAGATTTATAACCTCTGTAAGCATAGTTGGATGGTACACACCTACAGTATCATTGATGCAATTACATGTAGATATCATTAGAAACTGAAAATCTTTGTTTCACAGTTTGTTTTCTTCGTACACTGTGCCCCATATATGTTCAGCAATTTGCTACTGTTCATTTTTTTGTAGCAAAGAACCAAAAGTCAACTATTTTATACAAAAGTATCTTACTGCCTTTGAATAGCTCTGTTTTAAGGATACACTAATACTAAAATAGGAGGAAGTTCCTTTCTTCTGTAATAAGTGTCTGGCTGCTGGATCTAAATTTGTGATGAGTATTTTTTTTCGCTCTTTCTAGGAGTTTTGTAACCTTGACAATGGTTGATTCCTTTTCCTTATACTTTACTTTCCTTATCTTAACCATAGTATTGTTGGTGATTCCTGCAACATGCGAGGTCCTATCATGTACATTGAAGATCGAAATAAGAGGTACCCCCACTGCTTGTTGAACTCCTCTTCAAAATATTCTCTACTAGAGCATATCCATTTTCATGCCTGTTGTTTAGCAAATAAACTTTAGATTCCCAAGAATACTCATATTTTCTTTTGGATGCTTAATTCTTTTTTGGCATTTTTGTACATGATTAAAAATTTATTTAAGTGGAGAAATTTGTAAAAAAGGTGGTTGAGGCCCAGTTGGTTCTCATAGCCTCAAAATAAAAACTAAGTGGAGGCTGAAGAGTGGAACACCCATGAAGCAGCCATAGGATGAAATAAGCCCTGGGTGAGATAAATCTAAGGGCCAATAAGCTCTAAAATCCATTTAAAAAATGTGATGAAAATAACACAATTTGACGTTTTGCCTTTTTTGTACTAAAAGAGTAGATGGTTTGAAGTGCATATATGCAATTTTTTAAAGAAAGTGAATGTAATTGCTCTAATTACATAACATTTAAAGCCTGTACTCTGAACAGTTTCTGCTTTATCACTGAGCTGCCATGATCAATAGATATAACATTGTAACAGCAGCTCTGCTGGTAGGTGTCATCTAACACCAAATTGTCCACATTCTACAGAATGAGTAGGGAACATTGAGAAACTTTTGTTTCAATTTTGTTGGCCTCTTTGAGCATATATACTTGAAAGTGGGTTTGTGTGTTTGTGTCTTAGTTTATAGTGACCACGTACAATGTTACAAAGTATTTTCAAATAATTTATTAGAACCTAGTTATAACATAGTACTTACGTACTACATCATAAACAACTTAGTGTAAATATTTGAGTGTAGCACTTCTTCAGTGTAAGACAATTTACAAAAATATAGTACACAGTTTATGCCAAATAAACATTTTCATGGCATTCACTATTTCAATCATATTCTTTGTTATTGCTTTGAATGTTCACATATACTTTTCTCAAAAGGAAAATAGCTATTGTTTTTTTCTCATGGTCATGCAAAAGGAATGGAATTTCAAAGCCATCACAAAGGCATCCACTCTTGAGACATTTGACTGTCACTAAAGCCTATGGTATTCCCTAATTCCACTGTATCTACAAGGTTATTTGAAATGAAATGGAAGAATAGTCATGTGTAATATTAGAAGTATGGATACAGAAAGTCATGCAAATGTAACATTAGATTTTTGAAAGGATATAGGTTAGATCTTACCCTTGTGACTTGCGTTACATACTTGGTAAAATGTTAAGAAGGAAAGAGAAACCAATTTGAGTAAAGAAGAGTACATATAATTTCTATTATTTAAAGCATCATTATTTACTTGTAATTATACTGCATATAATGTATATCACATAATGTATATCACATAATGTATATCACATAATGTATTTGGCATTATTCGTTATAAGAATTTCATGAAACCATGAAATTGTATTAAAATTTCTTACTGTGAATAAAGACATACATACAAGATATATAAACTTTTAGATTCATACAATAATGGGCAGAAAGTTTTTTATCATTTGTAATAGAATAGTTTGTACTAATCATTTGGGAGGATGAGCAAGTGTTCACAATGTGTTAACAATTGATAAAATGGAAGATTGATAAATTGAAATGGGGAACATGTACTTTACTTATTTGGAACTATACCTAGAGCAAAAATAAGTGGTTACAAATGAGGGAAAATGGTGTAGAAATGCCAGACTAGCATTTGGTGTGCTCACTATCTATCCTAGAGTAGATTGGTGTGATCGTACATTCATAAAAAGACAATGCTTGCCTCTTCCCTAGAGTTTAGAAAAATGCAGCTATGGTGGCTTATGCCACCAGCTTTCATTTTTAGTGTGGCCAGATTTAAAGTAATGTGAGTGATATATTGTGTTTTCATTGTGCAATCCATTTTTCTCTGTAGATAGTATTTTAATGTAAACCATTACTGTTGAGTGTTAAATTTGTTCTTCTTTGACTCCAGTACATTCTCACATCAAGTGTGCAGCGCAATCTTCACGACTTGGTGAGAGTTGTCTCTTTGAGTGATCATCCGGTATTACTTCAAGGCGAGACTTCAGTTGGCAAGACAAGTCTAATCACATATCTTGCTGCTGCTTCTGGCAATGTCTGCGTTCGCATAAATAATCATGAGCATACTGACTTGCAGGAATATATTGGGTCATATTGTGCCAATCAGACTGGCCAGTTGGTGTTTAAAGAAGGTGAGTGTATTATATAGGGACTGCTGAGTTTGGACATGGTTTGTGCCTATTTTTAACACGTGAAAAATGTACAGAGAAAAAATGCTAGACTAAGAATATGTGATTACTTAGAGCAACGGATATTAACAAAGCTGATGAAGTACTGGCGTTTACCAATTTTAAGCCTTGTGATGGAAGATTATTTGATGTAAATAAGTGGTATCATACCTGAAACGTCATGCATGTCCTACCAACATGAGGTGTTCAAGGTCACTAAGGCATTGACTCATGAACAGGTCTCTGATTTGAATCCCAGCAGGACTAATTTCTCTGGCAGGTTTTCCTCAGTTTTGTAGGTTATAAATCTGGGGAGGTGCCCTGCAATTATTTCATTTTGAGTATCATCCATGTCCACTGGGTGTAAGATATGAGTTATGCCATAAAAATGGACGTCAAACACTACCATAAAAAAGTTGCAAAATGCTTACATCATTCCCATGAGCAGCAATGTGTTTTCTTCACTAGATGAAGTACTAACAGTAAGTAGAAAATAATTGGAGGCAGTTCAGTATTTGTGTATTATTTGCACATTACTGTTGATATGTGTTCTATTTTTTCAATTACTTAGTACTACCATAGCGGATAGAAGAGAAAGTGTGAGCTCTCCCGCGAGTTTACTGCATGATCAGTGGTCCCGTGGCAACTGACCGAAACTGTGGCGTGGCGATCGCAGTCGCCTCAAAATGCTGCCAAACTGCCTATGTGATTCGGAAGTACAGACATAATTTTATACGTATGCTCCTAAAAATAAAAATCTGTTTTACAAATGAGAAAAGTCTATTCCTAGGAAATACACTAAATTATCTGTTAAATCTAGAATTTGTGACAAACATTTTCTAGAGGACTTCTCAGTGAAAGTTGATCCATTCGTTGTGCATGGAAAACTAGTTGAAATCCCTAGAATTAAATGGTGGTTAAAGCCAGGGGCAACTCCCTGTATATATCATAATTTACCCAGCTACTTAACCTCTTGAGGGATATCGACGTGAAATCACGTCCATTTAAAATGGCGGATGAGCGATATGGGCATCCTGTGCGTTTAAGCATTTAACCCTTATTTATCCCTTATCCAACTCAACTTATAATTTTCCCTTTATGAAACATTTTACTAAGGTCTATATACTTTATTGGCTTACCTTAATATGTTCATTCTGCAGTGATTTACCTCAAAACAGGGATAAACACACAAGGGTACGTACATCTCCACATTCGCGAATTCCCTTCTTGCGGCACACAAAACACTTTCGAAATGGGTGGGACTTCTTTGCTGTTGGTGGTATCGTTTTAGGATAATGTTTTCCTTGAAGTCTGAGGGGTGCAGGGGTTTTGGATTTTCAACCCCCAACGTGGTATTGTTCAATTAGGCTGAGAGTTATTTATAGTCGGTAGTCAAGGTCGATCATTGTCCTGTGTGGGTTTAGAGAGCTGTCCAAATTCCCAAACAATTGTATATGGTTATATCCAGTTGGTGCAAAAACACCTTTTTATACCACTTCTCCCTTCAGCTACAAGCAGGAAAGAATACGTATGTATTTCAACAAAGAAAGACACGGACTCTACTCAGTTACGAAACTCGTGTAAGCAAAAGTTGTGATGTTGATCTATTCTGGTGACTCAAGAGACCACGCATGCAGAAGCGCTTTATTACACAGTATGCTGATGCATAAGCCACACATACAATGGGTGTTTCTTTACTGTATCTTTCCGAGAATTTATATTAGATGCGTTCGACAGAGCAAAGTTGACTTTTCACCACAGTGAAACAAAATTGTGCCATTTCAACGTTTTGTAAATACAACTCAACTTTGCTGATGACGTACATTTATACTGCTAATAACGAGTTTTATACCAGTTTTTGTTTCATTAAAATAACTTCATATTTACACAAAATACAGCTGTGTATATACGAAGCGCATATAACAATTTAAATGCTAGCAGTTCTTGGCTTGCTGACGTTCTAATGGCCATCGCTCAAGAGGTTAACTACAATGCATAAATCCCAAAAATCTCCACAAAACAGAGATAAAAAATTACTGAAAAAGCAATATTCAACAATCAGTAAATTACCAGATGCAGGATCCAGTCAACCAGTTCTTAAGTCAAACGCACCGTCCTTCAACAATGAGGAAATCTCAGAAAACAGTTCTAATTCCTTCTAATTCCTCCAAGGTCACACACACACAAGTGTCAATAATGAAATTGCTACACTGAAGAAAAGAACTAAAAACCTCAATAAAAATTTAGTTAGAACTAAACTCCTGCTATCTAAACAGAGGGCTAAATTAAAAATAGTAGAAAAGAAATTCGCTACTAATTGTTGCAAACATAAACGCAATTTAAATTATTTAAGTAAAAAACAAAAGCTGGTTCTAGGTACAATGCTTAAAAATGGCAGGCGAACTTGAAGGTGATGTGTTACACCAATGAATTTCTATTAGAAAGCTTGTTATTTAAAATTAAAAGCCCTAAAGGTTATAGACATTGCTTAACACATGAATTGCTGCCCCTGCCTTCTGAAGCCCATTTAAGGAAATTATCTAAAGGGATAAAGTGCACATATGGTATAAATAGCAATGCTCTAAATGCGTTTTCTACTACATTCAGTCATGAAGAAGATCAAAACAAGCGTCTTGGAATTGTAATATTTGATGAAGTCAAATTAAGAGAAGAAGTTAGGTTCAATGCTAGCTCACTAAAAGTGGACGGATTATTCATTAATTATAATACCCATTATTGTAAAATAGCATCCTATATTATGTGTCAAGGAAAGACGATGTTTCAAAACAGTATTTCAAATATTTGTGCTTACGATTTTAGGTATTTAAAATGCTAATTGATAATATGAAACCCATTTTCACCATGCATTCGTGAACTAAAATAAAGCGACCGCAACACCAGTGCCGTCTTGTGAGCGAACCATAGTAACTCCCGAAGAGCTCACACTTTCTCTTCTATCCGCTATGGTACTACTTAAAGACTTAATCTTTAGCTCTAGAATCTAGTGCTACAAATGATTTGTCAGCAAGGATCCTTTGCCAAGGTGACAACTGTGTATCATTGTCCATACTCGATTATTATCACTTGTGCATTTTACTGTATTGCATTACCTTTGTTACTGTTCTCTTGTGTTATACCAGTTTACATTTGTGTTTTTAGCCAACTGAAACAGTAATTTTGAGCACTATCTGAAGCAGATCCAGACACAGCAAACTTCTAGCAGAAAAATTTTGGGATATCCGTGTTTCGGTGAACTTTGAAATGACACTTGAAGCTAAAGAGGCCAGTTCTTTTATTGAGAATTTTTCTCAGGGCTTTTTGTTTGCTTAGAAAGAATTCAACACTGAAATGTTTCACTGTTGGTCTGCTAATTGTTTGAATTTTGTGCAATGTATCATAAGGATTTGATTTTGGCATTGCTATTTTGCACTATAGTTGATGGTAATTTTATATGTGAGAAATGACCAATTCTCACAATACAATGACATTGCCTGAAGTTTGCCCTTGTGCTGTAGCTATTTAATAATGAAATCAATTTCTTATAAATTTCAAAATTATTCTCCTAAATCATTTCCAAGTATGGGGCTGTCCCGCATTCTCTATGTAGTCGTTTATGCTATATCTGATTTATAACTGTGGTCTTCCAGCAAGTTTAAATTATTTCCTGTTTGTTACATTCCATATATTAAAAGTAGTGCTGGTTAAACCAACATGATTATGTATGTTCCATTACAGGAGTTTTAGTAGAAGCAATGCGAGAAGGCAGTTGGATCATTCTTGATGAACTTAATCTGGCTCCTAGTGATGTACTGGAAGCTTTGAACCGTGTGTTGGATGATAACAGAGAGCTGTTCATTCCTGAAACTCAACAAACAATAAAGGCTCATCCACAGTTTAGATTATTTGCCACCCAGAATCCTCCAGGACTTTATGGTGGGCGAAAGGTGAGTTAGATCCTTCTATTGAGCATTGAAATTGGTAGGAAAGGGTAGAGCGAGACTGAAAAATTAAATGCCATGACCAGGATTTGAACCACTTCTATACCATTTACTATCTGGCTGCTCTTAACCACTAAGCTATCATGGCCAACATGCCAACATAACATTAAATTCTCCAAATGACTTACATTTTCCCCTGTAAACCACACAAGATCTCAGTTTATATAAGAACATACCTTAATAGCAACTTACAATAATGTAAGTACTTAGCTCCCGGGGCTCTAGTTTAACCAACTGTAAGATCAATCGATGTAATTAATGTTCTTCCATACAATAGCTGTGTGTAGGACAGGATTGGAAAGGGTAGAGCGAGACTGAAAAATTCAGTCGTGCCATGACTGGGATTGGAACCACACATCTATACCGTTTGCCGTCTGGCTGCTTTAACCACTTAAGTATCATGGCCAATGTGCCGACACAACATAAATTCTTCAACTCACCTGCATTTTTCCTGGTAAACCACACAGAGATCTCAATTTATATGAGATAACATTAAGGAAAATTGAAGCTATTGACAGTGAAGCAACTGCACTGCAACAGCTTGCAACCTCAATAAGACAAGTGGAGCTTTTAGTTTGTAATTTGTTCTTATTTTAGATGAGATAACATACCTTAATGACGACTTACAATATTGTAAGTATTTAAGTCCTGGGCTTCTAGTTTAGCCAACTATAAGGTCAATCAGTGTAATTAATGTTCTTACAGTGAAATTTGTAGTTATCAGAGATATGTTGCAAATGTCGATGAAAGTAAACCCATAGTAAACAAACAGGGCTTTGAAAGGTAGAATTGGAACTGAAAAATTCAGTGTCATAGTCAGGATTTGAACCATTGGTCTTCCGCTCTGTATGTATCTAGCCTTAACCACTGAGCTTTCTTAGCAACATGCTGGTATGTTTTGTAATTTTCCAACTGATTTTGCATTTTCGGGTAGACCAGAAGGTAATTTCAAATGAGAATCAGAACTGAAAAATTCAATGCCATAGCCGAGGTTTGAGTTTTTCAGTTCTGATTCTAACTTTCAAAGTTTGCCTACACACAGTTTGTGTAGAACATTCAATTATCATTGATTGGCCTTTTATATGGAAAATAGAGCTTTGTGTATCAATATTCCAGAAATTTGATAGAGATCCCACGACTGAGGTACTAAATTTTGCCTTTTTTTTGGTCTGTTATAAAATGTTCTCTTTAGTTTTTTCTAACTGAAAAACATAACTTTGTCTGATAATAAAACAAAATCCACTTGTAATGGAAGTTAGACCATAGACATAATACTTATTTTTCCTCTGTACCTACCTTGTCCCTCAAAATCCTAAAAGATTCTTTGAACATTCTTGTCCTTTTCTTCACCCTAGAGTTGCTAGATTTCAAAATTGAAAATACAGGTTTTCAAGTGGTAGGAGCCTAGTATCCCAAGCAGACAGTATCTTACATTCTGAAACAGTACTTCTTATCAACACCTACATTCTGGGCCTTGCAGTTACTTCACAGTTAGGAAGGGACCTGTGGTGACTTGTTCTGGTTTTTATCCTGAGAAAATGGATAGATAACTGCATCAACTGTGGAGTTGGGGCACGTTTGAATATTTGTTTCATATTTTCATTCACAGTCTTGACAGGATCAATATGCTTAAAGTACATTAGAGAGAATACACTTATTAAGAGCATGTTCAATTTCATTCGCATTTGTCCAGAAAAAAGCGTGCTTTGTGGTGATTCATAAACTTAATGATGCTAAGTGAAAATTATTTAATTTGTAGTTTACAACGTTGGAGCATTAGAAAGCACACCATTTAAGTGGACAGGCTATACATGAAGGAATGAAATGCATTCTGAAATGAGCTTGGAGTCCATAGAGCACAATATTACCCAACATTTTGTCTTCTGCAGACAATTAAATACCTTAAGAAAAGCATATCCAAGTAACCTAGCTCAACAGAGCTTTGAGCTCAGAAACTCTTGTATGGGAGGTAAATATGCAACACCACCTATGGAAATGAGCCATAAAATCTGCAATTTGCATTTTCATTTAGAAAAGCAATTCTCTTTGTTGATTTTACCTATCTTAAACGAATGAGAGTTTACACACAAAATTTAAACTAAATGTCAGATAATTTTGAGAGGTAGAACTGGAACTTAAAAATTCAATGCCACAACTGGGATTTGAACCACAGATCTTCCGCTTACCGGGCAGCTGCTCTAACCACTGAGCTGCTGTGACAAACTGCCAGAATGGTATTAATTCTCAAACCAGTTCGTATTTCTCCTGGTAAACCACAAAGGCAGTCTCACATCAGAGACAAATTATCCCAAAGGTGACTTACTATTGTAAGTACTTTATATCCCAGGATTAAATAACCTTCAGATGGTAATTATTATTTATTTATACCAACAAACTTACTGTTGGTGTTTTTAAAAACACCAACAGTAAGTTTATTGGCATAAATAAATAATAATTGTCAGATAATTATTTGTTTATGCCAGCCAACTTACTACTGGTGTTTTTAAACACACAAGCCATGTGTGAGCAATGTTTGAGAGGTGGAATTGGTCAAGGAATTTAATATCATACTGTTAAGTTGGCCATGGTAACTCAGTGGTTAAAGCAGCTGCGCATGAAGCAGTAGATTTGTGGTTCAAATCCCATTGAATTGAATTTTCTGCTGTTTCCACCCCTCAAAATATCAGATTCCAATACTGAAAACTAAAATGTGGGAGAAATATTCCCAAGCATGTGATCTGCAAAACTCTAAACAGAGATGATCCATGGAAAAACCCAGGAAATATGGAGGGTCTGGCAACCTTGCTTTGGCTGGACAAGTGGTTATGCTAATCCTGAACTGCCATTACATGCTTGGTGTTCAGTCCTCTAAGTTTAAAAACAGACTAATGCTTATGAGTCTATTGCTTAAAAGCTTTACTGGTAATTTTTAGTTTTTATGTGAATAATGCAATCAAGTTTGGGAGCTGTGGTAATGTCAGTTATTTGTGAGCAGCACTTTTCTCAAACCTGTATTTCAATGTTTTCTCTCACAGGTGTTGTCACGTGCATTTCAAAATCGATTTGTGGAACTACATTTTGGAGAAATTCCACCAAATGAACTTGTAACTATACTGAATAGACGTTGTGAGATGCCAGTATCGTACTGCCGAAGGTTGGTGGAGGTCATGAGAAAATTGCAGGTATTTAAAAATTAATGTACTTATAGTACTTTGAGGAGTATAATTTGTGTAGTTTGGATTAAAGCTGAGGAGATTTCTCGAATAAAAAGAATTTAAAATAATTTGCCTTAACACAATAGCATTATACGTATTTTCTTATATACTGGGATGCATGTTGAGTCTGACACCATCAGGGCAAAATTTGACTGAAGATTATGACTCCATTTGTGGTATTACTCTTATGCCAGAGTGTATCCCTCTTGATTTGGAGAATACCATAGTAAAAGTTTATAATATACCACGATAAAGTCATGTTTTTGTTGCATAAAACTTCGTTTTGACTTCCCAGGAAGTGGTTTAAAGAAAAACCTCTAAAGAATTCAAAATAGAATCTGCAAAACTTAAGTTTGTCAGCAACTAAAAGCATTTTTGCTCCATTTTAAAAATCCTTCAGACTAGTTTTGGTGAAGCTCCTCCATCTTCAACTGGAGAACTCCATATTCGGCAGACCAGCTGAAGATGGACAGGAGCTTCTGATGCTAGTACTGAAGGATTTTTGAAGTAACTGAAGCAGAAGTGGTTTTTAAATGTTTACAAGCAAAAGTTTTATAGATTTCTAATGGTCCACTGTTCTAAACAATTCATTTATATCATAAGTTTTATATCCAAAATGGAGCTTAACCATAGCATTTACAATATATTCAATATTCTCATTGATTTGAGTGCAATGGAGACAGTAAAAGAAGTGAGGAGGAATCTGCTTGAAGAATTGAATGATATTTCATTTCAAAGATACCAGCAATTTTAGATGTAATTAGTGAAAACTCCAATTGCCTACATTAAGGAACCGTCCAATATTGAGTAAAACTTGTCTTCTTGTATTGCTTTTATGTGATTGGAGCATTTCGAGGAATAAATAGGTGATGTGCTTATGTGTGGAATAACAACTTGTCGCATAAGCACTGGGTTTGAGATGCCATTGCTTCAGTATCACTCAGCATATCTAACTACCTTTCACACAGTTGTAACAAAGAGAGGTTATAGAATTTTTTGAACGAATTGGGTGCATAGAACTGCAGGGGAAATTGTGAGATATTTAGGAATACAAAAGGTCACTTATAAAATGTGCAAGCCATGAGTTTTACAAATCCTATGATAAAGAGTAGAGTAGCTTGATCACCAGATGCAACTCGTCAAAGCTCTGCATTTGGGACAGATTTTTGCCAAGTTTTGTCTTCATCTTTAGTGCTCTTGCATATAACACTTTCTTTTTTGATTGGAGGGGCAGTATTTATCTATGCTTTGAATTACTGCAGAGGAATAATGGTAAGGAAAATAGGTGTTACATAACTGTAGTGTTCAAACCAAGGCCTAATAAGGGTGCGCAGACTTAGACTTTTCCATGGTAACAGTTCAATTGAGGTGATAACAATCATTATTGGAATTGATGTACCGTTAGAATTAATTTTCCTATTCTTAAAATGCTGACTTACTTTTCTCAGGTAAAATTATTTGAAATTTGTGTCTTGCTGAATGGAAAATATGTATTTACATGTGTTTGGGAAGGTATGACAAAAGTATCAAATGGCAACCCACATGTTTGTGTGTGGAACACGGTTTTGGCTTCTAAAATTTTCCAAATTTAAACCTCATCGTAAAATGTTAATGAAAATTCATTTATTGAATGCTCTACAGTAACTCAACCATATGATTGTCCAAGTGGCTTGGTATTGTGGCAGTCAATTTGAAAGATAATATATTGCAATACAAGTGTGGTAAGTGCATCTTTGCAGAACATGGAAGAAGTTTGAAAACTGAAGATGAAGTGGAGTGTTTTCACTGGAGACAGTCAAGTGTGTTCACTTCAGGGTTTTGCAAACCATGTAATGCGTGTTTATTGCATACCATTTTTTCAATGATCGTGAATAATGGAAATGGTTCTATAAAATAAAATTATTCACTATCAGCTTCTTAAAAGCTGTATCGAGGTTGAGTGTGCTAACCTCTGCAATTACTAAGCCTGGTAGTGTTGACCAAGTGAACAACTGAAGGCAACATGGTTGCTTGTGGCGAAAGAGTAACATTTAAATACTGCATAAATTAAATAAAAAATATGTGTTAACAAATAAACAGAAGTAGAGGCTGTTTATAAGTAATGATTTAAAGTGTTAAATGACAATTATCAAATATTTATATTGAATGTCTGCAGCAGTAAATGTGTATATCAATATATAGATATTAAATACATTTTATTAACAAATGCAGATGTTCAAGAATTTCAACTTGCCATGCATAATATACTTGAATTAACTAACTTGGATATTCTGGCAGTTCCCTCAGTGTGTGTTACGCACATAGTAGGGGAGTGGAACATCAGTCTGTTGTCATGACCAATAGGCTGAGGTGACGAAATCCTCTCACGAAGTCTATTGCCTACTTCAAGGTCAAACTGGTTGTCATGACAGCAGACCACATGCACAACAAGGGAATGCTACACATTACTGTGAAGTGGCACTCATACCTTGTACAGCGTTATTGGTAGACAGTTATTTTGAAATGTGAGGTAGTTGGTTAAGTGTAGTTTATATGAGAGGTAGAACTGGAACTTAAAAATTCAATGCCACAACTGGGATTTGAACCACAGACCTTCCGCTTACGGGGCGGCTGCTCTACCACTGAGCTATTGTGACAAACTGCCAGAATGGCATTAAATTCTCAAACCAGTTCGTATTTCTCCTGGTAAACCTGGTAAATTGTGGCATTGAATTTTTAAGTTCCAGTTCTACCTCTCAAACTTTGCCCACACACGGCTTGTGTGTTTAAAAACACCAACAGTAAGTTTGTTGGCATAAATAAATAATGTAGTTTATATATTTTGGCAATAGAAGGGAGATAGTGAAGCAGAGCAGAGCATGAATTGACTACATTTCCTGTCATCTTTAGGAAGTAAGCAAAAATTTTCTTTGCTTCTTTGAAGCTTTCTTTCTTCTTTTTTATTTTGTGTGTAATTGTGATCACTAGGGTTCGGAAGTTCATGCCCTAAAAAACACTGAAATATGCATGCATATATGCTCTTAAAAACTTGAAAATATGCCAAGAAATATGCATTATTAATAAAAACGATTGATGTCCCTTTGCAGCAGACAAGGCGAGTTAGTATAAATAATAAATAAAGTTATCGCATTCCTTTGACGTTGAAGCAGAAATGGTCCGGCTGCTAGTATTAACTGTTAAATTGCAGTTCACAACAAACACTTTGCAAAAATGTCCAACTGTAAAATATCGCATGTTGTCTTGCAAAACACTTTTGTAACGTGAAAAACTTCTCTCCACGTTATAAGATGTTATCGGGCATATTTAAATGATGTTAACTGCTTTACAGAGAGTCAAGTCTCTTGGTGTGACAGATGGTTTTCTTTTGAGGATTTCTCGAATATCGCACATCTGGTTATAACCAGAATTTTTTTAAATTACATAATTCACTTTTTGTCCTGTGCTACCAGGAACCAAACTTAGGTCACATATTGTTTTTTCAAAGACAGTAAGTGATTCATGCAAAGGAGACCCTACAGCTTCCAATGCTGTTATGGCTGTTGATAAAGAAAAATGGGCAGATATGAAACTAAGATCCTCTTTTAACCCAGTGTCTGACAGAGTATTTTGCACAGTTTCCATTGATGAAGCATCTTTCGAGTCCAATGAATTAACAACCTCTTCGACTATTTCTATGTGCTCAGTATAGTATAAAACTGCATCGACCCATGTTCCCCATCAAGTTAACTGGTACAGGTGGAAGTCGGATATTAGGTGCTGTTGATCTAAACAACTTAACTCTTTTAGGAGATTTAACAAAAACATAATTTGGGATATATTCTTCACCACTCTGTCCTCTGTGTGATCTGCAAGAGGAAATGGACCGAGACCACCTTCAAATATGCCCGGCTACTTCTAGTGCCCCATCCATCAGTGAAAAATATTGGAGAGCAAGAGGATTAATGACTTCATTGTCAGAAATCCAGCATTAGCTAACAACAATAACAATTTTCTTGGTACTGGACACAAATCTATCTACCAGCGGGAAAGAATCACGTATTGTCTCAGAAATGCAATGAAGAGCATGTGCGAAACAAGTTATATGAATTAAATTAGGAAAAATACCTTTCAGAGTTTGTCCTGATTTTACCATATAGCCACCTGCATCAGTAACAAATAAAAGCAACTGGGCGGATTTGATTCCCGATGGTCATAGTAATTTCAAAGAGTCCATCACAAACTGGGTCACAGTTACATTGTCAGTGGCCGACAATTCGCACCCATTAAGAATATAAGGTGTAATCTTTTGTTCATTATTTAAAGCACCCACGATTATATTAGAAATATAGAACGGCGCTCAGAATCAGGGGTTTCATCAACAGACAAACACAAACTGATCCACTAATTCATTTTTGTATATTTGATAATACGTTATTGTAACAATGTCCTACATAGGTCTTACGTAGTGTACTTTCTTCAGGCACATGTTGTCGAGTGTACTTGGCAAGAAAGTTTTTAATTGTCGGATTATTAATTTTGAACAAGGGAATATGAGCAGCTAAAATTGCTTGGCACAAGTCATAGGAAAATGCAGTAATCCTACTTCTTAAACACTCTACTAGCTGTTTTTGAACACGTTCTTTGTTTGCGAGTTTTCTGATTAAATTCTCCTTATGTTTTGCTGTGTTTATATGCCGACCTGTTTGAAATCTTTTCTCACTCCCTACAGGAAACAGGAGATTCACTGCATGACGTGACTCAGCATTAGTTCTCACCACCTCGCGAGTTGCATCAACATGTGCAATACTACCAATGTAAAAAAATGTTATACAGATGGAAAAAATAATAAAACACCACTTACTGGTGTTTTGCTCCTCACTGTAACTTTTCTATCTGACCTTACCTTGGTCATCTCTTGTTCTCTTCCGACCCCGATGCTATTAGGGTTCCCGAGGGCTAGGGAGTCTTTATTTTTCCAATCTCTCCATTTCTCTATAAAATCTTAACCCCTAACATGCTGACCTGTCATGGCATGTAATACGTACTCTGACTGGTAATCAGAGGATATGGTCGGTGAATTTATTTTGATAACTCTCCCGGTCAGGTCGGTGAGACCCGTAAACCAACAACAGGTGTGGTCCTCCAGACATTCTGGGGGTTGTGAGAGAGCGATGTGACCGCCAAAACATAAAAATATGGTGCTCTCTTAAAAGCGGTTACTATACTGCTATTGCTCTATGAGTGAAAAATGTTGTAGAGCAGGAGGATTAATGACTTCATTGTCAGAAATCCAGCATTAGCTAACAACAACAACATTTTTCTCACACGCTCCACAAAACAGTGCCCTATTATCTGTAGATATTAAATCACCCGAAAACTCGTTCTGTAAATTAATTAATCTAGCACTCGGAGTTTGTGTTATTTTCGACATTTGAAGAGGTTTTTAACATTTTATACACCTAATTTAATTTGGTGGGAACCAGTTCACAACACTGTTGCGTTTGAAAACCACTACACAACTACTGATGGGCAGGCAAGCGTTGCTATAATCATGCTGCTCAAAACGTTGACCTGCACTTTATCTTTGCTACTATAAACCTCTCAGATAACGCACTGATCATTTTCTACGAACATACATATAATAAAAGGATGAAACAGGAGATTCACTGCATGACGTGACTCATTAGTTCTCACCACCTCGCGAGTTGCATCATCATGTACAATACTACCAATGTAAAAAAATATTATACAGATGGAAAAAATAATAAAAAACCATACAAATAATTAAAATGTGCAGTATGGGGGCTATAATATTGAAATCTTTGTGGGTTGTGTCATCATGTGCAATATTACCAATATGAAAAATATCCATATGGAAAACAATTATAAAAAATCATAGAAATCATTAAAATATGCAATGTAGGGGCTATAATATTGAAATAATATGCATTTATCAAAAATCTAGAAAATATTCAGTTATATGCACTATAAAATCATGTCCAAATAACTGAAAATTCCATAATTCATGCACATAATGTAAAAGCATACATTTTTAACCCCTATGAAAAAACATGCAAATGCGTGAACTTCCTAGCCCTAGTGATCAGTTATTTGAATCTGTGAGGTGTTTGATATTTAGTACTGATTACTCTAACTACAGTACAATTGATTTTTGTTTTGAGGATTCAAAAACATGTGCTAATTTAAAGGAATAGATTCCTAGTTTTCAAAAAGTCTACAATGGGGGAAAGAATGAAAAATAGATTTTGCATTTCTAAATGGTCACAAAGCATACAGTGATAATCAACTTAACAAGAATAAAATGAAAAAACAGTTGTCAGTTGAGCTAATTAAGTCAACAACAGAGATTAATTTATAATAATTAAAACTATTAAATGGACTCGAAAAGATCATGTAATGAATTTTGAAGTACAGCCAATTGGTTGTCAATACATTTTTTATGTCCAGTAGTTGGCAAGACAGTAGCAAAGAATCAGTCACCTAGGACAGTAACAGTAACAATGAAACAAACATTCCATAGCTGAAGATGCAGATAACTGATTCGCAAAACTTGTCTTGTTGGTTATTACATAATTCTAAAAGTAAGTGAAGTTTTAGTCACCAATGTTTATTAATATTTGTTTATTGTTAACAAGAATTTAATTAATTTTGCCGTCATACATAGGTTTCGTCTTCTCAATAATTCTAGGAATAGAAACTTTGGGGAAAATAGACATTTTGATTCCTAAACCACTGCAAAAGCATCCAGTTAAATTTGACTGTGAGTGACCACTGTCTAATAGATATGCATGTCTTAAGTAAGGGCAATTAATATAGTAAAATAAATAAAAAAAGAAAATTTTACATAGAGCTATGATATATTGGTGGTATTGCTTTTGCAGGTACGACGAAGAGGTAGTGCAGCTTTTGCTGGGAAACATGGATTTATGACTTTAAGAGACCTTTTTCGCTGGGGAGAGCGGTATCGACAAGCAAAACCTAGGGTTGGACAAAGGTTCTATGATTGGGACCAGTATGTTGCAGATGAAGGTTTCCTAGTGCTGGCTGGAAGAGTCCGTAGAGCAGAGGAAACTGAAATAATTCAGTATGCCATTGAGACACAATTTAGAAGGAAGATTGATCCTCAGAAACTGTTCACATGTGAGTGTATATGTAGTTTTCCTCTGCTTAACAGAATTCCTGGCTTGAGTTGCTGCTTTTGCATCATAATAGGGTGGAAATGCTTAATTGTGGAATTGTGCTATGTTGATATTTTCATTACTTTATTGCTTTGTTCCAATATCCATGAAATATTTGTATATCCTAACTACTTGATTTTAAAGTATTTGTATTTATTGCCCTACTCTATACCTAGGTACATGAACTCATAATTAAATATTTTGTTTGACTGCAAAATAAATTATTTATGTTTACATTGTGATTTGTTTTTACATTGTGCTTTCCTCCTAAAAGCAAGCAAAATTCACAGGTGAAAACACTGCCTAGGGAATTCCAGTAAGCAAGAACGAATTCAAGTGCGAATCATTTGTTGTTTCTGAATAGCTAATTATGAAACTAAGATCATTTTCAGCAAACAGATAATGGGTGTGTATGAAATAGGAATATTAAATGGATCTTCCATGCTTCCAATTTGTAGAATGGTGTTGTTGCCTATGGCTTTGTGCATTACCTCCTCAATGTGCTTTTGGTGACATGAATTTCATATGCATATATTGAAATGTTTTTGCTGTTTCAAAAACTTCAGCCACATGACAAAGGAACTTAAAGGGATACTAACTGTATATCCATTATGTCACCCAGTATAATAACCAATATTGTATCTCTGTAGCCTCTTTAAATACTCCAGTATTTATGAGTATTAGTTTTCATAGTCAGGTTAAACATTTATTGATCTGAGAGGTAGAATCAGGATTGAAAAATTTAATGCTAAGCTGGGATTTTAACCACTGATCTTCTGGCTATGGCATTGAATTTTTCAGTCCTGATTCTACCTCTCAAACATTGCCACACATGACTGTTGTGTTTAAAAAAATCAGTAAGTTGGTTGGCATAAAATAATTACCATTTATTGATCTGCCGTTCTATAAGCATTGAAATAAGTGACTGCTTCTCAGATTCAGAGTAGAACTTGGACTGATGTGTAATATTTAAGGCAGTAAAGTAAGAACAAATTAGAAACTAAAAGCTTATCTTAGTAATATTGCAAGTTCTTTGGTGCAAAGCTGACTAAAGTTTCGAGTTGACTCCAACTCATTCTCAAGCTTCGAGATTGAGTTGGAGTCAACTTGAAACTTTAGTCAGCTTTGAACTTTCAATATTACTAAGATAAGTGAAGTTTTTAGTTTATAATTTGTTCTTACTTTAGAAGCTTGTTGCTTCACTGTTAATAGCTTCAATTTCCTTAATTTAAGGCAGTATTTATTTTGGGTATTGGCATATGAATATACTGGGGAAAATTTCACCAGTGATGTCATTTACTAATGCTCATGATTTTAAGTCACTGCATTTTTTTTTATCTGAGCAATAGTCATCAAATTATGATGCTGATTTCTTCTCTTTTATCTCTTATATTTTTCTTTTTTGAACAGTTAATGAGATGTCGCCAACTACACCAACTATTCTCAAGAACTTGCTTGACCATCGATTACCAGGTTTTAAACATGTTGTTTGGACCTTCAATATGCGTCGTCTTGCAGTATTAGTGGGTAAGTGCACTTCTTATTTCTTGCATTTGTTAAGGAAAAGCTGAAAATAGGAATTTTAATTTAAAATTTGTGCATTTTGTTGTCATTTCAGCTCTAGTTTTTTATATCCTCCGTGGATTACAGTCATCTCAGTACCTTGATTTTTTATGATAGTTTCTCGGGCTAACAGCCAGGTCAGATTAGGGTAACTACCCAAGCTTTCAGCGACTAACTCTGCCGCCATCCTCGAGGGGAACTGAATCTAGGCTACTGATGTTGTGATATTTATACCTAGAGCGCGGCTGATAAGAACCGCCCACTTTTTTACCATTGGCCGAGCTCCGGCCGATGGAGGCACATGCGGAACCAATCAGGTGATTGCCGATGCTTCTCTGCACTGTGGAGGAGAGATATGCTGAATGACTGGTATCCATGCTTTGGTGATTTGAAGGCCTTCATCCCTGTTGAAGTTGTTTTTATTCGCTTTAATGTATAGAGCTTCTTTAATCACCCTATCGTAGCACCTAGAGGACTTTTCAAGAATTTTTGTAGAGGCGAATTTGATTTTATGATCTGTATTATATGTGTGCTCAGCCACTGCGGATTTTTCTGGGTATCCTAGTCTAATACAACGTTGATGTTCTTTGATGCGAAAAGTCCTCTTGAAAAGTCCTCTAGGTACTACGATAGGGTGATTAAAGAAGCTCTATACATTAAAGCGAATAAAAACAACTTCAACAGGGATGAAGGCCTTCATATCAGCAAAGCATGGACACCAGTCATTCAGCATATCTCTCCTCCACAGTGCAGAGAAGCATCGGCAATCACCTGATTGGTTCCGCACGTGCCTCCATCGGCCGGAGCTCGGCCAGTGGTAAAAGTGGGCGGTTCTTATCGGCCGCGCTCTAGGTATAAATATCGCTACATCAGTAGCCTAGATTCAGTTCCCCTGAGGATGGCGGCAGGGTTAGTCGCTGAAAGCTTGGGTAGTTACCCTAATCTGACCTGGCTGTTAGCCCGAGAAACTATCATCAATAATCAATGCCGGGAAAGCTTCAAGTCATTAACCTTGATTTTTGGTTCATCTAGATCCCTTCTGTTGCCAAAGCATTACTAAGTCTTTTGCTTCTTTGCTGTTGCTTCACTGAAGAAGTAGTTTTATACTAGATGTAAACAAGTCTGTTCTTTGTAGATGTGGGTCAGTAACTTTCTTTTCAGATAATTCCAGTTATTGGTTTTCCCCTAACATTGTATTTTACTTTATAAAGATGAGTTGGCATTTGGAACACTTAACAGTACGTGTAAAAGTACCTGCACATGTTTTGAGGATGATTTGTCCCCTTTGTCAGTAGGTGTCTAATGGTTCCTTGTGCTATTGAGGGTCTTAGGTTATTTATGGCACTGAAAGCATTAAAAGCTTTTGATTATTAAATTTTAATGAAAATCAAATTGAGAGAGTCCATGAAGTGAAATTATTGTATATACTATTTTTAGGTAAAGCTATTGAGTTAAATGAGCCAGTGCTTCTAGTAGGGGAAACAGGATGCGGTAAAACAACTGTGTGTCAGATGCTGGCTGCTGCAAGTAATCAGACACTCTACACGGTCAACTGCCATTTGCACACAGAAAGTGCAGACTTCTTAGGAGGTTTGCGTCCAGTGCGAGATCATATTACAGACCAGAAGGTTGGTTTGAGAATAAAAATTAATCAAAATGAGTCAAATTAAT
Source organism: Tenodera sinensis (assembly GCA_030765045.1). Lineage (NCBI taxonomy): Eukaryota > Metazoa > Arthropoda > Insecta > Mantodea > Mantidae > Tenodera > Tenodera sinensis. The sequence continues at coordinate 151,598,254 of CM060961.1, read as the reverse complement.
GTGTTTTGTTATAATTACTCTGACAAGAATAGTTTTGAAATTTGGATGAATTAATTATTTTCCAGGAGGAAGGTGCTCAAAAACGTCTATTTGAATGGGTTGATGGCCCATTGATTAAGGCTATGAATGCTGGAGATCTGTTCCTGGCTGATGAGATATCTTTAGCTGATGATAGCGTTTTAGAAAGACTGAACTCTTTGTTAGGTGAGCAGAAATTACTTTCACTTTTTATTTGGGAATTCATAGTAAAGTAGTTACAAAGTTGTTAGTTAATGAGTCAGATTTTAAGATGCAACTTCACTATCTTTTATGAGAACATGTTTCAGGGGGTCATCTCTTCATCACTTTGAGCTAGCTGATGATGAAGCTAAGAAGCTTAAATACATATCAATAATGAAAAGAAACCCAGGTAGTAAAGTTGTATATTAAAATCTAACTTGAGCAAAAATTACTTTCCAATAATACGAGGGGCTTCTCAAAAGTAACTTGCACTATTTTTTTAAAAAATGACAATACCTTTAAATATTTTAAAAAGCGTGTATTTTGAAAGCTACATTCAGTACCTATCTTTCCACTTAATTTCCTTGAACCTGGTGCAGTTCTTATCGTAGGGGTGTTTCAAGTTTGAGCGATGAGGCTCTTACTTCTCTCAGGGCGTGGTAACGGATGGAATGAAAAATCACACGATGTTTCTTCACCACAATGTATTTTATTAACACTTTTTTTCTATTTTACATTAAAATAAATCCTCTTAGCACCGTTTTAAATTATTTATATCTTTTCACTTTTTCAAAAAGTGGAACAAAAACTTGATGAAAGTCTGGTAAACGTTCTACAATGTTCACACGTTACCTCAACACGTCTTTTAACCTTGAACATACACACGCTAGTGAAAGGATTCTGGCGTCATCTCACGTGACACTACCTTTCTCGTATACATCCGCGTATGCGTCCATCAAATAGTTCCTTCTTGTTAGGGAAGCGATCCCTAACCATTCTCCCTTCGCTATCAAGACTGAACACATATAATTCTAATATTTATACATATATATTAAAATTAAATATATAAATATTTATGACGTCTTTAAACAAACTTAGTTGTTCGTAACAATGAACATTAGTAGCACGTTTTCGTCATTTAACCATCTCATACCAACATCAAAAAACAAATTACACTTTTAACAAATATTCACATAAACGATTTCCTTTTGGGACTTCTAATATTCTGTCTCAAATCTAAATACATTTTTAATACCGTGGTAACAGTTTTTTTAACCCAATGTCAAACCACTCTCCCGACAAACTGGATAGCCATCTTTCCACTTCTTGTTTCAGTTCCTCGTCATTTACGAAGCGCCTTCCCCCAAGATGTTGCTGCAACTCCGGAAAAAGATGGTAATCACTCGGTGCAAGGTCAGGTGCACTAGATGGATGACCGAAAACGACCCATCAAAACTGCTCAAAATGGCTTGAGTTTCACAAGCAGTGTGCGGGCGAGTTATCGTGGACCAGAAAAACTGTTTTGCTCAACTTTCCCTTCCTTTTGTTTTGTATGGCTCTTTTGAGTTTTCTCAGCACCTCACAATAGCGAGCAGCTGTTATCGTGGTCCCATGGAGCAGGTAATCGATTAACAGTACTCCCTTCGAATCCCAGAATATCGTTGTGATGACCTTGACAGCCGATGCAACAACTTTTGCCTTTTTTTGGAGTTGCCTCATCCATTCGTTTCCACAACTTGCACACACTTTCCATAGACACAGATCCTTAGAAATAATCCTGTGAAGCGATGCACAGCTTATTTCAATATACGGAGGAAGTTGAAACAAACCTGCATCAAGTGTAAAGTGCTGATCGGTGTTCACGACTGCTCGAACCTCGTCAACAATATCCGGAGCAAGGGAAGTGGAGGGTTGGCCGCTTCATTGCTCATTGTGTAATGTTGTTCTCCCTTCAATGAACGATTGGGGCCAACGAGAAACCATTTTTCTTGACAAAACGTCTTTTCCATAAACACTGCACAACTCGCAATGAATTTCAGTCGCACATTTATTTTTTCCCGTCAGAAAATGGATTACAGTGCGAACTTCGCAATCGGCGGTAGGAACGAGTGGAGTCTCCGTTGTTACTGCTATTTTAATATCCAAGCAATAAACTTAGGGGCCTAGGAATTTTACGGTGCTGCTACTACACCCATACCTATATACCCTGGGACTTTCAGACTTTTTCCGCCTACCGCGCGGATTTAAAAAAATAGTGCAAGTTACTTTTGAGACGGCCCTCATACATCATGTTTATTGCTGCATTGCAGCATACACTTTCAAATTGTGTGACAGGTTTATGTGCATCTACTCTAACCTGGACCTGTGGCTGAGTAAGTTGGTACTGTGTTGAGAATCCCATTTTAATTCCTGATAAAGCTTTGCATAAAATTACTTATAGTAATTAATAATGCTTAGTGTTTAAAGGTTTACTGAATGTGTTTAGTATAGAGTTTTGTCCGTATGTTAAGAATTAACCAGGTAGCATACATATCTCAGGATTGCTCTGGCAACATCCAGAACATATTGATCATAGACTTTGTATTGCAGGAGCATAACTGTATGGCTTAAACATATTAATATGCATAGACATAAAGCATCAGAATCTAGCAGATATTAAAGTTAGGATACATTTGATTTTTTTGACTACCATATCTGTAAGCTACTGCTGAATCCTTAGAATATTTTAGAAAAGTATCAGGCCTATGAAAGCTATTCATTCTTGTTGTTTTACTCCAACTAAATGCTGAGTATGTTTAAAGAGAATGCAGAGTAATTAAAGAGCCTGCCTCTGTGGTATGGTGGAAGTGTGTCTACCTCACATTCAAGAGGTCCCTAGTTCAAATCTCAGTTAAAGTGAGTTATCCAGATAAGGGTTTTTTCAAAATTTTCCCTTATCCTTAGAAGACCAATGTCAGATAAATTAAGCTTTGTGAACTTTGGCTTATTTGAACACCATTTCACTGATTGTATTTAAGAAAAGGTTATTAAAAGATACTTTGAATTTAAATTTGATATTTAAATGCATATGTAAATTTGCAGAACCTGAGCGAACATTGCTTCTGGCAGAAAAAGGAGGTGATACAGCTCAAGTGATTGTTGCGAAAGAAAAATTTCAGTTTGTAGGAACTATGAACCCAGGTGGAGATTATGGTAAAAAGGAGGTAAGTGATTTCATAGTGGATATATGATTCTGACGTTTTCAGCAGAGTTTATAAGTTTCAAGCTTTATTCTGTAGTATGAAAAGAAGAGCCAACCTGTATGGCTCGATATTATAAAGGTTTAAAATGCCAGTAGGTTTGCAACAGTTTTTAATTAAAAATATTTTGAGTACAGAGACTTACTTTTCAGGGTGTTTGTTTTTAGCTCATATGTGTGGAAAGATTTTTCTAGGATATTCAAATAAGCTATGTATGTATCACTTGCTCTGAAGAACTGAAGGTTACCCCAGAAAAATTTTTTCAGTGTAGGCATAGTAATTTTTTCAATAACCCTTTTGGTTTTGTTTTCTTGTAGTTAGGTTAACAGTTGAACTAAGTTTTCTCACGTTGGTGTTAGCTATTAATGTAGGCCACTTAATCTTAATATTCCATGGTTATATACATTTTAAGGTTATATTTCCAGACATGTTGCATCACAAAAATACATTCATTAGTGAGTAACAAGTATATAACATAATTAACATACTGAAATATAATTCAATTCATATCAGGGTTGCCAACTTTTAAAAGTAAAATTATCGTACCGACCACTCAAAATTATAGGGTTGGATTCAAAATTATCGTACATCATAAACCAAATGCTACGACAATGAAAATATCAGCACAACACTTATGAAAAATGTAATAGTATTGATGTTTATGGTATCCACTTACAAGATTGATGACCTCAATTAGTATTACACCTTTAGTACTTATGTTTTTCGCACTATTCTATCTGAAAGTTCATCATCTTCCTCAACTGTTGCAGCATTATACAAATTTGTTGCTGAGATAAACTTTAACATCTTGGTAACTTGCAGATTTTCGAACCCACCACATTCTTTCGTAAGCTGAGACGACAGAATAAGTCCATTTACCGCATCTAGTGCCAATCTGTTTCTAATTTTGGCTTTCATTAAGCCCAGTTTAGAAAAAAGTCTTCCACATGAAGCGTTTCTGTGGGGCAATGAAATCACTGACAATTCAAACTCTGCCAGTTCTTTGAAATCAGTATTTCCACTAGGTAATAATGGGTTTGACAGCACTCCAGAAACTGTCAGGGTCAGGCATGTTCTTTATTTCACACAGAATATCACTTATTCCTAGTTTTCTCCATTGATCATCAATTTTCTGAACAGTGCCTTTTTCATTGAGAATACCAGATCTGGGCATACTGGCTATAAGAGGATAAAGGGTTGAAGGACTCGTAGGATATGGAATCGTTGCCTTAGAGGGGTGGAGACAGGCCATGTGGACAAAAGTGATGTCGCTATTTGTAATTAATTTTATTTCGCTGGTGTGACAAACTAGTGAAAATGATATTTTGCCGGTATCGAACTATCAACATTCAAATTATTGTACACCCCCATAATTATCGTATGGTTTGGTTACCATGAGTACAAACATTAAAACTATCATATGCGCCCATAATTATCGTACGGGTTGGCAACCCTGATTCATATTAATACTTTAAAACAATTCCTTAATAAACAATTAAAATTATGTGTGGAAACATTATTGAGGACTTACTTTTTTATTTATCTGCCATTTTGGCAATTACAATAATTACATAGGCTTCATTAGCTACTATATAAAGAGTCACAGGTTTAAACTCTACTATTTTGTATTTCAAACTTTAATCTTCACTTTAGGTTAACCGAAATCTGTCTCCCATTTAATTACAGTTTAATGCTATGCTGTAAGAGGGTAGTCACAGGTATACTTATGGATATCTGGGTAATTGAGGATTTCTGAGTTATATAATTGAAAGACCACGGAGACCCAGAACTTTCTTGAACAGACGTGATCACTGATCGTGATCACTTTCAGAAGTGGAGTGACCATGAATATTTAAACACATTCAGACTTGTGAAACAGTAAGTCCCAGCCTCACTAGGTGAACTTGTGAAACAGTAAGTCCCAGCCTCACTAGGTGAAATTCTAAACCGGATACAGAATGTAATGAAAGGTGTTGAACTAAAATTATATACTATTTTATTACTGGATTTCTATTAAAATAATTAAGCATAAACCCAAAAGCTAGGGACTACATAATGTGATTGAAGAGATATGTAGTTCATGAATGAACTATGTTGTTCATTTGAATAGCTCTTTTTAATTATCTGTGCATACATATAATGCATTAGCTCACTCGCTAATATACAGGGTGTAAATGAATAACACAGCACGGATTTTACTGGTAATAGAGGGTTCATAGACAATTTGAGATAGGAAACCAGTGGTCTACGACGTCAAGTTAATAAGTTATACGTATTCAAAGTAATTAGAAATTGTGTCCAATAAACCATAACCAGAAAGAAATATGTCAATATTATCCACTGGAATCAAAAAAGTGCTTATTAGGAACTCAGTAAAGTCTGTTTGCTGTCTCTTGGAAGAAACATTTCTAAATTGAAGTGTTACCAAAAGTGCTTAAATTGGAGACTTAACATGTGGCTACACTCCACTGCAATGGAGAACAGGCTGTGGCAAGCAGCTACAGAATTAAAGTGCAGCTGTCAAACATGTGCTTTGGTCGCGTGGTTATGGCAACTGACTGTGGAGCTAATAAGCCCGAGAAACCGAATTCAAACCTGCAGAGGGGATAATCTTCTTTTCCCTTCTTTTTCTTTCCCATTTCTTTTCCATTTTGAGAGCAATGTTGTGCATTTGCTTTAAAATGGCAAAATATGACCATCATATGCAATGCACAGAGTATTGTTTACTTTTGCTTCTCCTCATATCTGATGACTTAGGCTGCAGGGTTATGTATTGCCATTGGTCTGAAGCTGTTTGTTAGCTTTAGCTGGCTGTGTCAATAAGAGCAGTTTTCAATCTAACAGTTGGCCTGCTGCAAACAGTTCACAAAATTTAATTTAAAAGGTGAGTCAATAACACTAAACAACTCTTACAACGTAATTATTATTTATTTATGCCAACAAACTTACGAACTGGCTTGAGAATTTAATGCCATTCTGGCAGTTTGTCACAATAGCTCAGTGGTTAGAGCGTCCGCCCGGCAAGCGGAAGGTCTGTGGTTCAAATCCCAGTTGTGGCATTGAATTTTTAAGTTCCAGTTCTACCTCTTAATCTTACAACGTAATTTTCCAGAACACGTTTTGAAGGTTAACTTTCGAAACGCGTTATGGAAAATTGTTGTAAGTATTGTTTAGTGTTATTAATTGACTCACCTTTTAAATTAAATTAATTATAACAACACTGTTTCCAAACTTCTATGAAAGGAAGATAGTTCACAAAATGTTCAAACCAAAGCACAAAGTACTACGACTCCCCAAAAGAGGCGCTCAATACTTAGGTGTTAGCATGATAAATGTCTAATACTGCCAGTAGATGACCTCAATAAACCTGGAAGAAACTAACACCACCATGTGGTGACTGTTTACTACGCGAGTCACCCACGTCTCATTCCCTATTTCCTTCAGCACACAATAACATTGCGTTGAAACAGTGAAATAGGTACTGTGGTAACATGGAACAAAATTACACTTTTACTGAATTTGCTGACGTGCACCTAGTGTATGGCGAAGCAGGAGGTTTTTCTGCAATAACTGCACGGATTTACAGCGAAATGTATCCCAATAGATGGCAGCCCCATCGGACTACTTTCGAATCTGAGTGCACCAGGAATGCTGAACAGGGTTCGCAAATCATTTCTGCGTCAATGTCGCCTATGCATTGATGTTGAAGGTCACCATTTTGAGCAGTTCCTTTGAAATCTGCACCTTCTTTTATGGCTCTACAGCTCGATTGGGCCTTGACCTTCCCTGCTACTTTCTTCCATTCTCGTCTATCATGTGCCTTCCTTCTCCAGACTGTCATTGCAGCAAGGTCTTCCTACATGCAACACATCCACCTTGTTCTGCTTTTCCTTCTTTGTGAAAAGATTTTCCTCTTTTACATTTTCTTTGGAGTCCGCTCATCCTCCATTCTTCCCAGGTTTCCCACCATCTAAGTCTCTGGGATTTCATATAATAGTATCTTGACATATTAATTTATCCTCTCGATTGTTTCTCACTCTCCAATTGTGTGCACCACAATGTACAGGGCCTAATATTTTTCTGAGTATTTTTCTCCAAAGATCGCAAAGCCTTTTCATCGTCCATTGTGGTACACCAAACCTCAGACCCATAGGTTACTACTGGCATATGGTTTATAAACTTGGAGTTTGATATTTCTGGTTATTATTCCATTGGAGAAAATATTTTTATTTGCATAATCTCATCCCCTACCTGCATTCTTTCTCTTATTGTATCGCTCAAATTATCAGATTTAATTAAGGTACCAAAATATGAAACCTGCACTTATTCATTATTTCCTTACCTTTATTCTGCTTGTATCTACCTGTTGTATTATAATGTTAATATCAATTCAACTTATGTTTATAATAATTCAATTGCATGTAGCTGCTTCAAGTGCTTATTCATTATTTACTTGTTTGTAAGCTGCTAGTTAGGTTTGAACCATCTCATTTAAGTGAAAATGAAGTTGTCAGCGTGTACCTACTATTGTAGGTTATGCAAGTATAAATAATAGTTAAACACACTTGAAACAAAAAGTTTAAACGCTAGTTAAACGAAAAATTACAATACGACACAAATGTTTCCTACAAATCAAATTAAATTAAGCATGCGCTTATGAAGAAAGAAAGGAGAGAGGACGGAAGAAAAAAAGGAAAGAAGGGAGGGAGAGAAGGCAGGAGGGAGGGAATGAGGGAGGTAAGGGTGAGGGAAGGAAGAAAGTAAAGAAAGAGAGACAAAGAGAGAGAAATAGAAAACGAGAGATAAAGAGAGGGAAATAGAAGAGTGAGAGAGAGAAAAAGACAGAAACATAGAAAGAGTAAGACAAGGAGAGACAGAAAGAGAGAACGAGAGAAAAAGAGAAGGAAGGAAAGAAAGAAAGAAAGACAGAAAAAGAAAGAAAGAGAGAAGGAGGATAAAAAATATGAGCTGATGGGTGTTTGAACCTGCACTTTTAATAGGTGCGTTCCTTCGCATTGTAGCAGCGTTTCCACTACGCTAAACAGGCAGGCTACAGAGTTCGCCTGGTTGCGTTACAACTGAAGTGGACATGATCAGTGACATGCATACGCTCAAACAATTTTAAGGCTTAGCTGTGTAATTTATAATCCTAGACCATAGGTTTCCTATCTCAAATTTATTGTCTATGAACCCTCTATTACCAGTAAAATTCGTGCAGTGTTATTCATTTACACCCTGTATAATGCACTGTGCAGGTATGTTTGTGAATGGCCAGTGAATTTTGGATTCTGGAATTAGAATCCATTCATTATTAGCAAATTGTTTGCTTGTGAAGGATTCATTCACAAGAGATTTCAGCTCAAATAACGATGTAGTTCACAAGATGCTCAGCAGGATAACTGTATTACTACAATGTTCTCCATTTAGAGAAGGCTGTTAGCATGCATTTTCTCTTACTCCATTTATGTTTTGAAACTGAATATAGCTCTCAATAGATGATCAATAAGGTGGGAAACTATTCTTGTTCAAAATGCCAAATTTGGGGAACTTGCACATGTGCCATTTGATATTAGGATCAAACAAATTAATTCGTGAATCATATAACCTGAAGGAACCATGAAATCATAAGCTCATGCAGTTGTGTAGTAGGTAGATAAGCTTAAATGAAAATATACATATTTCAGAAATACAATGTTGCATTCTAGAGGCATAAACCGTATAACCTGAAATAACTATGAAATCATAACCTCATGTAGTTGTGTAATACCTAGGTAACCTAAAATGAGAATATATTTCATAAATATACATTTATAAAGAAATACCAATTTCATAAACTGTATAACCTGAAGTAACTATGAAATAAGCTCATGCATTTCTGCAGTACTTAGATAACGTTAAATGGGAATATATTTCATAAATATACATATGTTTATAAAAGAAATACAAAATTTCTTTTAGAGACATTAATGTATAACCTGAAAATAACTGAAATCATAAACTCATACATTTGTGTATTATGTAAATCACCTTAAATGGAAATATATTTCATGCTGTACGTTTGTGAAATAAATGCAAAGTTTTATATGTAAGTCACAGGAGGTAGATGATTGATAAACGGAATGCTTTAAACATTGCATTTTACTGGAAATAATTGTTGCAAATTACTGATGCTTTTAACGTTATTTTAAATACAGATTTCCATTAATTATAACAGGCAAAAGGAATGTGGAAAAAGGAAATCTTCATGTTGCAACACTTTTTGCTAGTGTTGCATCTCCTTTATTTACATTATTCCACTATGTAGTTGTGCTTCTGTTCCATTATTTGAGTTTTAGATAGTGCTTCCATTCCATTACCTGTGTTCCTCTCTGGTTCATAGTTGCCAACCTCTTTGTCCAGTAGTGTATATCTTCATGCCAATTTAATATGGTTTTGTGACGTTGCGCATCAAGAAGCCCATATTTGGCAACATCATTTAGTCATGCATAATGAAAGTAGCTTTTATTTATTTACTTCCTAAAGACATTCCATAAAGTTATTTTGTTGTAACTACCTTACGAACTCTAATGCAATTCAAGTCTGCAAATCAAACTAGTAAAATAATATGGTATCGTAGGAGACCTCTTGTACCAGAAGTTCTTTTTTATCTGTTATGGATGGCAAACCTCTGAATAAATACATTTTTCGTAACTCTTTTTTAAGCCTTTTTTTTTTCTCCATTGCTTTGGTTATGAGATGATATAGAACTTTTTTTTGCATCCAGCTCTGAGCTAGATGAATGGGCTCAGCTGTGTATTTATCTTTCTGTGTAGTTTGGTTTGATTAAGCTGGTATCCCACGGTCCAACTTTTTTGGCCAAACTTTTTATATTCAATAGAATTGTACACAAAAGAAATAGTGTCTGTCACGCTGTGCGCATTTTGGTTCAAAAAGCGTAACAAGCATGAGAAATAGACCTGGGAATACAAATACTAGTATAGTAACTGCCATATTAAAGATACGTTTGGGATATATTTCCATGACAGTTGGTAGGAAGAGCAAATGTAATAGGGTTAAAAGGCATCATGGTTACAAAAAAGAGAACAGGGCATGGGCTAAGGTATATTGAGCCTACTACAAAACAAATTGAGGTTAGAGATCCGGAAAACTATTTCAATTTTCTATGAATAGACAAAGATTTATTTCTCAACCTCTCACATGGTGTTATTACTGTAATAAGGGACAAACTGAGACAAAGTGGTATAGAAATTGTATGCAAGAAAATTGTATCCAATTCTTGATGTCTCATGATCCACTTTTGTTGTATAGAATGCTTTCAACAAAAAGTTGACAGTGAGACACTGTTTTTATTTTTTATTTAACTGAAAGGTGGATTTCAGTTTCATGGAATTGCTATTCCGAGGCTGTATTGCATTCAGTGCTATTTTATAAAGGTAGCTCTAGCTGTACAGTTGCCTTCCTTTGTCATTTGTTTTATTTATATTCCTTTTTATCTGTGGGTGGAGTTGTAGTTTATTGTAATTGGATATCCACCTGTTGACTGGGCGGGGGGGACACTGACAAGGTGTCTAATGTGAGAGGTTAATATAAGGTATCTCGATTCAGGAACTCTTGAATGCACGAGGTAAAATGTTATACTATAAGATTACTAGTGAAGTATAATATATTCTCAGAATATGTGAAACAGTCTTCTTTTACAGTACTGTACTGGAAGATCACATATGAATTAAATGTTGGCTCAGCAGGTTCAAAATAAAGTGGTGAATAGTGCTTTGGGTGTCAGAGCGAAGTAGAGGGAGGCTAGGTTTGCAAGATGCTTGCTTTCATTCTCTTGATATCGATGCATAGAAAAATAATTACATTAAGATGGAGTAATTGCAGTTTTACATTCAAACTAAGTATTTCTGCTTTCTAATTTATTTTTTACTGATTACTTGCAGCTATCTCCTGCACTACGGAATCGCTTTACAGAAATATGGTGTGAACCAGTATCCCAGCGAGAGGATCTTTTTGCTATTATAGAGCACAACCTGAAACCTGGACTTTCATTGGGAAACCAAGAGGATGGAAGCACAGGAATAGGAAATAGGTTGCTAGACTTCTTGGAATGGTTCCGAGGAACTGAAGTTGGGAAAAGGTAAATTGACCATGTTAGTAGAAAGGAAAGGAGAAATAAGTGGTCATTATTAACAATATTCAAAGAAATAAACTATACAATATCAAACAGGAGTGCAGTATAATATCAGCTGGACTGTACAGCAATTGTATGAAAATGGGTGTTATCTTTTTATTAATTTGGAGCAGTTTTGTTTATTGTTATTTCTATGAGATTTTGCAGTATATTTTATACAGTACTGAAGACTGCAGATATCTAGGTAGAAACTTTTCTGGGGATTTATAGGCTTCTCATTAGCAAGGCTATAAATTTTGTTAATGGACATATTTTAGATTTGTGGTTTCTTATCTGCATATATTGATGTATCTGACGTCATGGATTCAAATGTACTGTATGAGATGTTAGAAATAAAGCTGGGACAGAAGCAATATTCTGGATACAAAGGTACATCATTGATATGCATATGAAGCATTTTTTAACAAAATATGTGACTTAATGCAAACTCATGAAACATTGATTCCTGAGAGGTAGAATTGGAACTGAAAAAATAAACAGCAACAGTAATTTTGTTGGCATAAAAAATATTGAGGCCCTTTTAATGTAGAACAGAGTTAAAACTATAATTAGATGTAGCTGTAAAGAGCAGCACAAAGTTGTTCTATTTCATCTTAAGATGTAACTTCAAAGTGCACTTGGACATCTACAGGCATATACTTCAGGTTTCTCAACATAATTATTTCAGATTAACATTAAGTGTGCGTGACATCATGACATGGGTCAACTTTATCAACACAACTGCTGTGGTCGAGGGAGACAACACGGAGGGTTGTTTGGATCTTCCTGCTGCATATGTAAATGGAGCTTGTCTGACTTTCCTTGACAGCTTGGGCTCTGGTGTAACCAGCAGTGAAAGGTAGGTGATAGAAATAATAATTTAGATAAACTTTTTCTGTTACATTGTAATTTCTCTGCTATGTTAACTATTTGCCATATAGCTTATGAGAGTGCAAAAACAAATGTTGCCTGATGTGGCCTTGAGCCATTGGGGGAACTTGTCCAACTAAGGAATGATTGTACCCTTTTATTAGCTGGAGTCATACAGGATAGTGCATCATGTTGTGTGCAGTGGAGGTAATGACATAAGTCAACTTGGAAAGCTTAGAAATAAAACCATTTTTAAATTCTTGTTTCTTTCCTAGCATTTTTCCAATGTTTGTTTCTAACGTTTGGTGCAGTTTTTATAATTAATCTTCGTTGGGTCTTTGAGCTATTGAAATCTTTGTGATCTCAGGGCGTGGTAACGGATGGAATGAAAAATCACACGATGTTTCTTCACCACAATGTATTATTTTATTAACACTTTTTCTATATTTTACATTAAAATAAATCCTCCTAGCACCGTTTTAAATGATTTAAAATCTTTTCACTTTTTCATTTAGTGGAACTAATGCTTGATGAAAGTCTGGTGAAAGTTCTACAATGTTCACACGTTACATCAACACGTCCTTACGCCTTGAATACACACATGCTAGTGGGAAGAGTCTGACGTCACCTCACGTGATATTGCCTTTTTCGTATACATCCACGTATGCGTCCATCAAATAGTTCCTTCTTGTTAGGGAAGCGATCCCTAACCATCCTCCCTTACTTTTATTATGGAACACATATAATTCTAATATTTATACATATATATTAAAATCAAATATGGAAATATTTATGACGTCTTTAAACTAACTTAGTTGTTCGTAACAATGAACATTTGCAACACGTTTTTGTCATTTAACCAACTCATACCAACATCAAAAAACAAATTACACTTTTAACAAATATTCACATAAACGATTTTCTTTTGGGGTCTTCTAATATTCTGTCTCACGTTCTAATGTGCATAGAATACAATGAAAAACTGAAGCAATATTTGTACGTCTATTATGCTTTTTTGTCCATTTTATCCTTTTTTTTTTCTCACTCTTTTTGTTCCATATTGGTTTCTTACATTCTGTACTTACCCTTCCACAATCAATTCACAAATAATTTTTTTCCATGCTAATCATTCCCTTCCCTTTTCTGTCTAGTACGATGGTCAAAGTACCCTTCTCTACTCTCCTTTTATGAACATCACTTCCAACTTAGGCCTGCTATATTTGAGTGTACAAATATGAAGGTCTAATGTAACTTAATTTAGAGATAAACCAATATGAAATTATGAATATTGCCCTTGTTTCCATTGTTGTGACATGAGAGTAGATTTGGAATGTCAGTTTTAATAGTTCCTGGTTTCTCTTATCATATGATGACTTAGTGAGGGCTTTGACCTCCTGGCTCATTCAAACACCCATTGGTCACTATTTCTCTGCATGACTTGCGTGAGACTCTTATAAGTTATGCAGTAATAGCATCTTGAATAACATTATGGAATAGTGATAATTTTTTAATGGAAACATGAAACTGTGAAACTGAAGATAAATTAAGAATGTTTCTTGTTTTGCAGGCCTTCAACTCTGAAAGGACTTCGTGAAGTATCATTGAGGTTACTAAGAAAGCAGGTTGAAATGGAGGGCATCAGAGAGGCAGATCTCATAGGCAAAGCAGAACTTACGGATACCCATTTTGGAATTCGTCCATTTTATATACCTAGAGGTGGGTGATGCATGCCTAATATCTTCATAACAAATTACAGCATCTATCTCCATAAAATAAAGAATGGGGTTGAACTATTATTGTACTTCTTTGGGTTTTAGCAAAATTGCTGAACAGTGAGGGAAAATGTAAATGCAGGGAAATATTTTTAGTCAAATGGTATTCTGATATGCACTTGAAAGAGATAGAAGACTAAATGTATTGTACTATAAATTCTATAATGTATTTTTTTATAGTATTGCTGAATCATAAAACAAATTAAGTTACATAAAATGATTAAACATACTATCTGGGCTTGGAGGTTGCGGTCTAGTAAGTTTGCAGGTTCCAGATGTTTTCTAATCTGTATGGTCTTTTGTGAAACATCGGAAACCCACTAGACCACAGCCTACAAGCACGGGTAGTATGTTTAACCAACATGCCGGCCGTGAAGGCCTCAGCTTGTATATAAGTTATGTAGAAGTTAATAAAAATAAGTCAGACATATGGTAAAAATATAAATAGCCTAACATATTGTGACAAATGAAGAAAACACCAGTTACTGCTATTCACTCTTTATTGCCTTTTAGTCAGTTAGCGTAGTGCTAACGTCACACTTAGATGACTTTTGTACAAGCTCAGAGCAACAGAACAACTGTCGAATCGGATCACAAACAATAACTGTCAGATTAGACTCGCACTGAACTGCTAGTCGGCACGATTCCTGAACGCTTCGTATACGTCTTTTTCCCTGCACTTCACTAGAAGCACCACTGATACAACTTCTACTATTTGCTACTTCCACTTCTTCACTTCTACTGCTCTCTCTACTGCCCTGCTGGGCATAAGCGGGTCCCTTTTATAGTTCTTTGGACAAAGGAAATGTTCTGGAAGTCGAATGATCGGGAGAGGCAGGGAGCGAACATTCCTGACACCGCACTAGTAAACAATAGCTATTGTTCCCAGAGCCTCTATTGTCCTGGTAGTGGTCCGTCTCTTGGGCAGGTACACGCCTCTGGCCCTTTCTTGGTGCTGGGCGGAGATCAGGTCCCGACCGGTATTCCTTACCAGCCGCGTCCGGGCCGACGGCCGGCGCGACAATATAAAGAGAGCTTTGAGATGAAGTTATTGAGGTACAGACACTGCCCAAAACAATTATAGCATGTCAGATAAAGCCCACTACACTTGAAGTATTTGCTAATGAGGGAATGATACTGCATATTATTGAAGTATTAAGGATTTGGCACACAAATTCTAATGCATGTATAAATATGTAGTACATGTTGTACCATGCAAGCACAATGGTGCCATGTGATTGACAGTGAAGCTTGCAGATTTCTTCCATTAACTCCATGTAATCATATCCACAATTTTGTGGGTTTGTAGTGTCTACAAAATGCTCAGAGTATTTTGAACAAACAAGTTGTGGGAAACTGAAACACAGCAAGTGTAAATATAGGATTAAAAGTACCATATTTAATTGCATAATTGGTACACTTTTAATGCTTTCTTTGTAAAGTAAAAATACACAGTGCGACCATTATGTGAAGAATAAATTATTTAAGTCTGGTTGTATTAACTTTCAGCGACTAGTGTACGGTACATACTTGTGTATGGGAGTAAAAGCATGTCTAAGCTTATTGAAGCATGTCCACGTTACATTTTTGTAATTAAAATGCAAGGTGTGGGGAAGGAGGGGAAACAAAAGTGCAATGCAAACACCTACTTAAGTTTAAAACAATGTAACTTGGATTTATTGTATCTTATTTACATTTATTATTTACAAAAGCATTTACGATACTGTTGAATTGTGTTTACTTTTTAAGTCCGTAATTTGGCCTTGAGAAAAGTTAGAAGTAAATAATAAGTGAAGGACATTGTAACAGATATGGGTGAACATTTAGTGTACATGACTTGTTAGAATAACTTTAAAAACAAACAGCTGTACACAATTGAAGAATAAGATGGTTATTGTCTTAACGTATGCTCATCAAATGGTTTACATCTCTTGCTGTCATTTGTCTATCTCTTAGTCATATCTGCTAATTCCCATGCTTTAGATACTGAACCAATCACATTTATTGTTGGGCTAGTCACATTTCTGCAGTTGGCAAACTGATGTCATTGATAATGAGAAATATATTAAAATACGCCGCATACCCTGCACACACTCCTGTCAACCTAACATTGTTGTGGCGACATGCTATTTTTCAATAGTGAACACTTGGAATATTAATGCAACAATTATGTCATGAAATGCTTCTGTCCTGATTGCCTACAAATCAAGATGCAACCGTTTTGTGTTAGAAACAATTATGCAATGAAAAATCATATATTATAAATGAAGTAAAAGCTGCAATAAAATGAGGATGTAAATAAAGGGAAGGTGTTAATTCTGTGAATGTAAAAGTGTGTTCTGCTGTAACTTCAGTAGCTGACAAAATAGTTATTTTAAAATTTAGTGTTGGAAGTTTGCAATTCGTTAGCAGAGCATGTGGTGTTAACCAGCATGATACACATTGAATGTCTGGAGGGGCTACTAAAGACAGATGGTTGGAGGATCTGCTAGGTACCTTACACTGAATCACTGTACACTTTGCAGACCTGATGACAAATGTGCACATGAGTAACATTAAATCATGCTGGTGAGCTCTACAGCATCATCTATCCAGGGGCATCATTTAACGTGAACATCTAAATGCTCACATTTGTGAGTATTTGTGGCATGGTGATACCAAAAACTGTTTGGGAAATTCTTTACAGGGACTAATGGAAGACATTAGGAGGCCTACCCTGTGGTGTAGCGATTAGGTTTAGTTAAAGTTTAGGTTAGGCTTAGTTAAGTTAGTGAGTTAGTGTTTGGTGTACATAGTGAGTCAGCATAATTTAGGGACACAAAATAGTGTTGTATGCATTGCTTTAAGTAATGCAAGATGGACAATTTGGCCACCATGCATTTTTTAATATGATCACTTGTGCAGCAGGTAAATAAATAGTTATAAAGCTTGTTACGTTAGCAAAACATTTTCCAATCAGAAATCACCCAAATAAATAACACTAAATACATATTACACCAAAAAGGTGAATCTTACGTACTTTAAAACAATGTGCCATTGATGGGGAAAAGGTAAAGATGTAAAGTTGAGTCCAGATTTGTATTAATGCCAGAGCATCATTTTCATTTGTCTGTGCCAAGTTCTACTTTGGAAAATTCTAACCAAGTTAATTCCTTTTAATGATTCTTCCATTTCATGCGGCACAATTTAGCAAATAAATTCTCGTAAGTGCATAACAATGCATGACTCTTAAGTACATAAGCTGTGGAAATCGGAAGAGAAATGCTATTAAGGAAAAATAAATATAATAAAACGTCCATGAAAATTCTTCTGTAATGAAAAGACAGTCACTGAAAACAAAGGCAGGAGGAGTTCAAAAGTTCAGTTTATTCATCCTTAGATCAAACACATATTGTATACATCAGGTGTGTAAAATAAAATTACAAAATAGAAACAATAGAAATTGAAATATTTACAATGATTACTGTAATTTCTTTGATGTAGGAGATAGGCATGCACCAGAATGTGAGTAACCAGACTGTGTGCAAAATTTTAAGCTTATTTTACATATGTGCTTCTAAATGAGCTTTTACACCATAAAAGCAATTTTCCTGTAATAGAGATGTTACATCACACTTAAACTTTTAAGGGCCTGTGATGGTTTTCAGTGTTTGTGGCAGTTTATTGTATAGGTTGATACAGTTATATAATGTGCTATGTTCATATAATGTATCGAGAGTGGTAATTTCACTGCAAAGTAGTCCCATGTTTTAGCTGTCACAAAATTTAATGGCAGGTTGTCCGATTCAAAATCCAATCATAGACTTGCCACAGCTTGTGGTGTTGTACAGTTAGACACGTGTGAAATCATGCTGTAAAGCCAGTGATGTAAATATCATTTGCACCCACAAAAATTATTTGCACAACAGGAAAAAGCAATAATAGCTGTCATTAAATTTTGCGTCTACCATAGTAGTCTTAATTAAATGTGCTTATGTACAGGTACTGCTCCAGTGAAGCAGGACAGCTTCACTTTCTCTGCACCAACAACTTTACAGAACACAGTAAGAGTTCTGAGAGCACTACAGCTCAGCAAACCTATTCTATTAGAAGGTAGCCCAGGAACTGGAAAAACAAGCTTGGTGGCAGCAATAGCTAAAATAGCTGGCCATCAGTTGGTCAGAATCAACCTTTCAGATCAAACTGTAAGTATTGCTTTGCTTGGAGAAATTGTAAGAAAATGTATTTAACATGAGGTGGGATAATTTATCAAGTGTATTAACTGGCTTTGTGCACATTTTATTCAGGATGTGTCAGATTTATTTGGTGCAGATTTACCCGTAGAAGGTGGGCAGGGAGGACAATTTGCATGGCGAGATGGACCATTTCTAAGGGCTCTGAAGGCTGGGCACTGGATTTTACTGGATGAGGTAAGTGTAATCATGTGTTTGATAATGTTTGTAGAGGAAAGTTGTGGAAGAAAGTTTTGCATTACAGCATGTGTTTTACAATAAATCTTTATAAAATGTTATGTCTTTATTACTCGCATATCTTATCTTGAACTTTCAGATGGCAAAAATGCAAACAGTACTTTTCATTTTTTAATTTAAAAGGTGAGTTAATTAATAACACTGAACAACACTTACAACAACAAGTAAGTGTTGTTCAGTGTTATTAATTAACTCACTTTTTAAATTAAATTAATTACAACAACACTGTTTTCAAACTTCTATGAAAGGAAGATAGTACTTTTCATGTTTTTAACAGTCACACTTTACAGTATAATATAGAAGGCTGTGAATTGTAATTTCTGCCATTGTTTTTTTTCCAGTTTAGCCAGTGATTGAAGCAGAAGGCTAAGCACATGACTTCTTCTTTTACTAATTATAGGAGTTTGTAGTGACAATGCTGGATCTGCTTCAGACATTAAGTATTTAAAAACACTGAGTTAGTAAATTGAAAAACATGTCAGTATTTCTAAAGACATTCTGCTCTAACTTGTAATTATGTTAACCACAGGACTATATGGTTTTTTAAGCATTGGGATGACCTATTTTCTTGAATATGAAATCAAATCATCTGATATGTTACTAATTTTTGCCCCTGTTAATAAGGCACTATAATTCATTGCATTTGGTCCGATCAACAATCAGACATACAAATGAATTAATGGTTTATTAAATATTTCAACAGTTACAGTATTTATGCAATATTTATTTAGAATTTTAAATACTTTTATTGTATTTTTGTGTGTATTTTTCACATTTGCTTATTCCCAAGAATCCTCGAAAAACAGCAGTTGCAACCTTCAGGTTGATTACAGGACATGATTGTCTGGCAAAACATTTAAACAGAATTGGGATATATTCTTCACCACTCTGTCCTCTATGTGATCTGCAAGAGGAAATGGATCGAGACCACCTTCAAATATGCCCGGCCACTTCTAATGCCTCATCCATCAGTGAAAAATATTGGAGAGCAAGAGGATTAATGACTTCATTGTCAGAAATCCAGCATTAGCTAACAACAATTTATGCAATTCAGCATACAAGTGGCTTTTGTTTTGTTTATAATTTTAGTAAAATACATTGTATTTTTCCAAAATCAGATGTTTGACGCATTCATAACATACATCAAGCACCTAGCTTTATTAACTAATGGTGAAAGGAAAATTGAGCTGAGTTGATAAGGCAAATAGGCTGACTTGACTTTTAAACCCCTACAACTGTGGCGCTTCTTAGACTCCTGCCGGTAGTGGGACCGAGGGATGCTGCTATGCTTGAGCTCAGTGCTTTTGCAGCTTCCTTTCTTCAGGCCATATCTAGCCATTAAGCTAAAGTTGTGTTACATATTTAATACATTTGCCCTTTGTTTTCCCTATAACTTGTGGTTTGCTTGGAGGAGGAAAAAAAATTAATTAGCAAATTAAATGTGTATGATTATAAAATATATGGGACATAAAGGAAACTGCATCACTGAAAGGGAGTTTAGTATTAGAAGCATATACAGTGTTGATAGAAAGGATTTACTGCTGCTCGAGTTGCTTGGAAGATCTGTTAAATAAAGGCAATGCTTGAATATAAGTCCAGGACCTTACTTAATTCCTAGAATCATTTATGTACAATATTTCAAATTTTTTTTGATTCTGGTGCTGTTTTTATAATAAATCGCTTTGTATGCGCTGAGCTATGAGATTCTTTTTCTACCCCAGGTCGTCGTACTAGATGGAATGAACAAACACTCGAAGTTACCTCACTGTAAGATATTACTTTATTAACACTTTTTCTTGGCTCTACACTTAAATTACTTTTCGTCGCACCAATTTATATTATATAGATAGTCTTTCCAGTTTTTTTAACAACTTTAGAACAAAAGTTTCATGAAAGTTTAGTCAATTTTCTACTCACATCCAAGAGCACTATAAAAACACGTCTTTTCATACCAAAGACACGGACGCTATTAACTAAACAATTGGTGCCTCTTCACATGATGCTACCTTCTTTTTGTGTACATCCGCGTATGCGTTCATCAAATAGTTCCCGTATTGTTAGGGAAGCGATCTTTAGCTATTCTTCCTTCGCTTTCAATATTGAACACATATAATTCTTTTATTTATACATATATATTAAATTTAAATATGGAAATATTTATGACGTCTTTAAACAAACTTAATTTTTTGTAACAATGAACAATAGCAACACGTTTTCGTCACTCAACCAACTCGTACCAACACCAAAAACAAATTACACTCTTAACAAATATTCACATAAATGATTTTCTTTTGGGGTCTTAAAATATCCTGTCTCAATTCAAAGTGTGAAAAAAATGCATGAAAATATGGTAATTAAAAATTTAAATTTACAAAATGTAGAAATACTGTATAACCAGTAACAAAAGTCATTTGTTTTGTGTTAAGCTTAATCTGGCATCCCAGTCTGTATTAGAAGGCTTGAATGCATGCTTGGACCATCGTGGAGAAGTTTTTCTACCGGAACTTGGACGATCATTTTATATCCAGAGTTCAAGCACCAAATTATTTGGAACACAGAACCCACTCCGTCAGGGAGGAGCTAGAAGGGGACTGCCTCAGTCATTCCTCAACAGATTTACACAGGTGAGTATTGTTTACATGTTGAGCAGAAATATTGGAGCATTTCACAATTTGTATCATGAGAGACAGTCTGAAACTTAATCTCCTTATCAGTTGATTCATAGATCAAAATATGTGATTTCTTTAAAAATTATAACTTTCCAATAAGGGTATTCCAATTTTTATCATTCAATATGAGAAACTTTGTATTTACAATTACTGTACATAGTATGGTTACTACAGAAACATTGTTTTTGTTGCAGTTATGAGTGAGTTGTAACTTCACTTACACTTTTTTTGCTGCTTGCATTGAGTAGTAGTGGAGTCCTGTATTTTACATATAAATTCTAAAGATATGACTAGAAATGCATGTATTGCAGTCCTCTGTGCAATATCACCATCGTAATGTGCAACTACATCCCTAAAGATGTTTGTTTTATTTTGATATGTTTTTACTTTCTTTACTTCATTTAGTAAGTAGGGGAAGTATTTTATTCTACCCAAAAATTCAGTAAACGAGATTTCACTGGAAATAAATGTTTTGGGACCCTAAATCTAAAAAAAAAAAAAAAAAAAAAAAAAAAAAAAAAAAAAAAAAAAAAAAAAGAATTCTTAGAAAACAGTTTGTGTGTGTTTGCTCACACAATTAGATAATTTCTGTGAACGATAATCCCGATCAGTGAAATTTGGCCAAAAATGATGTAAAATCTGATTTCCTGTTTTTTGCCCTAAAATTATGTCTGTACCTTGTACTTTTAGAATCTACCGTCACATCGCATCACCATTTAAGAGGCTCTTGTATCACTATTTAAATGCCCATGTGTGAATGGACACGACTCCTGAAATGCATTCATTACCCCACTGCAGCAAAATTGCATACAATTTTGAAGTTTGAATCAGGCAGTTGGATTCAGTGCTGGTGGATATAAGCAGAGACATCTTATAGGATTTTCTGCAAACCTTCATCCCAGTGAAACAGTTCTAAAGTATGGTGAAATTTTTGTCCGTGTACATGTGTTAATCATGTGGTCATGTTATTCTGAATTTTGCACAAGAACATTTGTTTCTAAAAAGAAATTGCAGATTGCAGTGACTTCATCTATTAGTGAATTCACTATAGGTTGTGAGGCTACTTTGTATGCAAAGGAAAGGATTCCAGCTACTAAAGTAAAGTCCAGTCCACAAAAGAATTGTTAATGTTACGGATAAGCAAAGATTAAAGCAGAGTGCAGATTAAGTATATTCAAATCAGCTAAAAAAGCAGTTAAAGAGTGGCAAAACTTAATGAAGAAACAACTAGACTTCATATGGTCCAGGGAATTCCAAAGTTGTAAATGTAATATGTTGTCATCTACTTAAAACTTTAGTCATTTTTCTTTGCTTTCTATTGTGTTACTTTTTCGGTCTTCAAAATACTCCTAGTGCAATTCCTAATAGACTTCTTGGAAATTTTGTATAAATATTCTGAGACAGTTGCTTCATAAAACCTAGTATTTTAAATGTTCTAAATAATGCAGTTTAGTTATTTTTTTTATTTTATTTTGAAAAATAATAATTTGAAAAAAAAATTGCCGTCAGTGTACTCAATAATTTTTTCTCTAAAACTATTGAAGTAGCCAAATAAAAATACCAGGTTTTGTAGACATAATCAAAAGAAACGTATAGCCAGAGTTTACTTTATTTATAAGCTACCAGAGAAACTTAAATTTATAAAAAGTGCAGATCTAAAGATGAAAGCAATAAAGAAGTATCTAGTAGAAAATGTCTTTTATGGTCTAGAGGAATTTGAGCATGGGGCTGAGATAAACAATTGTAAATAAATTGTATGTGTAAATATTGTGTATGCAAGTGTAGTATTTGTAAGTAATTATTGTGTTGATGAATCCACAACATGTAGATGTTTTCATGGATGAAATAAATTGAACTTTGAACAAATATTTTATATATTAAGTGCTTTTTATACTACACTAAAACTGCAGCAGAATACCCATTTTTTTTTTTTTTTTCTTTTTTTGCAAAAACTATCTTGTATAGAATAGTGAAATTTGGTAGACCTATTTAGGTATTCTTTGGCATAAATGCATACAAATTTTCACATCATTGTGACAAAAATTGTGGATTTTAGTCATTTTCTCAGATGCCTCACCTTAACGTGAAATAGAGGAATAATGTAGAATAGAGAAAGTCTTGAGTGCAACATATCCGATTTTTTAAGTACTTTGTGATATTCAAATCTTTGTTCCAGATTTTCATAGATGCACTCACATCATCAGATCTCTGTCTCATCTTGAGTGAAACTTTTCCAAGTTTTCCTCAATCAATGATAAGTGACATGGTAAAGTTTAATATGCGCTTGGCCAGGGAATGTGGAGAGCAAGGACTATTTGGCCACAGCGGCAGCCCTTGGGAGATGAATTTGAGAGACTTGACTCGTTGGTGTCAGGCAATACAGTGTAGCGAACACTGTAACCCGGCACATTGTGTTGGATTTGTTTATATAGAACGAATGAGGACAGCACAAGATAGAATGAAAGTAAGTTAAATAACATGTAAATTTTGACTGCTCTAAGTATTATATAAGTGCCTGTGAATGTTTTTAAGTGAAAATATACTTGCCAGTAAAAATTTGGATCTATATCCCAATTCAAGTTAAGTTTTTATTCAAGATTATAATATGTATGTCTTACAATGTTGACAGACTTATGATCATTTGATTGTATGGATATTTTAGTAAACATGGCCAGTTCTGCCTTCAAAGGCATTAAAGTAGATCAATGTTTATAATGGAGTAGAACATCTATAGTTATCCAAATACAACTTCAAATGCAGGATAACCCCCATTCTTCAGAATCTAGTTGATTGTTTCACTGAATGTTTTCTGATTATCAGTATCACATATTACAGGGTGGAAGTGAAATAATCTATCAGACTGAAGGAGGTGAGAGTGGATGTAAACTACAAAAAAATCCCAATAATCTTTTTTAATTAAATGCACTGTTAA
Organism: Tenodera sinensis; assembly: GCA_030765045.1. NCBI lineage: Eukaryota > Metazoa > Arthropoda > Insecta > Mantodea > Mantidae > Tenodera > Tenodera sinensis. The sequence goes on along the minus strand of CM060961.1, from coordinate 151,574,133 downwards.
TTAGATACTCCTGTTTAAAGGTAAGAGTGTGTGACAACATGGCACAACCTGTTAGTTGGCATCTATTGGCGGATCTGAACTATTCTAATACTCAATAAAAACCATTTAAGAAACGTTAGTCATTTAACGAATTCAGATGTTTTGTCACAGTGCGCCAGACACCAGAAAATTACTGAAAACGTGAGGTTACGACTGACTGCCCCATATGAAAACATTACCTCAAATCTACATTTCCACGTAATTACAAAGATTTTATTTGGTATGTTTAAAAGTCTGAATATCTGGCCTGTTCTAATTGAGAGGCTTATGCTATGATAAGATAACCTCACTGGGAACCGGATTCTTCTTTTAAATGTCTTGCAGAATTGTTTTCTAACTTCCGACACCGGTTACAGTGTTACACCCAGTAGTACGTGACAAATAGTTAGGAAATATAAAACAGAAACTTGAAATATGCTCTTATCAGTCATAAATTCAATTGAAATGAAACGAAACGAAACAAGTAAAACCAAATCTACTTATGCATGTGCATGCTGAGCAGTAGCAAGTTGCTTTATTCGGTTTATTTACTGAGTGGTAGGGACCTAGTGCCATATTCATGTTCAGAATAAATAGTAAGGCAGCGTGTTTCAAATACTGACACTGTGGTGAAACATGTACTTCCAATATCATCTGCAAGATGTATGCATGAAGCATTGGTGCAGAGGTTGGCAGCTTATGACTCAGCAAATTTGGAGGTTATAGCGCTTATCAAATGGGAAGAGTTCTGATCTGCAGCCAATAAGATACGTTTACATGCACAGCGTTGCAAGCTCATTAACCTGACTCTTCATATTTCGTGGCGCGCCTTAAGCCCCACTTAAAGGGAAAGCAATATGACAACACAGCAGGACCCCGATTGGTTACTGGCCTGGAAACGGTCAAGGGCAAACTCCTTCCCATTTGAAAAACACAGTAGGTTACCTGTATTGGTTATTTATATGGCAAATGTGCATTGAGCATTCCAAAGGTTATGTGATTCTTGAATGAAATGCCTCGTGTTAATACCGTTATTCCGTATCGAATGTAACAATGTGATACTAGTAATTGCTAAACCTTAGGAAAGCATAACTTTATGTGAATTTACACTCCATTGCAATATTCTTAACCTCTTGAGGGATATCGACGTGAAATCACGTCCATTTAAAATGGCGGATGAGCGATATGGGCGTCCTGTGCGTTTAAGCATTTAACCCTTATTTATCCCTTATGCAACTCAACTTATTATAATTTTCCCTTTATGAAACATTTTAGTAAGGTCTATATACTTTATTGGCTTACCTTAATATGTTCGTTCTGCAGTGATTTACCTCAAAACAGGGATAAACACACAAGGGTACGTACATCTCCACATTCGCGAATTCCCTTCTTGCGGCACACGAAACACTTTCGAAATGGGCGGGACTTCTTTGCTGTTGGTGGTATCCTTTTAGGATAATGTTTTCCTTGAAGTCTGAGGGGTGCAGGGATTTTGGATTTTCAACCCCCAACGTGGTATTGTTCAATTAAGCTGCGAGTTATTTATAGTCGGTAGTCAAGGTCAGTCATTGTCCTGTGTGAGTTTAGAGAGCTGTCCAAATCCCCAAACAATTGTATATGGTTATATCCAGTTGGTGCAAAAACACCTTTTTATACCACTTCTCCCTTCAGCTACAAGCAGGAAAGAATACGTATGTATTTCAACAAAGAAAGACACGGACTCTACTCAGTTACGAAACTCGTGTAAGCAAAAGTTGTGATGTTGATCTATTCTGGTGACTCAATAAGCCACGCATGCAGTAGCGATTTATTTCACAGGATGCTGACGCATTAGCCACACATACAATGGGTGTTTCTTTACTGAATCTTTCCGAGAACTAATATTAGATGCGTTCGAAAGAGCAAAGTTGACGTTTCACCACAGTGAAGCAAAATTGTGCCATTTCAACGTTTTGTAAATGCAACTCAACTTTGCTGATGACGTACATTTATACTGCAAATAACGAGTTTTATACCAGTTTTTGTTTCATTAAAATAACTTCATATTTACACAAAATACAGCTGTGTATATACGAAGCGCATTTAACAATTTAAATGCTAGCAGTTCTCGGCTCGCGGACATTTAAATGGCCATCGCTCAAGAGGTTAAACAAAATTTATGTGCAGTTGTTTGTTTGGCCAACCGCTAAGTGTACGATTCTCTTTCATTTTTAATATAGCTGTTTTAAAACAGGACTAATAAGCTTTATGCAAGCATGTACCTATATCTAATTGCCAGTCTAAAAAAAGGAATTTGTATAACATGATGCAGAAGTTTTTGATAGCACTTTCTCTGACTATTACTTCAAGTTTTAACAAGAATCTTACGGTGTCACAGAACCCAAGTTAGTGAAATTTACAAACCAAAGTGTCAGACAAGATTTGTTCATGTGAGTATGTGCGATATAAGAATATTTCAAGAAGTGTAGGTAAAAAAAAAAAAAATTGACATTGGTGTACTCAACCAATGAATTCTAGTGACAGACTAACTATTATTTATGTGGTAGCTTTAGAAACAAAAAATGGCCATACTTTTGATAACTTAACATCCACAAAGGCAGTCTCACATCAGAGACAAATTACCCCAATGGTGACTTACTATTGTAAGTACTTTATATCCCAGGATTAAATAACCTTTGTGGTTTACCAGGAGAAATACGAACTGGTTTGAGAATTTAATGCCATTCTGGCAGTTTGTCACAATAGCTCAGTGGTAGAGCAGCTGCCCGGTAAGCGGAAGGTCTGTGGTTCAAATCCCAGTTGTGGCATTGAATTTTTAAGTTCCAGTTCCACCTCTCAAACTTTGCCCACACATGGCTTGTGTGTTTAAAAACACCAATAGTAAGTGTGTTGGCATAAATAAATAATATTCTGGATTTTTTAAATTTCATTTACACAAAAGTCGATGAATCTATTGAAGTATGCCAAAGGAAAAAGTTCTCGTTTCTTCAATTTTCTATGAACATGGCCATAAATCAAGAACCTTTAATCAATAATAATTGAGCCAGGTGACGATACATTTTTTTGATAAAAGTATTTTTTTCCCGAAAACTATAAACTTTTCAGCTTTTTGGTATTCCTCTTTCTTGTTATTCACAATAAGAGAAGTTCACTGTCAAAGTCTTATGGTTTATTATTTATTTATGCCAACCAACTTACTGTTGGTGTTTTTAAACACACAAGTCATGTAGTGTTTGAGATAGAATTGGAACTGAAAAATTCAATGCCACAGCTGGGATTTGAACCACAGAACCTCCACTTACCAGGCAGGTGCTTTAACCATTAAGCTCCTGTGACAAACTGTCAGAACTGGCAACACCACGTCACGAGGTCTCGAGAAATGTCGGAGCCGGAAATCCACTGGCTGTACAGTATGTATTGTACTTATTTTGGTAAATTAATCATATCACTCAAGAAAGGAGGACTGTGACTCCCGCCAGTGGGTACTAACCATTTGCAAACAAAAGGCAACCCTCATAAACAGGGTTAGAAGCAATGTAGCATCTTGTGGTTTCTTTATATTTTTAGACCACAAACTTTGTAAAACCCATACCTCAAAATAATACCATCTTGGCAGTGGAGTGGGGCAGAGTTAACATGTTTTGGAAAAAACTGAACACTGGTGACTGAATCCACTTGTGAAACTTGAAAGACTATTGGGGGCAAGGTTAAGGAACTCAGATGTTCTGCTGAAGTTTCACGTGCTTTTGAATGAATATCAGGGAATGTTTAATCCATTATTACGAAAGCTGGGGCTACACAAATTACAATTGTAAGGAGTAAAAGGGAGGGTTAACCATAAAAATCTGGAATCATTGTACAAATATTTCATAAAGAACATTGGCGGTAAATGAAATTAATTTATCATGAATTTAAAAGGCCAACCTTACAATGTTGTGTGACCCAGCTTGTTTTATATCTGTATAATTATTGGTCTGATAATTAGTCTTAAAAGTACATTCTACGCCATCTCTTTCTGAATCCAATGAAGTGGGTTCTTAAGAATATGAATTGCAGTCCCAACTTGGTCACACAAGCTAAATAGGACTTACGAGAGTGTAATACTGTTGTCACTGTGAAAGTGACAACAGTAAGTTGCAAAATAAACTGCCATTTCTTCCCTGAATAATGATGAAGAGGATGATGATGTTGGTATTGGTAGCAGCAGTGGTGGCGGTGGTGTTAATAATAGTGATGATAATTATTTTCATCACTGACACATGAGGTAAAATTTAATTGGAGCTGGAGTTATCTAAATATTCCAAAGGTTTCGCTGACTATACATGACAGAACATATTTTTGTAGACTTTTTACTACATCAGTTGTCAGACATACAGATACCTTGTGGCTGAATGAGCTGCACCATTTGGGTGTTCATTTAACTGTAGCCTAAATGAAATTTAGTTTTAATGTTTGGCAAAAACAGAACAGGAGTACCTACCTTCCTGAAATTCTGGTGATAGTAGCTAAGTGTACACTTTTTGTCTAGTAATAAAATTGTTATGTAAAAGGATTATCATTCTACTTTGTGAAAACCAAAGATGGCAATTTGTCCTTGGTTTTGCTTAGTTGAATGCATTTGGAGTCCTTGTCAGGATAGTAAATTGAAGCAGAAGCTTATGTAAGAGTTAAAGTTCTTCCCTTATTAGTTCTTGTCACGAGCAATATATTTATATGAATAATGACACATAGGCTTTACTTAATGAATGATTTTTACACTTAGGTGAAGGAAATTTATGAGGAAGAAATGGGCCAAAAGTATCCCCTGCATTTGGAACTTCCAAGGTTCCATGTGACACCCAATATGCTCTACGTTGGTGATGTTTCACTGAACCGCACTGGTGGAAGTACTTCATCATCTAAGTTAGCAGTGTTGAGGCAGCAGTTTCCTGTCCTAAGATCTCTTATGAGATGTGTCAGAATGAATTGGTTAACTATTCTGGTAAGTAGGCAATAATTTCATGTTTAACAAATACAGAAAAGCGCATGCATGCAACTAGAGGCTGAATTCCGAGGTCGGTGATATGTTCTTTGTCATCCACTATGCTGCCAACCACTCCTGCTGGATCTCACATCTGCTGCTCCTTATCAGTCCCATGTTGAACACACTGGCTATACCTTTCTGTGGTATAATACCTTTTAACCCTAAATACATGTATTCATGCTCAACTACCTTGAAAGTTAAATTCTTTCATGTTACACAACACTTAACTTGAGTGGTTTAAACTGAGAAGGAGGCAGTCTGAACACAAGCTTTTTCAGCAAGAGTATTGATGACATAGGTACTTGTCATATAAATTGCCATACCCCTTAATCAATCCTAACAGATCAGTTTTGCCATAGACCTATTGCATTGCGTCCTCAGCCAAAGGTAGACTTGGTTTTCATCCATGCATTATTAGAAATCCTCTTCACTTTTAGTGAGTGGTAAGAGGTTAAAAGCTGCACTTCCTTGCTTTTAACTTTCTCTCACTCCAAACCTTGGAGAACATATGGACCTCATTTGCCTATGTTTTGACTGAAAAATACAAAGGATTCCACTCCCTCCTGAACTGACCAAATGCCATCTGTACCATCTGCTATTCCTGTCAACTGTTTCACTTGACTAATTGTGGCTAATTAATGCAGTATATCCGTTCAGGAGTACAAGTCAGACCTCTTAAAGTAAGTCATAATCACTGTTCACTGGATGAAACAATTTAACAGTAAGGGATTTAAATAAGGAAAAATTGAAGCTATTAACAGTGAAGCAACAAGATTCTAAAGTAAGAACAAATTAGAAACTAAAAACTTCACTTATCTTAGTTTCTAATTTGTTCTTACTTTAGTAAGGGATTTATTTTTGAAAAATACAGCATGAACTTGATGCCTCAATGCTGCTTTCCAAGTTTATATTTCTATAAAACTGGCAGCTCATGCTTTCTTTTCTTCCTTAGTGTTACTTTTCCTGATATTGCATGCTCTTTTGCATGTTGTATACTGTTGATGTCAGCATTCCAGCAAATTCAATGTTTAGCATGTTTACAAACTTAGTGAATACCATCAACTAAATAAGTTTCTTACCAGTATTTAAAGGCTTTCCTTGATACAGCTTGAAAGATTGAGTTGGCTTGTGGCACTATCTTAACATAAATTCAAATTCAGAAAATGTTTCAGAAGCTATTGCTTCCATCCTCAGCCTTGATCTGACTGGCAACACTGCAGACTGGATTTTAGTTGATGGCTGCAGAAATGGTATCATTTAGTTTTCTTGTGATAAAATTGCTGAGGTTGTCCAATGTTGGAAACACGAAGAAACATAAACTGTCACCATCTTCTTCTACATTTGAAGTTGTCAAGGATTTGTTCATAAAAATTAATAACAAGTTGGCTAATTGCTATTGCTTCTGTAATTATTATGGCTGAAGAAAAACCACATTCTTGAAAATGACACAACATAACAAACACAATAGAACATTTTAATATCACATATGAGGCAGGTAGAGCTCACAAAAAGGGTCTGCATTATTCTTTTATCTCTGATGCACCTACTATTATCGGCGCCAAACAAGAAAGGTATTGACAGTTCTCGGTGAAAGAGAGGCAGCGTTGCCGCTTCGCAACCACGTGGAGAGCGAATGAGCATTATGCATAAGAAGACGGTTGGATTGCATTTGGAATGTAGATCACGTATAATTTATATTCGTATTCGAAGACAATAGTAAAAGAGTGAATCTACATGCAAAGGATAGAACGTTTATTTATATATATATGTAGGGGCTCTAATGACCTAGCTGTCGACGGGCCCTTAAACCCTACTCACTCACTATATATATATAAACATACCTGTGAAATATAATGGGAAAATGCAGCTGATATCTGAATCACTTGCATCATGCTGTTGGTAGAATTACCCGCGAAAATGACACTGTTCTATTCTTTCTTCTAAAACTCATTTCCTATGATAGGTAGAACTGGTACTTAAACTTTGCCTTGTGTGTTTAAAAACACCAACAGTAAGTTTGTTGGCATAAATAAATAATAATTACCATCTGAAGGTTATTTAATCCTGGGATATAAAGTACGAGTTACAATAGTAAGTCACCATTGGGGTAATTTGTCTCTGATGTGAGACTGCCTTTGTGGTTTACCAGGAGAAATACAAACTGGTTTGAGAATTTAATGCCATTCTGGCAGTTTGTCACAATAGCTCAGTTGGTTAGAGCAGCCACCCGGTAAGCGGAAGGTCTGTGGTTCAAATCCCAGTTGTGGCATTGAATTTTTAAGTTCCAGTTCTACCTCTCAAACTTTGTCCACACACGGCTTGTGTGTTTAGAAACACCAACAGTAAGTTTGTTGGCATAAATAAATAATAATTACTCATTTCCTATGTTGAACTTATTACGCTTTTTGTACCAGTAACCACTTGTTCACAGTTTTCAGCTTTTTATTGATGTAGCTTTATTACAGATGACACAGAAAAATCTTTGTTGTTTCGCCCTATGTAACCGTTTACTTAGGCCCAAATTAATTAAATCGGATTACACTAAAAAAGGGAGAAACCAAGCAATTTTGCGACCATGTTCTTCAGCAATACCATTGACTACACAAGCCTTTCATTGGAATATGTACCAAACAATTTTATTCGCTTCTCGAGTACGTAAAGTTTTTTGTTTGGCTACGCTGTCTTTGTCAATATTTTTGGACATAATTTTACAATCCTCCCAGGAATGAACCATACCTCTCGCTTATTGATCACTTAAATAAAACAATCATAATTGGGGATTTCAATGCTCATTCCAAAAGATGGGGTTATGAAAAAGTGGATTCCACAGGGAAGATAGTGGAAGAATTTTTGAATACCACAATCTTTGAACTGATTTATAATAAAGAAGACCCCACAACTTTCATACATTACTCTGGAGCAGGCAGTAACCCAGACCTCTTGTTAGCTACAACAGATAGTTTCAAAAACAAGTTTAAAAAACAAGTTATAGAAGACGCAAGTTCTAGTCACAGAACAGTAATTGCTGATATAAAACTAGATAATACAAATAAGTCAACATCACACGAATCTCTATTGGAACTTCAAAAAAGCAGATTGGAGCAAATATAAAACTGAACTGGAACATAAATTTAAAGATCAAACTCACAGCTGCATGACTATTCGAAATGTTTAGTAATTCCGGGCTTGTAGGCCGTGGTCTAGAAGGCATGGTAGATACCAACGTTTCATGGAGGAAACAAATTGCCAAAACTCAGCTGTGGAGAAAGTTCATAAATCAACACTGTATGCACATTGCTACTTGTACAGTCAAAAAATGAACAATGGTGGTAAACACCACCAAGAGGAGTACTATAAAGAGATTCACTGTTTATGAAACTACACAGGGAAAATGAAGATGATGAGCACATCATATTTGAATGTAAGGGAACTGAATGTGGGGAAAAGCATACATTTCACAGAAACATACATTTTGAAGTCTTGACTCAGGGGTCTCCGTCTAGGGGATATGTTGATAGCGACCACAAGGTACCCAAGCTGAGCAGAACATTACTTCCACTCACTGGTGTTTTGCTCCTCACTGTAACTTTTCTATCTGACCTTACCTTGGTCATCTCTTATTCTCTTCCAACCCTGATGCTATTAGGGTTCCTGAGGGCTAGGGAGTCTTTATTTTTCCAACCTCTTTATTTCTCTAAAATATTAACCCCTAACATGCTGACCTGTCATGGCATGTAATACGTCCTCTGATTGGTAATCAGAGGATATGGTCGGTGAATTTATTTTGATAATTCTCCCGGTCAGGTCGGTGAGACCCGTTAACCAACGACAGGTGTGGTCCTCCAGACATTCTGGGGGTTGTGAGAGAGCGATATGACCGCCAAAACATAAAAATATGGTGCTCTCTAAAAAGCGGTTACTATTACTGCTATTGCTCTCTTCAATATCATCAGTGAAAAATATTGGAGAGCAAGAGGATTAATGACTTCATTGTCAGAAATCCAGCATTAGCTAACAACAGATATTCCTTAAAAGTGACAACTGTACATGCTCACAGCATACGCACAGATACACAGATTCAGACACACGTAAACACAGGCAAATAACCACATAAATAGAATGATGCAAACGAACTTGTCAGCACACAGGCAATCTGTAACTGATGCAAGCTGCAGCTGGAAGGAGGCATTGTATATATTGCAGGGAAAACAGAAGATAAGACACACAGTTGCAGGTCAGGCATGTGCTAATATAAAAAGCTGCCGAAACACTGGTTTAACGTTGCTATGGAAACATCTTAATTCTGATTGGTTCTTCTTTCCATTTCCATTGCTATGACAATCGGCATGACGCTCCATCCCCTCTTGTTCATTCTGACCCTTTCACCACGTGGTGAGCAACTGTCAATCCCCTTCTTGTTTGGCACCGAGTATACCAGGCACATTAACTTTGTGTCTGAGCACTGCATTTGCTTGTTATGTGTTTACTAGAACAGTGAAATACTAATAACGTGCATTCAGTAAGTATTGAAATCAGGTGGAGCACTCTGGTGTTGCATGTGTCTGCTATGAAAGGTTAGGTAATTAATTATATGCAACTGTAATTGCACGAGTACATAAACAGGAAAAAATAACTTTAATGATGTTATATAAAATGTATACCTATGGACAAAAAAAGTCGGTCATATCTGGAACGCGAGGCTACCATAACGTTAAAGAACAATTCCACGTGTACCAAATTACTTGCAGTATTCACAAAGCAGGTATGTCTGACTGTCACATATGTGTCTATGTATGTATGTATGTGCTCCATACATGACTAAATTTTTTTTTTTTTTTTTTTTTTTTTTTTTTTTTTTTTTTTTTTTTTTTTTTTTTTTTTTTTGTCCATGAAGTATCTAATTGTTTATTGTAATATGCTTCAAAGAATGAAAATTAGGCTAAACATTCTGTCTTCTGTAATTTCCATAATAGAAAAAAAGAATGTAACAAATTAGTCTCTACATTTTTCTTATTAAATGACTTTACTAACTACATGAAGTGCATGGTAATATAATTGTAATATAATTTACTAACTACATGAAGTGCATGATAATATAATGGTAATATAATTGAAATTTTCAAAAAAAAGATTCATTAATCTGTATGCCTGGAATAATTTCTAAAAAGATGATTTATTCAAATGGCAAAGACATCATATCAAACATTTCATCAGTATGTCCTGTCACTGAAAAATGCATTACTGTCATTGTTACTATCGTCCTAAAAAATCAAACTTTTAACTTCTTGTTCCAATAATCCATCTTTTCCCAATAGTGGGCAGCAATTCTTTAGCCTTCTCAGTGGCAAAACCATTATGTACCATCTCTTGTACTTGATGAATAAGCTACCTTCATTATGACATGATCGCAACTAGTGCATCTGCTCCTCAACATAAGCAGGATGTAAACTTCATTGCTGTTTCGCATAGTTTCCCATACACCTGGTCACTTTGCCAGCTGGTAAGACAAGTCACTTGTTCAGGTTATCCATATCTCCTCTACAGTGCCATGTTATGTTACCTACATATATATTCCAAGTTATTCTCAATTCATTTTAGGATATTACAGTTGAAAACAGCAACTCATTTTTGGGACATGACCACTTATAGTTCCTTGATAATAAAGGTAAATTTTAAGTATGATTCATGAGTGTAGTGATCTGCTCTTTGCAAGTATTGTTCTTGAAGGTGACAATGTTTGATCAAAATTTATTTAAACCCTTTTGTATTTGATAAATATTTATGGCGTAAATAAAACTTGTAAAAGTGAAATCGTGAAAGATTATTGAGTGAGGCGGAAAAGTAAGATCATTTACAAATGGAGGATACAGGGACAATTTATATGCTTACAAGAGTGACAGGAAAAGCGAAAAGTAAACAGAAAAGGAAAGAAGGAAATGATAGTGTTATGTGAAATTAGGCTTAGTAAATAGTTAAAAAAGTCAAAGGAGGGGAAGTAGGGAGAAAAGGAGAAAGAATAGAGCCAAATAACACCAGAACTGAGCATAACTTATTTGTAAATTCACATAAGACAAAACTATAAGAATTGCTTCACATATGCTGGCCTTCATCTGTACAAGCTACCTGAATCCATAAAAAATATTGAATCACAGCAAACATTTAAAAGAATGTTACTACATTTCTTAAATGACTACAACTTCAACAGTGCATATGAGCTTTTAAGTAGGAAATATTGTAAATGTAAGTATTGTATGTAAACATGTAAATGTTCTTATGGATAAAAATAAAAAGAAGACATGAAGGAAATTAGAGTGAAATAAATAAGGGAAAAAACGAAAATTAGGGGAAAAAAGAGATAAAAAGAAACAAATGAAACTAAGGTTAGAAAGTGGCAGGAGGACTTAAAAGCAAAAAAGTGGAAGTCAACAAAGTAGAGTGTAAATAAGCATGATTGCAGAAGTTGGTTAATATGCAAATGTTTACAGGTTGGTCCATCAGGCAGTGGAAAGACTAGTGTGGTGCAGCTTCTAGCAGATTTGACTGGTCGAGAACTTAGAGTGCTCTGTGTGAACTCTGCAATGGACACATGTGACATACTAGGCGGTTTTGAACAGGTAGGATGAGCTTATGTGTTTGCATGCATTATTAAATGTACCATATCTATAATCTTCGCAAAACTTAAAGGCATGTGGAGGCGGGGCGTACTGTGGACTCCAGCGAATCCTACGCTTGCCCCTCCTACCAGCGCAGCCGAATGTGGTGTATGCATCTCACACAACCTTATGTACAGATCCTCTGCCGGTACACGCACTACGCTTGGCAACAGCGCTCTGCTTGAGCATTGGCCAGCGTTCACATGCCTTTAACTTTTGCGAGCGGTGTAGTTCCTGTTGCTAGAGGCAAAGTCATGCAACAAAATTTGAATTTCTAGCTCAGAAGCACAGATTCCCTTCTAAAATGCATACACTCCAAAGAACTAGATATCTGAAAAAAATTACAAAAGCATGAAATATAAATTCAAAGTCTCTATTTAAGATAATCCACTCTTTGTAGACATGTCCTTTGTGTGTAATGGATTGATTTATTGGACTTGAATGTTAATTAGAAAAGCCTTTTAAAATGTGTATGAAACATCAGCTTTTTGATGTGATGTTCTATGCGTAAGGTGAATGGCACCATTCACAAACTAACCAGGTTTTGAGTGTTGTGTGCATGTACATTGGTTCATCTTACTGCAGTGGTTCTGTGCTTTGTATCAGACATCAATTGCTGCACTTTTTTTAATCATTTCTTGGTCCGCTAATTTAAGACACCTCTGACACTTCCAGTACTACTCGTGCACTATATAGTGAAACCCACTTTTATGGTAGTCCTAGGCTTGCAACACTTCGCTTTCCAGTTGTCTTCAATTTCTAAGTGTTCTATTTTTGGAAGTTTATGTTCTGAGAAGGCTCCTTCATTTGCCCCTTAGCTTTGCAATTCCTGTTAGTTTTCCTACAGTCTGCAGGTAGACTGAGTTGTGCAATTCACCCATCTCCTTATGATGCTCAGTTGTTTATTAAGATAGGGCATTCCCTTCTCCCTTTATAAGAACCTGAATTTGTTAATATAATTACTAAGTTGATAACAATAAAAATATTTCGAGTTCAATTTTTGAGTAACTTTTTTTTTGTACTCACCTCCACTTTAAAATGTAGAAAATACTGAATGTTTTTGAGGTCATTTGACTTCATCCTCAGATGAGTGACTGAAGCTCTCTCCCTCCTTCTCTCTGCTGTGGTGATTCTGTTACCATCAGCTGTTAGAGGCACAAAGTGTTAACACTTCATTGGGTTTCAAAGTGTAGTACATTATCACTGTTTTTGATGATTATATTTTGCTCAATGTTATGGTTTCCTATCCACAAATGGTAACAGAGCAGACTGTTTTTGTTTGTTTTAGTTTTAAGTTTCAGCGATTTTTTAGTCTGATTTACAAATTTCTCGTCGTTTTGCCTATGTAGCTTTTCTCACATTCCTCACAGCTGATCTGATAGATTCCAGGTTTTAAAGTGTTTGGTGTTGTATTTTTGAGAAGCTTGTTTAACAGGTTCTTCAGACTGAACTAATTGTTTTGTGGTGCTAGTCTTACATTCAACTTTGCAATGGGCAGTCCACTGTCACCTATTTTTGCTGACTTGTACATGACCTATATCAAAATATACATAGTAAATGCCTTCCATAAATTTACAATTTTGGCGAAGATATGTCAATGACATTTCTGCTATCATAGCCCAGGAAGTAAAAGGATATTCTCTGACGTTACTGAACCTACAGGATAGCCAACCTAAATTTACAATTGAAGTAGAAGAAACCAATACCTTCCTTTCATAGAAGTTCGAAAACAGTGTTGTTATAATCAATTTAATTTAAAAGGTGAGTCAATTAATAACACAATTAATTGACTCACCTTTTAAATTAAACAATACCTTACCCTTCCTGGACCTTAAAATAACTAGAGATAAAAGGTTTGTACCAACAAGTGGTTTTGAACACGTTCTGGACGCCTTCCGAACTAATACCAACATTTTCTTACGGACATGCCCAATCGAGCACGCTGTCAGAATTAGTTCGGAACATTACTTGAACCATTATTAATTTGTGATTCTAAATAATCTGAGCGCGCGTTGTAGGCTATACGAGGTTTGTTCCGACACGATCCAGATTCAGTTCTGTTATCTGAGCATGCGCAGTAGCTAAGCAGTGTTCCAAACATGACAGAAAATGCTTCAGACCTGTCCAATTTACTGTTCCAACGTTTTGGAAACCAGTTCGTAACCAGTGAAATCGGATCTTGGTCAAAAGCAGGAACTGCAAATTTTACACATGCGCAGATCTTAAAGATTAATAGCCTACTATGCGTGCGCAGTTGTTCGATATAAGAGATTAATGATGGTTCAAGTGATGTAGGGTCTGTTCCAGCAAGTGCTTCTGAAAGCGTTCCGAACTAATACCAACATTTTCTTACGCACATTCACAATCGAGCAGGCTCTAAGAATTGGTCCGAAAGTTTTGTCTTGTTGCAATCCTACTTTGGTACTGTGCATACCAGAACTGATATTGGATTGTGTTGGAACAAACCTATAGATTGTGTAAAATTTGAAATGCATAGGAAACCCACACATGTACATAATTACATCAGGAAAAATGGATGCAACCCAGTTTCACATCAATTAGCTTGCCTTTAGAAGTTCCATTAACTGCTTATAGAATGCCCCATTGAGTAATGAGTTTTTAAATGAGCAACAGCATGTACAGGAGATAGCAGTGTTTTTGAATGGATTAAACACGGCCATCATAAGGAATACATCAAAAAGGGAGGAAAACTTCACAAACTACATTGGTACCATTTTCATACACAAACTGGAAGTACAGAAAATTCACCTACCATCCTTGGAATTTGAACCTATCATGAAAAAGTTGAATATAACTCTAGCATCATAAAATATATTCAGTTTGAAGAACCTGCTGAACAAGACTATTAGAAGTAAAATACTACACACTTTAAAATGTGGATTCTATCGGATAAGCTGTGAAAAAAGCTATATAGGCAAAATAAAACTAAATTTGAAAATCAGACTAAAGGAACACCAGAGAAACAAAACAAACATGAAAGTCTGCTGTGTCACACCATTTTTGGATAGAAAACCACAACATCGCCCAAAATATAAAATTGTTAAAGTCACTCACTTTGAACATTTGGGAAAAAATATACATAATCAAAAACAGTGATCACGTAATAAATTTCAAAATCTGGACACTGAATAAAGTGTTAAAACTTTGTGCCTCTTACATCAGATAGCAACAGCACCATCACAGCAGAGGAAGAGCAAGAGGAAGAGAGCTTCAGTCACCCAACATCTGAGGATGCAGTCGAATGATCTCAAATATGTTCAGTATTATCAACATTTTAAAGTGAAAGAGTGTGTAAAAAAGTGACTCAAATTTCAAACTCAAACATGAACAGTTCTCTATTAACAGTGCTTCTTTTTTAAATATTTAATAAAAACCTTGTTTCTTTTTAGCAGTAATACCCCTTAGTTAGAAGTGAAACTAATTATTACAACTTTTACTTCAGAAGTATTTTACAGTTTTCTTAAGATATTTAAGAATTTACAGAGCAATAAGATTTACTTTACAATTTACTTCCTATTTGCATAAGCTTCCAAGTTCGTTTTTTCCTCTAGCTTGGAGATTTGCAAGAGTTTCCACTTTTTTTCCAATGGCAGCATATGAAAATAAAGAGATTACAGAGTTCATATAAAAATATTTTGTCAGCTGTCAATGAAATGGTTAAGACATAGAATTGAATAATTCTTGTCCATCAGATCATAAAGTTTAGGGATGGTCCTTTGTTCCACCAGAAATTGTAATTAGTACTTCAACTTGTATAACTTCAGTTTGTGAGAAGTAACTTGATAATGCCATCTATTCCAGACAGCTGGCCAAGTATGTCGGCAAACAACAGGCAGAATAGAAAGAAGCATTCCATTTGTGTTGGTTTATCTATCTCGAGGTTGTCAGTATCAGCTGTAGTGTTATTGTTTTGGTGCACACTGCTTTAGCATTATTGAATTTTGTTTGCAGGTTATTTTATTGCTTGTGTTGCGCCATATTGCTTTCATTACAACAGAAGTGGAGAACATTGCTACTTGATATAATCTGTTACAAAATGCTGAGCTTAGAAATGTTTAACTTTATTCTATGTTTGATATTTGTTTTCATGTCAACTGTTGTTCAAGCTGGTTTCGGAAAAAAGGGAAAGCCATTACATTTACAGGTTAGGAAAATTGTAATCACTGTTCATAGAGTCTATATGGATAAATTTGGGACACATAAATTGACCTCTGTTATATCTTCAATGTTGATTGAACAGCTGTCGCAGCTGAGTATCTCTGCAGGTGTTTGTAGAATGTTAAATGTTAAATTAGAAGGTAATGCAGAGAATTCAGGGGGAAGGAAAACTGAAGACAAACAAACTCAAGGAATTGAAAAATATGTTGATATTTCTAAGTCACACTGCTGAATGTGTTCAGAAATATCAACATATTTTTCAATTTATTAATGTGTTCCACTGTTCTAAACACTTCATTTTCATCAATTTTATATCAAAAGGAATTGTTTACCAATAGGGCCTTAGCTTGTCGCCCAGCTGTTGCGTCCCCCACCTCTGCCTACTACAGGTGTCATTGGTGTGTTGCAGTACTGGAGGGTGGGATGTGGTTAGCACCCCAAGGCCTCCCAGCCAGTTATGCAGCCATCATGACCTGGGGCCGCTACTTCTCCATCAAGTAGCTCCTCAATTGTTCTCCCTGGGAGTGCACCCTGTGCCAGACCTCCCAGTGGGGGGAAAAAGTCCCCATGCTGGTACCAGGGATCAAACCCAGGTCCTCCGCACCAGAGACCCCCCTAGGTAAAGACAAGAACTTCATTATAGTACATGCCAGCACTCCTGAAGAGTTATTGTAAATGCTCTTTATTTTTGGTTAAAAGGTGAAATGGAAGTCTGGTCTCATGAAAAGAATATGGAGCATGAATCAATGAAATATGTTATACAACATTATTGCGTTAATGTTGACCCTGTTGCAGAGTTAACAAGACATACTTTGTCCCTACCTTGCAGTTTCAATGCAGTTTAATTTGGACCCAGGTAAAGAAAAGTTGCAAAATATAATGTAACATTCAAGTCCAGTGGCTAGCAGCTCTTCATGTGAAAGTGTGGAAAATCAGGAAAATTTTCATTGGGAGAAAGATGGAATAATTGACAGCCAGATAGATTTGTAGTCAACCTTGAAGATGCAAATAGCAAGGATGAAGTATGTGGCCACTGACAGTTTTGTGGACATGATGGAAGAAGTGGTACCAATACCACCTACCCAATAATGACAGGTGCAAGGGGAAGGTTTATTGTTTATGGTGTCTTTGTCTAAAATTTGCTGTCAACTTGTTTCGTCAGATACTGCAGTAGCTAGAGCTTTTGACTGTGATAGTTTATGCAGTTATTATGACAGTCTTGAGTGCCTACTAAGAATTGTTGCTGCCATCCTGTTTTTCACAGACAAAGGCTTATTATAGGTGTCCACCTTTAAACTGTTAAGGGAACTTACCAAACGGAACTAAGTGTGAAAATAAATGAGTAGAAAACTCATTTACACACTTCACTAAAATACACAATAGCAATACAGAAATACACATTTACATGTACACCTGTACAAAGTACACAATAAGGGTACTATGTGCTTTAGTGAAATATGCAAATGAGTTTTTCTACTCCTTGTTTGTTTTCATTTGAAATCCTCCACTGTCAACTGCTTCTGCACTATTTCTTATAAGAAACAAAGTATACAGCTTGTTTAAAATGTCCTGGCATTCCCTCACTCCCGAATCAAAGATGCATAATAGCACTGAGCAGTCCACTTGCATAAAAGAGAAGTGGGGGTCAGTCTTCCAAGTGTCGTGAGAGTGATAATTTCATGTGTTGTATATGTGACTGCCTCCAAGTTCTGATAACCCTCTAGTCACTTGCTCCCCCACCACTCTCACCACTTCTCTGCATTTCTCCTCACTCGCGCATACAAAGTGTCAGGACGTTTTAGACAAACGTACTTAACATTTGGTCTACCTCCAAGCATTTATCTAAAACTGATTTAAAATTAAATGCTAAGCAAAGAATTCATCAGAAATACATGTTTTAAGGTTCTCTGAATAATAAAGCAATAAGCATTTTTAGATAACTCAGATAGGTGTAGTCAGTTGACGAACTTGGTATTCTAAGGATTAGACACAAAGGCTTTAAGCAAAACTCCTACCCCAAACTACTCTTTACATGCAAAAGTGTTAGAAAATTGAGTTTCTCAAAAATGCTTCTTAGCGATTTTGATAAAAATACGTACCTTAGTTTAAGATATTTTTATGCCAAATGAAATGTATATCTTGAATTTTCTGAGAATAGTCTAAAAGTCCTTTCATTCTGAATGGCTTTCACATAACTGGTAAACTGTAAGAGGTAGACAAAATCTTACTTCACAGAAATAGTAAACCTCGTTAAAGCATACAATTTGTCTTTTTGTTTTGTTGAGATAAACCTTTTTGAGATTCTTTGTTATGGGTTTGAGTTTTTAAATACTTATGCTTCTCTCAAATGGGAAATTGTTATTCATATTTGTATGTCCTGGCCATACAAAGAGAATGGAATATCAAAGCCATCTCATAGTGACCAACTCTTAAATGATTGGATTGTCGCTTAAGTCTATTATATTCTTGTATCCCCATTGTACTTATAAGGAAATATACAATGAAAACATTTCTACAAACATTTATCTAAATGAGATGTAGATAGAAGAATCAGCATTTTTAAGAATGGTTTGTACAAGGGTGTATAGTCATGTGACTGAACACCAGATTTTTTTTTCATTTACTTTGCCAAGCCTGTCTCCTCTTCGTTTAGGTAGAAGAAGGGTTGTGAATACGACAGCTGACATTTTTAATTGATACTTTTTCCCCTTATTTTTCCGTTTGTTTTTCATATACATTGATGTGTACATAAGCACTCTTGCCGGAGACATTACTTATACCCATAATCATCAATATGAGTTGAAATCTCCTACCGACTCGTATTTCTCCTGGTAGATCACAAAGGGAGTGTCACATCAGAGACAAATACTCGAGGGTAACTTACAATCGTAAGTACTTTATATCCTAGAATTAAATAACCTTTAGATGGTAATTATTATTTATTTATGCCAACAAACTTACTGCTGGTGTTTTTAATCTCATTCTGGTTAGTCGTCACAGTAACTTAACCTCTTGAGCGATGGCCATTTAAAACGTCTGCGAGCCGAAAACTGCTACCCAATATCCAGCACAGGGCATTTAAAGTGCGTCGTATATACACAGCTGTATTTTGTGTAAATATTAAGCTATTTGAATGAAACGAAAACTGGTATAAAACTTGTTATTTGCAGTATAAATGTACGTCATCAGCAAAGTTGAGTTGTATTTACAAAACGTTGAAATGGCACATGTAATGGTCGGGGTTCTTAAAAATGATGCGACAGTTTCGATTTGTGCAGTTGTACTAGCTTGTAAGGAAATGTCAGCAGCAAATCATATTAGTGTTGCTGGGCTCTTCAATGAAAATATGTACATATTATGGCCATATGGTGCTAAGTACGATAAAGTGTTTATTTTCCTGACCGACGCAGCATCTTGCATAAAGAAAGCTGCAGAAGCACTTAGCATCAGCTAACCGAAAATCATACATATGACTTGTGTTGTGCATGCGCTAGATAAGATGTGCGAAACGGTTCAGTCACTGTATCCCAATGTGGACAAATTGGTATCCAGTGGAAAGAAGGTGTTTGTTACCCTAAGAGAGTTGATCTCTTTAGAAACAAAAACCGCAATGTTCCATTACCATCAACACCAATTGCTATTCGCTGGGCCACTTGGCTTTCATTGGTGGTATACTATTCAGAACATTTTGATAGCTTTAAATAGGTTGTGGATAAACTGGACAAAGATGATGCTTCATTTATAGAAATTGTTAAAATCTGCTAAGTAACAGTTGTTTAAGAAATGACGTGGCATATATTGCTGCTAATTTGAGTTTCTTTTGCAATTCCATTAAAAAGCTAGAAGCAACAACTAATCTCTTGATAGAAAGTGTTACAGAAATTGTTTCTGTAAAATCAACTCACTTGAAGGCTTAGAAATGCAAATTTTCAAAAAACAAGTTAAAATTGGTGTTTGAAAAAAAATACAGGGTTTCAAATTATGAGACAAGTTTCCCAAGTTCTAGAAGGCTATCAAGTAGATATGAGTATAAGTGCTAGTGAAGTGCCTCTTATGAAATATGCAAGAGAGTGACATCATGTGATGTAGAACAATCATTCTCCCAATACTGGGCTGTTCTCCGTAACAATCAACGGAGATTTCTAATGAACAATTTAAAGAAGGCATGTGTTGTGCATTGTAACTTCAAAGAATTTCTAGCAATTGACTTGTGATATCAATAATCCATCGCTGGTGAGTTATCAAAACATTTCTTTTTTATTACAAGTTTTTCTTTTAGTAAATATTTTGAACTCTTTAATGCATAAAAAATAAATTAAACTCTTTTAGCACCTAAAAATCCATTCCCTGGTTGTGTTATACTTCTACACCATTTTGGAAATTCAGTTCGAGCTGTAAAGATTGTGTATCTCAAAGGTGAAAGTTTATTCACGAGATCTGTATGAATTGCTTTAGAGTTTTGTTATTGTTCTTGTGCTATTATCACACTGGAATGCCTACCAAAAAATTCGTTCTTGAGCAAGCAGCTTTTATGTTACATATACATAAAAACCATGATAAATTTTATAAGAACAATCCCTATACTATCGACAAACTTATGAACGATATAAGAACAGAAATAATGAAAATTGCACAAGAAGAAGTTGTAGGTGTGAATGAAAATTTCATCTGAAATGTCTCAATACAGATGGACACCACTTTTGAAGCAACTTATAACAAGGTTAGTATTTATGAGGATAGTAACATGCACTATAATAAGTGAGTAACTTGTGAGTTTCAGAACTGTTAAAGATGGTGTTTGGAACATGCATTTGCACGATGCATGGCTCCGCAATTTAACAAATTGTACTATAGTAAGTGTCTCGAGCGAAGCCTCGTTGCCTCAGGAATTACTGTGTTCTTTTTAAAAGACAAAATAATTTGATGGTGACTATACAGTCACGTTCTGTGCAATAGTTATTCAGTGGCACAGATAGTGGAGAATACATCAGTATTGTCATGGTAGAAAGATGTCTTCAAACTTGAAGGGTAATCCAAAGTGCTTAGCATTAACATGTTGGCCAGTGCTTGGAAGATTTTCTCGTAGCTTTTTCACAGCTTTGATGGATTTAGGGGGAGTTTCGCATAGAAGCTTAACAAGTCAGTGGATTGTAATTATTTTACTGTGACTATTGCAGTCACACATGATGTGGCTGAATTCAACTAATCATGTGCATAACAATTTCAAATTTCAATTAATGAGAGTCTTCAATAGTGAACATTTTATCAAATTTCATTATAACCTCCTTCTGAATTTTATCACCTCCTCTACTTATACCTTATATTATGATCAAGTTATAGAATGTA
Source organism: Tenodera sinensis (assembly GCA_030765045.1). Classification (NCBI taxonomy): domain Eukaryota; kingdom Metazoa; phylum Arthropoda; class Insecta; order Mantodea; family Mantidae; genus Tenodera; species Tenodera sinensis. The sequence continues at coordinate 151,552,914 of CM060961.1, read as the reverse complement.
CAGGTGTGCAACAGCTTACATAATTTGATGCAACAGAGCCGCTAAGTATAAATGTAAAAAGTGGCTCATTCACTTCCGTGAAGCATATAATGCTGAAGTAGATAAAATGATTGAAAGAGGGAAAACTCAGAAATCAGAATACAACAGGAAATGATTGGGATTTGTTTGACAAATTTTGTGTTGATCAAAATAAGAAATTAACAGTAGACTCCAACTACTGACATTGCTAATATCTTAAAAGATTGGAACATCAATATGATAATCTTGTAGGTCGTGCCAATGGATGCTGATGTATGTATGTCTGCTTCATTTTTTTTAAGAGGTTAGTAGTTACAATACAGCATTTAAATAACATTTTATAGGCTATATCATTCCTGTAATTCTGAAATAGTCTTAATAAATGACACTTGAGATAGTTAAATTCCCTAGATAAATTCATCACTTTGTCACTCGAGAATTTATCGATAAGTAATTTGACAATCATTCATGGCTTTAACCTGCCTGCTGTGCAAGGGGTCCCAGGTTCGATTCCCGGCAGGGGGTAGGAATTTTTCTCCAAGATTATTCCTCCTCCATCCCTGAGTCTGGAAGTATAATGGCTGTGCTGTGGCTGAGTGGTTAGGCCACTCGCCTACCACCTAGGCGGGACCCACATGTGGTATTTGTGGTGGACGAAGCGGCGTCTGGGAGGGTTTTCTCTGGGTTCTCCGGTTTCTCCCGCCATTCATTCCACCAATTGTTCCATTATGACCTTTCCAATGATACATTTTGCCTGCATTTCATATCATCCTCATCCTCTTCCTCACTATCATACCTGGTGCTTGGCTGACCACCTGCTTCCACGTCTTCACTCTGTCTGGTCCAGAGGTCCCTCTGCTCCCCGACAGGCGTCTAACTCTAGTCACTGGCTTGTAAGTCCTATATAACGGGAGGGTAATCAGGGAAAGAAAGAGAAAGAAAGATTCATTGCTTTACTTACGATAAATGCTTACATTTTTATGTATTGCAATATCTTGTGGTCATCCCTTTTGCATAACTGTCATAGCTACATGACAGAAGATGCTGGTTTCTACAAATTTCAGGCATTAATGTAGAATACAGATCATGAACATATTAGCAGTAAAACCGGATTGTTTGTATAGCATACTACATGGCAGTAAAGCAAATAGTAAAAATTTATCAATAGAAAATAATGTGACTGCTCCTACAAGAAATCCACTTGCAAATTCGTGCAAATTGTTTACTCCATAAGGTTTAAAAGGGTAACTCTCCCCTCTCCATGTGGCACTTGTTTTCCTGTGTGTCAGTTCTCTGAAAGAGGACAGATTATGTTGAGCTGCATTGTTTCCTGAACAATGATGCCATTGTTTCAAAAATGACAAAGGAAGGTTCCAAATAAACTTCATCCAGTACAGTCAGTAATACAAAGACACATTCAGCTACTATATGTATTGTAATGCATTGAAAGTGACTATTACATGTGAAATGCTCTTCTTGGAAGTGAAAGATTAACAAACATTGCCAGTGTGTATGCATGCTTTCTGAAATGCTTGGTCAGTTTGTGGGTAGTATAACAAATGTGACCCAGGAAGACCAGTAGCTCTTATAATTCTTGATATGTAGCCTAGGGATTGTCTACCGGTGTTGGTGACTTCTGGTAGAATTCTCTTGAATTCCACATGACTGGAAAACAATAAGAGGACTTGCAGAAAATTCAAGATTTTCATTTTAATCTTCACACACACAGAGAGAAGCAGAGAGAGAGAGAGAGAGAGAGAGAGACAGACAGACAGACAGTGAAATTTCAAAGCCAGCACTTTTCAACTCTCTTTATAAAGACATCACTATTGCTTCAGCATCCTTTATGCCCTTGCGACAATTCGAAAATATTTATGCAAATGTTCATCTCAATGTGAAGTAGAAGAATAAGCTTTTGTAGGCAGGGCCGTATTTACGTAAGGGCAAACCAGGCAACTGCCCAGAGCGGCAGAATTACTGGAAAGCTGCATAAAAAAAAAAAAAAAGTTCATTTAAATTTGCCGCTTGCAGAGGAATATTAATCGACACGTGTTGGCTATGCTGATTAGTTTGCACGCTATGCACACGTAGCGGAGACAAAGCGAAACACATTCCAGTTGTGAGAATCGATTAACACATGCAAAAAATTGTAAGATCAAGAAGTGTTTGCTGTTATTCATTAGATTATGTTTGAATCTTTTAAGTTTTTCAACTGTTTATTATATTTTCTTTCGTTTTCTCAATTTCAGTATCGATTGTCACTGAATAAAATGACAGGAAGAAAAAGACTTAGTAGGGTTCAGTATCGTTCATTGGCGAAAGATAAAAGAAAAAGAGAAGAAGATGCATTGAGTAAAGTTCCACGCCTTGATGTGTTTATAAAATCGACCCCAAGGAGTTCATGTCAAGAAGAAACGCCCTCGCCAAGTGAAGCTGTTGAAGACTGTGGGGAAACAAGTACCCCAAATAAATCTAAAGATGAAACAAAACTTCTATCAAACGAAAGTGAAGACGGAACTTCCATCGTTGGTGACGAACCATTTACAATTAGTGCTGATCCTTTTCTTTGGGAAAAAAACTGATAAAATACAGGACTATATTGCAATGAACGGGGTAAAAGAAAATAAAGTAGGTGACATTTCTGAGTCGAAACATCAGTTTACAGATGGTGCCACAAGACGTTGCACTAGTGCAATTTTTCAGAGAAAGCTGGCGAACAATGAAATTATTAACAGAGATTGCTTAGTATATTCTGAAAGTCAGGGAACATTATTTTGTGCACCTTGTACTCTTTTTGGAGGAACATCAGACTTGGCAGGACCTCGTGGTTTCTCAAACTGGAAACATCCAGAGCTAATTACAACCCATGAAAACAGTTCAAGGCATCGAGACTATGTTCTTAGTTTAAAAGAACAGAAGTTCTATTTTGACAAGGATAGATAGAAAATTATTCTCACAACTTGAAAATGAAGTTCAGTACTGGCATAATGTCTTACAAAGGGTTGTTGCTGTTGTGAAGAAACTTTCCTCTCGAGGACTGCCTTTCCGTGGCAATGATGAAATTCTTGGAAGTGTTCATAATGGTAACTTTTTAATGGGCATGGAACTTATTGCCGAATTTGATCCATTTCTTGCTAGCCACATGTTACTATCTAAGGATTCTGGAAGTGGAAAAACTTAATATCTATCTTTTGCTATATATGAGCAAATAATAAAATTATGGGGAAGAGAGTTTTCGAAGAAATAGTGGCACACGTTACTGTGGCAAAATACTACTCTATAATTGTTGACTCCAGCCCTGATATTGCACATAATGATCAATTAAGTTTTGTCTTGCATTATGTCAACAAAGAGGGGTTAGCTGAAGAATGGTTTGTTGAATTTGTACCAAATCCAGGACATGGTGTCCAGGATCTGTCAAATGCAGGATAAACTGTCTTGAGAGACATGGTTTGGACATAGGTAACTGCAGAGGACAGAGTTATGACAATGCACCAAATATGTCGTCAGGTATTTATTCAGGCTTGCAAGCTAGAACCAGAGCTCTCTCTCCTTATGTTTTCTACATTCCTTGTTCAGCGCACACTCTGAATTTGGTGGGTTCAAGTGCAGCAAGATGTAACCAAGCAACTTATTTTTTTGACATTTTGCAAGAAATATTTAATTTTTTCAGTGCTTCTAGTCATTAATGGAATCACTTAAGCACATTTTTCAGTAAAGAGAACTTGAGTGTCAAGTCCCTCTGCATAAGCCGATGGTCTGCTAGAGAAGAAGCTTGCAGAAGCTTGAACAAAGATGGCGAGGCAATCGTTAGAGCACTGTTGTCAATAATAGGGAATGAAAGTGAGAAGTCTGGTGAAATCTGAAGCTAAAGGCATAATGAAGAAGTTGTGTAGTCTTGAGACATCTTTTATGACTGTAGTGTTGAATTCCATTCTTGAAAGGTTCAATGTTGTAAGTAAACAGTTACAAACAGCAGACATGGATGTGGCCAGTGTTTGTAATTTGTATAGTTCTTTGGTTGGTTTCTTGAAAGAAATGAAAATGGGATATGAAGTTTTCAAGAATCTAGGACAGAAGAAATTTGAATCTCTTTGTAACATTACTACAATTGACAAGGATAAGAAATGCATTAAGAAAAAGAAAAGATTCTTTGATGAATCTGATTCAGACTCTGAAGGAAATGATGATTCAGATGACTTACAGATGTCTTTCCTGTTGATTCTGGATAAATTGATTGAAGAACTGAACAACAGAGTTTCTTCCTACAAGAAATTCAGTGAACCATTTATGTTTTTGTCAAATCTGAAGATGCTTAGTCCACTTGAAATTCAGGAAGCATTATCCAGACTTCAGAAATTCTGCAGTTTGGATCTTGAAGATTCAGTATTTGTACTTGAATGCTTACACTTCCAAAGCTATATAGAAAAGAATGAAAATGCGTCAGCTGTGCAAGATGTTAAAAGGTAACTGTCTAAAGAGTGCTGAGGCTTTCATGGCCGGCATTATCAACTATGTTAAGTAGATTATCCAGGCTTGTGGGCCGTGGTCGAGTTGGATTACCTTCCTCCGACGTTTTGCTGAAAACTGCGTCCAGCATCTTCACGGTCAACCTCTGTTATTTTGGTCTAAATTAGCGGCTGCACATAAACTAAAGTTCACTGCAAACTTTCATATTCATCTTTGTTTCTTATTAGTGTCCTTGGTAACATAAATTTTCACGATCACTCGTTCTCATGAATACCAACATGAGATTATCGCTAACAAATCTTTTCTTAATAAATTGATCTCAAATTATATTTTCAAATGCCGGCAAATGGGATGTCTCTGATCCTGGTATAAAAGAGAAAGCTTTCCGTGTCTCGGGTTTTCTTCTCCCTCTTATTAGAGCCGGGAGCCAAGTTGTGCTTATCTGCTGTCTCTCTTCTTTTCGATTGTAGGAGTTTTTATGCATAAAAATCTCTATCGCTTCCCGAGTCAAGCGAGCCTGGTAGTGGCTTGTCCTTGAGAGTACCTCCGTGTCTTTGTAATTCATGTCGTGGCCGAACAGTAGAGAGTGTTCTGCCACCGCTGACTTTTCCGTCTGCCCCAACCGGCTATGTCTTTCATGTTCTTTTAGTCGAGTGCTGATACTCCGCATGGTGGTGCCTATAGGTATATACTTGTCCACAGCTACATGGTATTTTGTAAACACCAGCTGTGCAGTGTGGATGTCTTTTATCCTTAACGGAGTTAAATAAATCTTTGACTTTCTTTGTTGGCCTATAAATAGTCCTAACGTTGTACTGTTGCAGCAGTCTTCCTATTCGGTCTGTTACCTTATGGATGTATGGTAAATAGATGGTACTCAGGGTTTGCTTCCTCCGGTCTTTTTGGACTGACGGGTACCTCGGATGGAGAGCTCTTGTAATTTCCTTGTGTGTATAACCGTTGCTGATGAGGGCCTTGTTTATACACACAAGGAAATTACAAGAGCTCTCCATCCGAGGTACCCATCAGTCCAAAAAGACCGGAGGAAGCAAACCCTGAGTACCATCTATTTACCATACATCCATAAGGTAACAGACCGAATAGGAAGACTGCTGCAACAGTACAACATTAGGACTATTTATAGGCCAACAAAGAAAGTCAAAGATTTATTTAACTCCGTTAAGGATAAAAGACATCGACATTGCACAGCTGGTGTTTACAAAATACCATGTAGCTGTGGACAAGTATATACCTATAGGCACCACCATGCGGAGTATCAGCACTCGACTAAAAGAACATGAAAGACATAGCCGGTTGGGGCAGACGGAAAAGTCAGCGGTGGCGGAACACTCTCTATTGTTCGGCCACGACGTGAATTACAAAGACACGGAGGTACTCTCAAGGACAAGCCACTACCAGGCTCGCTTGACTCGGGAAGCGATAGAGATTTTTATGCATAAAAACTCCTACAATCGAAAAGAAGAGAGACAGCAGATAAGCACAACTTGGCTCCCGGCTCTAATAAGAGGGAGAAGAAAACCCGAGACACGGAAAGCTTTCTCTTTAATACCAGGATCAAATACGTCCCATTTGCTGGCATTTGAAAATATAATTTGAGATCAATTTATTAAGAAAAGATTTGTTAGCGATAATCTCATGTTGGTATTCATGAGAACGAGCGATCGTGAAAATTTATGTTACCAAGGACACTAATAAGAAACAAAGATGAATATGAAAGTTTGCAGTGAACTTTAGTTTATGTGCAGCCGCTAATTTAGACCAAAATAACATAGGTTCACCCTGAAGATGCTGGACGCAGTTTTCAGCGAAACGTCGGAGGAAGGTAATCCAACTCGACCACGGCCCACAAGCCCGGAAAATCTACTTAACATAGTTGTCTAGAGAGTGCTTCCAACTTCTCAACTGAGAGATCATTTTCTGCTTTAAGACGCATAAACAATTATTTAATAACATCACAAGTGAAGGATCGTGTTACTTATCTTGGTGTTCTTGCAATTGAATCTGACTTAACAGTGAAAATGGACTGTAACGAACTCATAAACGTGTTTGCAAATGACAGGGCAAGGAGGAAGCCCCTTGTTATTTAAACAGTATATGTTTTGACATCTAATATGGGGTGATGCCTCTTATAGCAAGTTCTTTCTATTAAGATGTTTCTGCTAAAATTTTCATAAACTCACTTATGGTGCTTGCCACTCATACTTAAGTATCCAAACTAGTGAAGCCATTCTCTATGTTGTGAACATTTAAGTAATATATGTATTGCAAGTTGGAGGGGGAGGGGGGGAGGGCAGCAAATTTTTTTTGCCCATGGGCATCAGAGGTCCTAAATTCGGGCCTGTTTGTAGTTATTATATGTATGAATGTGAATGTAACACACATTTTAAAATACCTTTTTATGAGTAGGAGTGTTTATGAATTTCAAGATCTGGATTTACATTAAAATCTCAATATCACACTTTTTAATTAAATACTTTACTTCCTTTACCTACCGTATACAAATGGTGGAGAAAGTAAACTTGTGGTTTGTTTTAATCATAAGAATTTCTCTGCATTTTACATATATAATTATATATTCCATGTATAGCACACAATTTAAATGAAAAGCAGATCTTCCATTCTAATTACACTGCTCTGGATAATGTTTTCTTATAAGCAGTATCAAGGTAAGGAACATGTTTGTAGTTGCATACAGAATACAAAAACAACATCCCATTTGTCTGACATTTTAATCAAAATCGTTACTGTCATTTTTGAGAAAATATAAACATTTTCCATGTATAGGGTAGATTCCAGTGAGGAGTCTGGGTTGCTTAAATGAGTCCAACTTGCCTATGAGTTTCCCTCTATGTATCTATTTGTTTTAGATAAAAAGAAATCTGTGAAATTTTTGGTTGGAATGCAATTCTGAAAGTAACAATGAGAAAATCATTAGACCTGATGCATTATCACACTACATATAAGCTACGGTGATTGTGTCTAATCTTTTTGACATCACCCTCATTTTTGAATGGCCTCAAGATTATTTATTGGGGATGAAGAGACAATGGCAAACACTGGCTCCTACATTTAATATGAGAGAAAAACTGCATATATCATATAAGTTTGTGTTGAGTTTGAGATAGGCTTTTGAAAGATTCACTGGAAATTTGAACAATTTCGTTATTCATTGTCTCAAAAAAAATTGATGGAAGCTACTATTCATTCCAGTTAAAACTTCGGCAAACTCTGTTAGCTTTTGTATTCCCTTCATTTGTCTTCCATTCCAGAGTGGCTTTGTCGATACTTTTTCTTATTCAGCTTTCGAAATATTGTTAGCAACATAAAGGTTCGTCTCTTATTCACATAATCAGGTTTCATGTATTCTCCACGAAAATTGAATTTCCTCTGCTAGAACACTGAGCCCTGTAGACCTAGAAGCTTTCACATTTTGCATTCCCCTTTTATAAGATAAATTGCTTTCTTACGAGGTTCCACTCTTGCTTTCTGCTACCGTGTAGACTTAACGTGATTTAAATGCACCTACGTAACATGCTTTCTCTTTCAGCGTCACATGTTAAAACCTGCCAATGGAGTGTAAGATGTAATTGGCGAAAGAGAAAAAAAAATGTCTGCAGAAGAGTGAACATTTCTTCTTGTGAAAGTTTGAGACAGACATGGAAACTGCTTTCTTTCAGTCCTTCAGAAAGTGAAGTCAGCGCAGTCCGTCTGTTTATTTGGGACCTATCGGTAATAACCTATTATATTTGCTTGGCGCAATGAACACAAGCTTTTATTAAACGATAGATTTTTAACGCCTCTGCGCAAAACTGCGTTCAAAGGCAGGTCGTCTAGTTTGCAGGGAGACATTCGCACACCACTGGAAAAAATCCCAGAAATTTTCACTCTATTCCCGTTAATAACATAACGGAGAGCAAAAAAGTTCCGAACGGGCTGCGCGGTGTTTTGCCTGTGAACACCCTTGGCGCTTTAGCCGTCTACCGCTATCATAGACAGGCACGGATGAAACCATACAGCATTTTTATAAAAACTACTTTGAAAGGGTTTACGTATCAACTTTATGGAAAGAGATGCTGAAACTAGCTGCTGTCGTCCATATACGAGTATTTTGGCACCTCTTTAGGAAACTATCCATCACACACCGTAGTTCACGTTGACAAAACTGTTGGCGGATATTTTTTTAATTCTTCCAGGGTGTATTTTGTCTTGCACACTTTAGTTTAAGTTGCCCCAGAAATAGAAATCGCAGGGGGGAGGGGGACCGAGGGGGCCACAAATCTTTACTAATTTTGTCCTGATACACACTTTCAATTGTTCTCTTCAAAAGATTGGCCGTATGAGCTGTTGCAGTCTCTTATTGAAAAATGGGCAAAATCACGCTCCCTGTCTTATTTCTTTAGAAAAAGGGCGTGGAGGGCAAAATTGTATTCATATGTGTACGATCGTCAACTTTGACTGGAAAAAAAATGGCCCTGTGCGCTAATGACACACTGTGCACCAATTTTTTCGTCATGAAGGAGTAATTCATGAGCAATATTAAGTTTCTCAGAGCTCCAATAAGGATCTCCTTTCATAAAATCGATAAGTAAAGTCTTTAAATGTAGTTTTAAAAATGTGCATGGTTTCATCCGCGCCTTTCGATGACTGAGCAACCAGCGACGAGAATGCGGACAGGCAAAACACCGCGCACCCCGTTCGGAACTTTTTTGCTCTCCCGGTATTTATGGATTAGCGTTTCAAATACATATGACTGGAGATTTGCCTGGAGTTATAAGTCAATTGACACAAAGTATTTTGCTTATATTTTATGTGATGTTTAACGGGACAATCGTAATGTAGTGTCATAATTTCATTCGAGACATCTCCCCCACAAGATAAAATTTCTTTTGCGTAATGAAGGATGAGTAGTCTCCCTGTACAGAAGGCACAGAAAGAAATCAACACTGCCTCGTTGTGTGCAGTGTACACCACATTCTTTCATGCTTTCATTTTATTCTGTGATACATTTTACTGTAACAGGCTACAGCCCCACCTTCTTCCCCGCAATAAGGGTGAACGTGGGACCAGTGGATATCAGAAGACACGCCCAAAAATGCTCCTACAGACAATCAGAAATTCGATGTCTGTTACTATTTGTGCTCTGTGTACATAGTAAAAAGCTTGAGTGTTAGTATTTGCTCGTGCTCAGTGGGTTTTATTTGCGGGTTTTTCATTTTAAAATAGGCCATTATTTTTATGTTAACAGTTCTTGGCCTTGTATGTCTATATTTTTGCCAATCATTTTAGATTCATTTATGGTAAAAATGCAGTTTTGTTTTACACCAGGCCACCATTGTTTAAGCGAAGGTAGAAAGAAGTACGTGCCCTCAAAGTTTCAACGCTGACATTTTTAAATGGATGAAGAAGTCAACGTGCTGTGAATGGTCTGTTTTTTAGGAAGTGCACCGGTTGACCACTTGGCAAAGCGTTGAGGCGTATTGACCTTGGTTGTCGAGCGCTGCGAACGCTTCTTATCTTGTTTATTATAAGAGCGAAATAATAGTAACTTGGCGGACAAAACATGAATAGATGATCTCTCGCGCCTGATGATATGAGACATTGCTGTCCTGAAGATATGGTTGCATCTGAACAGAGTGTGCATACGCTGTCTCGCCGTATTAACGAGATAAGCTCACGTAAACAGCTGGGCAGATTCACATCGTGGGAAACCACGAAAACTACTACTTGGCGAAGCGTTGGGACTTATTGACCTTGGTTGTTGAGCGCTGTACTAATCCTGTTTACTGCAGCAGTGAAATATCAGTAACTTGGTGTGCAGTCAGTAATGCAATGCATAAGAATGGTATCTTGCGCCTGCCGATACATGAGATTTGCTGAAGATACGATTGCATCTGAACAGAGTATACACACATTGTCTTGCCGGGTATATGCGATAAGCTCGCATAAACTGGGCAGTTTCACATTCTTTCCAATACGCCTCATGGCTTTTGTCAGGTAGCACCAAGGCTCAGGGTTATCGGTACACGTGAACGAACCCGGAAGCTCTCGAATGTGTCTCAGAGGACTCCCCCTAGCCATCTCGCTCGGTAACACCAGTCTGACCACTAGTTTTCATAAGCATTATTACAAAGGACATTTTCATTAAAGTGGGTTCATCCAAAGCATGGGATTTATTGTAAAATTCTAATGAAGACATACTAGTTGTTGATAAAGTGCAATTTGTATTGCATATGTTATATTCACATGGGCTTCTTTTATACAGCTTCTACAAAATATTCGTACGTTGCACGTTAACACAGAGGAACCTTTGCAGAAATTGTTTCATTACACGCTTTTTAAGATACACAGGGAATAGTGAAATGTTTAAAGGCTCATTGCTAAGTGCTGGCCTTGAAATGCCATGCTCTTTCCATGAACGCGGGAGACAAATCAATAGCAATAGAACTTAAAAAAATCTGATGTGTTGCACTCACATGACTTTCTCTACTCTTGTACTAACCATTCTTACAAACTCTTATTCCTATATCTTCTTCGTGTTAGTTAAGATAAACATTTGTACAAATAATTGCTTATTTCCTTGTAGGTACAAGGGGAATATTAGAATACAGTAGGCTTAGTGCGATTGTAGAATCTTTTAAAGCTTTGAGATTCCGTTCTCTTTGCATACTTTACATATAAAAAAACGAACAACGATGTTCCATTTCACGAAAGTTTTCCGAAACCCACACATAACAAGGAATGTCTCCGAAATGGTTCACCCTACAAGAAAATTTATTTGGATATAAATGGTGTATTTTACAAGATCTACATTTTTGTGTAGTATAATTTGGTCTATCTCTAACGGTTTACCAGTTATGCAAAATTCGTCCAGAGTAAATGCGACTACAGGGGCAATGGCCAGAAAATTCAAAATATATATTTCATTTGTCATAAAAATATCTCAAACATGACATTTTAATCAAAATCGTTAGAGCCATTTTCAAGAAAATCAAAATTTTCCATCTAAAGGGTAGTTTAGGGTGAGGTTATTTTCTTCAAAATCTTCGGGTCGCATCCTTGAAAGACATTAAACTGAAATACCAACTTTGGTTTTTAACCTACTTTTCGTTTTTGAGCTATGCTGTCCACAGACTGACACACACACACACACACACGCACGCACGCACGCACACACGCACACACACACACACACACACTTTTTTTTTTCTAAAAATGCTTTTTTATTTTGATTAAGGGGGTCTCAAAACATATTTCCGGTGAAATTTCGACATAGAATTTTTGGGTGGAATACACATACTTCCCCTACTTACCAGTAGAGAAATTAAAAAGGGATAGTATCAAAAAGTACGTACTAATTAAATAATAATGGAGATTATAGGCATGAAAATAGTTGGTGCAACAAAAAAGGCGGGTGAAATTGTTTTATAAAGTGATACGTTCTTGTGAAGTAAAGCTTCTCTCTCTCTCTCTCTCTCACACGCGCACACACACACACACACACACACATTTTACCCTCTCACTTTTACCCATTAAAAGCAGCTTCCGAATGAAGAGGTTATTCTCAGAAATATGTAAAATGTCTGCTATGTTAAAAGTCGTCAGCCATTTTGAAAAAATTAAAAATTTAATACTGCGTATGAAGGATAATCTAAGGTGTAGCGATTTTCTTAAAAACCTTCGTAGGTGATGCTGAACTTAAATACCAAAGTGTTGTTTGTTGAACCTTTCGTTTTTGAGTTACGCAGTACACGTACACACGCGCGTGCGCAATCTTTTTCTAAAATGGTTGCTTTGGATTCACGAGTTTTCAGAACATTTATTTCCTAGAAATCTCGTTTCAAAATGTTGGGTTTAATTATTGCAATGCTTCCTCTGCCTACTAGGTACGTGATAGAGAAGTAAACATACATTGATGCCGAGAAAGAAGAAAGACCAATGAGGCTCTGCCAAGATCACACATAGTAATGTAGAGTTGGTTAACTTTATTAGATGCTTTAGCTTCTAGTAGCAACTCTCAAAATGGCTTTAAGAATAATGATACACAAGTTAAGACAAACTGTCAAGAAAATCTGTCAGGGAATAGAGTAATGCATACTAGCAAGCACAGCTATGATTAGAAAAATAATTCATTTTAACCCATCAGCAGGCATGTAAAATTGTGTTATCCTATAATTTATATGCAATTTTCCTAACTATATCTAAATAATATACCTTGTCTCATTCCTCTTTCCGTCCTGCTAAAGGATTTGTACAGTTGTGTGACCCTGACCACGTGCAACGAAGTGTTAGATCTACCTTTAATTCTGATCTCTATTACTGCCGAGAGCCGGCAGAACAAGTCAAGGGAAGAAAAGAAAGAAAGGGGAAAAAAAAAAAAAAAAAAAAAAACAGCGGTTTGTGGTGGCTGCATTGTAGTGTGACTGCATGCTGAAGTAATTCCCGATCCTGTCTAATCATGGGTCAGTTTTCTTCAAGGTTCATTAGACATTTACATTTGCTCTAAACTTGAATATTGACTTAACTAAGGAAACCCAGATATTTTGATAATTACTTGTACTGCATATTGATACAAACCTATGATACCAATTACCTGTGTAAAAGAACTTCATGCTTGATTGATGCTATCTTCTTACCATTGTTGTCTGTAGATGTAGATTTTCATGCATTTTAAGTTGGGAAAGGGTTTAAATCATCATTAATTGTTTAACGCTTTTCGATTTAAAATGTATTTTTTTATTCGTTGCGTATTTATACATGCTTTTCATCAGTTTTATCTTAATAAAAAGTAAGTTATATTTACATATTTGAATTATAATATTATTCAATACTTTTTCAAGCTATTGTATATAAATATGTTTTATGTTCTAAAAAAAGAGAAAGGGTATAAACTCCATTTCTCTTTCTTTGTTCTATGTTTAGAATACGTTTTGAGTTCATGAAGTTGTTTAGGCACTGATATTTTAGCTACCACTTTTTTTTTTTTTTTTTGGTGATTCTCTAGTGTAGAAAGTGGGGTGGACGATGTAGGTAGGGAGAAATACAATACTTGTAAAAGTATGTGGTTGGAAATTGCCATGACAGGGTTGCAGGGAACCAGGTTAGAACAGAAAAAATGTTACATTCACTGTTGCCCAACGATTTGATGTGCACAGGGCATTGCCATACTTGTTGCTAAGTAAATTGCAATTGTGGGTTAAAATTTAAGTAATCTTGCTGCTACATTGGTTCAGATTGTATTACATGCCGAAAAGGAAATATTTTTGGTAATTGCTTGAAATGCTTAAATACTTGTAGTTTCACGGAAAATTTGCAGAAACTGGCGTGTTCACCAGTTTTTATTCGCAAGAATATTTGGTCGTAACAGCTTTACTTCCTTCAGATACATGAAATTTGCAGATTGGGTAGTGCGCAATCTCTTCCATATTGATAAGATGTAATGAATCGGACAGGTATGAGAGTTTACCGTTTTCATAAACTTCAAACTTCAGTTAAGCAACTGCCATGTAAATCGTTAGGCAAGGTCATTCTCATGAGTGGGATCAAAAGCTTTTTTCTTACTTGTGTAGGCTAACAAAGCATCACAAATAGGCCGTTTCATTCAATTGAGCTTCTAAAATATCCATAAATCATTGAAGATTTTACTGCGCATATCGACTTTGTTTCGTTTTCCAGCAAGACTAGAAGGGCACTTCGATTTAAGAATTATTTATATGTCGAGGCAATTACATTTTGAATATATAGGGTTATCGAGATGTAGTTCCGCAGTCTACTGTAACCAAAATTCTTCTAGAGAAGGGAATTTCGGTGACAGCACTGGCTGCCGCGAGCCTAACGTTCCACGAAATGAAGTACATGACAGATTCACGTCTGTAATTCATGAAAGGTAATGTACATAGATAAACAGGATACCAAATTCTCTTGAGCGGTAGACACCGGTACGGTACGAAGGGACTTGTTAATAATCCTTTATTAACATTTGTTGTTAGCTAACGTCGCTGCGCCTCTTTAAAAGAGAAATCGAAACACCAAATTGATGTTATTTTAATGTTGTATGTTGGTGGTTGTTGCAGTACAAAGCGTAACAAAACGGTAGAATGTTAATGTGCATCACATATGACAAATATTGGGTTCAGGGACTTGCAGTGGTATTGGCATGGATATTAATATTAATAGAGTATTCAAATGAACGTGCAGCTGCAACTGCTGCCGCAGTGATTTGTTGTTGGTTTGGAAAATAATTTGAAACTTACTCTCTTGTTGGGCAGAAAAAAGTATCGGACATGATCAGGTTAAGTTTTTTCTTGTGTAGTGTCATTTGCTAAGGGGATGTGACATTATCTAACGGGTTATTCCCTGTAGATTACTAATGTGTGTTTTTTTTTTTTTTGTTTTGTTGTACAGTTTTACTGTTGTGAAATATTGGACGAACTTTTGGTTAGTCATTTTACCTTAGAGCCCTTGTATACAAAGTTGACATGCGCAGTGAAAAGGATACCAGGAAATATATTACAAAACTCACTTTGGTCCACGGTTACATGCAGAATTGCCGAGGAAAATATCTTCATGGTTTGCACACTTAAGTTGACATAAAACAATTTATTTTATTGGCCCTATTACTAAGCTTCTATATTGACCTCTGTTCTACATATGTGCAGCTGTAATGTGTGTTACTTAAGGGGAGTGCACAGTCAGTAACGGGTTTGAGGAGGGTAGAACAATTATTTTGAACATGTCCTTATTAATGTTAATCGGAACTGGGAGCTGCACCTCTGCTGAGAATTCCTCTAAAGCAAATTATAAACTTGGTGTAATGGAAATCAATTGTTCTTTCACGCTAGCCCTGTGTAGGTTAAGATTGGAAAAGTTATATCAGACTGAAAAATTCAATGTCATAGCAGGTATTTGAACACGGATCTTCCGGTTGCTCTAACCACTGAGCTACCACGGCAAAATTCATGTGACCCCTTTTTGTGGTTTATCGGAAAAGAGCTAGTCATTTGGATAATTTAATGTACCGGCAGTTGCCGTGGTTCAAATCTCGGCTTTGGCATTGCATTTTCAGTCTGATTTTACCTTTTTATGGGGTGTAATGGTTTTTGGCTGGCTTTCATAAGGTCTTTGTCAACCGTTATAACCAATATAATGATTTAGACAGACAAATTAAAACCCAATTTGTGCTACAAAATTTGGAGAGTTTTACTCAATCTAATGAAAGTAAACGTGTTGGGCATCGAACGCGTCCTGTTCGAGCGGCATACCATTTGATTTACGCCAGACAAAACCATAGATACTGTAATCGTTATCTAGACAGAGTAAAGAGAACTGATTGTTCAGATAAACATTCTGAAGGGACAAATTGCTCTAAACGTATTATTGGTGACGGGTTATTTCCTGTACTTCCTCAAAGAGGCAATTTTGCTTCGCATCTAAATTGCTAGTGCTGCTTGCAACACTATAAAACAGTCTTGGGTTTGTCCGCGTCAAAACAAAGCCATGTGACCAGTGCACCGTGGTGCAACAGGGTAGCAATGCGTGCAGGGAAGTAGTCCCATCCTAGTAATCTGAGTTTTAGAATGAATTTATCGTTAAATGATGTAATATTCTACACAAATACCTAAGAGGTTAATTAACGCTGATATAAACTGATAAACAGAGCTACAAGTCCCGACATGCAACTCGTGTGAATTACCTGATATCAGCCAGCAGTTTCTATTTATAGAATCATGGCGGACGGCCGCGGTGAATTTGCTCTTGCGTCTTCGTCGACTTATGCAAAGCATAACGCGGGAAAACCATTGACTAGTGGTGAAAAAACAATAGTGTTTAACGTGTATTATAAGTTGTGTGAGAAATATCCAACTGTTCCCGCCAAAGAAGTAACGAAATTAACTTCTGAGTTCATCGGTTTTTCGAGTACCAGTATAAACAGTGCTCGCAAAGAAAAGTAATAATTATGACATGTGCATAGTTTATTTTGTTGTACCAATCTTATCGTCTCTAGTTACATGTTAGTCACTCTTTAAATTGACGGAATAAGGGATCGTATCCTTTCTGTTACGTATCGCATGCACACACCACATGGTTGTGACAGTATTTCTGGCGCGAATGGCGGAAGGATACATTATAACTGTGCACTGGCCACCTGGGTTCAGTTTCGCGCGGATCAACCTTAGAATGAATAGACAGTAGTGGACATGGTGAGAAGTGGGTGACGCATCTTTCCCTCCGTAAACATCAGGCAGGTATCATATGACATTTGCGTTGAATTTTGCAATAATTTATTCTAATTTAACGACACGTGCAACGTTCATTGTGATAATGACTCCGGTAAGAGGTAAAGCGATACTTCTCAAAAGTCCATGTTTTTATGTAGGACAGCGATGTGTAGATTATATTTTGCGCTCCAATGCAACATTTAACATTTCCTCACTCCTGCTTCGACTTTTCACAGGATAACCCTTAGTATAAAATGGACATTTCAAACTCATTCCGACAAGTTTCCTTTTGGAAAAATTGTTTGAAATACGCACCTTTCAAACAAGGCAAATCCCTCCTCTTATCGTTCTGGCTGTGTACTCAAGATAAAAGTTTTATACTTGGCTTGTTCCACTGTCTCCTCTCCTTAAAACTCAGTTGATTTTGCTAATAAGGTGTTAGAGATTGCATCGTCTATGTAGATAGAGAACGAAATAGAATTAGGCAGATTAACAAAGTATTGATGTAATTAATTTTTCGAAAGTAACCTAACTATGCATTTATAATCACGGATAAATTCGATAGTTCTGAAATAATTGTCCCCATTTAAATTTTTCATCCACTCTCTTCACAGACTCCATTGCAGTAATAAAAGGCATTGGGAAAAAAGAAAAAATAGCCATTTCGGTCAGTTTTATTCTAAACTTTTGAGGAGAACCATTGAATTACTTAATTTGGAGAACAGCGTCACGACAGATTGGAGGCGGGACAGCAAGATAATCTGAGACTAAAATGCATTAACTTTTCACGGTTAGATATGTGCTTTCTTAAGAAATGGGATAGATGTTGGAAATAAAATGGTACCCGTTCCGGCCTTAAAGGGTGTCCGGATGCCAACTGTCAGAGTGAGTGAAGTAGTTCGTTACTTCACTGCGTATTCTATCGCTTATTTGATACCTACATTCAAGTGATTAATGCGGTGAATAGTTGCTGTAATTCAATTTCCAAAACACGAGTATAAATGTTTTATTTCCATTATTGTCACGTGGTAAATTTCGTCAACTTCACTTATGATGCAAAACGTCAGTCTTACAAGTTAACGAGTGGACGTATTGTTGCACTAATAATTGTTAGCACTGACACATTAGTGGCGTTACATAATGGAATTTTGCCCGGTTTCGTTCTGCTGCGGACGAAGAAAACAAGACTGATCTATCAAGAGGAGGAGGATAATATATTACAACGTTGTAATCGGATTCTACAGGGAGCTGTTAACATTCAACTAAAAAAACCAAGCAAGTAGGGCTAAAGTGAGAATTTCAGTAAAAGTAGCTTTGCACGATTTCTCACGCAATCAGCCATGTCATATTAACCTAGTAAGTCTGGCGGTAATACGTTCCGTTTTGGAAGCATGCGATGAATAGCACAGCAAATTGGTGGTTGCACTTCTAGCTTAGTGCGTTTTGATACCCATATACGAGGCCTGCTGTGATTCATTAGTAAAACTTATTGTAAGGTAAATAACGTCCAGCTTCAAGGAGAGGGCCAGTAGGAACAGCATTCACAACGATACAGCAAGCTGCGTAAAGTATGGTACACTCTTTAGAACACTATACACAGAGGTGGAAATAGAATGTAAGTACAATATCTACACTTAAGCAATGTTGACATTATAAAGTAAAAGTGAGCACTAGGAAGCTAATCAGATGTTATCGGAGTTGACAAAAACATTTTCCCATAGTTTTGTTGTATTTTTGTTCCCTTTTTTTTTTTTTTTTTTTTAATATTCAGGTAGCTCAATTAATAGCTACTCTCATTAATTGCTTAGATAATATTTATTATACAAAATGCTACATCGAGTTTTTTTAGACAAAAGCCAACCTTGATAATATCTGATTAGCTCCAAATCTACTAATGTTCAGTTATACAGGAATCTTATTACGCTTAGATTTTGCCCTCTTTGTTATTCCAGTGTGTTATAGGTAAACCCTATTTGTAAAATATTTGCATTGAATACTTAGCTGAAATCTGGTAGATTTCTTCTGCAAAAATCAAAGTCTGCAAGTCAGCAGTTAAATGTGCAAACAAGCTTTGAAAAGTAAACTCGAAGTTCTCAACAGTAATTTAAAAAAAAAAAGGTTGAAATGTTAGTGGTAGCAAATGTGTGTAAATGCAGGCACTCTCCGTTGATCAGCTAAGAAAGGGATCACTTGTATATTTTGAAGTGTAGTAAATAATTTGGAGGTATATTAGATAATGGCGTTTAAATACTGCATCTGGCTTAGTAGTAGAGGTTAAATAGCACGATTAGACCTCGCATTCTTGAATTGTGTCCATAATTTTGCATGTTCTTAATATGTAGGACTACGATACAGTGAAGCACAAAAATAATATATTTTGAGCCAAACTAAAACTCCATGCACCATTTATTACTGGTGTTTACGTACAACGCGTTTCTTAGGACCTTCATAACATCGTCAGCTTATGTCGGCATGACGTGATCATGTTAGGAAGGTCCTAACGAATTGCTTTCTAGGTAAATACTAGTAATAAGCGGAGCATGGAATATTAACTTGACTCAAATTATATTCATTTACATATTTAAATACTGGAAGTACCTAATTCGCTTTTAATCTACCATTAATTGTTCATCGGAGTTTGTCCTTAGTCTCGAGACAGTATGAAGCTAAGTTTTCCCATAAACCCTTATTTTCCATAAAGCTAGTAATTTGTAAAAGTGGCGGTCTTCTTATGAGCTGCTACTGCAGTTCACTGTCAACATAAGCTGACTGAAATAGCTCTTAAACACGCCATAAGAAGGCATTATGCAATGTGTCCACAATTTGTGCATTCTGTTGTATTGTGTGCAATCAGTGGCAAGACGTCACGTGGTAAACACTTATTGATTGGATTAAAGTATCAAACTACGATGTTTTGATCAGATTATCAGCAATTCACAGATTAAAAAATATGACCGCCGAGTTTGTTACATCCGACAATTAAGTTTATATATCTTCTCTCTTCTGAAAGATATCTTAAAGTAATTTTATCTAAGCTGAAAGTTTGAAATTCAGTTTTTCATCAGTAAGCAAAGAAACATAGCATGTAATTAGTATTTTGCAGCATTAATAAAATAGATGCTTCATAATTAAAATAAAATATGATCCCTACGCTATGATCGCTGACTGCTACGGAAAGCGCCTGCTTGTTCATAATGATGGTTTTTGTTTACATTTATGTACAACATTATCACATTTATCAATTCACAACATAGAGCAGTCTGTGAAATGAGGTGATAGTAAAGTAGCAAGAGGAACTCTGTAAATTGAGCTTAAGCGGTTGACAAAAACTCCGCAATTTGCTTAATCAGACTTTCTCCAAATGGCAATACTTCGTAGCCATTCTTGCAATTATAAAGTGAAAACAGTCGCTTGTGTAAATTTGCATATATGGTGAATAATCGAAATTCAATCAACTCTGTGAATGAGATACACTTCCCACTTTGTTTTTGTTGTGAAACGTTCCGCCATTGTACGGAGTGCTTTCTAGCTGTGATCAATAGCATTATGTCAATAGCGGGTGTTGCACTGCGTTATAATTTGATGTGCAGCGCTTTGTTCTGATTCACGTTGCCCTCGAGTTCGTGTATTTACGATCACGGTAACCGTAATATCTGAAAGTGATATAGCTTGTACAGAAGGCTATTCTAACGTTTTAGTGACAATTGAACATCCCGTAATATTTGTTTATATCCAGCATTGACAGTGGCTGGAATGCCGTAAGTTTCTTCTCAAATTTGATGTACTGGGTTAACGAATGGTTGTCAAGTAATCCAGTTTAACATTTTACCAGCATGAAAAGCTCTGCTTTAGTATAACGTTATTCCTTCTCTCTTGCTGACTATAGGTAGCCGGACACGGACGCTACGTCATTGACATTCAAATAGCATAAAACGAGACTCAAGTGCTTCTTTAGAAATTACCCAAACAATGTTTACGTTTAGTGATCAGGGAAGTTTGGCATTGCAGAAGTGAATGGCTAAATTGTTTATGAACACTACCTTGCGTCTTTTAATATCAACAGCTTAAGCCCTTTAGTCCGAGTAGGGAAAATATACCTTAAAGTCCTCATTTCTTACATGTTGATTGATGATTCATATAACATGGCACATTTTATAACAGTGAGTTTAAAGCTTTGGAAGTATAGTTTTATAGGCGTTGGTTACATTTGGCAGAAAGACTCGACAGCGTGAAAGCTCGAGACTTCATTTTTTCTGTAAATAGGCCACACGAAACTATCCATTTGGTGCGCAAGAAAACTGGATTAATTCTATCCTATTGTTGTTGCTTAATTGAACAAAAATTAGGGTATTTATTGAATACATACATGGGGCTTAATTTATTTGCATGAATATCTGCAAGATGTATGGGACACATGAGATAATCTCCCTTGCTTCAGCGCTACAGAAGAGTCACGATACTCCTTTTCCTGCACGTTTTGGTAATTGCGTTTCCTTACTGGAGACGGTAAATGGCAATCCAGTAAAATTGTGGAATTGATTACAGAACCAAAGTAATGAAAATCTTTAACCGTGATTCCGAGGTCATGCATGCAAACTGAAGAAAGAATATTAAAATATACTTTGGTTCCGTGCGTTATGTTTCCAGCATAGAAGTAATAGGAATTTTGAGCATTGTACGGATATGCTTCGCTGAATCCACATTAGCATTGACATTAGCTAAATGAAGTATTGTGGACCAAAGGGATATGATGTGCCATCCACATATCAAATGGTTTGGTACGACATTGAGATGAACTCAAAAGATAGCATTATTTGTTTGCACCATTTCTCTTAAAACGGAAGACATCGATCTGAAGTTCTTTATTATGTTATTTAAACTGCCTAAAAATAAACTGTTTCGAAACAAAAATAATTGACCTTCCTAGGAACAAACCTTACAACCAGTGGCAACCTCTTTGGCTTGCAATTTTCTTTAGAGAAACTGTTCTTAATGTCGGAATCAGTGCTAGTTGGAATGTTCCTAAATACGGCGAAAACATAATAGTGAGTCGTCATTTGCGCGTTCCCTCATCGGGGGTTGGAACGCTGTAAAATCACATCAACACATCATGGCTGCAGATTAGTGTGGAGAAAATGTAAATTCGATAAAAAGCATACATTTTGTCTTTATTATTTTGTATGTCTTGTTTGCAGATGTGTCAGTCAAGCTCTAGCTAATGTCATTCAATCATTTGGAAAATAATGCAGCTTACAACGATTAGCGTAGGATTAGTTACAGCTACAGTATTTGTTGTTGTTCTTACAAGGTGATTACATTATAGAACGTTATTTACAGAATAGAAACAAATCTAAATATATACGGATTAAACTATAAAAATATTTGGCACGAGTTGTGTTCCATATTCTTTTTGGCTTGGAAATGGATAGTCACAAAATACATTTTGGGATGTTCACAGCGTACGCGATGATCTTATATCTACTGTTTTACCATTTAAGGACAGCTGATTTTGGTAGGTATGCAAACACCTCGCTTGGATTCGAGTTAAATAAGTTAAAGAGTGCGTACTTTACAGCGTTGGAACGTATTGATTGTGCAAGTAATGGACATAAAACTCCAGTGTCGCGTGGAAGACTGCCAGTCATACTATATATCGCAAATAACTTCGTATTGTATTCCTTTTTATGCCCATGTTTTTACTTTGGTTTCTTATCTTAAATAGTTAATGGTGTATATTATGTGTTACGGACATCACAAAAAATGTACAGCAAACTTTTGCATGTAGAATTTCGCGAAAACAAACTATAACTTACCTTAAATGTGGAGGTGGCTTTCTTTGTCGTATGAAGCAAACGGACAAATTTCCCTTATCTAAAGCAAATTCCGATAATGTAAGCCTTATATCAGGGGTTGGGTATCCCTTTTGTATGGCTCCTATGCAACTATATATCGACACAGAGCATATTTTGCTTTAATTGAATATCCCCGTTCTACTCCGAATCAAGAAACGTACCAGTACTTTGAGCCGTGCCAGATTTATGCTAGCCAATATGAAACGATGTTAGTAACTTGTTCGCTAAACCATTTCCTGAATAAGTAACCATGTTGGAAGTGCCATTGCACATAGGTGTATTTAAGTATTGCTGAGAGATGGGATGGTAAAGCTAGCTTTGATACTCCGCGGCTCCGAGGTTAGATTGCAGGTTTGATAACCTGACAAGGGAAAAGTAATGAACCCACTCGACGATTAGCTAATTCGACTGAAAGCGAGCGCAACTTGAAGAAACGCCCTTAACAATACTTACACTATATTGTGCTAAAGCTATCTTTTGTTTTAGTTTGTAAAGCATTATGTACTTTGTATATCAGTAGCGCAACATGTTTGTTTCGGCAATGGTTTATGTTAGGTATTGATGTGGAGTTGTAATGAATAAATAACATTGAATAATATGGTGATATTGTGGTTTTGGAAGAGATGTTTATGGAATAGAAATGTGTACAGTTGTGTGGCCCTCAGTCTAAAACTGGAAAGTGATTTCCCTAAAATGGTTCTGCATTCATGTAACGGAGCCAATATATATTAATGTAGCCAATATGGTGGTGTACTGTTTCTCAATCGCAATGTTTAGAGGTTCCGAACCACAAAGTTTAGTTTACATTAAGGAATAAGTAGCATTAGTGTCATATCTTGTTGCATCAATATCGAATTTACCAAAGTCCCATATCCATAACTTT
This sequence comes from Tenodera sinensis, assembly GCA_030765045.1. Taxonomy (NCBI): domain Eukaryota; kingdom Metazoa; phylum Arthropoda; class Insecta; order Mantodea; family Mantidae; genus Tenodera; species Tenodera sinensis. Next base: position 151,529,455 of record CM060961.1, on the reverse strand, counting down.
CCGCCGAATCTTCACCGAAGTCCTGTTGCACCATAGTAGTCACTCTCCGGTGTCAAAGAATGTGGGATGGATGAAAGGTCTCCGTGAAGAATTGATGACAATCTCGTTCCTGCCGAGTGTCGCCTAATGTTAGTCGCTGGGCGGGGATTCTAGAGGAGTCCCTCCTGGAGGCGAATATCGCATAAGGTTGTTGCCTCCGTTGAGTGGCAGCACGATGTTGGTCGCTCCCGCTGCGGCTGCCACCGCCGCTTCCTCCTCCTCCTCCTCCTCTTCCAGCAGAAGTGGCTGAGGTGGTGCCAGAACCCAGGGCTCCTCTCCGAACATCATATTCTCGTTTCCCTGCGACAACAACAGTCAACTGTACGTATCGAACTAATGCTGGATAATCATGCACATAGTAAGGAAATGTTTAACATTAGCATTATTTTATTGTATTAGGCTTGCACATGGATACATTTAATTTTAAATCTATAGAATTTGTTTTCGTTTATTTAACAATGTCATGTACTCATTTATTTTATGACATTCGCAGTAAACATTTTGAATGTAAAGATAGAGTCAAAGAGAAAATGATTCACTGTATTAGGAAAGCACAATGTTTTTAAGTTCTACGTCGTATGGCGGTTTACACAAGTCGACATCCCAACATGCAGCTTAGATTTATAGTCTTTGTCGATATTCCAACATGCAACTGAAATTATTTATAGTCTCCATTCCATATGTTATCGTCTATAGGACACTCAAATAGACAATAACATATGAATCAGGGACTATAAATAAACTCGGCTGCATGTTGGAATATCGACTTGTGTAAACCGCGCTGCCACACGGCGTGGAACTTCTAACCTAGCCTAATCTAAATCAATTAAGGAGCGTCAACCTAATGCCACATGCTCCCCGACCACGCTGATCTATTTATTTGACATGGCTGTACTACGGCAAGGAAGCGAGCTTTAGTGAACTTGATTTTACAGCAATAATACTAACAGTATTTCCTCCGCGAAAGGTATAAGCATCATACGGGACTTAAGTTCGAATCTGCAAATTCTGCAGACTTACAAACGTAATAATTGCGCGATGCCAGCGCTGGGTCGCGGTGCTAAATAACATCTAAAGATATCCCCGTTTACAAAGTTGTACAGTAAAGAAAATTTTCGGCTTCCCCAGCCCAGGTCCTTGTTCTCGCGCATATTCTCGTCCTGCCTTTGTACTATCTGCCAACAGTTAGGAGGTCATGGTATGCAAAGTTATTGTCGGCGAGGTGCGATGATATTCCATTTATACCCCACCTTAACTGAAATGGTCATCGGCGGCCTTTTACCTTTGGAACATATTGTCTATACAGTTGCTTTTCTATGGGTTTTATACATTGGATCACAGTCACTCTCCTTTCATACTTTCAGACTCTGGGAAGGACTTTGCTACAGAGAAGTTTCCATTTCTTAGCCAGGAATCGAACCCGGTACGCCTCGCACAGTAGTTCTACCGACTGAGCTATGAGGACGGTCCATGTTTAAATATTGTTGAAGTGATAATGCATATATCAAATGAATTAATAACCGATAATTTTCCATGTTAGGGTTCTACTTAGAAACGACAGCGCACGTGACATATACTACACCAAATTGGAAGGCATTTGGTCTGCATCTATAATGACACCAGTTGTAACTGAATCATATACAGTTCGTATGTTTACTTCCGTTTTATCTATTTCTGGAATATTGAAGCTTACATAAGAAACCATGGTCCCTTATGCCATTCGTATAAGCTCTACTAATTTTCACCTACGAGATGCTGTTTATTATAATTGAATCTTCACTGGAGGTTAATTCAATGTAATTACAGCGCCCATAGAAGCCACATTTACGTGACACGTTTAAACGCATTACTTGGCAGTGTGCATCCATGCTTTACTGATTCTATTGAGCATATTCACTAGCCACGATAGTAATGTGATTTCCAAAACTAAGGAGAGGAATCTATCGCATTAAAGGCGCCGTGTTAGTGGCTTGTATCATATCTTGCTTTGTAATTATGGAGCGGTTCACAAAGGTTTATGTTTGTGCTCTAGATAGAATCCCTTTGAAGTATTCGCTTCGGTAAATTCCAAAGCACCAGTCATACTAAAGGGAAAATAGAATGTTTTGAAATATTTTTATAAATTAAACGCGATAAAGCAAGAGAGAAGGTAAAATTTCTTCTTGAATAGATTCATCCTTCAATCCCGAATAAAGGCATAGCTTTTCCAACCCTGTTTATTTCTTGAACAGCATCCTGTTATTGGCGATGCTGATAAATCACACAATCGAGCATTATAACCATCGTTACTCTATGGATTAAGCTTAGAAATTTAGGTGCTAATTTGCTGGGCAGACAAAGGTGAAGTAGGAAATATGTTCCTGGTGTTATAAATGGGTTTCCTGTAGAAGATTGTGTTATACGTTTTTATCCCCGCTTTGCATACGCAGGTACGAAGTGTCTACTGGAAATTTCAATAAATGTTCACGTTTACTACCTTGAAAGTACACCAGTATAACACCTTATTTTGTAGCATTGGACATGTTTGAGAAGCTGTTTCATTTATACGAGGTTCAAAATTACTTAGTCCTTCCAATGTACTATTATTACAATTGCAGTGTTGGTTTAGCAGTGAAAATTAATGAGGAAATAGCGCTGAAAACGGGGTGAGCTCTAGGAGATTATTGCAAAGTGTTTGTTAATTGGCTCTGAAGTTGATATACATGTGCACAAAATGTCATAGATCTCTCGTGCGCTTTAATTTTCCACTTTCAACGTTTACTTAGTGTAAACATGGCAGTAATAAGTGGCAACATCCGTCAAGTGTGTTAAAAATAAGTTTAAAAGCGAACACACACACACACACACACACACACACACACACACACACACACACACACACACACACACACACACACACGCACACGCACACGCACACGCACACGCACACGCACACGCACACGCACACGCACACGCACACGCACACCCCAAGCAAATATACATTAAATACAAGCTAAAATGTTTAAATTGTTTGAAATTTGCTAATTAAATCGCATGCCAAGTGAGCGTACTTTGTAATAGCAGCGAAGAGAATACATTTGCATTAAAACCCTGTCTCTAAATTATAAAACTTAACCTGCGCTACACCGTTAATTCAAGGGTTGTAAGTAATTATTGGTTCAACCTGTAGAATGTGTCCGATACGGTATAACTTTAAGTGTCCTACGTTATCCTTTTTAAAATCCACTATCTAAAAATACGAAAAGCATTGTCATTTTGTAGACTGTTACTTTTCTGCATGAGCTTCTGTATTTTCGACAAATGCTATTTCTCAGTTGGCAGAGTTGTGATTAATTATTATGAAATTAACGCATTTTTTAGTGAGAACAGGAAGATATATTTCATAACAGTGGATTGTTTAAGAAAGTTCATCTCTGAAGACAAGAACATGCCGAAGAAGCCGTGTAGAAACCAACTGTTTATTAAGTAGTTGAAACATTGATGCGAGTGAAAGCAGGGAAGCAAATGTTTAACACAAATCTGCCAGGTGTAGAAAGGAAGTGCAATACCGTGAGAATGTAAACATGTTGAGAACAAGGGATGATGTTTTGCCTGGGGTGCCATGAGCAAAATCGTGTTAGAAGAAACACCAAATCTAAGTAAAGAAATTTAAAGGAGAGCGTCTTTTCATAAACATTGAATATTGATATTCAAACTGTCTAAGCTTTCACGGCCCGTATCAATAAATAGAACATGATTATCCGGGCTTGTAGGCCGTGGTCTAATGGAAAATCCACGGCCGGCAAGCCCGGATAATCATTTTCGAATATTGATATTACCCTCAGAGCTACTAATAACACAACATTAAGCTAAAAGTGCATCAAAATTCAATTACAGGATTTTGGCGACGTTATGAACTTCTTAACGATCACAAAAAGTAACAAGGCATTCCATTTTAATTGCAATGGATACGCGGATACTGAAAAAGGGGCCGATAGTGACAATTGACCCAAAATGCTAAACACAGTTTATGCTTTTTAACTTAAGAGGAGTGATCAAACAGTTTCTGGAATGGCATCACAACAGTTTGGCCATTAAGCTTCTTTAATTCTTAACCAGACTGAACATGCAGTGCTCCCTACTGATAAAAATGAGAGGTCATGTGACTTTCTGCGATTTGCAGTGCGGAGTTAGCTCTAACGTGAACACGTGTTTTGCACCATTTTTTCTACACATCAAATTTTGCTTTAAACTCGCAAAACTTTCAACGGACGCCTTTGAAATGTTAAGAACAGCGTTAGGGTAGAAAGTAATGACAAAACTCAAGCACTTCAATGCAATTATGCATTTAAAATTCTCCTTAAAATATTTTTAAATTATCAGGGTGAATCTTTCGAAGTAGTTTTCCAAAAATTTGCCAACTGAAATTTGCATTTTAGTTATTAGCGTAAAACGTGTTATGCCACAAGATTACCAAAATTTGATAAGTATTTTTGCAAAGGCGGAAACCCACAACAAAACAAACTATTTTTAAAGATCAATAAGTTTAAAAGCATTTTATTTAGAAACGTATTTCTTGGCAAACTTGTTTTCTAGCTTCTTAAGTAGAGGAATATGTAGGTATCTGAAATATTGTTTAACAATTTGAAAACTGCACCGTAAGGTGCATTTTTAATAAAATAGCTTAAATTTCTGTTTTAACATGTATAATCGAGGAATGACTTGTGCATTAAACTTAGCAACCACTCTTCTATTTAGCGACATAAGGTGTAGTAAAGATTGAAAAAAAATCACAATCGAGTATTTCGGAAAATTCACAGATCGGGCCCCTTGAGATTACCAAGGTTTAGTACGAACTAGCATGTGTATTCATCAATGAGATATATCTGAGGCATTTCTTTTACTGTTATGGGAAGGGAATACTAATTTGGAACTAGAACTGAGTTTAACGTGTACGCATTCATCAAACTGTAATCCTCCATCATCACCGTGCCTGTCCAAAGGCTGGAATGACGAATGCATTTGTGTAGTTGGAACTTTCCCCTGCCGTCACATGGCGCGATGTGCCAAATGACAGTTATTTATCTTGCATTAAGAAGCGTTTTGCCCGATGTCAGCGGTATCTATATCTCATTCCATTCCAGATACCAATACACTCTTTCCTGGAAGCCGAAATGAGGTGCAAGGATGGCTAAAATGGGATAAAGCATTTCGGAAGGATAGGATTAGTCTAGACTCCCGAGATGTGATAGGTACCTGTTTTTGACGGAGCAGCAATATATGTGAAAATAGGAGTTGAAGTTGAAATTATGACCTCTTTATCAGAAAAAATGGAATGGCCTGAGGAACGTTGTACGCACGAAAAGGGCTTGAGTACAAACCAGTTCCATTGCACATATACATCTACGAGAGGTTTATACAGTGCATAACTGTGGGGTTTTGTTCATGTTTGCAGTGAACTACTCCGGGGATACTATTATGGATGTGCCTTTCTCCGCGCTCATGCTTGTATTCCAAATAAAATACGGGCTAATTTATTGAAACGTGCAAAACATCTGTGTATTAAAGAAGTGAATAAACAAGGTGTAGGTACCAGTGATAATTCCTATTATGTGAATTGGCTAGCAATATTCTAATTTGTCAGTTGTGTATAATTAGGCTGAGTAGGTATTAAATGCAAGGTTACTGGGTAGCTATGTACGTAAATTAGTTCCTATCTTACTGCAAAACGGACCTTATTAAAAGAACTCGTTGAATCTACCCCGTTACAGTCTAACGGACAGTGAGGATCAGGAAATACTTGCCATTTCTGTATCGTCAGAAGAAACCTGAAGATTGGAAACTGCAATCATTTAATCAGGTTCAGTTAGAGCGCAGCAAAATACCAGATAATTTAATGCTTCCGTTATTCGTACTCGAGCTCCTTTCCCTGCGCATGTAGAGCATGCGGTTTACAACGATCACACTACTCACATATAGGCTCGATTTACCAGCAGCTGTTGATGTTTGGTATTAACCGCGGGCGGTGGTCCAGGAGGTATCGGAGGACCCGGAGGAGCCTTGAGCAGCTGAGGCGGTGGGGGCGGCAGCAGCGTAGGAGCTGGAGGTGGGGGTGGCTGTTGCTGGTGGTGGTGATGGTGATGGTGATGTACCAGCCATGAACAGCAACCACAACATAGATCCAGAGCCGCCTGACGGAGTCCGCGATGCAACACCAGGAACAATGTCGGGTTCACGAAGGCATGTACATATGCAACGTGTAATGTGATCTGGAACATGGTCATTTTGGGAATCTCATCAAAATCCATACCATAACACCTCAATTTTTATAAATCGAATTTAAAAGATTGTACTGAAGCTACCTGAATATTTGTTGCGAAGAATGTTGCCAGAGTATAAGAATGAAAAGCTTTCTTTGGAAGTGTAACAATGATTTCAGTGTACTCCTTTTGAATTTTTAGGATACTGCATCTAAAAATTTGGAAAAGCTGGTGTTTTCAGTTAATCTAAAACATACAACCTGAAATAGAAATGTGCAAAAATCTTGCTGTAATAACTGTTCACCTTTTCTGCTTACCTTTAATAATTAGAGGAAGTATTGTATTCCTAAAAGCTTTCACTGGTAGCGCACTTAATGAGGGCCAGTTGAACCCAAAACTCACTTTTAGAAAGAAAGAAAGAAAGGGGGAAAAAGGGGGGGGGGGAAAAAAAGAAGAAGAAGAAGAAGAAGAAGGAAGCTTGAATATATGGCTTACAATCTCCTTTTAACCAGGAATTAATTGTAAAGCATTAGCATTTTTCATTCCTTTAGCACAGAGAAAATGTGTTATACCAAATTAAAATGTGTTCTAAACTCATTTTTGAATGAAGCCTCATGAAATACATTTAAGCTAACAATGCTCTCCCGTTCCCTGCTCGTTTGATGTGGCTTTGCGTATGTTTTACCCTTTATTTAAAGCTTGCGAACGTCGCCTATATCCTTTTTTTTCTGGACCGGATACGAGAATTCTGAATAAATCAGGCAAATAGTATATTTTTAAAGTTCAAGTTGCTATTACTGATTATTAGATGATAAATTTAACCTCCCACAGTTCTTGTTCATCTCTTCTCCCGAAGCTAGCAAATAGTCACTGAGCCAATCTTAAGAGAGCACAATACATACGGAAACCGCGGAAGAAATTTATCACTAAAGTCTCTCAGGAATTTTCAGATCTTCCTGTTACGGGTATTGAACTCTACTGAATAGTTACGTTATTTTGGTTCAATTTGACTAACTGGAAATCTGTGTATGTAAAGCATTACAACTGAATTATCTCATACCAAAGAAGTTATAAAATTTGTTTATAACTGGTAGATAAAATAATTTTTTTTTTTATAAGACAATAGTAGGTTTTGTATAAAACTAAGTAGACGATGTAAACGTGCAACTTTGTGAGACACTTTAAGTTTTGATAAATCCCAAAAGGAAGAAGGGGAAAACGAAAAGAAAAGGCAGATCAAGAAGAGAAACCAGAAAACTCTTGTGGTCTGTAAAGAAACAGTTATCACATTATGACGTATAACGTTTGATGGATTAATGTTAACAAAGCGAAGTAATTTTCAATTATCATTTTTAAGTTCACAGATGCATTATCTTTAATAGAGGTAGTGGAATATTGTCATGAAATTAAACATAGCTTTGCTTTGTGTATGCACCATCTGTAGGGACACAATTTTATGGTGAATAAAAATTGTAATGTCGGTATAAAAAGAAGGCTCAAAGTGGGATAAAAGTATTAGTTATAATTTACATTTTAAATGTTATATGCAGCACGTTGATTGAAATCACAAGTAAGCATGGTTTGTAAGTTCCCTGCTGTAATATTGGTTCTTTTATTGTACACTGAAAGAGATTCACAATACCATTAGAAATTGAAATATAGGCACATAGACTGTGGTTCTCAGCGTCCCATTCTATATCAGGCATGAAAGACAGCTTAATTTTGCTCGTAGGCTCGTAGGCCCGTAAAAATTCATCACCCTCCGCCGGGTTTGAACGCTCGACCTAGACAACCAGAGGCTAGCATATTACCCCTAGACCACGGAGGACGACGTTCGTTGTCATGGAAACTTTCAAGCTCACGTGTGCTCCTAGCTGTCAGAATGGTGTTTTAATGTGGGTAACTGTACAATCACGCGCCTTGACTCTACAGCACATCAGTAGATACACCAAACAAACTCGGCGTTGAACTCCCGCCATTTTTGGCATTAAACCCGCGCTCCCTGCTGTCTATCGCAGCCTTCCTTAAAATACGCGTGAACTTACCGTTCAAGTCTAAGCTATGCGTGTTTGTGGAGTGCGAGAAAACCAGTAGAGGGGAGGTGTTGTTTCCGGCACTCAGCCCCAGAGGTGGTTCTGTAGTATGGACGTTGTATCATTCTGTGTGTTCATTGACGCTCACGTACCCCACTGGTTATGTCAACTACCTTCCCTGCCGCTCTCATATGCCTTTCCTGCTTATTGTAAACAGTTGCATTTCTTCCAGCCACACGACCTCACATCTGGCTTTCTATGTTATATAAAGTGAAACGGAGCTTGTTTCATTCCTGAAATAAATCTTTTAACATCAGTTTTGCAGAAACATCGCAATGAGATGTTTTTAGGGCTGGATGGAAGGGAAAACCAAGAAAGAACGGAGATAAAGTGCATTCAAAGAGTTTAAGCAGCATGGCAAAAGGTGTTTTGAAATAGTGCATTTAAAAGCTTTCAGGGTTCATTTAGGTGTAATCTTTATCCGCTTGCGTTTTTTACTTGAATGTTAACGATTTCCATTCTTTCGAGTCGCCATGATGTGGTGGATAGCCTAGTAGATTGTCTTTCAGCTTAAATTGACTGATAAATGGCGTCTGTACGACACATTCCTTAAATACTCTTGTGAAACTAGGCTTTATTATCTTAATGCTTGGGTTGAGGGGTTATCGAAATGAAATTAAGAATGCACAAAAGAGCATACCGTAACAGATTTGTGTATTAATGATAGGACTGTTCGGCGTACAGCAGCTCTAGGAGTCAAGCAATAGTGGTATGAGTAATACAATGTCTAAACAGAATTTTTAAGCAATTTCTAACTGCAGGGGATTTTGAATGATTAATATGTGTGAATAACGCGCATCAGTTTTTATAAACATAGTTACCTACTTTCTTCTATGGCATTTGAAAGTACCTCCAGTTCATTCGGATACGCGTGTACAGAGTTGTTACACCGTTTTGTCCGCGACACGAGTCGCCGGCCCAATTCGAATGTTGATGTCCCTGTCCAACAGTATAACATATTCCCCAATGGAAGGTTCCAGTTTGTGGACAGATCGTTGGATCTCATACAGAGGAACGTTTGCTAAGTCTAGGTATATGGTCTGTGGACTTAGATTAAGAGGAGCGACATGTTGAATGAGGAAAGGAAATCGAGTACATGTTAGAAACATTATAGTATCAAGTTGTGAACGTGCCAAGGAAATGAAAATTAAGTTATTACAAGAATGATAAAATGAATGGGAAATGATTAGACAAGGTAGAAGAACATTTGAAATATTTCCACGAAGTAAAGAAAGATTGAAAATGCATTATTTTCAGCCAAATAAGGGCATGATTCAGTTGATTCAGTACTTAACTAGACATGGATCATTTCAAAATTAAATTACATAGGATTGGAAGGAAACGATCTGGAAGTTGTGATATGTGTAGAAAATGCGTTTTTTGGGGGTACAACAACTATTATGCAATTTTGGGAGAGATGAGAAACTACAAGGTAAACAAATTTGGAATGTTATAAGGGCTGAAGAACACTTTTTAGTTATGAATGAAATGGCGAATAAGATACCGCATATAGCACTTGAGAATTTCTTAGAGGACATAAGAAAAGGGGATGTATTGATAAGAAATGATCAAATAAGTAGTGAAGGAATGCTAAGAATTACCAGAGCAAACAATAAACAACCCGCGACAACCAATGAGGGAAATGTAAAAGATGTACGCGAAGAATATTTACGCTTGCACGAGGCAAAAGTAGAGCATAATAGAGAATCTCATTGATTGTAACATTTTATTTGTATGGAGTCTGAAAAACGCCATTGTGAAATAGTTGTTTGAAGAATTATTATACTAATGGTTTATAAGTTTTTAGTTTTCCGATGTTTTATTGATATTGTATTTGGAATGTTAATGTTGCAGTAAATGAAGTTGGAGCCTATGTCCTGACTTAGGCAACTAGATGTCTGTCTGATACATCTGATGCTTTCTTCTTTGGGGTCATATTACCTCCAGATAGGAAACTTCACTAGGAATAGATAAGGAAGTGGTAAAAGGGAGTTGTATTGTTCCTCGGTAGGATATCCGAGAGCGCAGAATGTTATTAGTGACTGATGATCGGCACTTTCACCCGTTGCTAGGAGTTGTAGGTTGTAAGTTGCTTAAGGATACTAAAGATAAAGAGCGGTTTGGCAAGTGTCTCCAAACTGACTAATCTTTAAAGAATGCTTTGAATTTGAAGTAAGCATTTCTAGCATGTGGTTCCCTACTTCAAAGTGCTTAGACTCCTCTAACGACTGCATTCAAGTGTAGATTATAGAGAAAAATATTACATATTATTTTGTAAATGCCAAGCATAAATGATCTAAATTCGCAAGTGTTATATGCCAAGATAGAAATGCTTGCTTTACATTCCGTGCATGTCTTGCCCTTTTATACCAATGTATGAAAAGTAGTGGGAACCCCAGCTTCATCTTTGCACAGATCTTGATGTTGCTCTGAAGGGAGATGGAAAAGGGAATTAAGGTTATTTAGTTACCTCGTAACCCAGCTGGTTGCCTAATGCAGGATGGTGCACCAAAGTGACGAAGAAAAGTGGCCCCCAGAAGAGTACGTAGGCTGCTGTGATGACGAGGAACATCTTGACGCGCTGTACGCCCTCACGTTCCATACGTCGCAGGTAATTGCGCATGCGTCGGTGCTCCTCCAGCGCACCTCCTCCCGGCTATCAAAATGAAGATCATGAGTTAAACATTGCTTGGACAAAGATTTGTTTAAAATTACACTTATGAGCAGAAAAAACATTCATCCTAATCTATTACCCCTAAAGTTACTCACTTGCTGTTACTCATTTCTTATTGGCTGCTGGACACAACCACTACTGTGTGTAGGCGAATCAGTTTTTCATTAAAATCGCAGCTCTTCATATATTCAAAGAGCGTGGAGAATATTCTTTCCCAAGCATACAAATGTGTGTTGATATTCTAAATAATCTGTAATTTAAGCATTACGTATTGTGAATTAGGGACGTATCCACGAGTCGTCATAGCGAGAGCATCAGTGTTCGTTTGTCTCTTGGCCTATTATTACGCGGAATGCTAAACTTTAGCAGTACCTATATGAAGAATGCTTATTATATTGATCCACAAGAAATTGGGCTCCGAAACATCACGTCGAAAATTTGAGTTCAATATTCTTTTATATTTGATCAGTAAACCTCTCGAACACTCAGTTTGTACATGTCGGGCGGTTTTGAGGGCAGTTACATCGTCTCTCTTCTCCACGCGCAAAACAAGGTGCGATTTATTGATGCTTTGCGAATAGAGAACGGATCGTATATGTGTAGGTCAAGGCTAAAGCAATGTTGGGATGTACTAAATCAGGTCGTGTATATAAATATATCCACATGAATTCGTGCCTAAAGTCAAAACTGCGGATGTCTTCGTAATATTTAGTTAAAGGCGGCTATGTAAATGAAAATGAGTGGGGTTAAAGACCCCATCGATTGCAAGGTCATTTCGGCCATATAAATGAAAAAAGAAGGAAAAACTGGAAATACACTGAAATGCATGCCTCCATATTGATTCAAGATTGGAAGTAAACACGAGTTATTTTAGATGCTTGTCTTTGATTAATCGCTAGAAATCAACCAGAGACATCTAATGCCCGAATTCGTGAACATCCTGTATTCGTACCTTCACAGTTCTATTTATCCTAGTTTCCCTATTTTATATCTTATTCCCAAACTTTAGCTGGGCACTAATTGGAATCGCGTACTATAAGAAAAACCAATAATAAAACGAATCCTTAATTGCGTACTATATTCTTATTATATGTATCGAGCGGTTCATTAAAGCTTACCCTCATAGTCTTAAGTTAAAAGAAAGTTGGGTTCCGCGCTGTGGCTATAATGAACCCATCAGGATTTGTTTCTTCGTGAAACAAAGACGGTTGGGAGAGGCCAGGAGAATTTTCATACCAAGAAGCGGTCGTTAGTGGTCGTTTTTCTTGCATCATTAGATCCGTCTAATGGGCATTTAGCCCGCGGATTTCCGTGAAATATCGCAGTGCCAACCTCCGCGAGTTGCATGCAGAAAACATGGGATTGTTGGATTTATTCTAATGCCGTATACCTTTGTCTCTCGGACTATTTTCGTGTTCCATAATTGGATAGTAGATTTACTAAGCCTTTGTTACCTACTCTGTAATGTGACAACTGAAAAGGCGCAAGTATAGAAAGTGCAAGGGAATGTGTGGCAATCTCATTTTTGTTATAGACACTATTTCCACAAACGGTTAAACACATTCAGATTGCATAGTTCTGTATTATGCATATGTGCATAATTCTGTTATGCATGTCGTTTTGGTTCTGAAACACCGAAGACGCACGAGCAGTTTAGTGTTCATTGATGAGGATCCTCCCCCTCCCCCCCCTTCTTTCTTCCGTTTACTATAAATATTCCATTTTTCAAAGTTTTACACTGTAGATTGTGGTATCCTACATTAGTGGAGAGGGGGATAGACAAACTACCGAAAGTTAACAAAAGAATCCGCCAATACTTATTCCATATACTTCTTAAATAAGAACTTGCCAGAAAAAGTATGCTGACTTTCCCCACACATACAGTGGCCCCAGAAAGCATTCGCATCCTTGTTTAAAAAAGAATTCTGATGGCCAAATTAACGGAGAGAAAACTTTCCTTTTTAAAGTGCAGAAAGCACGCACTATATTACAGTTTACACATTCAAGACCTATTTAACTCGTTTTAATACTTTTTGAAAAGTTCACTCATTTTGTGTTAACATATTTTGCATTCATTTACTAGGATAAAGTTTTATGATTTAAATCTGAAATTATGTGAAAATTAATTTTGATTTAATGCATAAAGAATGACAGGAATTATCCGTTTCTTTACTGAATTTTATTAACGTCGCAGGTTTTGCAATCCAAAATACCCTCGATTTAAAAAGCATGTCGGTGACAGTATCAAGTACTGTGTGAAACAATTGCTGTATTATTTTCACACGACTACTCACTATTGTTTAAGCTTATACAGCTTCTACAAACTTCATCTTATAAGCCTATCTTATTTGAATATCAGAACTAGCAATTAAAGATGAGAAAAGTGGTTTGTTGTTTTTGGTAATCGTTATTTACATAATGTATTGCCTTTTGAGCTCACTTCTTTTCATTTTGTAGTGCTTTGTGCAAATTCACACGCAAGGTTACTTATAGCATTATTTTTGCTGCTCAAGAAAGTGCAAAAATTCACTTTGTTAATTTTTTGCTCCATTATATTTCCCCTTTGGGGAAAAGTAATCAGGATATAATGTAATAACGATGACCCGTTTGTGAATAAAAGGACAAAAATCTTGGTCTATAGCAGCACGCAACAGGTGCATTATATCCGATAATGGTGGCTATGAATAATCCGGCTCGGGGATTTAAAGTGAGATTAGTTATCCAGTTGAGGTACAAGATCGATCACTCAAAGGAGAATTATTTATTACGTGATGAACGGGCAGAGAGCGAGATAGAATTCACCGCAATATTGAAGCGGGGGCTTATTTCAAGTCAACCGTTTTTAATCTTTCTACTACACTTAAACAAGCTGGTTTCATTCTGAATGAAAGTTATAACGCTTTAGAAATCAATTTCCATGCAGATTACCTAACTCATTTTGCAGCAGTTAATGCTGCCTTAAGGATGCCGCATTTGGAACAGTTCTCTCGAAGTCCCAGTTTACCAGTTTACTCTAATTCCGTGCGAGAACCTTAAACTTCGTGTAAAATCTTACTATAAATAAAGGTCAACTTAATTATACAGGTGTACACATACAAACTCCCACGTCAGTAGATTTACTGACATGTAAAAAAACTAAGGAATGAAGTTCTAACATACTGGCGGCGCTGATTGATCCTGGCAATTGGCAGCCTAGTTAAACTATATATATTTTAAAAAAACATCCCCCACCCCAAACTACACTTCATATGGAAAATGTTTTAAAATGTTTGATCTACAAAATGGCTCAGATAACTGATTTAATTACCACATGTTTAAGTTATTTGCATGACAAAATGTAATCTTGAATGTTTTTTTGGAGTATGAAGTCTTCATTCGCAAATCTTAATATAACTGGTAAGAAATTATAGAGAGGGAGAGAAACAGACTTGCTACACAAATACATATGTACATTATATGTATATGTTATATTTAATATAGGTAATTATAGATGTAGTAATGTGTGTAATACAAGAAATACCCTGTACTTTAAAACAATTTATTTCAGTAGCTTTTTGTGGTATGAGCTATTTCCGAAATGTCCATTATTCGTTTGCGTTTTTAAACACTCGTCATTTTTTGAAGTGGTGCCACATTCATTTGTTTCTCAGAATGTACTGGAAAGAGTATACCTAGGATTTGAAGGTCCATATGTTGCGATCTCTTAAAATTTGATTATCGCTTCGATTTCCTATATCCTGTTGTACCTACAATGAATCGTTAAACGTTTATCTTGATTAAAATGAAGTAGATAGGGGGAAAAAATAGATTTTGTATTAAAAGCTATGAAAATAAACTTAGTGGGTAGAGAAAGCCGCCATCTTTTTTCTTTTGTTCTGTATACCATAAGTAATAAGAATTGATACCAAGAACTTAGAGATTTGCAGCAAATAAAAAGATCTTAATACCTACCCGTAGAAGGGATGTAGGAGGAACCATTTCTGTGCATCCTTGAGGAAAGAACAAAGGGAGAGATTGAGTGGTGGGTGTGGTATAGAGCAGAGCGCTTGGACGTAGCGATGAGATGAAAAACGAATGGAAACGTTCCAAATTGGGTTTATAGAAGAACGAAGTGGTGTCAAATGGACGGATAAACAAGTAAGCTGTTTCAGAAAGAGCTGTGGAAAGGGCAGTAATGTAGAGAATGAAGAACAACAAAAGTTGGCTGGGACACAGGACAAGAAGAAAGTGTTAGGCTGGCCCGCAGTTCAGTCGGTAGAGCACCTGCCTGCTGTGCAAGGGTCCCCTGTTTGATTCCCAGGGGAATGGGGATTTTTCTCTGTCCAAGATTATTCTCTATACTCCCAAGGGTCTGGAAGTATTAAAAAGTGTGAATGTATGTCTGTGTGTGAGTGTAATACCCAAGGGTCACTGTTAAACCAATTAACATCATTGCTGATAGGCAGTACGTCCCAAAGAAGAGGCCGCTGATTTGAACAGGAATTAAAGACGGGATACAAAAGGGAGAAGAAAGAAAAAAGAAAATGTTAGCTAACAGGTGGATTGTAGGAGTAAGTAATGATGAATGGGGAAAAGGATTGTGGACCGAAGAAGATATCAAGCGATTGAGAATAGTATGGTAAGTGGTTCATAAGCGGAAAACGTTGCGTTTTTGGGAGAGGGAAGAATCAGAAAAGGTGCGTAAGAAACGCAGTAGGCTGGCAGAACATTTTGAATTGCTGAGATGAATAGCTGAAAGCAAAGTAGCACTTAAAATTTTGCCGGGGTTAGCAAAAAGAAGTAAGAAAGAAAAAGAGAAAGAAGGCAAGCAATTCCTAGAAGTGTAGAAAGCCGAGCAATTACTAAAATACAGGAGAAGAAAGAAAACTGCACAGGTGATGAGACTTGAGTAGGTTAGGAAGGAACTATAGGCAGAAAGGAGGACAGAAGATCAATGCTTTGTTAAAAGGGCATCCAGGACACCAGTATATTTCAAAGAACAGGCGGAGGAACAGATCAGTGAATTCATCTGTCGAGTGGGTGAGTGAGGGTGTTTAAGGACCCATCATTGGTCATTAGGGCTCCGTCTCTGACTACAGTTTTCGGTTCCTACTGCGCATCTTAAGACTACCATTAATGTTCCTTTTTGCAATGTACCAAATGAATCAGCCGTCCCTAGGTTTCCGTAACTATATAACCTACAGATTATACTTCTCTCTCCCTCTCTCCCCCTCCCTCTCTCCCCCTCCCTATCTCCCCCTCTAACTCTCGCACGCATACACACAGACTGTTTCGAAACGGCACCCAATGAATATACCTTATACCTTTTACTTGAACTGTCCGAAGTTTTATGTCGAAACTTCGAAAATTTTTAGATATATTTTTATGAATCATTGAACATTGCCTAATTTTGTGATTGGGCAGCGCAAAAAGCACCAGTGTAAGTAATTGTCATGAAAACAGACGGGTTTCTGCTTATTCGTTATCAGCCAGCGTGTCCTGGCTTTGAGGTAAAGGGGCAAAGGGCAGTTACTTATCTACTTAAAGGACTACTTATTTCTAGGACAGTTTCGAATTTGCTCTTGAATGCGAAACATACCTATTTTGCACTAACCAATCCTCTCTGTTTCCTCTGATGCCGTGTGTGAGCGTCGAACTAAACATCTTGCATTTTGCGTCCATAGCCGTGGAAGCACGGACTAGAAATCAACTTGATTAACCTTCCAGTTCCAGTGGAAACCTTCCACCCAATCAGTTCAATTATGCTACTTAATAGCAAGCTCTTTGTACGTAAAAGATAATTGCCGAGATGCCGTTTTGGAACGTATAATCATTTGATTCATGGGAACAATGCAAGATGCGTTCTGCTATGCTGTGATTTAATTTAACATGAGTTAAGTGAGCGGCTATCATACGAATTTGCGCTTGGGAAGAAACAGCACTCAGGGTAGAAGTTAGGTACCTACAATAGACCTAAACGTTTACTTGTAATCCTGTAAAATTGCTAGTGTGTCAACCGAAATTACTCGAGCCCTGGAGTTTGGGAAGGCTCAAGTGCTTCTGGAAAAATATTACCTGGTTTTCAGTTGATTTGCAAAGAGATGCGATTTACTGAATGAATTCTTTTTATTTCATATCCTGGGTATCATTGTGCTGAAAATTATCAAGCAAACACAGAGGTTCTGTAGGTAGCTGTTCAGATTAACAATTTAGGGGCCATCACATAAATACCAAACGAATGACTTGCATACACTTGTGTTCTTATCGGTTGTGAATGATGGTAAGTTTATGCCAGGACACCTGAATCATTCGTAACATCTTGGTATATTCTATCAATTTGGAGGTTACATGTTTGCTACTGCATGTATAACTACTGTTTATACAAGGATATCTTGTCAGAGAAGAAACTTAGATTTGAGATGCACTCTGTAGATGGGGACGCAAGAATGCAGTTACTTACCGAGGAGTTATTGTTGGGTCCTGCCGTGACGCTGACAAGAGTCGTGACAAGACCTGCCACTCGGACTGCTTCTACGTTAGCTTTGGTGAGGTCCCTGTGAAGTTTGTGCAGGTGGAAGAGGGTCAGTAAAACGCAGATGACGTTGATTACTATCCAGAGCACGTTGAGCACGTAGTGACGAAGCGGGCCGTGCACGAGTGGGCAGGACGGCGCGTTGTGACCCGTTTCGGAGTTTGCAGCCAGTGCTCCGGAGAGGAATGTGGGACCCAGATTGATGGTGATGCTTGCGAACCAGATCATGAAGGTACCAAATAGTACGCACTGTGGCGAATCCATGAGCAGCGGTACCGAGCCGGACGCGGTCGGCCCGCCTCCGATCATGGCGACGTCCTCCTCGTCATCCTCGTCGGGGAACACGGGAGAGTCGTTGAGCACTGTTGTCAGCATGTTGACGGTGGACACGGTGACCAGGAGGAGAAAGGCAGTTTCCACCAGGGAACACTTATTGACGGGTTGGCAGCGGAAGATGCTGACCCCAAGAGGTATGAGGATGGCTGCTCGAGCACAGTCCACTAGAGCCTGATGGAATAGCAGACCTTGCGACCACCTGCAACAGAGCAACAAATGGCGAGCAATTTTATCTAAAAAGCGTGCAAGGGACTAATCATGAAATACTCATTTCTCGTTAAAACGTTGTAGATATCTTCACAGGTTATGTTTACATATTTATATTTCGCTAATTTCAAACCAATACAATGAAAAGAACTCTTAAATCATGAGAAAAAAAAAATTAAAAGAAACTAAAGATTGCAGTGCATATCGAATATACTCGTAGAATAAGCAGCGTGTGAAACGTCCCCGGATTGTGGCCTTGCGCGTGCCCTATTTAGCACAGTTTATTTTCTGCGTTACGGCGTATGCCCAAGTGTGAGTGTACATGTGCATAATAATAAAAGAAAAAACAGTTTCTTAGTACATGGATACATTCATCTCTAATAAAACTGTTCTTGGTGACCTACAGGTGGTCACCGTATGGATTTTATATAAACCAGAAAGACCACTAAAAATGTCAGTAATCGTAAACCAATGCCAATTTTAGCCTATAAACTGAGGCCCATGTACCAGGACCAGGCAGAAAAAATATCGAATAAGCAAATCTGAATCTGCATTAAAATAACTTTTAGGCTGTACATACACGCAAACCGAAACATTTGTGATAATTTTCCATTTTGCATGGATTGTTGCTATCATGTGTGAAAGGTAACACTCCCATTTGAAATTGTAATGTATCTCTTCCTCCCTGTCCCGCTTTCTCCTCTTCCCTCCCCGCTCTCTCTTGATTGTTATAAATATTACATTGTGCGTTTTGTAGATTAAGTATAATTTTTAATTTTATTAATAGTAAATGAGATTTTAGATTTGTAAATCGTGTGTAAGTTTGTTATAATCTGGTGTGGGTGTATTTAACTGCCTTTTTCTGATGCAAGAATGACCAAACCAATTGTTATGAAATTTCGTTTGTAACATATATACTCTCATAGAAAAGGAGCTGCATGGCATTTTAATTAGTCAAACCAAAGCGCGAGGATGTTCTGAAGGGGCGAAAAAAAAATTGAAATGTATCGCTTTTTATTTAGCTTTTTAAAAATTGCTATACCTATACTGATTGTTTTGGTATAGTTAATATATTTCTAACACGTTTTTATATGGTGAATTTCGGTAGGATGACTAGGAAGTTCTGTGCTGTTCTTCCTGTACGTAAACCGTTTACCACTAGACTGTTGACGCATTGTAAGGGTTACTTTAAGGAGAGAATGAAAGGCAGAAAGTGAGAGGAGCGACATAATGCGAACAAGGCTGCGGGTTCTGCTATAATAATAGTAGGAAATACATCTCATTTTGCAGTATGAGTTGACTGTTTAGAGGAGGCATTTGCGAACTTCGCATCCGATTCACAGTCGATAATCTCTTGTCAGACACAACTCTCCTCGCGAACAAGTACCTGAAAAACGATCATGTATGCCATAGACTGGTGCACATTTTAGTAACACAAGTAGGCAGAAGTTAATACGGAACTAATAACATTTTCTTGAATAGAGCTTCTAGATATGAAAGGAAGAACAAGGGAATTCTTTGGGATGCACGATATTCGGATGTGACTACTCAACAGATGCTGCTTTGTAAGCTGGGAGCCCATGGAACCGCAAATAGTAAATATGAATTCACAAACACATCATATTGAACAACAAAGAAGCTTTGTTGCATTAATTCGTGGATCATGCGAAGAAACAAAAAACTCACTAGCGCTGCATTCTCTTTTAAAGCAACACTTCTAAATTACCATTACTCATTCGCTTTTGCTCGCGAGTATTGCGTGTGCTTCATGAAGCGCAATAAATAAACTTGGTGTGTTTTTGAGTGACAGTCGCTTTTGCGCGGTGTAGCGTAAATGTATCAAAACCCTACGTGTAATTATTCTTTTGTACCTCTAGCTGGTTTTTGTTTATATACTGCACACAAAAATTACCTAAAATTATAGAGGATCGTGCATTTCATTTACTCCTTTCATTATAGGAGAGAAGTTTTATTTGCGTGTTTGAAATAGTGCAAACAAATGCCCAGAGCAGTTTTAAATACTCTTGAATAATGCATAGGCTTTTAAAAGTATAGATTTTTCATAACATAACATTTTTGAAAATCTGACACTTCTAGTTAAGGCTTTTAAACTGTTTCCACGTGCAATTTGACTTATGGTTACAGTTTTACTTTCTCTGCTACGTAATAAGTAGAGGGAATATTTATTCTACCCAAAATTTCGATACCTAGACTTCACTGGAAATGCTCGTTTTGAGAACAGTTGAATTAAAATTTTTTTAGAAACAGCCTGTGCGTCTGTTTGAACAGCAGCACTCAAAAACGAGAAGTCTGAACGTCTTCGAAGGATGCAATAAGTAGATTTTCAGGAAAACCCTCCCCACCCCAAACACGCCTATTCCCACACAATTCACACTTGCACTGTGTAGTTAAAGTGACACAAGATCGTGGAAGCCATGGTCGGTGATGGGCGCTGTGTCTTCAGGTCGTAGTTCGCTCACATCCATTTTGCGTTCATCATTGTTTATGTCGTGTAGAAGTCTTCTTTGTCTTTTTGTCTGTAGTTCTCGTAAAACGCTGTATTTTTCAATTGATGGTGGGAAAAATTGTGCAGGAACTTTGCTTTCAGTGAAGTAACTTTTTCTTGCAAGCGTGTTTACCATGACTTGAGTGTGTGCTTAGAAACAGCGCCCGTTTACTCTTTCTGTCTTTCAAACTCTTCAGTGTGGATATTCCAGCAGCCCATTGCTATGTTGGGTGTAATTTGAATGTGTGCTTAGGGATATTTTATCCAGGTTGTTGGTGTTAGTGACATGCTATCTGGTGTAATTTTTTCTTTAACGTGCGTGGTGTACACGTCGCCGTTCGTTTGTTGATACTGAGAATGAAATGTGAGAAGTTTAGGTACAAGTGTTTTCCCTTCGCAACGTATAGTATAAATGGCTGCCACTCTTATTCCCTTTCTGAGGTAATTTTCATTGCTTTGTGTCACGTAAGATCACGTAATTATTTGCCCATTTCGTTTGTCGAAACGCGTTAATGGGGTGTGCATGGGTTCCAGGTCACGTTGGTTTGCTGGGAAATGAAATGTCGGATTTGGCAGCAAAGGCGGCTGTCGTATTACCTCGGAAGAGTTTAGGCTGTCGTGCTGGCACGAAGAGTGCTCAGCTCTCCACGAAAATACGCTTAGAACAGTGAAGGAAGTTCCGATAATCTGGCTATTTTCTTGTGTATCTGGTCCTAACGAAATAATCTTAGCTCGTTTGCGTATTGGTCACTGCAATTTTATGCATGGTTCTCTTTTTAAGGGGGACCTTGCTCCTCTTTGTCCGCTGTTACCAACTTTAGACGGTTCGTCACGTGCTGCTAGTGTTTCCCTGGTGCAACTTCGCACTCTCTGCAACTGCCGGTCAGTCTTGCAGAGATCCTGGCGGACGATAAACATGCGGTCGAAAGTTTTAACAATGTTAAACACGAACCTAAGAATTTTGAATTTTTGATAAGAAATTTCACACCTTTTGTACCTTCTTATGAATTCGTTTTAACGCTGGCTTTTGCCTCACTTGTTTGGTGTATTTATGTTTATGCTTTTACCAGTACTTTTATATTATATTGAACTGTATCTCTGGCTTTTGGCCTGATTCATTTTATAAGGATGCTGATGACTAAGTAGTTGAACGCCCTTAAAAATTACATCATCAGCATCATTGCTTCTTGCTGGTTGTCAACTTTTTATCTCCTTTTGTAGTGTAGATTTATTAGCTGGTACTGTATATGATAATCGTGTTCTTTCGGTAATACAAATAAAGGGAAAAGTTCCTTAGTCAATTGAAGAGATTCGATCCTTATTTTGGGTGGCGAATAAAGGAATGGACCATTATTGTGATAGACTGCGTCACATTCCATATCCGGGCGTGCCTTAGTGGTGTCGATGTATGAAGTAAATCGATTTATACCGATAAATCTCGATTCCCTTTGGGAACTGACGGAGCATCTCTGCTATTTATGTGCGGTCTTTACCATCATTCTTGTACGCCTGGCTGATTGCCTTGAAATAAGGTTTTTGCTGGAAGCATGTTTTTCTTGTGTCGCATTCAAAACAAATGTCCAATTTGACTTATCACAGTACATTTTAAGTTCTCGTTTGCTCTCCACCGCGATAATGGCAGCCAGGTTGACAAGCTGTTGCCGATTACACTAGTTTATATTTTTAACAAATTCGTAATTTAATACGAATATATATATTGAATTGCTGCAATACAAAATAAGACTAACCTTTTATCCATGTATGGTACAGTGGTTAAAATGATATCTGCCGTAGAATGCCAGAAACCAAAGAGAATGGCCACTGCAAAGAAGGGGGGGGGGGTGAGAATCAATCGAAAGAATGCAATTTTATTTATGCACACGTCAAGGGGTCCTCCATTTGAATAATGCCAACGATAATTTGGTCGAATGAAACGCATCTGGGATGCTACATTTGGATCGGAATTTATACTGTCTTGAACTAAGCAAGAACCAAGGGGTTTGGAGAGTAGGATTTAAAACATGGCTAATTTTATCGCAGAATTTGTTTAATACTTCTTGGGATGCATATGCTGGCAGGAAACCTTGGAATACATAAGGAGCTAGAATTGGGATTAACTGTTTTTCTATTTGTAGGTGTTATGACTACGAACGTAATACAGCCAGAATAAACATGTTTTGTGTCAAATCAGTAGTGGAGTCGTGGCTACGAATGCTACCTTCTGATGCAATTTCTTTAATTTCTGCATAACACCAATTTAATGACCATAATTTCAAGGATTAATTACAAGCGGCATGCCTACCTTAATTTTTTAAAAGAAAGAATCTTTTGAATTTCGACTTTTTCTATCTTCGTCGCAGCTTTCAGAACATATCCGATAAATGCACATTCCGACAATAATTAAAAGTTAGGATGGAGTTTAACATTGATGGCACTAAGAAACTTTAGTTGGAGTTCGCCCGCACAGGTGTTTTTTTTTTAAAGCCTCCATTAAAATGTGTAACAGGTTCACCTAACGCATTCGAGCGTTTGAAACGAAGCTTTGCTTTACAAGCGCATTAAATTGAATTTCAAATGAAGCCTTGCATCACAAAGCGTTGGGGCTAGAGGAGGTAAAGCGCTGTTATTGCTCGTAATCGGGGCATCACCCGAAGTTCGTTTCCAATTGTGCCTCTAATTTAGTTCTTGCTTCAGTAAAGTTGTTACCCAAAAGGTGCACAGAATGCTTGTATTGCATAATCTTGGATGCGTAAATACTGGGATCAGATAAAAGGTGTTAATGCACAGTACGCCAACTAAAAGTCTATTCGTGTAGTTACGTGGCCCATAAGTTTGTTAAAAAAGAGCGGCGTTGCGTAATAGCTTAGGGCAAAGGTGTCCAAAGATGCCCAACGTTTTCGAAAGAGGGAGGTTGGATTTACCTCCTTCCACTTTATGCTTACTGTGCACTTAGACGACGTGCATTGTGTTGCAGTGGCGGTTTGGTTACATGTACATTGCGTTTGATTTACGAAAGCACTTCCAAATCTTATGCGATAAATATCTGTTCATTAGTGACTTTGGTACTGCTTACGTTTAAGAAGTGTATCAATATTTGGTGACAATCTCGAAGTGCATAGCCTTAGAAGATACACCAAGTGATCGTGGCGTACTTTATTACAATACAGACTTGTAATATAGTACAATTTGAAGTACCTCTATTCGCAAACATACTCATTCTTATACACGCTATTTTTGCAACTACTTATGTACATTTTAATTGCCATACGCATTTTCGAAAATTACCTTACTGCTTATTTTGTTGTAGATGCAAGGGGGATATGGGAATACAGTAGACTTTAAGCGATAGGCCTTTGAAATTCCTTTATCTTTGAAAGGCTAAGAGATAAAAAACGAATAACACATTCCTCTTTGAGTAGAAAAGTATAAGTTGAATTCAAACGAATAAAGGATGTCTCGGAAATGAATATCTCACTCAAAAGAAAAACGAAATATTTGACATAAATTGTGTGTTTTAACGATATCCACATTCTTTATCTAGTAAGTCTTTTGTCTGTCTCTTACCATTCATTGAAAAATTTTCCATAATGAAGAGGTCTCCTGAGGACATTCCCAAAAAGTTCAAGTTATGAAGTCGCCTGCTTGTGTTCGTCACTGGATACTGACTGTCTGGTTGTGTTTCTATTCGTCAGACACTAGCTGAGTCATCCTCCGACTGAAGCACAGAGGTGGAGTTGTAGCGGCTAATTACATAAGCTGGTATAAAGAGACAAGGTTGGACATCGCTGGTCTAGCCTCTAGCGGCCGCCTGGCGGATACCATTTCGGTGTGTCTTAATGCACTTTCTCAGCTGTGGAAAATATAATTCACATCTAGTATAGCAACTAATCCTAAAATATACACACAAAGACATCCAGGTCCCTAAACGCACATCTTAATAAACGCTAGAGCTACTGCACCTAATGGGTATAGAATAAAACAAAGAGAAAACTTTCTGGTTGACCGACTAGCTTTAGTACATGGATACAAGATTTTACCATCTCATTCCGTAGAACTGCTTCGTTCATAAATTAAACCAATCGGTGAAACTTTGCGGGTAGACCAATATGGACATGCGTTTTGTTTCTATCGACACATTGCTGTCCAAATCCCATAGGACAGTTTTGTTCACAAATTAAACGAAACGCTCTTGGGTATCAAATTATTTGGTACGCGATTCAGTAGAACCTTTGACACATCGGTTCCATTATGCAAGGTAACAAAGAAACGTGAACTACGGAGAGTGTAAAATTGGATTATTAAGGTTTAAAAGCGTGGTAGGATTACCAAATACCAGACTTGTTATTTAGGTTCAGAATTTTCCAACGGTGATAAACCAAGATATTCAAGAAAATCCCCCACCCCAAACTACCCTTCACATAGAATAATTTTCGATAATTTTGATGTTCTCAAACATGTCTAATAATTTTGAGTAATTACCACATGTGTAAAAGATTTTGATGACAAGATGTGGATCTTCAATCTTCTGGCAATAGCTTCTGAAGTTCTTTTCATTCTTGTTGAGTTTTACATAACTGGTAAATGGTGAAAGTTAAAAAAAATGATCTCTTTAAAGTACTCGGTTTATGTTGCCAAATACATTTTTTGAGTTACCGTCTTCAGATATTTTTTGTTATTCATTTGCATTTTAAGTACTTACACTTTTTTCAAATAGGAAGTCGTTCGTCCTGACCATGCAAGGAGAAAGGAATGTCCGAAGCCATCACATAACGACCAACTTTTAAACGATTTTACTGTCGCTTAAGCCTACTTTATTTCGCTATTATCATTGTATTCATAAAGAAATATGTAATACACTTCAGATTGTTTAGTCATGCTCTTCACACGCCCGTAAGCACATAAAATGTCCCAAAAATGTTTTCTAAGGGTTTACTGAACAATAAAACTTGTATTCTGAAATCTCGGTGTTTTGTTTTTCTGGATGGAATGTGTTACCTACTACTGTAGTCAGAGGCAAGGGAGATGGGAGTTACCTAGTTAGAGGTCGCGACACACTATGACTAGAATTTAATTTCGACGGGCCCTTAAACACCACTCACTCACTCACTCACTCACTCACTCACTCACTCACTCACTCACTCACTCACTCACTCACTCACTCACTCACTCACTCACTCACTCACTCACAGCTGCCTTATTAGAGACTTGCTGTTCTGGAAACGCCGCAACGCCATGTATTCATTTCCTTCGCTTGTGGCATAAATAATTTCATAGCGTTAATCCTTCTTGTGTCCCAAGGTGAAGGTGTGGGTCGCTGTTCCAATTTATTTTAATCTGATTTTGAAGCGGCAAGAAACTTTATCTCTACTGGAAGCCCAGATTTCCTGACGGAGCAGGTAAATTATTCTCTGTGTCTTTTTCGTGATTATTTCACTTTCGCTCTCTAATCTTGTTCTTTGCGGTACTTTCCAGTTAGACAATATAGATTTCGGAGATTCGAGCACATCGTCGATAAGAAAACTGGCAAATAGAATGTTTATTTTATTTCTCATTAAATGCGTGCGTGGCTTAGCTTATGGCTGTAATTCAGGTGAGGAATTTCTTAAAGTTTACTCGAATTCTATGAATCACACTTTTAAAGTAACTGGAGTGTTTGAAATTAGGTTCCTAGTTTCACAACTGATATTGTAATATTTTATTCAATTCTTGGTAATTAAAATTCAGTTTCACAAAATCTATGGTATTGTTTAGAAACCTCTGTATACAATAGCTTTAACCGTCTCACCTTTGTTGTATCCATGAATTAAACGAAAAACGCTGACGATAGACAGGCTTCCAGTTTCAATCAGCAGTAGAGGTCTGTCAACACATATGGCAGCAGTTAATTTGTCCCCAAATCCTCGTGGATCTAATGCTGCGGGTGCACACTTGATGGTTTTTGAAATAATTTCATTTTATATGCGCCGTAAAAAAGCTAGGATGTAAAGAGTAAAGATAGTGCATTATTTCATGCGTGACTGCGGGGAAGTAGCACAGACTGTCATTTCCAATATTTATGTGTGTATCTTAATCCAAAGCAGAAACATAATTCACTGCGGACACATTTATTTGGAGAAAAGATTGTCCATGCAGCTTGACCCATCTGCAGCGTGAACCTCACGGTTACAGCATTATTTGCATTGACTCGTTTACACTGGAGACAAATCTTGGAGCACCTGAATCTCACTGTAACGGAATTGTGTTAAGTGGATTTCCGGACATCTTGGAAGTAATAAAATGGTAGTTGTACTTAGTTATATGAGCTGCCCTTGAATGATTTGATGGAAAGATGGCAGGTTTGGTTTACCAAGTGTTTCAAAAAATGCAGAAAATTGATTTAATTTTTTTAAGACCTCCAGATTTTCAGGAATTCATATTCCGTGCTTTAAACTGCAATTTTTGGTTGTAATTTTGGAGTTATATTAATTGATGTTCATGCTTACATTAAAATCAGGGTACAAGCCTAACTACGATTGTATAACTAATATTATTCGCCAATTTCCTTTAACTGTTATCTCATTTAGTCATAAGTTCTTCTTAAAATAGTGAAAAACCTACGTGCAGATCTGCATTTACACATCAGCCTCTTTAAGAGTACACTTCTAATTTTAGCCAAAGGCACCTTCACTTCTTCGTAGTAACTCGTACATTATTGTTAACACATGGGCATCTTTGCCTTGGAACATTAAGGATGAAGTTAAAAACTAGAACTTATTGCTTTCTTATTATCAGCGCATTAAAATTAAGCCAAATCGTATTTGTGGATAATCTGTCTCAGCTTCATATACAGGGAGCAAACCATAAAGGGAATGAAAGGTTGCGGAGTAAGGGTTATAGGAAGTGGGAGGGGTCAGTGTGTCACGTGATCATAGCACAGAGGAGGTCAGGTACAGTCAACGCAACAACTTTGCAGGTAACGTTGCTGCATTGGTTACACTCAACGGTGTCATTATTTGCATTAAAATATACACTCCCAAATTCTTGTACAAGTTCAGCAATACGTGAATATTTCAATTTTCGTGCTGGAGGTATTTTACTCTGTGTGTGAAACTAGTGGACATATTCGAGAGAGACTGCACTGTAGGTAGTGAGCCCAGTTAGTGCTGTCACTGTACGCGCGCAATAACGTCACGCTCTGGCCATGTGGTAAGTAACTTGCAAATTCCATGTTTCGTGATGTCTGTATAAAGGTTAGATCCCTATTCATATTCATTTTAAATTTTAAGAAAACATATTTCACTTTAATTATATGGCTATACAGGCACTCTCAAATGTAATGTTTTTTTAAGAAAAACAATTATTTGAAATGTGTTCAGACAAGCAATTGACTAATCTCCAAAGTATAGACAATTAGATTCTATGGTCTTGAGCCATCTTTCAGGGAGGTTTATTATCCCACGATGGTACCAGTCTCTGTGTTTCGATGCGAAGAATTCGGCTAGACCCACTCGCACTGCTTCAACATTGTCAACATTTCTTCCACGTAGAAAATGAGCCATGGATCGAAAAAGATGATCTGATGGTGCGAGATCAGGGCTGTATGATGGGTGCGGTAGAAGTTTGATTCCTCCCAATTCCTGAATTTTTCCATGGTTGTTCGTGCATATGGGGTCTTGCGTCGTCCTGTTGCAATAGAACTCTATTTGGGTTAAATATTGCTGAGTATATCCGTCTCAAAATTTTATGAACTCGTTCCAGTTGTTGAGAGTAAAGATATGCATCAATCGCCCGCCCGTTTGGAACAAACTCCTAGTTCCACCAGACACACATTACTTTGGAACTGAACCGATTTCTTTTTAACGATGACTTTGGTAGGTTGAGGGGGATCAAGCCACTGTTTAGAGGTGTGGGTTTCGGTAATATACCCATTTTTCATCACAAGTGACAATTTTCCAGACAGATCTATCATCCATGGGATTACGGATAAGCTGACGACAGATATCCACTCTGCGTTGAGCCTGTTGAGTTGTCAGTCCATGAGGTACAGATCTACAGCTTCTGTATGATTCTCCAAGTGTCTTAATGTGGCGATGTTTGGTATCTTTTGATGCACCAAGTTCTTCTGAAAGCCTACTGGTACTTCTTTGCGGATTGTCTCGTAAAACCTGGCATGTATCGTCAATATTCCACAATTTAGGTCTTCCAGAACGTGGTAAATATTGTTTTCGTCTCCATTGTTGAAAGGTTGGAACCATCGTTGTGCCACACGCTCACTAATGACACCTCCTTCCACTTCACATATTCTTCGAGCTGCGGTAGCGGCTTGATAATCTTGTTTCCAGTAGTGCTTTAGAAGGACTCTAAGTTCGAACTTTATCTCCATTTTGTGATTGTTTAACAACTGAAGACTGGTACGTGCTCGCAATGTATGCAACACTAGCCATGGCATCCTGTAAATAGCTTTGCTAAACAAAGAAACTCAATAAATTTTCCAAAACACCAAAATCAAAAAACCGACATTACATGAGATAACCTAATATTTTCGTTACTTATATACCGGGGTTACCATGAATAACGGGCTTCGTTAAAGTATTTCACTGGAGACGTGGTGCATATTTTGGAGCTCGTCGAGTCCGCAACAGCATAATCTTTGAGAAAGCAACTTTAGTACATCTCTGACCAGAGTTTGTGTACAAGTTTGACAAACGCAAACTTTATTGAACGTCCCGAAGCACTAAATCTACAATTTTCTGAAAGTTATGTTATTGGTCGCAAACATAGAATGTTATAAAAATAGCGCTTTCTGCTGCTGCGTTTTAACGGCATAACTTCCCCGTTTCTTCCCGCTTTCACTCTAAGACGCCCAAGATCATCAGTATCCTGAGCGTCCTAAGTAGATCTATTTGGGGCTGCTGTCGCAATAAAACAAACTATGTTGTCATGTTTGCACTTCTCTTCTTTTAGCCTATATATGTACCAGTTGTAACTGAAATGGTCTCTCCTAAATACTGGTGAAACTGCATGCTCTTTTGAACAAGTTTGATTTAAAACACTTTTATCTGTGTTAAATGTAATTTTAGATCTAGAATCACTCAGGTTGTATAGCAGGAGATTATCAAGTGTCTTGGCTATGCTTTGTGTTGAAAGCTCCGTAATTATGTGCCTGGATAACAAAACGAACTTCTCGCGTTTGACTCCTTAATTACTATAGGTCATTCTTTATTCCATTCCTTCAGTTGAGAATACAGAGAAATGTACGCCATTTTGTATGGCGTAAGCATGATATGGCAAATAACGCTTATGAACGCCTGGGATATCGGACTGTCGTAGCTATAAATGCAGGGTAAGTTTTCTTATCTGTAGAAAGTAGCAATCGTCATTCGATAATGCCTAATCCATCTTCTGTTTCATAATTCAGTAGATTTTGGTAATCATGGTACAGTATTTACTGGGTTAATAACACAGCATTAGTGGACATCAATTTTATTGTGTAGGTATATTTTACAATAATGGTTTCTTAATATAGAGTTTATTTGTGAAATAGCGTAACACTCGAGGTTCTACGGCAGGGCTGGGCAACTGGTACTCGGAGAGTGCAGATTACTCACGACCTTGAGTGGTAGCTGTATGTTTAGCAGATAAAAAATGAAGGTTGCTCAAGGTATTGCGGGAGTCACCCAGGGCTGTTCTATGTACTCACGAAGGTAATAGATAATCTCGAAC
The DNA here is from genome assembly GCA_030765045.1 of Tenodera sinensis. Lineage (NCBI taxonomy): Eukaryota > Metazoa > Arthropoda > Insecta > Mantodea > Mantidae > Tenodera > Tenodera sinensis. The sequence continues at coordinate 151,499,148 of CM060961.1, read as the reverse complement.
CTCCTGTGATACACAGCTATCGTGGCACACAATAGTTGTAGATACTGGTAAGCTTATAGATGCTTCTTGGTTCTCAAACTTGAACAATTTAAGCAGTACTCTTAAACAATTGTCTAAATTTGAAATTGAAAACTTAAATTTTCTCTGTTTAAAAAAATACACAAACATAATACAGTTTTTCATTCTTAGCTCATTCGCCTCTGTTTTAAAATAAATATACGAAGCAGCTGGCAGAGAAAAAAGAACACGCTTAACTCTGTGCTAGTCGCTCGTTTATCAGGGGCAGGACAGCAGAACAAACGTGGACGGAATCGATAGCGCACTGTCTCGAGATATATCGTTTTTACATCATCAGAATGCTGATACAGTGTGACGTCAACGCGCGAAGTAAACTTTCCCTGTTTACGTAAACGAACGGCGCGATTGCTAATGCTAGAGGCATTCGCATCCACATCCACAAATTGAACCGCTCCAAAAATCTTGTTAACAGCGCTAGGCCATTAGCGGATTATGATTATATATATATACCTACTCCAATTCAAGGGAGATTGCACATTCAGATTTTAGACCCCAACGAATTCGAAATTTAGCACCCCATTAAGTAAACAATCTCTCTCCGCGTTTGGTTCAACGTTTATATTGTGCTCTTTCCTTTAAATAACAATCGCAATCGTGATTATTATTGTTCAGGAATTTATAGACATTTATTACCAACGGCTTTTGCTCACTCTGCTTCTGTGGTTTTACTTAAGGAACGTTTAAAAATCCTAATGTAAAGTCCCAGCTTGATCCCGGTTTCCGAAAGTTGCCTCAGAAATCACAGGACTATAATTCGCATCTTCCTTTGGTGATACAATGTTACACCTTTTGTTAACATCTCATTACTTTCGGAAACCACACTCTTGAGGATTATGTGTACCATTACTGCTTCCATGCTAGTGGCGATGTATATTTGTGTAATATTCATTTGAATTGGAAGTACGCAGTGTGTAGTACGCAGGAGGGACTCGGTAAAATGTCTTATATAGTGTGCAGATGACTAAGAAAATAGTTGTTAAAAACTATATATGTGCCATGATCTAAGAACCAAAAGCTTATATACTTTTAAGGGAAAAAGAGGAGGGAAAGAGAAAGAATATTATAAATATTAATTACATATATATTTTTTGTTTTTCCATAGATTTTTACGTCTTAGTGTTTCTCAGTTGTACGTACAGTTCACTGAGATCAGAAATTCGGAAGCTATTCACAGAAAAATAAAATGTATTGAATCCAAATCTTTAAAAGCTGTGTTTCAAAATAATTAAAATATTCCATTTTAGAGCCCCTTAATTCAGTGAACATTTTCCTCTGGCATTCTTAAAAGACGCTGATTAAAAATATATTTTAACCGTGATCAGACTTTCTCAGTATAAACCTCGCCACAACCGCGACCGCCATCACCACCACCGCCACCGCCGCCACCACTACCACCGCCACCGCCGCCGCCACCGCCGCCGCCACCGCCGCCACCACCACCACCACCACCACCGCCACCACCACCGCCACCACCACCACCGCCACCACCACCACCACCGCCGCCGCCGCCACCACTACCACCGCCACCGCCGCCACCACCACCGCCACCACCGCCGCCACCGCCGCCGCCACCACCACCGCCACCACCGCCACCACCACCACCACCACCGCCGCCACCGCCGCCGCCACCGCCGCCGCCATCACCACCGCCACCACCACCGCCACCACCACCGCCACCACCACCGCCACCACCACCACCACCGCCGCCGCCGCCACCACTACCACCGCCACCGCCGCCACCACCACCACCACCGCCACCACCACCACCACCACCACCGCCGCCGCCGCCGCCGCCACCACTACCACCACCACCACCACCGCCACCACCGCCGCCACCACCACCACCGCCACCACCACCGCCACCACCACCGCCACCACCACCGCCACCACCACCACCACCGCCGCCGCCACCACCACCACCGCCATCGCCATCACCACCACCGCCACCACCACGACCACCACCGCCGCCGCCGCCGCCACCACCACCACCACCGCCGCCACCACCACCGCCACCACCAACACCCGTTTATCTAAGGTTACCTTTTGAGTATTCAGGTGCCTCAAAATGCGTGTTTCCGGTGAAATCTCGATAACGAATTTTCAAAGTCGGATTTATTAGGTTCTTTTAGCTTAAGTAAGCAACAGAAAAAGTAACAAGAAGAGTTGCTTATAAGAGAAATACTAAGGGCAATGTTTATGTGAATTGTTCCTTATTTCACTCCATTATTTAAGCTTTTTGTGCTTACATTTTCTTTAACAGGGATTGTGTATATATACGTAGTCCCGAGAAATAATTTAACGTGTACTTAGAAGCGTTCCAGAAAAAATCACATATGTTGAAAAAAGTAACCATTGAATTATAGTACATCAATTTTTAGTAATGTCTGCTTCTTGTGTATTATTGCAGTGCGCGCCGGGCAATATTTACTTTTACGTCTCTGTTCTAGGCCGTATTTGGTATTGAAATTTCGAGACAGTATCTCCACAGCAGGCGTTCTATAGCCTCGTTTACTAATTGTTTGCATCTAGTTTTGTCTCAGTTTATTGTGAAGCATTATATCTGTTATTTCCGATAGCAAGAGTAGAACGGTTTAATTGGTTGCTATAGAAGCAATTCTTTGCTAACAGCGTGTTGATATGACAATTGACATTAACATCTCTGTACAAGCAATAATGGAAAGAAATAACAAAGGCGTGCAAAACGGTGATGCATTTTGAATAAACTCTTCCACTGGCACAATTATTTATTGAAGAGAGCTCCATTTTCCCAACCACTTTGGAATCGATTGATAGCTACATGGTGCATAGCCTGGAGGGAAAGTTCTCCAGGCAGAATAGTATCGACCGAGAGTACGAGGGTCCTTTTTAACCTTTCCCGCAGTAATGCAGTCCGAAAATAACTTTAGTGACTAGTATGAATTGCAAATGCTGCTCCCACGCAATTTGTGGCCCGAACTCCAGCGTTCGTTGTATGTGCGTCATTTGCTTATTGCCCTCTTCAATAATTCAGCCTGTTCATCTGCCCAACGTTCGCAAAAATACCCGCATTTGTAAACTGTGAAGACGCTTAAGCTTTTGTTTTAGTGTTTTGCCTAGCAGTAAAATTGAAAATGTTATGTGTGCAGCGATGTAACTGGTACATTCGTGTGATAGTCGGCAATGGCTAAGAATTAACTTACGGACTACAAAAAGCACCAAGGACAAAGGTGCTCGCCTGTCACTTTATATTAAGTGGTATGCGTAGACCTGCTGCAAAGCACTGCTACCTTCCTAATTCTTTAACTAAGTGTCATTTCATAGTGCTATACTACTCGTCACTAGCATTCTATTATCTACTAATAAAAACACCTAGTGGATGCTTTGCACCGTGCATTGGAATTATATTTGATGATAGGGAGCTAACCTTCATGCAGAGAACGAAAGGTGGTGGGGTATGGACTATAGCAGCGATGTTCAGCGTTGGCGAACGAGGGGAGTTTGGGTTTACCTCCTCCCACTATACCCGGACTTTGGCTTTCTCTAACCCCCAGCCGTGCATTGTGTTGCAGTGGCGGGCTGGTTACATGTACGATACGTTTGATTTACAAAAGCACTTTAAAGTCTTCTGCACTACACACGTGTTCGTTAGTGGCTTCTTTGGTACTGCGTTTAAGAAGTCAATATTTGGCGACAAAGTCGAAGTGCTTTAGAAGATCCACTAAGTGATCGTCGCGATAGACTTTTAATATGGTTCAATTTGAAGAAACTATTCGCAAATATATGTCGAGTTACACTCACTCTTATACACACTATTCTTGCAAATGCTTATTTCTCTATCTACTTTTTAATCGACATAAACATTTTCTTAAAGTATCTTATTGCTAATTGTCTTGTAAGTGCAAGGGGAATATGGGAATACGGTAGGCTTTAAGCTATAGTGAAATGTTTTAAGAGCTGGTTGCTATGCGATGCTTTTGAAATTCCGTTCTCTTTGCAAGGCCAAGAGATATAAGAAATGGTTCACCTCAAAAAATTACTCCGACGATTTCTGATATTAATTCAGATTTCAAGACAAAACTGCTTCCTTTCCAATACAGGTACACACCCATGAAGTACGTTTTTGTACACCTATTCATTACTTCCTTAACCAGGGCTTTTTTGTTTTCCTCTCAAAAGGGCAATTGCCCTAAGAGTGCTTGTGATGGCGCCAGCGCCTCCATAGACGTGAGTTAAGTGTGCCCTAGCACATAAGTTGGACAGCATTGCCCTACAGCATCCAAACCGTGCATTTCCGAATAGGGGTTCCTATTTGAAAACCGACCACTTTGCCATCTCTCACAACATACGAAGCGTTGTCGGTGTTTTTTTTTCGGGGGGGGGGGGATATATAGCTTTCTTTTGTTTTTGTAATATTCCATCTGTGTAAAACTAAATGAATGACGAGTTTTGAAATTGTTTGCGAAAATTTAATATACTGAAGCATTTTATTTTTCAATGCATTAGAGACTTTTATCAATGTCATTTTACCCATTGTTCATTAAGGTATTTTGGGGGCTTAAAGGGGTTTCTTGTTTTCTTAACATCTTCCAGAAATTCTTGGCAAAATATGAAATGTGGTAAAACAAGCTTTGTAGAATTAGTATAAGAATACCGGATGGGTACAGAAAGTTTTAGAATTACTACATAGTAAAACGAACTCTATGTGTGCGCGCATGAGTGCGTTGTGTCTGTAAATGGTGCAACTTGTAAAATGTTCAGCTTAAACTTTAGGAGCACCCTTGTTTCGGTTTGAAGAATTCGGCGTTTTTTACCATGTTTTTTCATGAAGTAGCTGTCCGAAGCTCATGATGGTGTGTTGGAGTTCTGTTTAACATGAATGTGATGTATCCGTCGTAAAACTGTTGAATACTATCTAGAACAGTGGTTCTCAAACTTTTTAAGTCCGAGACCCACCTTGAAGGATATAAAACTTCACGCGACGCATAAGTTAAATTAGTACATACTAGCCACTCATGAAAAAGTAAATATAGTATGATTATATGCATGTTAATTAAAAATACCATCATATTCTAATTCAGCAAGCGTTTTGTAGACCTGACGGGTCGTTCCGTGACCCACCAAAACATCGCCCGCGACCCACCAGTGGGTCGGGACCCATAGTTTGAGAAACGTTGATCTAGATAGAACTGATTTTGCCCCACTAAACCCTTGCCTTACATGGCGCAGGTATTAACAAGAAATTATTCCAGTAGAACACAGACTTCGTGCAATAATAGTTAATGATATAGTAAACTAATTTCACGACCCGCTTTTATGCAAATACCATTTTAGCTTGATGTCCAGAGAATATAAGCACACAAACGTATAAAGCCAAAATAAATGTTTGCTTTCGTGCCACTGCAACCTCTGCGAATCTTTTGTTTGGGCAGCAAAATTACATTTTGCAGACTAACATTGTAGCGCCACATAGCTCTCGGTTTTATGGCGTTATGTGCATACGAGTATGAACATAAGACTGCATAAATTCCATTTAAAATAACGTTGCCTTGTTTCATAATATGGTACAATGGTGCAACTATAAGGGCTAACTTTTTGGGGTTACATTGTGCTTCTCTCTACTATAGCTTTGTTAACAAACGCATAAAAGAACTGTGTTTATATTGGCTCAGAATTGTTCCTTTATATAACCACGAGACCTGACAATCTTTCCATAATATAATTTTTATGAGTATCTGTATTTTTTCTCCTTTCAGTGTTCATACGTTTTTTGGGAATCATAGGTTCATGAGAAAGAATGGCAAGTGGTAGAAAATATATCCTTCATTTGATGTTGCGAAGCCAGCATAACATTTTTACTAGAAAATCTTGTTATAACTCAGTAGTAAAAAAGGTTTCCCCAAAGAGTCATTTGGCAGTAATAAAGAAACAATGCACCTGGTGACTGGAGGCTGAAGAAACATTTTCTACAAAGAATGTTGTTCATAGTGGTTGCTTGATTTTTCCTTTTTAGAACATCAATATGGAAATATGAAACTGGTTATCCTTTGATGCATAGATGGGGAGAACTGACTCAATGAGTCAGTTCCCCTACGTCGTAGTTTAACCCCTTCCACTGCCTCACAACGATTAGCTACCAAACCACGTCTCCCGCTATTGTCTGTCTGCCTCAGAGAACCGGACAGCCCTTCAAATTGTTAGTAAGTGGAGAGGGTAGATACTAGATTGCACTGCTGTCAGTCCTCTTCCCCATGCCTGCTTTAATGCTTAAGAGGAAAAGGCTCTCTCCTTTTTATAAGTGGCATTTAATTCTTGTTCAGCATGCATCTTGCCCTTCAACTATTTCTATAACGCTCCATGGCAGATCATCCATAGTGCATCTTCTACCAATAGGTGAGTAATTTAGAACATTTTTATTTATCCAAGTTCGCCTTTCACCCGGGTAGGTCATATCGGTCGATGAATGAACAAAAATGTTGAAAAGTTGCTCAAATTGGTCGGGCATCCCTAGAATTTAAAGTTACCGACATGCGTCTTTTCAGGATAATGGAGGACTCCGTAGACTGAAAGGGAGCTTGGATTTAGGTTATGGGTTGTGGGGTCCGGTTTAATCTGGCGGAGCACTGCCTTTCGGCCATCTTTCTAGCAGTGACCAGATCATCCAGTGGGAAAGTAGGTCTTCTGTGTAAACATCTGTGCTAGTCGATCCGTTGTGTGGCATTCCCCATTGATCGGGTCGAGAATTGTCACCCATTGGAAGAGTAGGTCCATTATATGAAGCATTATCATCACCCATCATCTTCACAATAATTTTGTCTATTAATAGGCCATAATCTTGTTACGATATTGCTGGTTGGCACTGGCTAACTACGCTGATCCTCTGGTGCGATATGCAAAATGCCCGCCAAATAGTGAAAATTACTACTTTCTGCACGGTGCATATAATGAGAAGTCCTTATTAATACATTTGTCACACTATGTCCATTTAATGTCTAACTATAAGAAGTTTCAAGTTCCCATTTCTACATTTACAGAGATATGTAAATATCTGAGGTGTACAGCTGCTGTTCTGTAGCTTTAGAAGCCACTAAAGAAAATATTGGTGTAGCCTGTTTCAACGCCCTCTACTCGCATGATGTGTGCAAATAATCGCATCGAAGCACTTGAAGTTTGACATGTCGCGGGTACACTCCACTTCAACGATAGGACGAAGTATCCACTGCTGGGCCTTCGTAAAACGCTATTTAGCAGTAGTTCCAACGATTCCAGTAATGTTCATGCAAGGGAATGTAGATGACCTCAATATTTTAGGCTCAGAATTATTTTACTATTGTTTAACGCTCGCTTTTATTACATGTGGCACCGCAGGCGGTGACACTGATGTTACATGGGATGAAGATGCAGCACCCGGGGAATGGGATGGCGGGGAAACCGGAGAACCTCGAGGAAGGCCGCGCCTGCGCCGCCTTGTCCACGTCAAATTACACGTGCGGTCGCCTGGGGTTGAACTCGGGTCGCTTTGGTGAGAGGCGAATGGTCTAACCACTCGGCCACGGCGCGGCTCAGGCTCAGAATTAATGACTTCACATATGTTTATAAATACGATGCGATGTTTTAAACGAGCCCTTTAAACAGTCACAGGTTAAGCCGAACTTCAAAACAGTATTTTGTTTTGCACTGGGTGGGAACTGGCCGTTAGTTTCATGCAGTAGCAGAGCTATGACAATATAGTCTTAGTTCAATTATCTAGGAATATGTAACTTTGTTTCGCTGTTTTGTCGAGTTGTTGATGTGAACTTAGCGGAAGAGTGTAGATTAACTACTTAGCAACGCAGTGAAAGGGGAATTAGATGCTGAGGTGGTATCCACTCGCATAAAGTGCCCGTATTAGCTTGCGATGCTTCTCTCTCATCCAAGCGGAAACTACTGCCACGAAATGCTTTTGCGTTTCAAACACTGAGCTCGTAAAACTTTCCTTGTAGAATTATGGTCATGCAGTGGGGTCAGATAAATTAACGGCTTAGCTCTTAAATCCTGTATATATTAAGTAGAGGAAACCACAATTTGTGTTGTTTTTCCAATGCTCATCCGCGGTTTTATTGCGTTTTACAGCAGTTCTATTACACGTTTTTTTTTTTTTTTTTTCCTTTATTTCTTCATACCGATGGAATGGAGTTCTCTGGATTGGAAGAGTGAACATAATAGCCACCGTAACATGAACAAAATTTGCTCGTTACCTTCCGTACCAACCCTCTTCGTTGTTACGTCGTCGTTACAATGCGGACAAAATGATGCTAATCAAGAGGCCAGTTTGCTTGTTGCTCATCACTTTGACTGGCTGTGAAATCCAGAATGTGAACATGTTGGAGCATGCCGCTCTTCCTTTCGCAGACACTGGTTCAACTGATTTGTTTTTAGATGACTCCACTACAAGCCTCCAGAATAGATGTTACAAGAAAGGCATGGTATTACACGACTTAATAAAATCGGCCAACTTCTTAAACCTTGGTAATCGTAATTACTTTATTTTTTATTTTATTAATTGATAATTGTTTGAAATATTGGTGGTAACAAACTATTGGAAATAGAGAGCCACCTTAAAGCTGATAATTCTTGATTACAAAAAGGATCGCGGATAAGCTTTTTGGGGACTAGAAGGTTTGATGTAAGTGCTGATGGTAACTATCGTATGTATCTAATTCGACTCACGCGTATCCTTTTTGTGTGCACCCTATCACATAACTGGCACGATGGTTGTGTCATAATTTTATCACTACGGTTAGAATTAATGTGAATAGCTATATATTTACACAGATACGCTATAGATACAGATATCGATAGACAGTGTGTTGACGCTGTAAATTGCTTGGATCATATCAGCGCCGCCGGTGTGCTGGCATTTAGTCCCGCAGGAGTTCTTTTACATGTCAGTAAATCTGCCGTATTTAAGCACACTTAACCATCGGCCTGGGCCGGGTTTGAACCCGCAATCTTGGGATCAGTAACCTAGCGCCTAATGTGGGTGTCCTTGATGTATTCGACGCAAACCGAAAACTGCTATCAGCGATTAAAACATTTAACAACCGTAACTGTACAGGAAGCTAATGACTAAAACCTTATATCACCACCACCGCCACCACCACCACCACCGCCACCACCACCGCCACCGCCACCGCCGCCGCCGCCGCCACCACCACCCCTTTTGCCCGCCTCGATAGCGTGATGGTTAGCGTGTCTGCCTCACGTTCAAGAGGTCGCGAGTTCAAATCTCGCTTAGGGTAAGTTATCCGGGTAAGGTTTTTTTCCGAGGTTTTCCCTACCCTGAGAAGACGAATGTCGGATAACTTAAAGCTCCATGGACCTCGGGCTCATTTGAGCATCATTTCACCCATTTCATTTCATTCATTCGTCCGATATGACACAATGTTGGAGGACGTTAATTTAAAAAAAAAACACCACCACCACCACCACCACCACCACCACCACCACCACCACCACCACCACCACCACCACCACCACCACCACCACCACCACCACCACCACCACCACCACCACCACCACCACCACCACCACCACCACCACCACCACCACCACCACCACCACCACCACCACCACCACCACCACCACCACCACCACCACCACCACCACCACCACCACCACCACCACCACCACCACCACCACCACCACCACCACCACCACCACCACCACCACCACCACCACCACCACCACCACCACCACCACCACCACCACCACCACCACCACCACCACCACCACCACCACCACCACCACCACCACCACCACCACCACCACCACCACCACCACCACCACCACCACCACCACCACCACCACCACCACCACCACCACCACCACCACCACCACCACCACCACCACCACCACCACCACCACCACCACCACCACCACCACCACCACCACCACCACCACCACCACCACCACCACCACCACCACCACCACCACCACCACCACCACCACCACCACCACCACCACCACCACCACCACCACCACCACCACCACCACCACCACCACCACCACCACCACCACCACCACCACCACCACCACCACCACCACCACATAGGTCCGCCTCGGTAGCGTGATGGTTAGCGTGTCTGCCTCACGTTCAAGAGGATCTCGCTTAGGATAAGTTATCCGGGTAAGGTTTTTTCTGAGATTTTCCCTTATCCTGAGAAGACGAATGTTGGATAACTTAGAGTTCCATGGACCTCGGGCTCATTTGAGCATCATTTCACCCGTTTCATTCATTCGCCGTTCGATATGACATTACGTTGGAGGACGTTAATTAAAAAAACACTACCGCCACATTTTGTGGCTTTGGATTATATCATTCTTACCCCTTCAAGTGTTCGTTCTTTATCCTTAAGTATATTCCTGGGCGTAAGTAAGAGCATATTGTAGAAACTGATTATCCGGGCTTGTGGGCCGTGGTCTAGTCAGGAAACTCCTTCCAGACGTTTCGTCCGAAGCTGCGTCGAACATCCTCAGTGGCGTTGCCTTAAGCACACTTACGCAGTAAGAGCATATTTTCCGAATGCACTATACGAACACCATCTATATTTTAATTGCATTTTTCTGTTCGAAAACTCTTAGAATCTACAAGAGTGGCGTGTAATTGTTAGCTAAATAGCTTAAAAGTTTTACCAGCTCTTGGGGTTAATCTGATCTACAAGGATAGCACTGGGAGTAAAGATGGAGCTCTGAAACTGTTTCTGGCAGCTTAAGGGTGATATGCCATTCGTGGTTCGTCAAGGTTACGCCAGAACTGCAAGTGTCATTGCTGCCCGCGGGCCTCATATGCTTCTCTTGTTTGTGCTGTACTGCAGGACGCTTAAGCTCAAGTTTGCGACTGGGTACGCAAACATACGAGTAGTACCTATGTGGACAGATTAAACTCCAAGCCGAGATTTAAATGCCCGACGAAATTCCTCTTCCCGATAAAAATAGCTTATGTATTATATTCACATGACTTTCTCCATTCACAGTTGTTTATTTTTATATAGCCTCAAAGGTTACTTCGAGTTTCATACTTTACTTACACGTCCTTATGGGAACAAGGGGAACAGGGATAATGAGTTGTTAGGCAAGTACTGAAGCCAGTATAATGATTTTGCCATTCCGTATGTACTTTTTCCACGACAACACGAAAAGTGACAAGCGACAGCCATTTGAAAAGGGCTTTATTCACATGGTTTTCTTACTCTTCTACAAGCTATTCTTACGAAAGTCTATTGTTCTGCCTATTTGTTAATCAACATAAACTTTAATTACCTACTTCGTTGTAGATATAAGGCTAAAGTAATAGTTAATATTTTTTAAAAATGGATCCCTATGTGATGGCTTTGAAATTCCATGCTCTCTGTATGATCATAAAAAATACTTGGCAAAGTCTGATGCGTGCCTTTGCATGACTTTTTGTGTTCTTCGTGTACAAAGTATTGCTAAAAACGCTTATTCCTCTTATCTTCATTTTAATCCAGATACATATTTGCAAGATTTGCCTTATTACATATTTCATTATAGTACGTACAGCCATGGAAGAAATGATTGTGCGCATTAGGAGAGCAGAATATCTTTAATTTCCGCATCGTGTTGCAACGCGGTTTGCACAAGTCGCATTTCCAACATGTGGCTGAGTTTATTGATAGTATCTGATTCGTATGTTATATTCTGTCGGACGCACAAATAGGCGGTGTCTTGAATCACCTCTCGCATTTGTATACATACTCGCAAATACACCTGGAGGACACTTCGCATTTTCGGGTCGTCATGCAGGATTGTGTGCACAGATGCCACGGAAATGCCAATTCTGGAGGCGATCTGTTCCACAGTCATTCGGTGATCCTCCAAAACACGTGGCCCAAATGACCCAGCTGTCGACGGGCCCTTAAACTCCACACTCCACTCCACTCCACTCCACTCCAAAACACGTTTCTCCAGTCGCTTGATCATATAATCAGACCGGCTTGTCCGAGGCCGAGATTCTCTTGGTTTGTCACACGACGTTCTGCCTTCTTTGAACTGTGACACCCAGAAACGTACATTATACACTTCCATGATGCCGTCACATGTCTCACTAACTGCCGATGAATTACAATCGGTGTCGCACCACACAAATAGAGAAAACGAATGGTTACACGCTGACCATGTAATGAAGAGGTCACTATTTTAAGTATTCAAAACAGTTCTCACTTTCGCCGTTGCCACGAGAGGTTCTGTGTTCCATGCAGTGCTGCCATCTCTGTCACGCATTTACAAAGAGTGCCCGCTTACTTTAAAATTCCAGTTCTGACGGAAAAAAAGGGGAAGTGTTATAGCTTGAATGCAACTCGTACATGCGGGTCCCTAAGATCGAACCTAGGTAATAGGCGAACGGTCTAACCCCACGGCCACGGCGCGGTTATTTTCCAGGGTTTCGTCAGTTTTAATAAGGCGTGAATCTGGAGAGCTACCATTAAACTTAGGCGTAGAACGTCCAGTTATTTCGTTTCTGTATCATCAATCAGTGTCTGTACCGTCTGTGGTACCATTAACGGTGTTAAAGACTACTCAGAGAGAGAGATTCTCCATAAACCTTATCACGTGATATTCTGCCATGTCACATCAGATTTTGGGTCCCTACCTTTCTATGTATGATCACGCGGCAGGAATTGTTGAGATATCTATGAGTTGCGTCCTTTATCCGAAAAACTAGCTCTTCATTTTGGCACATATACGTGAACTTTTGTTATGTAAACTGTTGGTGGTCTTTTCACGTCAGATTAGCTCACCTGTTTCACGCTCTCCTGCTATTGCATGATGTGTAGATTTCCATTTGTCATTATGAGTGACAAATATAGCGTTAAATTTGTACTTAAGTTTTATGTTGTTTGTTAATGCCTAATTTTCAATCTGAATGGTCCTTAAGTGTGCCTCAGCTTGTTTCCTTAAAATCTTGTTCCCAGCATAGAACCAAAAGGCGCGCATCTAAGGCAACGCTGTCAGGCTCAGTTGTGTTTTAGTTATTAAAAAAAAAAAAAAAAAAAAAAAACCTTTCAATTCAAACGTGAAGTTCCTTGAAACCTTGTACTTCAGATTGCGTCTTACATAGACTAAACTCAGTTTAGTAACTATATATATTGTAACAACAAATTCTCGTGCATTGCGATAACCTTTGGCCTGTTTTATTTTATCATCTTTAGAGTAGTACAAGCAGTGGTGCTTTGCACGCCCACTCCATTACTTGCTGAATGACGTCAACCAACATCGTATCTGCGGAGTTGAATACGCTATAAAAGCTCTCGAGGGAAACAACTAGTAGTACCGAAGTCATCAAAGACCGGACTTTACGGGACACTTCGTTCTCGACGCAGAAACGCACAAATTAACGTTTCAACTTTACGGCTTGCGGGCTGCGCGTATTCTAACTAAATTAATGTAAGGGGTCCATGAGGTGACTTGCAACTTCACTGCCTTGGGAGACAAATCAGTCCCCTTTTATTGTTGCTCTTAGGCAGCAGTAAGATGTGCAATTTTTTGAGGTTTATTTCAGCAGAAGTGCGGACTTAAAAGCTTTCCTGCGCTTTCTTTGTGAAAAGAGCTATTTTAAGAACAGCACATATTGTGCTACTTTACAGAGTATAATGTTGCTCTATACTTCGTATTTGTGGTTCACTTAAAAAACGCACATCTACTCCCTAATCCGATGTGACCTTTGGTGTTGAAGGCGGCATATAAGTGGAAATGTACATCGCTAACACATTTTTATAGTAGATGACCGTGCAGTCGTGGGAACGATGATTAAGAGCATTAGAAGAATATTTCTAAGTCTCACATCGTGCAGCAGCGCGGTTTGCATAAATCGATATTTCCAACATGCATCCGGAATTTATTGATACTCTCTGTTCCATATATTATCGTCTGTCGGATACAAATAGGCTGTTTACTACACCGCCACTTTCGTATTAGGAGAAGTACAAATGCGGACAGACTATCAAAACTCCGGCTGCATGTTGGAAATATCGACTTGTGTGAACCCCGCTGCAATATGACGTGGGACTTTGAAATATTCTGCTCTCCTAATGCACTCATTTTTTCCATGACTGTACAAACATCTAAATATATGATAAATCGTCATTCACTAACGCTTACATTGTGGACTCGCCTGGTCGACAGTAGTGGCAGAGTATAATATACATATAATGTTAGCATTTATTGTAATTTATTTTTTCTAAAATTGAAAATCATTTGATAAATAATAAATTACAAACTTTTCATATTATACAAATGAGGAATAGGTCTGTAGGTAGGTTGAGTAATGGAATCTCATGCTGCCACTGATGCTGAGGTGGAAGAAGAACCTGTAGGCACCCTCATTCCGGATATATGAATTAATTCCTCGTTCCCTATCTCGCTCACCGGAACGACCTGTCTCATTAAGTGACATTCAATACCAGTATTTTTCTTCTCTTTCTTTCTTTTTTGTGATGGATGTATATTTATCTTGGAAGTTGCTGTGATATTAGAATTTTTGACATGTAACGTTCATGATGTGTGTACTATATCCGTTGTGCAAAAGTCATTCGTAACTTTAGTTTTTTTTTTAGCTAATGTTTGACAGAGGTATTAATTATAACTAATTAGACAGCTCGCCTCTCACCAAGGCGGCCCAGGCTCGATCCCGGAGTACCGCATGTGGAATTTGTGGTGGACGAAGGTGGTCTGGTTGAGTATTTTTCTCCGGGTTATACATTTTCTCCAGATCCAGTTATTATTCCATCATCACCTTTCCTTTTGTCCATTTCATGTTTATTTCATAGCATCTTCGTGCTTACTCACTTATCGGGCTACGGGACGATCCCCGTTCCTGGTTTTCTAATCCATTGTTCGCCTGTTCCTCGACATACCTCTGACCCCAGGCGCTCACCTGCAAGTCCTGCCGGCTGTAAGCCCTCCCTACATACGAGGAGGGAAACAGACTAAGTGAATAATTTACGTGCTATTAATATGTATTCAAACAAGGCGCCATCCAGAAACCACATACACGCACACCATCGCGTGAATCCACACAACTTGTACGACGACGACCGACCGTGAAACGAATTTGGATCTTTCCAACCCAAGTATTAAAGGTCTCGGTGAACCTATGCATCTTTGTGTTGTTCAAATTCAACTTCTAAGTTTTGAATATTTTTACATGCAGTACTCAGCAGAATGAGTCATGTTTTAGTTGCAGTTTCAAAATCATATATGTAATAATAATCACAAAAATTCATGCAATTCTGTCCAATAGATCCTGAGAAAAAGTACATTTTATAAAGAAAAATGTAATCAGGGGAAACCAAGTATAAAGAATTTGGTGTACCTGGGGGCAGTTTCCCTCACCGTAACTCTAAAACTTCCCATTCTTTTTTGAACATGGGTTACACATTCTAGTCTTTCAATTGGCGCATTATGCCATCTAGCATGCAAACATTGAACTTCATAGTACTTCAGAGGCCAATTTGAAATCTGTTTTACGAAGAAAAATGATAATCTTGAGGTGTACAGTAAAGTGGCATTTAAATCGCCATGTCCACTTTAAAACTGTCAAATTCAGCAGCCTATAACTAATAGTATAATTAAGATATCACAATAAAGCATCTACATGGTTTACCAATATATTGGTTTTGTGATTCAGAAATAATCACGTTTCATGTGTAATGCAAGTTAACGCCACCTTAACATTTGAATTCTGTCTTCCCACATCGTTTGTAACTAAGCATTTATCACTTTCGAATTATTTCTAGGTTTACACCTAAAATCGTGAGTAACGTAACATGGATAGAACTTTATCTCAATTACACATTTTGTCATTGACAGAAAAAATCAGTACTTCTTTCATTTTTCATGTTATACATGATTGCACTTTTTAAAAATCTGCGGATCCTGGACCACCTAGTTTCATCGGTGGTATGGATTAGCGAGCATTTTAAATCATTGGAATCCTGTAAACACAATTGTAACCCCCTGCTCGTTCTTTACTTTAGATTATCTCCATCCATTTAAGTTGTACCAGGATTCCCATCCCAGGAGTATGATGTGGATGCAGTGTTTAGATGAACTGGTACAGCTATGAAGCTTCGCAGATGGTGTACCACGTGTACGTAATATCAAGGGAAAAGTTGAGATTAAAAACTCGACCTGCAAGCAAGCGTTTTTTTTTTTCTTAAGTCTCGCTAGGATGTATGAATATCTAAAGTTTGCGGCCAAGAGTAGCAGTGGATTAAGAGAAGCGGGCTCTTTCTTTTTATAGCTTGCTCCCCATTTCACCCTACCTCTTCGAGTTAACACGCTAGTCCAGCTTGCTTTATAGGGTGGTGATCTTAACCCGTTTTATGGCGCTGAGAAATTGGTTTTGATTTATAGCACCCCGAGTTCCTTTAGAAATAGCCGTCTATTCTTTCAGTGCGTAGAATATTGTCTACAGTACATATTCTGTTGATTCTTTGCTTTACTTAAAACAGGTGAGATACTTGCTCCTTTGCCCCCCCCCCCCCCCCCAAATAAAGAAAAACTGTTTCTACTATTAACTGCCATAATTTTGAGAGGTTATGTCACAAATTTGGACAATCGCCTTAGAATTTTTCCAGCGTTTTTCTGCATCCATCAATGCGTTGTTGTTTTTGGTCGGTTTATGTAGAATCCATTAACAAGTTTCTTCGCGTCTAACCCTTGATGCAAAACGTTTTGTATTTGACTAGTTCCAATGGCCAATTCGTCCGAATAAATGAATGTGTCCGACCTTTTTCGGACATTGCTTGAACAGCGTTAGTTTTTATCAGTAACACCAGTCCTTGGGCGTTAACCAAATTCACCACTAAGAGAAATACCCAACTTTTTTAAATTCACTGTACCAATAATCATAATTTGTTGCCTTAGATGGGGCTTCTTCACCAAAAGTGTTTCTAGGTCGATCTTCACATTGTTTAGGCGTTAATGATGATTTAAAATCGACAACATCGTAGTCCGGAAATGTTCTGCAGTGAGATTCATTTTTGGGTGAACACAACATCTTTAAATTGTAATTTACAAACCATTTGAGCAAATCGAACAAAACCACACGATAATGAACTAGCAAAACATTAGGAAGTAGCGGTCAAACGTAACAATTTTCTTTTGTTTTTAGAACCATGGCATTCTAAAAATGTCCAGTGTCCCCGTCCTAGAACATGCTTAAGTAAAGCATCAAGCAGGTTTCTTATCGTTTTGTACGGCTCTTACATTGAACACAATTGCTTATTTGTGCACGAGATGACGGTGAACTTATATTAGAATTTGAGTAGTTTTGAAACAGGAATATGCATTTCTAATAACCACAAATATATATTTTTAAACTGTAACATTGTGTTATGTGTAGTTATGGAGATACAAGCTGACGTGTGTTCAATTATACTTGCACCAAAGAAAGAAAATCAGTTGGTAAACTAAAAGTAGTACCCCTTACAGCTTGCAGTACAATATACCGGAGCGATACTTGTAGAGTGAAGGTTAGAAAATATATCAACTGTGCTTGGTTGTGTTGCAGGCATTTGTTGATTAATGACCTGTTGATTAATGACCTGTTGATTAAAATTACTGTTAAGAGTATAGAATGTATTGTTATAAAAATTGCGTAATCTTTTTTACACCAGAAACTCAAAGGCAAATACGTCGTACATGTTTACTGCGTTTTAAAGCGGAGTTCTTGCTTTTGATCAGCTAATTATTGTTGTGTTCTTTTTAAATGATTTATTTTAGGTGGCTCAATTGCGCCGTTATAATATGACATATGTGCAAATGCAATACGATACATATTTTTAAAATTATAGGTACAACATTATAGAATTGAAGTATTTCAGGTATAACGGTGGAAATAAGTAACAATCATTATAGCTACGTAAAAAACCAGAGAGGTTAAAATCAGAGTAGGTTATAATCTTGAAAGGCTTAGTAGGGAGTTCTTAACGCAGAAGTACACTTTTTGTTGTTTAAGACTACTGAAATACTCTTATCTTTTGGTATAGTTCACAATGTTAAACAGATAAAGCATATTTTGTTGAACTAGGTGTAAATAACCGCTTTCTTCTGTTACAGGTAAGAAATGCGAGTTGTGAACTGATACATTGTACACTGATCCTATTGATCAAAGGTAAGACCACTGATTGTTTAAATTTATCAAATTATGAGATGTCATAAGGGTGAGACGAATGCTGTTCGAGTCATTCTGCATATTATGGGTGTCCTGTTAGAAAAATACTTCAGCTTCTACGAGCTTTAGTAGTAGGTACTACTATTGCATTTAGATGATGATCAGTAACACGACAATTCTGATGGCCAGAAGCATCTGAAAGATACGGAAGTGATGTGATTACCATCACGCTTCCACCACAGTGAATTCTGGTTTCCATAACCTACTTATGGTAGGTCCTCAAATACATATATCACAATGCTAAACGGACACCTGTTCCAATATGGGCTGAAAAGTCCACATCCCCATGGTTGACCTCAAAGTCACGCTCCAACCCACTATAGGTGCGAGACTAAAGACTCATAATATGTTATGAACAAAATAGTGTGTCGAGCCTTGATAGCGTATTAATGAAAATGTATTATCTCTATTGTGAGGTTCCCTTGTGGTCTAACCGGAAAAGGACGAATTGGTTGGGAAATGTAATCCTTGGTTCAAATTCCGACTATGGCATTGAATTTTTGTCCTGATCCCACCTGTTAAACATTGCCCACACACGGCTTGTGTGTTTCAAAACACCAGCATCAAATTTGTTGGCATAAATAAACAATAATGTCTGTATTTAGTCTTATTTCCAGTGATTTGTGCTGTTCTGCTTCTAAATTCATGAAAGCTTTATTTTCCTCAAATTTATATTTTTGTAGCACAATTCCGATGTATTATGACATAATCATGCAACTGAAAAACACCCAGTTTGTCTGAATGATGTAAAGCTTCAGAGAGGGAAGAGGGTTTGAGAATCGTATGCTGGACGTCTGGCAACTTCCATTAATCGTGAAAACAGTGACCTGGCTAATTCACTTCTTCGGTAGTTTTGCTCAACCGGGTGTAAGAATGCTGTGAGAAACATTTCGTGACGTTGCTTGGTTGCGGATAGAAGAGCGAATGCAAGTCTGATTCGAGGGAGTTGTGCTCCAGAGATTGACGCCCTACCTAGCTACCGCTACAAGCGTTAAGGATTAAGCTACGTAAAGTACACCGGAACAACCCTTCTTCCGCGCTAAACTTCAACCTCATCGTGCTCTTCAACCCATCTCCGAGATTACACCAGAAATAAGATTACAACTTTTATCATTAGTTTCATTTTGATTTTAAAAATATTTTTCCATTTTTTACTACTAAATGTATTAAATTTTTGATTCCGCTTTTAAGTGGAAAAATAGTGTAAACAACGTAAAACGTCATAGACTAAATCCATGGTACTGAATCACTAAGTACACTCGTATCATCATCATCATCATCTCCTGCTCCTCTTCCACCAAGCATTACACCTCTCCTGAGGCCTGTTGTGTGCTCAAATGTTGAATTCATTGATTTATCCATCGTTTTCAAGGTTTTCCGACGTTTCGTTTTCCTTTGGCTATGTAGCCTATATTTTCTTCGGGCAACGCTCCTCATTCTCTCTACGTGTTCTAGCCAATTTTATTTGTTATGATACGTTTCTTCATTCAGGTTAAATATCCTTAATTGGCTTCTTAGCATGCTTTATTCTGTCTTTTCTAGCGACTCCTAAAACTTTTCTTAAAAATCTCATTTTCCCCGGCTTTTAATCTACTTTTATCTTTGTCATTGTCTAAGTTTCGCTACTGGGACCGCCATGGTTTTATAGAACTTCATTGTATGCGTTCTTTACTTTTTTAAAATCCATATAACTGTTCCACATATTTTTAAGAAACTTTCAATTTTAGTTCCAATATCTGCTGCCTTAAACTCTCAAATGCTGTGGTGGAAGCAACGTATCTAGGATGATACTGCGAAGAATGTATCCTGCATGCTTAGAAGATGCCAGCCCCATCACTAAGCTGAACCTGCGCAGCGTTGGTACCGCGGCCAGGGGATTGTTTAATTACACAGCCACAGCTAAACGAAATAGGGACAAACGATTTGGAACATCAGAACACCTGAACTCTTGGCTTGCCAACTTATTCCACCTGAAAGTATCCTTAAGGGACTGCAAGGGTAAAATGTTGATAAGGACATTTTAGATTTTTTGTTTGTTTCATATTTTGTTATGCTTATAACTAGAGACAGGCAAAATATGAAAGTTCAGATTCTAAAGACTAAACCATGCTTTATATCATTATGGGAACACACATTTTTACATGTTGCGGTATGTAGAATTCAGTGCGTGTGAGAAAGAGTTTTGTATTTCATAACGTTTTCGTAAAATCTTCATATTTCCTCATGCTTTATGAAAATCATCGTATTTTATGAGCTTTATGATGTTTAACTTTTAAAATGATCTCCGTTGGCAATGAACAGTGCTTTCCGGATGCTTTCTTCGGGCAGTTTTCTGTGAAGCAATTCTAGAAAACCCACATGCTCTCTCCAGGGAACGTCCGTACCACCCTTTCCACTAAGTCATGTAACCTTTCCTCTGTCACGTCACGTGCGATATTAAACGGTCTCCGTTCTCGCAGCGTTTCTATTTTCGCGAACCGGCGCTTTAATATGACAATTAGTATTAGATATGGACAAAGGAAGCGGTAACCCTTCTTTTCCCTTTTTTAAGTTCAAGGGTTTAACAATGATTAAACTCTGTAACCCCATGCAATGTGTTGCATTTGATATTTTATTACTAAATATGAACTGCAAAACCTATTTTTTAAACTAATGAAGTGAATTTAATTCAAACCCTTAAAAGTATAATATACTTGACTTCAAAAGGTATATTTCATAATACGATATTTTTGGATGCTTTCTTCATATTTTGGTAATTTATCATATATTTTGCTTGTCCATTCTTAAACTAATAGTTACGTTTTCTTCCTTCTGTTGACAGTGGTATTGTTATTAAGAAACTGCTGCTCTAAAGATTTACTTCCAGAATTAAGAAAAAGAATTGGTAACACGGCTATTAATAATTCCCGAAAATGTTCATGTGGAACATAGTGAAATTTTGTGGATAAGTAAGAAGCTATGTGAAGTTGTGAAACATAATAGTCCAATTACGCTTGTTCTCCAAGAAGTGTGCGATATAATATATAATATTTTCTATTTCTGAAATTCCCTTTTTAGCCCTGCCTGTGTTACTAGATTTGTTGGCAACATTCACATATATCTCGCATCTCCTTGTCGTTTGGAGAATCTTGACTTGAAACTTTTATATTATTTTCAGACAGCTTCTTGCTAATCTGCTTTTGATGCAGAAAATAAGCCAACGCAATTGGGCTATTAAGACTAATTGTAATGCACAATAGCGAATTCGTAAGAAATTGTGACTGCCATTTGAATAATTTCCTGTGTACGTCTCACCGAAGGACGAGTTTATTTTACATGTCTACACGATGTAGAGATATAATATATGTATATTATATATGTATATATGTAATGTTATATATACCGCACATGTATCTTTATGGACATCTGTGGGTAACATAGATTTTCTCTTTAATCGAGGTAAACTGTTATTACACACATTTCCTTGTGGCTATAAGAATACATTATGCTAAAGCGGTAGTATTTTTTTTTTAAATCTCGGCAACTAGTTGAGTAGGGTTGCAATGTATAACACGTTTTACTTTCCCTAGTACTCGCCTATTTGCTAGTGTACCAGAGAGGAGAATAATTGCATACTTTAGTTCTGAAGGATCTATACTAAATATTAATGTTGTTTCTCTCTTAGGAAAGGGTAGGTTTCTTTGTTTTTGAGTATTTGTTAGGTAGCTGGAGCAGAAGTTGGTGGTTGGTTCTAATTGAGATTGCCTCCCCTCAAAGACCGGAGCATCCGAGGCAACATTCTTATCGCTCCACGGATGCATGTGGTATAAATTGATGGCTGTGTTATTTCAAGGAATGGAGACGGCTCTATCTCAAAGTGGGTCTGCAGAGCTCTGGACGAGAATAAGAGAGAATTTGCCAAGGGAATGGAGGAAGCCAGAGAACTTGTTATCCTGTAGTTTTTACCTCCAATCCCCAGGGAATCCCCAGCCCTTGTTTTGCGAAAGAACGGGAAGTAAATGCCTTGTTTTGGGAAGTGTCTTTGGACCTCCGCGCTAGGAGCGTAATATCTCCCGTGATGACATTTACGCTTGAATTGTTTACACAGAAGTGTAGCGCATACAAAAAACACGAAGAATCTTAAGTGACTTACTCTTTAGGCATACATCTACTCCGTCGTTCTTCTTTTCAAGACAAAGGAGAAGGCTAATTATTTCCAATAATTGGTTTAACTTTATTGGTTTCGAAAGTTTCCATTTCTCGTGCTTTGAGCCTTGAAATCAGCCAGCCAGCTCATTTATTATTTCTGAAATTTGTAGGTCAGTGATGCTAAGGAAGGTAGGGTAAGGTTTTGTGTCTTAATCATGTTAGTAAAGTGCAACATACGATGTTCTAGTAATTTAGTGTTTCGCCTTCCCCAGTGTTCGAATCAGACTTTCCGACGAAGGAGTAAACTTAATTTTGTGTTATATTTATAGCAGTAATGGTGTGTTATATACATAAAACGTAGCAGTAGCAGCAGCAGTGGTAGCAACATGAATTTTACTGTCTTTTAGAGCACCGTGATTTTGTATTTTTGAGCAGTGCAAGCATAGAACTCTCCTAAAACTGATGGAAGTCAGGGGCGATTTGTTTTCCATTTTTGAAATCTAGTTTTGTTTACACATCCCACGATTAGTGTAACGCACTTACTCTCATTTTCGCTAACATGTCACTTTCAGTACTGCAATTTATGTTACTTGAAGTTGAAGCCTGAGATTCGAACTGTAATACATCACTGTCATTACTTTCTGTAACTTTCCACTTTTGTTATCACAAATGTATCCTAGCTGACGAAGAATAGAACAATGAGTTACATGAAACTGAACTAAATACCGCAAGCTGCAATCGTCATTGCTGGAGCTGTCACCCAGAATGCCAACCCAAACTAATGAAGCTGAGAACTGTTCATTGTTTGGCTTACTTGCGATATGATACCTTTGCTTATTCACACGTCGCACTCGTACCATGCACAATCTGCCCCGAAAGTGTTCCGTGTCTTCTTGTATTTTCAAAGAGCAGTCATAGTAAGTACAGTAAAAAGAAATAAAAAAAGAAATACTTCCCTGGCAGGGAAGGAATTCTTGTTTGACGAGCTGGGGAAATTATTTAATGGAGGGGGAATCCCCCACGGCAAATCCTACCCGAATTCGCACTACCTTTCCCTCACCTGGGCTGCGTTTCTGCCTGATTACCGAGAGATGTCTTATAATAGTCAGTGGTGCCACAGAGCAGTCAGTATTTTTCAAGAGTGAAATGTTTATAACGAGAGATACACTAGTCATCTCTGGAGATAATTGAAGTTTTCAGATCGATTACTAATAGCTCGTTGCACAATGCCATTGTGTTTTACCAGGAAAACGAAGGTCTTAAGGAGGCTTAATTTGTTGCACTTTTTTCTGCATAAGTGCACTATTTTCCTGTTAAAAGCTAATAGAATCCATTGCTCTGCTTGCATTATTGTGTTAAATAAGAAGATTATTCTCACTGTCCCTCCTACCTTATTTGTTTCAGTCTCCTCTCTCCTGATATTCTCACTTGCTCCACCACCTCTGCATCCTTTTCTCTGTGCAACATATATGTAGTGACGTTTTCACAACCATTAACAAAAATGCTTTTCCTGTGGTGTCAACAAATGTTAAAATACGAAAAATAATGCTGCATGTTGAAAAGAACGACAAAAGGAATTCACATCGGAGTATAATCGCCGAATGTGTCCACACATGTGTCGGCAATATTTGAACACGAGGGACTTAATTGCTTCTAGTAAATACATAATACAATTACAATTGACAGCCCAACAAAGAAGGAACCATTATTTTATTTGCCAGCTGTCGGTTTTATTTAGTTGTTACCTCATTGCGATATAAGTGGATTTGTTTTCGTTCATTCTTAGTGGAAAGTAGCGGGGAGAAATACCGAAGTTCGCCTTATCTGTGCAAAATTTGTCGAGGAGGATGAGGATTTTTATTCAAAGAAATAAATTCTATTATTTTGTGATTATGCAAATAGATCAGAAATAGTGCATCTTTCATAAACCTTTTAAAGTTTTTTTAGATCCTCAGTAAGTATTGTGGTACTATTAATTTCTCATCTGTTATAACTGCATTTTTTTCACAATGAAAATGACCTCTTCGCAACCCGCACACGATTATTGGGGCCCAAAAAATGTTTTAATTTCTCATATTTCGTGTTTTTAGAAACGAAAGCATCGTGCCCACTTGAGCTTGCTCGGGTGCCATGAAAACGAAAAGCTTACATATGTTTAGCCGTGGCGCACGACATTTCTGCATGACATTAGTTTTATGGGCACCTGTAGACGAGACGTTTTGTTTTGCGGTGCACCATTACAGAATTTATATTTCTTTGGCTCCAGCACTGGCAGATTTGGTTTCTCATGCGGTGCCAGGGACATTTGGCTCTTTGCAGTTGTTTTGAATCATGGCTTAAGCATCATGAAGCTTATACACATTGCACTGACCCAGCTCTACTTTAAAGATGTGCCTGTTTCGGCGACACAAGATTTGCCTCTCTTCTAAGAACTTCTTTTTGTTCCACTACATTAAAAACTTTCCTTCCTAATCGCTTTATCCCGAAATTTTAAGCGTAGTAATTATGGTTCGGTTGGCTCTGTTCCTTCCAGTGTTTCATTTATTATCTGCCTTTTGCCCGACTTGCGTTTTTGCTTTCTTTCTTTGGAATTAATTGGCGTATTCAACGTGCACTCTTGTTTTCTTGAGCTCTCGTCTCCTTTAAAGTTGCTTTTATTAAGTTTTACTTCTGGCAAGAAGAGGGAGTAATGGATTTTTGTATTTATCCTTCTTGAAACATCTCAGCTGTGGCTGTTTGTCCCGGCGACTTGGGGATGCTCATCACAACTTCTGTTCTATCGCTTGCACATATGGTTAAGCTATTGATTATCGCCTTTAGCAGTATAGAAAGAAAATCAAACAAATTAAACCGCCTTTTTCAGATTATTAGTGATAGAAATATATGCGAGGAATGTCTACTCAAATATATAGTCATCAGGTCTTCAGTTTCGTTTCAGATTAGATTGTCATTAATTGGCTATCCATCTTTTGCCAATACTTGTTAACCTGTAGCTTAATTGAGGACACTCATTTGAATGGGTGGTAGCAGAAAGAAAAAGCTTGGATAGACGTTATGTTTACTTCTTGGAGAGTAAACCAATAACTTACCTTTTTAATTGTAGTTATACTATATAACTTAATAATTATGGAACAGAGTTTTCATAAATATTGGATAATTAACATGTAATTGTGTAAACGTGAAATGTTTTCCTTGGGATCTGATTGACTTTGTTAATCATAAATGTATTATTTTTAAACTTTTAATGAGGTAAACTAATAGATTGCAATCAAAATATGTATCCAGACAAATATTGTGTAGTTTTACAAGTAATTATCGCTCAAATTGATAGTTCATTCCTATTTCTTTTGATAATGAGTGCCTCAAAAACAGTTTGAAACAAATTATTATTCAAAAAACATTAAAGTTAATATTCAGCAAACTACAAGGATGTAGGATGTAATACATTTTGAAAGTAGAAAAAACAGTTCATCGTTCATCTCATTTAATTTTGTGTAAGCTGTTGCAATGTGGTTAACAGAGGAGTATTTGTTTCATGGTTTATGTACTACTTAAGTGTTACAAAAACATTTGAAGCAATCTCATCGATTTTAGCCAACGAACTTTGTGTCTGCTGTTGCAAACGGTCAGTTATTTGCGGAAGCAACACACTTTATATGCATCATCGACCAGGGAACGAATGTCCGCCGGCTAAAAGTAGCAGCGATGCATGTAATTTTCACACCTTTTCGGTCCCCTCACTCGAATGCCTGCCGGTCGTTACTCAGGATTTAACTCCAAATCTCCCTTATCGCACACCGTTGAAACGCTGTGCTTGAAAATCCCTTAAAAACAGACCTTTTGTTCATAACCTTGATTTCTAATATTTATGCAGAATGTTAAATACGGTGCCAACCTTAAAAGAACTTGCTAAATATGTATTTAATAAATGCCCTGCAAACATGCGTTGCTCTTTTTGAAAACGTTTTTAACGCAGACTCCTATCTTATCTGAAGCTATTCGATTCTCACTGTTGGATAGGACGTAAGGGACGCGTAATATTGCCATCCTGCTCCTCGAGAAGCATTAGTTACTTTTTCTGTCGTTTTAGTATAAGAGCGTCTAATTACAAGTACTGCTGATGAATACGAGGATATGAGAATTTTGCTGACTGACCAGAAACCGAAGATAGTGTTCTTAGGTACTTTTTCTCATCTATTTTGCGTCATTTTAATACCATGTTTTAAATGTATTTTATAGCTATACACAAACAACATGTACCAGCCAAACAGTGCCTGGCGAAAACATATTAGTAGTGTTTTTAATATTGCTAAATAAAATGTTTTGTTTGTTAACGACGCTGTGAATTGCCAGGATCATATCAGCGCCGCCTGTATGCCGGTATTTCATCCCGCAGAAGTTCTATTTGCCAGTAAATCTAACATGGGACTGTCGCTGATACTGCGCATTTAATTACATTCAACGCTCTTTCTGTACGTAGGAAACAACTCGTAATCCGTTAAATCCGCTAAGTAGTTGAAAGCTCGGTATTTGAGCTATAAGAAACATTGTTGACGGATTTAATTTTAATAGAAAAAATCATTTTATTACAGCAGCCTCACATACAATGCAGAGTTACTTAAGTAACACACTTTTTTGTTTAAATTTGTCTAAGTCAGTATGTTACAAAATAATGCCTAATTTGAAACCATTTGTAGCTTAACATCGTTTTTCTTTTATGAAACTCCTTCCTGGGTGTGTAGTAAGCTGGAAAATTAAACCAGACTTGAAAAACCCAACGCCGAGACTCGAACCATAGTTCTTTGGCTCCCCGTGCCAATGCTTTTGTCGCTGAGCTCCATGGTGATGTGTCATTTCCGTGTTTGGTATATTTTTTTCCAAGTTTGATTGAATTTTCTAACTTAGTGCCTACACAAGGCTAATGTGAAAGGGCACTGTTCAAAACACTAACGATACATTGTTGCAGTTGGATTTGCGGACAGTTGAAAACCGTCGCGAGTTCGAATAATAAATTATTATATTTTAATTCTCTGTTTGGTTCAATAGTTACATCGCATTTGTTTGCAAGGTAATTTCGTATTCCCTCTGTTATCTGCAGCAGGAAATGCAGATGTCGAATGATTAATGGACAGAACGCAAACTTTTTATTTAATTATATTCACGCGTAGAGGAAAATAATTTCATTGTTACAAAAATTGGGAGAGAAAAATAATAAAAATATGTAAATTGATGCTTTTAAGTGCTAAACGCAGTGCGAAGTTGCACTTTGCTTTCAGTACATTTTGACTCTTGCGCAATTGAGTAATAAGAACCCCCCTCTGGGGAAAAGGTGTACGCAATCTAAAAGCTATTTGGAAGCTTCTGGCACATACATGTGAACTGTATTGTTACTGAGCACTTATTGAGTGACGGATGTTACAATATTGCAATATTACGTATGTAGCTCGTGTATATATGAATGTAACATGACAAAAGTCAGTCCAGTTACTTTTCTATAGCTTATTTTTCTCCAAATTTTAGGCAGAAATACACAGTTCTCTTCTACTGATGTTAGCAGTCTAAGATCTTTCGTGATATTAGACCTCCCGACTGCTTTCTTCTCGTAGACTTTGCTCAATCCTTTCACTGTCTTTCTTCACTTTCTCTGTCTCTCATACACTAACTCCGACGATACAATCACTCGATGCTCGTTAAAACTTCTTCACGTCGAGGGGACGTACCTCTCATGACGACAGTACCACACACGAACAGCGTCTCGCACTCACTGGCACCTTGACCAACTCATGTCTGTAACTCCTCCCTCTGCCGTTTCCTCGCCTCGTTATGTAGCGAGGATGACTCACAAACACGCCGGCCGCTGGTTCTCCATCTTGACTCTCCCCACCCTAAACTACCCTTACGTGGAATATGTTTGGAACATTTAGTCTTTCTCAAAAATCCGTATAACAATTTTGATAAAAGAGCATATGTTTAAGATTTTAATGACAAATGAGACATGTATCTTGATTTTCTGGGAATAGCCTCTGAAGTCCCCTCCATTTTGGATGACTAGCATAACTGGTAAACCATAAGAGATTGAAAAAAAGAAAAGACCTCGTTAATGCATGCAATGTATGTGAAATACATTTTTTGAGTTAATTATTTCGGAGATATTCCTCACTATTGATTTACTTATTTGTTATACAAAGAGAACGGAGTTTCAAAGCCAACAGATAGCGACCAGCTCTTAAAAGATTTGAGCGTCACTTTAGCCTGCTGTATTCCCTTATTCCCATTTTGACTACAAGGAAATGTATAAACCAATTTCTGCAAATGATTATCTCTATTAATATGAAGTAAATAGAGGAGTAGACTTTTATTTAGTATAGTTCGTTAGAGAATGCATAGAGAAAGTAACGTGAATATAACATCAAATTTTTAAAAAATAGAACTACATAGAAAGCAGAACTGTCGGATTTTTTCTTGATTTGTTTTATAGAAACAAATTGTATGCCATATCATTGAGTTTCAGTGAGCCTTTCTATAACTGACTGGGATTTGTTGTAGTAGATATATCTACTTTGTGATATCTCGGTACCTACAGACTTGGAACCTGTACGCATATGGAAATGGAACCATAAATTCTGTGTAGTGTTGATTAATACCAACATAATATATTAATATACCTCAGTTTAGCCTCCATTTCTTCATAGAATTTCGCAAGCACACTTCGCTTTTCCCCTTTCTTTGAGTAGTCCTCATTGCTTTCTACAACTGTAATTTGCTACCGAAGGAGTAAAGAAAGAACAAAGACAAAAGAAAGAGTTCATCTCCCGGCGTATTATTTGACAAGAGAAAATCAATACTTTCTCCTCATGCCTATTTCCTGATCAGGGTATCACCCCACCAATTAACTAGGGTACTTTTGATCATGAAACATCAGTTAATCCGGTTGTCCTGGGCAAGATTCATGAAAGTGGGATGTAACCGCCCTGATTGGTTCATACATTTTCTACAGAATTTTCGCTGATTAAAATGGTTAGCGGGAAACACATTTAAGACGTTAGCATTACAGAACGTATATGTTTAGTTTTCTGGGAACCGGCTATGAAGTCCTGCTTCGTTAGAAAATAACTTTGCACGATTTTGTATAACTGATAAACTATTTTAATTTACCGAACATGTAGAAGTGCTTTGAAATGACAAGGAGGCAATACCGTGTAACAGTTGCAAGTTGTATATTTTGCGCTCAATTTTTGTATTGCATTAAATGCCTGAAAATATTGATACTACAAAAAATGGCTTCACATAATACGTTTGCTTAGAGTTCAAAAGTGATGAACATCTTTAAGATTTTGTCTCGACGCATTTAACAACCAACGGTGCAGAGTTTAAAGCCTTGCAATCTCGGAAAGAGCTTAGAAAGGGAGGCTGTGTTATTCTCAAACCCTTGAAGCCTCTCTTTTAGGAACTGTCTACCGTGTATAATAAAAAAACGCCGTAACGGTTATTTTGAATTGCTAATGGTTGGCTTGCACTAGGTCAGTCAGCTAGTGAATGGCTTCTGAAAACTAAAACACTTCGTTTTACCTTGCTTACGATGTAGCTATGTGAAAGTTTGATTTTGTTTTACAGGAGTTCAGTGTTAAAGTAAATCTACGTCTTTCAGAGATTTATAATTACCTACTATGTAGATTTCGTTGTTTCGTGTTTCTGAAATGATTTATAGTCACAGCTTAATCTCTCGCAGCGCTTGAGAAAGTGGAAGCCGTTATTATTGGTACCTCGTGTAATACGGTCTCAAAAGGTGATTGTAAAAGTTAATCATCATCCAGTAACAGCACATGTGACGTTCAGTGTGTACTCCTTAATTTTGTACCATCCAGATTTCTTCTTCCATACTGTATCGTGTATTATCCAAGGGGTATCGATAATTATTCTTCATTTGGTTCAAATTCTATAAAGACATTCCATATCTTAACTTTCTCTACCACGTACCTAATAGATTATACTAGGTATTGCGTTCCATCTAAAGGTTCGATACAGGGGTTTCACCGGAAAAATATGCGTTGAAACCCCCTAAATTGAAAAAGGAAATGGGGAGAAAGCATTTCTAGTAAAGAGTGCCCTTTTTTTGAGTGTGTGTGTGTGTGTGTGTGTGTGTGTGTGTGTGTGTGTGTGTGTGTGTGTGTGTGTGTGTGTGTGTGTGTGTGTGTGTGTGTGTGTGTGTGTGTGTGTATTACAGAGAGGGAGGAAGTGAGTGAGAGAGGGGGAGGGAATGAGAGAGAATACGGTTCAGTATCTTCCAAAGATGCAACACGAAGGTTTTAAGAAAACGCTTACTCACCCCAAGCTTCCCTCTACATTGATAGATTTTCGATCTTTTTTAATCTTCAAAAAAGTAGCTAATGATTTTGATTGAAATATATGTCAAACAAATATATCTTTATTTCGCTAGTAATAGTCCAATATCCCTTTGAGGAATTTTGTATACTTTTGTATAACGAATAAACAATTGGAGATAAAAACTTACACAAAAATATAGGCCTCTTCAGAACGCTATTTCCAACAACTCTTTTTGTTACATCAAGTCAGATGTCCAACGTAGTGCAAAGCTATGAGGCGTATCGGAAAGTTTGTGAAACTGCCCAGTTGTTTACGCGAGCTTGTCGCACATACACTGTTCAGATGCAAAGCATATCTTCAGGACAGTCTTCAATCAGTCATATCGGCAGTCGCGAGAGATTCATTTGCATTATGTTACTGACTATCAAGTTACTAGGACGAGTATTTCACTTTTCTGGTAAACAAGATAAGCAATCGCACCGCTCGACAACCTAGGTCAGTACGCCTCGTCGCTTTGCCAAGTAGTAATGCTCCATGTCTAGCATGAAGGGGTGGGGGTGGGGGGAATAAAAAAATAAATTGTATTAGTTCTTATAAGTCTGTCACGTTTAAGTGCTCTGAACACATACGCCAGTGAGAAGAGGTTAATATACTTGCTTCCGAAACATGTATTAAGCTGCACTAGGTCGTGGCTTTATGGCGAGCCCACGAACCGCTTGTACATGGTCCGCTTGCACTACCATGAAGTTATATTATGCAAATATAGTAAACCCAGACCAGTTTCATGATCCATTCACAAATTTTACCGTGAGATAAAGAAGTACAATTTTTGTAGATGAGAGATCCTCTTCAAATGGTCCACGCTGCTGACTTTGAGTTTCAGCTGGCCCGGCGAGCTTTTCGCAACTGGAAAAATATCCCTCAATTTTAGCAATGTTTTGAAATTGCAGAACGTGTAAAGTAATATAGTATATATTTAGCCGAACCGTTCGCTGAATACATTTAAGCGTGTAAATGATAAGATAGCTACCAACATAATGTGGTTTTGGTCTCATTGAATTCCCTGGAGCAAGAATATCTGGAATTTGTTGTAGCGGGCTTGAGGCGAATGTAGACCAAGCGTGTAATAGTTTTAGTGCGCAAAGTTGAAGGGTCACGAAACAAAAGATTGGCGCTAAAGATCCGGGAGGGCTGCCTCAGTGCAGGTTCTGTATTATCGATCTACATCATCATCAACATCACCGCTGCTACTGCTGCATAATTCAGCGTGTCCCGTTTTGTGGTTTGACCTGCCTGTTTATCTCATAATAACGTAAGTCAGACGTCTTCTCGTTTCGTGCTCTGAAGGTAACCTTCCTACAGTTTGCAACCTTGCTTGGGGGCTCACAATGCCAGAATTTCAAGAAAAGTACATGGTAATTGACCTTACAGCAGCTTGCAACTTGCTTCGGGGCTCACAATGCCAGAATTTCAAGAAAAGTGCATGGTAATTGACCTTACAGCAGCTTGCAACTTGCTTCGGGGCTCACAATGCCAGAATTTCAAGAAAAGTACATGGTAATTGACCTTACAGCAGCTTGCAACTTGCTTCGGGGCTCACGATGCCAGAATTTCAAGAAAAGTACATGGTAATTGACCTTACAGCAGCTTGCAACTTGCTTCGGGGCTCACGATGCCAGAATTTCAAGAAAAGTGCATGGTAATTATACAGTGTAAAGTTAACATTACCCATTGGCATGTTTTAATTTGTTTCAGGACGTATTTTCCAACTCTAAGGCACTCTTGTGACGGGATAGTTATTTTTAAAAACTATTAATGTGATAATTATGACAGATGCAAAATGTAATGGCGGCTGATAGTGGACGACTTCATGATTGGATTGTTCTTTCCTGTTACGCAAATAAACTTTGTGGGCACAAATTATACTTTTATCACCGGCTTTACAGCGTGTTAAACTATACAACCCGCAAGGCGTGACGAGTCTCTGGATGTTGCCATGATCAGCTCCTGCCACCTCCTGTGTCTGATATAACCGTGTTTACCGTAGCAGCGAACTTGCTAAGCTATAAATGTTCTGAGATAACTTCCTTCAGCACTACTAATTGTGTAGAACACAAAATGGAATATCTACACTTTGCACACACTACCCTCTTTACTAAAGTCCAGAGGAAGGATTCGGATTAATGGACAATTGAAGTAATATAATCCTCCCTCCCTTTCAGAATATATTTGCAAGTTACATCAAAATGAATATGATCAATTCTCCTGTTATGTTATATTATCTTACAAAATGGATCACTCAGTAGTTAATAGGTTGTGAATATGCAGTGCCATCGAGGTTTAAAGCCTGTAGTAATTAGTGATTTACAAAACCATATTTAATCTAGTTAGTGTTTTTGTTCCGACGTGAAACGAATGCTTGTACACTCCCCATAATGAGAGCTGTTAAAATACGGAGCACTTGCTATTGCTTTACCGGTTACAAACCGTGAAAAGCAGATGACTTCCTTCAGTTAATACCCCAACGAATCACGAGTATGCCTTATAGTAATGCTGCTGTTTCACTTTTCCATTTGTACTGTTATTTTGAACTCTCTTGAAGTACAGACTTGGGATTTTGCTGTTGGAACCTTAACCATGTGACACAATATTTGCACTGTTTCTGCTACAGCGGAGTTTACGCTCACCAAGGTAGATTTCCACTAACAATGCTAGGACTGTTCTACTTCCACATGTATCAGCAGTTTTACCCAATTATATATTCCCTATCACGTTGATTGTCACTCTGGAGGCCGCGAAGAATAACAAGAGTAACAGACGGTTTTATAATAATGATGTGAAGCAAAAGTGGGCGGACAAAGAAACTTCCGAATCCTTTACATAAATGATATCGAACCCAGATTATAACGGTTATTCTTAAGGACACCTTAATACCAGAGTTATTTTTCAACTCGGAGTGCTCTCTTGTAATGTCAGTTGCACAACCACCAATTGTCAAGTTCTGAAAATGCTTTCAACTTAATCAGAAATGTTTGCAAAATCATACTGCAAGGCTGCCCCTGGAGATTTCTTGGAAGGAATCATTTTAAGTGTTCGTTTATTTCATGCATTAATGAAATATTTGCTCTGTAACTTTAGCGAAATAGCGTTGGAATGTTATGGTGCTTGATATAAAATAAGTATAAGCACGTGGTCTGTGTACTGCCCGAAGAAAGATGTTACGCCTTTTGATAATCTTGAGTGAGAACTAAAGACTCGACAAAGGCCTTACAGGGCAATACACTGCCGTGGGAAGAAAGCGACATTACATATACTTACGAGTAGTATTGCACTCAGTTACCACCTCAGCCGGGAATTGATCACGAGTTCTTTTGCTTGACAGTCAAAGCCCTCCTAATAAAAACCGGACGCATTACTTCCACACATCGTGAATGACCTAAAAGTGCTAACTACGATTTCGCAGGGATAGATACATAATGTTGCACAAGTATATTGCATTTGCCGTTGAATTGTCGCTTTAAACTAGCCTGCAATCAATCGATTTATCGCCACGTGAAACCCACCCTTAATCTATATGTAACACATTACTGCAGCTGGCTATGTAGTGTGTTATGTGTTTCGTAAACTCCCTTTGTTTTACACGGCACTTGGACATAATTAGTTGAGCTATCAGCAACATGTGGGAGTGGTCTGTAGATTAAATGATGTTCTTTGGTTCAACGGCCACTATGCGTATATACTATAGGCTCCGGTGTTTTTGACATGTTCCATAAACTCGGCCTCGTGCTCCAACGTAGTGTCATATCGGACGGTGAGTGAATGAAATGGATGAAATGATGTTCAAATGAGCCCGAGGTCTATAAAACCTTTTACCCGACATTTGTCTTCTCAGGATAAGGGAAAACATCGGAAAAAAACCTTATCCGGATAACTCACCCTAATCGAGATTGGAACTCACCTCTTGGACGTAAGGCCGCTACTAAGGCCCCCCCCCCCCAAAAAAAAAAAAAAAAAAATATGTGGGACCCATATATAGACAATCGTAAGCGCTGTTAGCTAGCGCTCCGCGCACAATTCAGCATGCTTCTAGTATGAAGGGAAAAGTAATTTACTCCTGCCAAATATATCTGAATATCGTACATAGCTTTCTTTTTTTCATAAACTGGCAAAGCATTCCAAGCATTTTCAAAAGTGTTTAATAAATTGTTGCTGCGGAATAATTGTTTTAGCATACTAGCGTATGTAGGGTAAATACAACGAAAAATTCGAACAAGGCCGGAATTCGTGTAGCAAATTTTTGACTTCCAAAGTCATTGCTGTTATAAGTTGAGCTGTTGCAGTTTATATCCAATAAAGTAGCACACTATAAGGCTGCCAGGAAAAGCTCTGTGGAATGAAACGCAAGGGACCCTTCCTGTTAGTATATCCAAGAAATAGTGACTTCACTGATCAAGAACACAGGCCTGAAGCGCGCAGTGCTTGGAAAAAAGTGTTCTACTCAATCAATACCGAGCTTACTCATCGTATGTTTACTGTCTGCACAGTAAGCACAATTAGTGCAACTGTCTCCAAAATCGTTCTTAGATCTCCGTACAGTATGTGCCCCTCTGGATACTATCAACTAATTACCTTTGAATTATCACTGAAAATCATACGACGAACTACGTATAATGAGTGGCAGTAAACGACGACTATTTGATCCCAACTGTGGTGAGAATTGTATAAGAACTTGCTATGTTCATGGATAAGGGAAGCGGACGCATGTGGATATTTCCTACTTTAGTAGCAAAGTAACATTTGTGATTATTAAACTGTGATGGATATGAAGTGGAATATCTTGAGTCCTCTATTGTCTTAAGCAGTTCATTTAGCCAATAAAAAGCGTTTAATGAAAGTATGCGGTTAGGAAGTTGAGTATTGCTCACCTTCTGAGCTGGCGACGCGTCAGTATGAGTCCCATGAGCGCAAGGTTGGCAGCCATTCCAAGAGCACCTAGGCTGAAGATGACTGTAGCCTCTGTTGTACCTCCGGGATGACATTGGAAGACACGGCCGCCATTAAAGGTGGTGTTTGTCGTGGAGCCACTCCCGAAGCGGAGATTCGCTCCGATCATAGCAACCGCCGACCCTGCAACAAATGTCCACATATCAGAGAATATAAATTATCTTCAGAAAGAAAAATAAAATACAGCATTAGAGACAATTTAAAAATTGCATTTGGTCCAATATTGCATCCGCTACAAATCAATGTCACAAGTCGATTGCCGTGTACATCGCTGGAATAGGTAATGTAATTTAGAAATAACAGTCGGAGAAAACTGGCCGGAAAATCAGGCTATCAGCTTGTGTCGTTCGAAACCGACCTAAAGTGGACTTCTAAATGGATAAACGGAAGTATGTATCAGTTCCCTCATACAAAGTGAAAGTGCAAACGAAGTCAAAATTTGAGTTTATACGGGCATAATGTAAAGAATATTCAGGAATATTTCAAGCGAGAGAAGGTTTTTCTTTGACGTACTGTCTATGAAAAAAAAATTCAAATTAAATTTGGCTTTATTTTGGGTTTAGACGCATAGGCCTGAAACACAATGCCTCAGGAGCAATGGTTTTTTAGTTTGTTCTAATCACAATGTGCCTCAGGAGCAATGGTTTTATAGTTTGTTCTAATCACAATGTGTAAATGAGAATATATGTCCTTATTGTTACTTTCTTTGCTACAAAATATTTCCAGAGTTAAAATTGGCAATATTTTTAAAAATAAGTATCCCATATTTATGCTTACAATAACTTTTTGTGTGTATTCCAAATATCATTTAGAAATTCTAGACAGAATTCCAGCTTTGTTTGTCGAATACTTTTTGAAGAGTTTTATTTTTCATTACTGGTACATCTGGCTGACATTTGGCTTAAACCGTGGAGTGTGAAAAGAATTCCCCTTGTATTCAGCGGAGCTTCCTCCATTATACAGTTCCGAGGGCATTGTAGCTGCTCTCGAAATTCTGAGCATGCTGAGAATCGAATAGTTGTACCTAACTTTTGTTCAAAGTCTTGCTGGCCAATGTTAGATACTGATCACTTTTCTGCATAATGCAGCGTGCAACATTTGCGGCAAGCTCAGAAATTGTGCGCCAAATGGTAGAGAAGTAGCTGACTGGAAACATGAAGTCAAAGTGGAGGAAATAGCATGTTCGCTTAGTTGGACATCTGCGACAGAAATATTTCTGAGAGGTCACCGTTTGAATGGTCGCTGAGTCAAGTCGAGAAATCGCAAGAGGATGCTAGTCATATCTGTTGTCGGTGTTACTCCACCGCCAGCTGACAATTGTACCTACGTAGAGCGGGAAAGAGGGAGGATAGTAACGAAAAACTGATATATCTTTGTGATAAACATTTAATATTATTACAATAAAAGAGATGATTATAATAATTATATATATTAAACCAATAATTTGATGTATTTATTCTAAGATACTAGAAGTCCTCTTCATTATGAATTACTTTTGCATAATCGATAAACCGTAAGAGATATGGAGATTCAAAGTCATCGCATAGTGACAGGCTCTTAAAAGATTTGACTATGCTTAAGCCTACAGCATTTCCTTATTCCCCTTGTACCTGCAAGGAAGTACCCAATAAGACTGTTTCTGCAAATGTTTATCCTTATTTACATGCAGTGGATGAAAGAATAAATGTTTGTACAAGAGTGAGTAGAGAAGGTCATGTGGGTACAGAATTAGTTTTTGTTTCCTTCATTTTATCATATTTGGGTGCAGCAGTTATTTCCTTGGAAGGTTTTGCATTGCTTAGCTCGTTTACATTTACCTATTCCTCTGCTAGCGCTGCTAAATGTTGACAGCAGCTCCTATTGGCCTTGATTGAACACAGGATGGGACAAACTACCATATAAAACTCAGGTTAGCTGGTTAATGAGTTACGAGTTCAAATAAATGAACTAAATGTTTAAAATGCATTTTCTACAACTTAGCTTTTTTATTGAAAGTAGCACAAAATAAATTTAGTATAACGTGCCCTAATCCTATTTGGAAAATGGATATATGATATCTAAATTACTTTCTCGGAAGGAGAAGTTTCTAGTGAATCACGAAACCACATTTCGCGCATTAAGCTTATTTTTTATTTAATATTTTATCTTTTGGAAATCATATTACATAAGCATAACGTTTCTGATAAGTTTTGTTACTTTCAACGTGTGAATAGCATGGATATCGAAAATATCGATACATAAAGACAGTTTTCGTTTACTGTTTGGAAACCCATTTTACCACGAAAAACAGTACCGGCCGCATTGTAAGCATAAGAGAGGGACACAAATTTGTTTACGATTAAACCTTTTAGTCGTGTTGCAATTTTATTGAATCGCGGTTGAAGCAGTTTTATTACCAGGTTTCGAAAGTTGCTAGTTGAGAGGAATGGCATGGGAGGGGGAGGGGTAGGGGAGGATAAAGGATTAGACCATAGGGGAGAGAGAGAGAGAGAGAGAGAGAGAGAGAGAGAGAGAGAGAGAGAGAGAGAGAGAGAGAGGGGGGGGGGATGGAGAGATAGTGAGAAAGTGAGGATATGCCAAACAATCCCTACATTTACGCTATAACAAGCAGAGGTGTAATCAAAATTATATCCAGTGAAAAGAAGGAATGTTTTTTCCAAAATAAAGCGAGCATTTCTTGCGTGTTCTTATGGTTTCCATGGTTGCTCCCGGTTTACCCTCTAGCTATGAACGTTTATAAGCAGAACACGCATGCAGTTCTGACAACACAACATGCAGACAAACGTTAATATAGCGGATGTGTACTATTCGGACTTCGGTCAGATGCGCTTATCTCTAATTGACAGACAAGGTGTGCAAAGCAGAGTTACAGGGAGATGCTGTTTTGCCGCCTTGCATAAACTAGATTGCAGTAAACACACTTGGCGGTAGATGGCAGACCGATAAGTCACGCTCACGCTGCAGTTCCTTTTTCTGGTTGTTTTTGGCCCGGCTTCGAACGAGGCAGCAGGGAATGAGAGCCTTCAGTTCGATGAGTCTGACGCGTTTTCCCTAGCGGCGTGAGAACTAGCGATTTTGCGTCAGCATCGCCAGGAAATTGTATAGTCATACCTTCTGGGCCAAAATTACTGGAGATTTTTCTGTCATCCTTTCACACAAATCTCATGTTCAACAGCCACAATGTCATAGCGATTCCTCGCTCACTCAATTTACTTCAAAGTGTAAGAGTAAGTGCAAGTGCGATAAGAATTTGCAAATAAATGATGGCAAGTGTGAGACAGTAGGAAAGTTAATAATCTATAAAACGATTCTGTATGTGTATCATGGTGGCCAAGAGCTCCGGAATAACGAAATAGTAAACATTAAAACAAATTACTTTAATGCGAAGAAGTTTAAACATGCATTTTCTAAAATGGTTAATGTAGCAAATATTAAACAAATTATGTATATGAACGGGTTCTACTAAGAGAGTAGCGCATATTTTCGGCTTTTTTAATGTTTTATGCGAATTCAGCTAGTTACATAAAATATTCGCTAAAAGAAGAGGACTTCTTAGATATTTTGCAGAAAAGTGAGCAGACAGATTTTGCTTCTCATGTCGTTGCTTAAACTCAACATTGGAGGCATTTCTATTTTTTCAGTTAAAGCAGGAATAAAATGAGTTCTGTTTGTAGAGTTTTTCGGAAACGGTGAGGTACAAAAATAATTAAGTTGTGCATACTTTGTACAGCAAATGGACAGAACCGGACCCCCACACTGTGCCGTCACATGCACTATGAACGCGGCTAACTTGATTCCTCGCTAATGTAGCTGGACTACTGAATCTAATAACCACCATCAGATGATGGCAGAAGTATCACAGTATTTCTTGATCAAGTGCAAATTTCGAAAGAGAGTTACATTTAGTGTTTTATAATTTTGAAAAGAGCAATATCTAAGCACGTCATGAAACGCAACACGTAGAAACTACGCAGTATTGGGAGTAGCAAATAATTTTGATTGAGGCTTGAAATCACAGGTGCAATTATTTATTTGCGCAATAATAACATGTTTATATATTTTATCAGTTCACGTCCTTGATTATTGTAGTTGTGTATCTGCCCCTCTATGTCCCTTACTCTCGCTTTCGTTTACATTAATGAAAATATTTGCATGTTTTGTTGTAATAAACTCTAAAACACGTAGCATTGAAATAAAATGCATAATTACTCTTTAGGCCTGTATTAATTTTAGCTTTGAGTGAATTACGTAGTAACTGTCCACAAAATGTGTAATTGTAATGGTCATGAATGTGCCTACATCCTGATATACACGACAATTTTTTTTTGTTGGTGTGAAATTAGAATATAAAATTAGAACACGTTCTAATACCATGTCATCACTAAAGTAAATGTTACATTTCTGGAAAATCTGTGCTTTCATCCTCGATAAATAGTTATATGTAAAAGTTATACGATTTTTTCTTCTTGAGCAAAGAAGTTAACACGCATAACCTGTTCCTCTGCTTCCAGTGACCATGGGCATGTGTTAGCGTATTCTGTGTCAAGTTCACCGTGTGTGGGTTAGAGACAGTTATAAAGCAGTGATCAGTTTTAAAACTAGTGTATCTCATAGTATCTTACTAGAAGTCGACTGAACTTAAAGCGAACGTTCGCGTGAGGATTACGATTGCGAATGTTTTGGCAACCGATCTCTGTCCTAAGCCAAGGAATCCCAGGATTCCGGCAGAGCTGGTTAACCGAAATTGAATCCAAAGGGAAGACGAGCGATTTACAAAAGACCGAGACCAGCGGGTCTTGATTAAGGGCAAGGAAATAATATCAACCGCTTCAGCTTCGTTAATTTTAATTATAACTTGGCTAAAGCAGTCAGAGAGAAAGGGAGCGTTGATAACTTACATGTACTGCAGAAGTTCTTGTTAACTTCATCACCGTTATCTCGCCGAAATGAGAAATGTGGCTGAGCAAAGTATAAAATACCGCCGTCATGTGTCTAATATAAGGACGCGCTATTTATGATGTTGGAGAAAATAAATGGTACAAGGATGGCAAGAATTCATCTTGGTGTTACTTTCTAAAAACGTTGAGCTGAAATATTACGAAAGCACAAAAGAACGGTGTTTCGTGTGCACTATGCCTTTCGGAGGTATGTATTTAATGCAACCTGTTATTGACACTTAACCGCAATCTGCAGGCAATTGCTGTGATGCACCTAAGGATGATACGCGTTTAGCTCTCAAAAAGCCTTTATTTTTTTAAAGAACCCAGTGCGCGATGGGGAACATCGTGGAGAGATTTGTGATTAATCTGAAGAAGTGACGCAGAGATTATTTGGAAATGAACAAAGGAAATAAATATTTGCTCGCTAACGATGAAATTATAACAAACAAGCACTTACTGTTTGTAAGCAGTTCGTGACTTGGTTGAATTGCTGAACAGCAATTCGAAGAAGGTATGACTACATCGAGTGTGCTAAACAGAATGTTCGGTCTGTAAAGTACACGAAACACTGGCAATATTACAATTACATAATACAATGGTGGTTGAAATGGATGGTTCTAACATATGCTATTAGTTCAACTTGTGAGTGGCTTGTAGGGATAAACGAAACTACAATGGAAACAATTGTGTTGTAGGAAGATAGGTAATATCTCCTACACGGAAAGACATGGAGAACAGCAAAAATATCAATAATCTAAGCATTACCAAAGAGTGTAATGTGAAGAAACTATAGGCGATTAAAATAAATTGTAACGCATTCGCGGGCTCTCTCCACTGCGCAAGACAACCGAGAATTGTCGGGGAAAAGGTGCAGGCAGATGCGTACTAAATTCCTTGTCTCACATACAGGCTATCTGTTCTTGTTTGGTTAAAACAAAACGCAATAGCGCACGTTTTTCTCAAGTTCAGCGTGGATTGTTGATCTAAGTTTGTTTAGCGATTTTCGAGGCGATCCCTAAACTGGCACCAATGTTCTCTCTTTTCTGTTAAGACTGATCTAATTTTTTTCTTTCTAATGCTGAATCCAAAGCTTCAGATTTATTAAAGATTGCCTGAAAGACGTCACAATGATCTGAAAATTGGAGTGTGGTGTAGGATAAGTGCTGCAAATGCGTTAGCTGTGTTTTAATGACTTTTTAGTATTGT
This sequence comes from Tenodera sinensis, assembly GCA_030765045.1. NCBI lineage: Eukaryota > Metazoa > Arthropoda > Insecta > Mantodea > Mantidae > Tenodera > Tenodera sinensis. Next base: position 151,457,253 of record CM060961.1, on the reverse strand, counting down.
ATTGCCTGTTGCTGCTTTAAGCAAAGGCACAGGAAGGTGAGCAAGCAGCTCAGTTATGAATTAATCTGCCAATCATACTTCGTGGTTAACCTTAGCCAAAATATTAAACAAACAGTTTTCTTAAATTCACAGGAAGTTATTTAGTGCATAAAAGTTAGTGTGTAGAAAACATTTCGATTTGCTAGTTTTTAATTTGTCACTTTCAAGAAAAAGAAAAGCTGGCACGGTCTTAGCCTGAGTAATAACGGAGTCCCATTAATATTTTTCACGTAGCACTAAACGACACTGTAAAGCCATTTCTCGACGTCGGAATCCCTTTACTTTCCGTTGTGGAGGAAACGGTTGACTTTCTGTTTGCTTTCGGGGCTATGGGAAGGGGAGAAAAATCCATTGAAGCTAATTGAATCCGTGTAAAAGAAAGCGGTCGACAGTTTGTCATCCAATTAACTTCTCGGATTGTGTGTGTGAAGATAATTTTTCGACAGTCATTTTTACCCCCACGCTTGCATTTAAATGCGGCACGCTTTGTGAATTTCGGGGTGGAAAGCCATTATATTATTAAAAGTTAATGTAACCTGCCTGCGGACTGTCGCCGTAGCCGGTGAAGTTCCACACTATAAAGTTTAGCTTATGCTGTAAAAGTAGTCTAGTCGCGTTTGTAAAGTTCGCAGAGCAGCAAACAGCATAATTAGGAAAATTGTAGCGGCCGTCTCGGAGTTACTTCACACAATATCATTCCTTTGCTCTGAAAGAAGCGCATCAGAAAGAGCATTTACTACGCCAAGTAACCAAGTAACATGCATGTACGACTGGGTGATAAAAATATGTTCTGGATTTTCTTTCTCAGTATTCCAGTCTAGAGTGGCTAAAAATGAATCTAACAATCTATGCATTAAAATTAACAAATGTTGAGTAATTTAAAATTATGTTCCGTTTTGCAAATAACATCTGCTTCTTTATTATTTTAACCATCTTGGATTAGAAACGCAAATACTGTATGGAGGACTCTAGCTTACACTTGTGCGAATCTGATGATTAACAGAGTAGCAAAGAAACTCCGTGGAGCTGGAAATCTACGCACTTGTGATAACTACAATGTCATAGCTAAACTCCTGAGCGAAATACTACCTAGCTCTGTCTGTCGCTAGTGTCGGGAGGACTTAAGAGCGTCTGCCCAATCTCGTCTTGGCGAACAGTCCCATGTACCCGCCAAGTCTCAGTCCGAACGCATTTCCTTCGGAACGGTTCGTAATAACGTAGGTGTCACGTGATCACGCCAATGAAATAAAGGTATCGAAACCTCACTTCTACGGGGATCAGCAAGTATCTATGCGTCTTGCTTGGAATTTCATTAGCGAGTAAATTACTGTTGCAAATTGTGGACCTGGCTTCCTGCAGGCTATTGTGCATACTGCCTACCATTATAGCACATTGTTAAATTGTAATGTAAAATATTTTTACATTAATATATTTTCACAGTACGCCTTAAAATGTCATGGTTAGCACTTCAGGTTTATTGCTTTAATGTGAAGTTTTTATCCTTTTGAGTCTTATTTAATCAATGTTTCACTATTAAGTTACTTTGAGGCGTATTTTGCAGTTGCTTGTATGGGTGAAAGAAATGTTTAGATTACCATTGTTCACAATGATTGGCAGATAATTTCTCACCCCCCCCTCTCTCTCTCTCTCTCTCTCTCTACTGAATCGAAAAGTCTGGTCAAGTGGCAATGGTTCCATTCCATTCTGCCTAGTAATTGAAGCTTCCTTCTAACTTGGTTTTGTAGAGATGCGGAGAGAGAACTCTTGTATACCATCCTCACTCATTCCCTTGATGCGATCTTTATGTTAGCTGACCAAGGGCCACTCATTCCTCTTGTTGCCTGAAGCACCTATCTGCCATATTGCCTCAGGTTGAAGCACTTTATACGGTCATCGGCAGTGGACCCTATTTAGTTTCGTGTTTTGTACATAGATCTAAGACCGTTGTATGGCAGTCTCTCTCATACGTTTCGGCAATTTACTTTGGTTTCTTCCTGAAAATGAGCGCATCCTTTACTGCTAGTGCAGTAGTAACATTTATGTCATTTTCTTGTGCGGGCCAAATAAAATCGTGGCTAGTTCTTTTCAGGCCAAATTTAAGTTAAAAGAAATAATGCACAAAACTCTCTACTTGATCTTCACATTAGACAGTATTTCGGGGGTTTATTTTATTATGCACCTCCTGCTTAGAGGAATGTTCGCCAGGAATTGCTTCAGCTGTTTAACACGACTATTCCACTCTTATGTGACCTCGTTGAAGTCAACCAATCATGGGCGTAACAATTTCAAATTTCAACCAATGACAGCCTTCATTCGCGAAAAATGTATCACATTTCATTATACCACCTCTGAATTTAGTTATCTCCTCCTCTGCTTTTCTTATGTTATGATCAGGTTAGAGAATCTAGCTGCACTGTGCTACAGATGCGCAGCAGCTTACGTAATTTGACGCTATAGAGCCGCTATTCAAATGTCAAAAATGGTAACACGCTTCGGTGAAACACCTAATGCTGAAATAGATGAAATAATTCGAAGAGGAAATCCTCAGAACACAGAATACACCACGAAATATGTTTGGAATAAGTTTGACAAATTTTGTATTGGACGAAATTATAAATTAATAGCAGATACTCCAGCTTTTGACATTGCCATAATCTTAAAAAATTGGAGCATCAATTTGAGAATCTTGTAGGCTGTGTCAATGGACGCTGATGTATATATTCACGCTGCATGTTTCTTTTAAGAAGTTGATAATTACAATACAGCATTTAAATAACATTCCAGTGGCATATCCTTTAATTCGTGAAATACTATTAATAATAGCAACTGGTGATCGTCAAGTTCTGTGGATAAATTGAGGAGTGTTGAGCAAGTAGAAGTGAACGGACGTATTGGTGCAAGCTGCGGAAGCGAGAGGAAGAGTCGCAAGTAGCTATGGAAGTGGATATGGCAATGCACAGGGCAAGGATTGGACCTTTTATGCAGGCGAAACTCAAATAAAGGGCCCCTGGAGGCGGTATGGAGATAAGCTATGTACTAATAGCGGCTGTCATTACGATGCAATGATAGGAGTGGAATTGAACCCGGGACCGCGGGACAATGATGGGAATGTGGGGAAGGGAGACACGTTGATAAGGTAAATAATGAACAGAGGCAAAAGCATGGTGTTTGGAGATTAAAAGGACTAAGAAAGGGTATCCTGCTGAGTCAGTGTCCCATTTGTGGAGGGAAGGAAGATCTGGAGCATATAGTGTTTGAGTGCCAAGAAACGGACTTTTAGAGCAAAGAAGTTCTGGGGTAGAAATGGGAGAAGGTGGAATAGAGCAACGTTTAGGAGATTCCTTGAAAGGAAGTCAGGAACGTGGGTTTTAAGTAAAGTTAAAGAAAAAAATTGAGCTGGTCTGTAGAAATAGTACAGAAATAACAAATTTGGTGTTGGCTGTATGTTAGCTATAGAGAAGTGTGTAATTATGTTGGTTGGATATGACAGACTTAAGAGCCGTCGCTGAATGTCACATTCAGGTATATATTAACTGAATACAGAAAGAGAACCAGAGAGAGAGAGAGAGATACATATGTACATTGGCAATCACTCGTAGCATTACTTATAATACGAATGTTGCACTCGCCAAGAAACCGCAACATAATCCAGCCTCTTAAAACCCAGATTTAGTAGTAGTAACGCTTTGCATGCACTCAGAGAACAACAAATAATAGCCCCATAGCATTTTGCAAGCGCATTGTTTAAATGTGGGAAAACATGCATACGTAACAACGAATTATGTGAAAATCCTCTACGCATTTAAAGCACTTAAATGAGAAGCACATTTTTCTAGCAGCAAGGTTTGCTTTCTTTTCCTTCTTTTTCGATTTCCTTGATGATGTAAACCTGCTGAAAATTAATGTATACTACCATAAATATATATTTTAATATTGATATAAAACAAATTTAAATACGAATTTATAATAATAATAATAATAATAATAATAATAATAATAATAATAATAATAATAATAATAATAATAATAATAATAATAATAATATAAATTCGTATTTAAATTTGTTTTATATCAATATTAAAATATATATCTTCTTCTTCTATTATTATTATTATTATTATTATTATTATTATTATTATTATTATTATTATTATTATTATTATTATTATTATTATTATTATTATTGGAAAGCCCCTATTCTAAGATAAATGCCATAATCCCAGCAGCCAATGACTGATCGTATTAGTACAAAATCCCAAAAGTGAAAATGATTCCCTGAAGAGGCAGAATGATGGAAGAGCGGAGGTATACCGCTTTAATGCAGGCAATGAATGACATGTACGTCACGAACGTGTTCAATGTGGACCCTATGGACCAGCACACATGCTGGTTCCCCACGCTGATGTAATTGGGTTAAAAACGCCATTACAACACGAACGAAAACCAAGCACGGTAAAAAAGCTTTCCACTGCTAAATATATATTTACATAATGGTAGAACGTACGAGGCATCAAATTACTAGGTGATACGTAGGTTTTTTACATCGCTCTTGGAAATGCAGAAACTTTTTTTTTTCACTAGGTGTAAAAGTGAATGTGTTGATGGTATTTACTTGGATACAGCTGTTTTCGGGCTTACAGGCACACTTGTCCATAAGTGATAATTTTATTTGAACAACGTTCAAGGTTTGCCCATAACCATGCAAAATACATTTTATTTTAATTATGCGCTTTTAAGGACCCATTTTATGTTTTTAGAGCGTATATAAAGCTGCTTTTATTGTTCAGGAAAAGAGAGAGAAAAAAAAAAAAAAAAAAGGCTCGGATATTGATGACGATACATTTCTTGCTGAAAGATGCACTAGAAGGAGTTCATTTGTTGGTTACTGTTAATGCTGTCAACGCGGTGCGAAGTTACCCACCGGCCACCGGATATAGAGGCATACCCGCTCGGCTACCTGGGCCTAGCTGCAGGTATTGGCCGTCCTCCTTCAGAACAATAGCCATTGTGAGCAGCTTCACTGTTCCAGAGGATTCGTTTTGGCCGTTTCGAGTTCTTTTCCAGAACGTTCGTTTTGTATTCGGAGTGTATGTAAGGAGCTGGCTCATAGAAGCAAGGAATGTGCATTGCTCACCACAAAGAATCTATTGTTTTAACTCCTTCACAGGTTTAGTCTTAGAACCTTGTAACAAGTCTTAGAACGCGAGGTGTCGGGAATAATAGCATCCGGAATTCAAAACGGATAGTTTATTTATTGCTTCCTAGGCCAGAGTTATTTCATAGAAAATGCTAGGGTGTTAGTGTGTGCCTGTATGCTAATTTAAACCTGGGAGGTTCTCTTTAAGGGAGGTGCCGGAAAGACTAGCATAGGTGCTATGAAAACTGTTTATTTTTTAATGTATACAGGTCTCCAAAATCAAGCAGTGGACTTAGCGAAATTCCTCCCTAACCATAAAGAAGGGGAGAAAAACGTAGGAGTTGAAACTTGCTTTGCATTAAGTCATGCAGCCTTCCTTTCCAGAAGAAAAAAATTCAACTTGCGAGGAACTTCTTTCAGATTGAGTATATTTTAGTAAGTGCAAAAATAGTAACTTAATGAACATTGGCAAATTCCACTTGCCTTCCAATCCAGAATATACATCCACAAACATGTCACACTGTCTATACGTACAATAATTGATTACCCATTTTTCCAACACATTCCACAGTGAAGCATACGCCACTTTTTGCGAGCTTTCGCTGCAGTTTTAATGACTGTTAGGATTTTCATGGAAATAGATTAGAAACCTGCAATTGGCAACATAAGAGCTATCACGGAATACTTCAATGTCTCCCTAGATGATACATCCTGTAGTGTATGACCGTTATGAAGTAGGTCCACATTTTAAGCTCTTCCAATGGATAAGCAGTGCACATGTGGTTAAAGACATAGCATATTGTTAAGCTAGCTGTTTCAAGTAAATGACCAACTTAGGACTGGACACCTGTTTCAGTAATGTTCAATGCCCTAGTAGTAGATTCAGAAACGCTAAAATAGGTCTCCTCTCTAAGCAACAAATGCATTTAAAGTATTGTGAATATTAAGAAGCTGAAACACTCGAAGGCAATTTTCGCAAGTATCTCCGCAGTATGGCGAAAATGTGGAACACAGAGCTGTGCTCCACCAGCGGAATTTCTCGGGATGGATGGCCGGATATACGTAAGTAGTAGCTCTCGTGTAAAAAGAGATAACACATTCTGAGTGGATAAATTTATGAGCTGTTCCTGTGTAAGAAATGTAAAAGCGACAGAAGGAAATTAGCGACCTATAGCAAATGGGGTCATCTGCTTTTTGTTCGCTTCCATTTGTTCGCCAAGAGTAAGGCAACGTATGTACTCTTCTCATTTTAAAGTATGGAGTGTAGCGAACTAACTTGCAATGTCTTGGCTGCTTAATTCCTTGTTTCAGTAGGGGAGGGGTAGCTGCGTAGTCTTTGTATTTACAATTGGTTCCGGATCACTGATTAAAACGAATATGATTGTAGTTATATTACAATAAGTGATCACTTATTCTTAACATGCATTCAATAGCAGTCTAAGGACTGCTTGAAAATGCACATTTCTGATTGGCAATGCAGTAAAGCAATGCCATTTGATACGTGACTCACTTTAATAGGAGATATCTCCTGAAGTTGTGGTATGAATAAACAAATACATTAGTATGCAGTGAACTTGGAGCGAAAGTGGTAGGCCTACAGAAATATACCTACGGTGCGTATTATATGTGTACTGTCCATGAAATTGCACAGTGGTTATTCAGGTCCTACTGTACGACAAATCGGAGATAGAATTGTTAAGGAATTTTCTAAGGTAGCAACTCTCATGTCTCAGCCAAGTCATCAATCTCGCTGCATTTCTGTACGAGCATTTCCCGCCCTACAGTTGAAGTTTACGCGTGTGCTACAAACCGGAAGTCATCTTGCTGACCTTTGTGTTTTGTATGCTGAAACCTACAAACTAAAGAAGGTCCTTGAGAGATTGCATCAGACTGTGGCATATTGTCCGAAATAGCAAACCTAATATTTAATTGTACTGTCTTGTAGGTATTTATATATATGTTCATGCAGTTTCAGTAACTAAAATTCTTTGTTTTTTACAAGGGAACTAGTTTAAATTATTAAAGCTATTGTCAATGTCTGTATGCTATTAATCAAACAAGGAATTATTATCGACATACATTTCCAGCACAAAATTGTAAACTGTGATATATTGAAGAACCGTTGCCGTTCTTGTGCAAACCCGTTCCTTAATTATTTTTTCCTTGTGAAACATTTCTGAAGACCAATCCACCTCTAGAAACAATGAACTTAGTTAACTGTTGCTTCTTGCTCTCTTCTGTTGGTCTACCTGCCGTTAGGCTTATTAACGGACAGTTTCATTACTTCTGGGCCCTGTTGTTTATCGATTGTGCCCTTGCGTACATTTTTATAGTTTGAGCGCACCATAACAAGTTGAGCAGGCTATTAACCTCAGCGAGCAAGTTTATCCTTGTAGTCCGCTTCAAATCATAGATGTCCCCTGACACCGAAGCACAGTGATATTTGCATGCTAACGGCGAGGATGTGCCACATGAAGGGACAACGGACGCAGTTGCTAACATAGTTTAATGAATAATAAATACCGACAGTGTTGTCCAACAAAACGACCCTGTGGTTCTGCGGCACAAAACATTATGTATCCCGGGTGACGATATCAAAACCAATATTTTTAGGTTTAGTGTCGAGTTCAGCGGATTATAAGGGACACGTCGATGGAACCTACCAATTGTAATGTTGAAGTTATTCATTGCATCTTTATTTTTCCCATGTTTGGGACACCAATAAGATGTAAAACAATTAATCTTATTTTTATAGGTTACAACACGAGGATGATCCCAGGCGTAATGCACTAAGTTACTATTGCAACTTTTTAAATTTCAATCCATCATCCAAAATGTTTCTGGAGTTTGTTGCAGCTGTTTGATATTGTTTAATGGTTCATTAGTTTAAATTTCGGGTAACGGCTCTAATCAGGCCATTTAATATTGCAAAAAATTCGATCCCCAAAGTGTTATCCTTTTCCTTTCTCTCTTCTTTCTTTTCTGTTTTTTTTAAAAAAAAAAATTTTATTTTTTATTTTTTTATTTTTGGTATGTGTGTGTGTTTAACGCTCGCTTTTACTACATACGGTACCGCAGGCGGTGACACTGATGATACTTGGAATGAAGATGGAACACTGGTGGAATGAAATGGCAGGGGAAACAGGAGAACCCGGAGGAAACCCGCCCCAGTGACGCTTCGTCCACAATCAATCCCACATGCGGTTGCCTGGGATCGAACCCGGGCCAATTTAGTGAGTTCTTTTGTGTAGCGATGGTGTGGGAGATCATTTGGGTGATGGCTTTTTAGTTATCTCTTTATGTATTCTATGTTTGCTGTAGTTACCATTTTGTGGAATGAAACAATTATTTTAAGTTGCAAAGCGTTACTTGCTAAATATTAGCACAGCGCTGGTGAGGTATTGTTATGAAAACAATATCACTTTTTACAAGGTCTGAGAAAGTTTAGAATTTAACACTTTGATCTCTTTCTAAAAAAAAAAAAAAAAAAAAAAATTAAGTTGGCAGTTGTGCATATTCCTACCCGAGTATCAGTAGATGTTGACCATTCATGTCAGTTTTTGATGATGGTAGGCTTCTTTCACTTAGAATATCATTAAATATAGGGATTCACCCAGCACACCCAAATATATTGAACTGACTAAACTAGACATTTCATAGCGATGCACATTTTAAATGGGAATAAAACTTTTAAGACCACATTGTCATCGCCAACATCAGCATACCTTTTGGGAGGAGCACTTTGTTCCTCATACAGGGACAATAACAATAGAAACTGATAGAGCTTTACAATAGGAAAATATAATAGGTACCTCTAGGAAGAAAGCACCAGTAGTAAACAAGCGGACGTAAATCAATAAACTGAATTTCTCCTTTGCCGAGAGCAAAACAGTTTAACTCTTTGACAACAGAATCTTGAGCAAGCGTGGTGAAGGACAAGTTAGCCACAAAGTGAGCCATGTGGACGGTTTAGGCTAAAACGACGACCTAACCGTTTCGCACGTTTTAAGTTGTAACTTACCATCAAGTATAAAACTTTGTTTTTCTAAAGCGCAGTGAACTATTACCGTTTCAAATGAAGCTTGTCCAAGAGCTTCTAGGAATGCTAGGAAGCTTCTCTAATAACACTGGTCTACAATGAAAAATTTTCAAAAATGTAAATGGGTGTTTCTTATGCATTTTGACCCCCTAAGCACAAATATGTTATTCGTTTTTTGTAGCATCCTCAATTTTAAAAACACTTTATTATATACGAATGATTATGAAAAGCAATTATATTTCTTAAGAATCATCCAATAAACGTACAGTGAAACCTATAGTGAAAAAACTGTATGATCTTTATTTTGGGTACAAGTTAGGTGACTAGAACCGAAAATGGGCATCACAAATTGTCTCTGTGAACTATTCGTCTCGTCTTAATGGGTGGGTGAAGAAAAAAGGTAAACTTACAATCCATTTTGCTATTCCTATGATATGGAGGGAACCGACCAATCACATAGATGATTGCTGTTCCTGCATGGTTAAAATATCAGGGAAGAAGGGCAAGGATAGAAAGATCAAGTATCTCCACATCAAGTCAGCTATTCGAGCTGTACCGCACAGTTCCTCCTTAACTGTCCCCGTTCCTCCAGACACACAATCATTTGAAGACGAAACCCAGGTCGAAGCTAGTACAGACACGGAGAATACAAACTCCTATTTCGATTATTTTGTCTGTCATGGGAGACTCACTCTGTTACTGCAATGAGTTGATTGGTCTGTTTAATGCTATAGGAATGAAACATTTACCAGTGGAATGACACTATTCGTTGATAGCTACAAAACTAGCTTCAAAGTGATGCTCCTTCACAATAGCAATGATACCCGCCTGTTTCCATTGTTTATGTCACTAAAATGAAGGAAACATACAGCAGTATAGAATTTTTGTTGAATAAAATTCAATATAACAGTGGCAAATGTGTTGTCTTCAAAGTAATTGGAATGCTTACTGGATTACAACCTGGGTATACAAAAGCATTGCTGTTTTCTCTGTGAATGGGATAACCGTGATTAAATAGTCATTACAAGAGAAGAATTTTCCCTGCCCGCACAGAAATGGAACCTGGTTGCAAGAACGTAGCAGGCGTTACATTGGTGAAATTGAAAAACGTTTTGTTACTACCACTTCACAAAACTTGAATTTATGAAGTCATTCTTGTTGCAATGGATAAAGCTTTGAGCCCTCTTGAACTGGACTGCTGGAATTCTTTCAAAAAACTGTTCTGATTTCTTTGGAAATATGAGAGCAGACAATAGTCAACGAACTATTACATTCTTACCATTATCTCGGTTGTAACATGTTAAAATACATGTTCTTCACTCATACTTAAACTTTTTTTTCCTACTGGTGCGCTTGGGGAATTCTCCGATGGATATGGGGAAAGATTTCATTACACCATATCTACATTGGAGCAACGCTATCGGGGCAATGTGCAACAAGTATGATACTGTTGGACGCTACTGTAGGATAGTAGTGGCACACATAAAGGCGCAGTAAACGTAAAAAATAGCTTAGGTGTGTATGAAAACATTTTATTAGCATCCCATGGTCTTTCTGTTGATGTATTAGCATTTACAGGTGACATTGGTTAAGCATCGCAAAAATCGAATAGAATTAGATAGTTACTACTACCATTTACACAAAACCTGTGGGTACTATGGAAAACCAATGCCAGATTCGTGTTCAGCAGGTCGAAATACATAAGGATAACCCATTTTGGTGCTCGAAAATTTTACAAAGTTGAATTTTGTCGACCAGTGTAATTTACGAAGCGATTGATTCGAGGCAATAGATTTCGCTTGGGACCAACAAGAACTTTGCAACGGAGTCTGTGCTAACCACGACTCTGGCGCCATACCATGGTTACAAAACAAACACATAAACTTCCGAGTGGAAACACTTTTTAAAACGATGCCTTTCAGTTTGAAAACTTTGCTTTACATTCAAATCCTTCGGTTTTGATTTATAGTAGCTTTAGCTTTCCAGTCAACTGTGTGAAAGTGAGACTTATTTTTCTGCTTATTTTTAACAAGTCCTGCGCGTATCTAAGCTTTTCTTTCGCTTATAAACCGGAATATGGCTGTTTTTAAATATGCTTCATATACCCATTGTCACTTTCAGGTGCTCCGATGATAGAAACAGTGATTTGAAGTTGTTTATTAGCTTAGGTGTTTTCAAGAACAGATCAGTTATTCTGATTCTGGAAACCATTCAAGTGAAGGTCAACGTTTTAGCTTCAGATTGAAACTGTCACTGCTAAGATTTGTTTTCAGTTCCATAACTTTGTTAAAATAAGTTATGTTTAATAAGTTATGAACAGGATTTCAGCTGCATTATTTTTTTTCTCTCTCCTTTTTTCCCTCCTCTCCAACAGATCTTGTAAACGTATCACATTCGCGTATAGGCATGACACCAAAACATGCTTGTGCTGTTTTGCGAATACAGGAGATAAGGCTTCAGCAAGAACTGTAACAAGTGTAACATGTACGGCCAGTTGTCTGAAGTGGTTACCTTTTCCATTAAGGCACTAGTAGATAAATATAACAGTTCCAACAGGAACTCTAGAACATATAAACCAAAGAGCTCTCAACTAGAGACTTCTAATATAAAATTTGAATTCAAGGTCTTTCGGACCTTCAGCAGTTGGCCTGGACAGACGATTGATTTCGGTATCGAAATTTCTTGCAGGAAATTTACCGGCTGAGTAATATCTATCAAACCATGAAAGGTACGATTATACCTCAGTTTTTATATTTTATTTAATGGAGTAATTAACAGTCACTCTTGTGTTACAACCAAATGCATGTTTTACACAATAATTAGTGAATTACGTTAGAATTGTGGAATTGTTCATTCTGTGACGCAACTATGTGAATTAATTTCCATTACAACTGGAGCCAAAGCCTGAAATTTCTGGCTGTTGCCATCATACATATAAAGGAAATGACTATAAACGCGACACTTTTTCTTAAACCGTGTAGAACAGTTGCCCGAGTTGATCATCTCGAGTGAATTGCTTTCCGCTACAAGATCGAAATCTATACTGGGTGTGGGCATTCTTGACCCTGCGTGTCACTGCATGTCAGGTCTTTGCTGTTTGCAACACAGAAGCAGACTTCTAACCCAGTGGCGAAACATTGATTATGAGATACATTCCACAATATTTGCTCGGACATTTAAGGAAGCATTGGCTCTTGCAATATACTGTGTATGAGTATGTATTAAGTATTTTTCTACAAGTTTATAAGAGATACTATATTTCTTAATTTTGGTAACATGCGTGCCATTTTGAGTTTCAAAAGCTTGTTGTATGGGTGATGATTATTAAAGTACTTGATTTTATATTACCACTTAATGCGTTTCTTCCATTTTGATAAATAGGCATTACCAACTTTTCAAAATTAACATCATTATGCCATTGCTCGGAAGGATTACTGTTACGTTGCGTCACGTCATACAGCGCTGCCTCCGGAATGTGACACGTGGCTCGCCTGTACCTGATCTAGACAATTTCGAGGATTCAAAGTAGGGCGAATTTTCTTTTCATCTGTAAATCATTGGCGATAACTTCATTGGGGGAGGCTATCATTGCATTTTTAAATTAAGTACTGGTGCACTATCCATCTGGGTTTGTCTCGTAGATATCTACAATTTACGTAAATAGAAGTCGTGCTACAAGTAGTAAAACCCTAGTGTTTCTGGAACGTGGTAGTATTGTTCAAGAGAATTCATTTTTGCATTCTCAAAAACTGTAGAAAAGTTATAAATGAGCAAGCCTTCTAAAGAATGCCTAAGTATAGGTAGGTAAATGCTTAAGTCAAGCAGATATCAATTAGTTAATTGCGGCACCTTAGGCGCGACTGGGCAGTGGGATTGCTCACCTGTTACTCGTAGCACCTCTGGGATCTTAGGGACCATGCCTGGTCGCACTAGTTAATAACACATCGATCGTCTCCATTTTAGCAAATGAACTTGCTGAGTTTGACATTTCAAGGACATTAGTGAAGCACAGCCAGTGAAAACGGTTTGTCATATAAAACACATAAAATGCGTTTTAAACGGCAGTATCGTAAAAGACACAAAGTTGCAAATCAAGATTGGCGAGCTCTGTAATTAAGATAGTTAATAAGTACTTCCAGGGTTTAAAATGATGAGTCGCTTGAAACACAATAGCATTATCATGGGCACCTAAAATGAACAAACCAGAATGTATGTATATAGGATTGTGAGATGTGCTGTGGAAGATTGTAAAAGAGATAGCTGAGTTAAATGAATGTTTAATAACCCTTATTCCAAGATTGATGGAATAAAATAGGCTGGACGCCCAGTAGCCTGGATACAAGCACATAAGTGATGGCATGTTATGTGTGTCTCGTTTGCGCACTAGCACAGTATTTTCGCACCATTTCCATACAATAATAATCTGAGAGAATTCCTAGGATTCCTCTTGCTGAATTGTAAGCTAAAAGAACAAAATGAAGTGCAGAACAGAAGAGCACACTGTAAAATCAGCAAAGGATATATAAACCAAAGACAAAAGCCGGTGTGGAACAATTGCGATGACTATTTGTTTTATTACACTACTTTGCACCATTAAAGTGGTAGGGGACTTAATTTCAGCCAACCTTGCCTTTTTATCTTTGCCCAAGTATCGATCCCCTTGTTTTTTGATTGTACAAAATCGATATCCAATGAAATCTTCATAACATCATTTAGGAATTAAAATTATTTATTACTAAATGCTTTTAATCTGTGTCATTGTCATAGTGGTTTAATAGTCGGGCGGGGTCAGAAAAGCTCTCGCACAGTTTTCAGAACCTTCCTTTGTTGCAAAAACGCCTCCAGAAGATGTGAAATGTAAATCGAGTTTTAATTACACTGTTTGGAAGTTATTTCATTTATTTTTATTACGTTGGAATAATAAGTTTGTTCTATTTGTAGCTGAGTTAACGCATGACTTCTTCACTCGTAGGTCTATCGTTCAAATCGGAATCAATTGAAATAAAAGAATGAAATGTAGTGGCATTTTTGTTCGAAAGTATCTCGGAAACCACTCGTATATTTAAACAATGTCATGAAGGATCTCTTAGGTCCGATAATAAGTTATCGCGTTGTTAAATGTTATTTAGCGTTAACATGTTTTGTAAATACTAAGTTGAGTATTAATTCTAAATACTATGCATGTCATGGCCATCTTGGTGTTGCTGATTTGTTGGAAGTTCCTTTGTGGTGATTAGGTTGGCTCTTTCATAATATGAGCATGCCATTGCCACTATATCAAGGAAGTTTCATGTTTGAAATGAAATATTCCTCTTCCTCCCCTGGAGATAACTCCTTTTATGTGCATGTATATGACGATACATACAGGTTAACTTACTCTTAGAGGACGTGTTCCATATTGAAATATCACCGATAGGGTACTTACGTATTTATTCTGAGCCCTAATATTTCTAATATTTGAATACATTTTAATCCTATTACCGAAAGGTACAGCAACATTCCAGATACATCGGCAGCAAGGGCAATTTTTATCAGTGCATTTCCTGTCTAAAATTGGAAAGTAGAGCGTGTTATTTCAGATTTCATCACTCGTTACCGAAGAAGTTGACGGTTCCAGGTTTAGGTCTAATTTTAAAATTCAAAGACAAGTTTACCGTTTCATTAGTGCAAATACTTTACACCATAAAATTTGCAAACAAGTTTCACGGCTTTATATTATTTCGGTTAGTGACCAACTTCCCCTAAGGTATCAGGTTCATGGCATGTATAAAAGTCCCAGGAGATATTAAAGCTGATATATTTGTGTGCCTTGGTTGTACATGAATGTAAACATGCCCAGTGAGGTTAAATTCTTTCTCG
This sequence comes from Tenodera sinensis, assembly GCA_030765045.1. Classification (NCBI taxonomy): domain Eukaryota; kingdom Metazoa; phylum Arthropoda; class Insecta; order Mantodea; family Mantidae; genus Tenodera; species Tenodera sinensis. Next base: position 151,442,179 of record CM060961.1, on the reverse strand, counting down.
CTGTAGCTTATTTTTCTTCCGCCCCCCCTACCCCCTTCGTCCATGTCTTACGTGTACAGGAGAATGTTGGTAAAAGACTGGAATGCCACATACTAGCCATAGAAATCGCTAGTTTAGCATTTGCACTAAGTTCTATTTTTTGTGCCCCTGTGTTGGCAAATTATAATACAAACCTAGCAAATAGAAGTTACAAAGAGGTTTACCTGGCCATAATGTTTAAACAGCACATTTAATCATTCTCATACTTGTTTTAGTGGAAAGTTGTGGAATTGTCAGTGAAGTATTCTGTTTATTAATATTCATTTCCTAAGTAAACAGTGTTTTAAATGCGCACATTGGGCAGACACCTTATTGAAGCGTGCGTTGCCTGCATGTGAAACTTGAAGCTTCATTGAGATGTAAAACGTCAACAGCAAAATGCTGCAACCTGTAGCTATGTGCGACGGCTTTGGGCCAACTTTGAGAGCACCAAATCTAATTAATATAAGCCAGTGATGCATTTCCCTTCACACAACGCTGGGTGTCATGGGCAGAGCATAATCGTGTTAGGTGGTAAATAAATCATGACTATAACCTAAGAGAACAGCTTCTTAATGCGCGAGGCCGCTGTCGTAGTTACCGATGGACGGAGACAGCCGACATTGGCATAGCACGAGAGTTAGGAACTAGCAGTAATTGAAAAGGTTGCCCAGGGGAGCGGTAGGCTGTCATTATCGCTAGGAATCTCGATTTAGCCCGATATGCACCAATTAGTATGGTATGCCCCCGTTTCACAGCTCCCTGAACACAGGGTTTTATGTGGCATTTTCGCCGGTGATTGGTACTAATTGGAGGAGCTGTTAAACGATTCTGCCTTTATGCCCATCCCGGATTTTTGCCCAGAATGATACCTAGCAGGAGAAAAAACTGTTTGTCCCCATCTAACTAATTAAATTTGCACAGTAACAAATAGAGAATATACATTTTTAACCGACTGGAAGGACGTTAATTTTGATTTTATTTGTTACATTAGCTGGATATAGGAACATCCAATAAATAGGTTGTTAAAATCTGATACATTTTCATCCTTAATACCCTTCAGGCAAATGAGTTCGTAGAGAGTGAGAGAGAATAGCTACGTGCCTACTGTAGCAATTTGCTTATTTTCATTGCTGGTGCTTAACTTGTAGAAACAAGAATATCTGCAACACGCCATTAAACTTGTTTATGAGCCATAAATATGTTTACATAACGCATATTTCGTGTATTATGTCCTACTTTAACTTTCATAGAAATGGCAACACTATTACTGAGAGATAGTGACTACTATAAACCGGTCTACAAGAAGTTACTGGTTTATAGCAATCGGTATCACTCAGTAATAAGTACATTTCTATGAAAGTTAGTGCAGGAGCTATTAGCAAATTTTGTTACGAGGAAATTTGCTTTATATAAACAAATTTATGGCTTATATAATTTAAAGAATACGTTCCCGAACTTTAAAGAGAAAGTGTTTTAAAAACAATAAAAAAATTTCAGTTGTGGCATCTATAACTTATTTCTCATGAAGATCCATATTCTCTGTTTCTTATGTGCACAATGTTGTGTCTATTGTCACTTGTGTCCTACAACTCACTTGTTTTAGTGCTATACATGAAAGGCAAACTTACACTCAGTTTTCAACATTTATGTTGGGATCAGGTACCCGTATCTCGGAAACACTGATGTAATGCCGGTATTCAAATTTGGCACACTTAATATTGCGTAGACTTTTTTTTTCTAAACAAGGAACTTGGATATTTCGGTAATTATAAACAACGATCTGAAGTGAAAGCTATATAAAATTTTTGAAATCTTTGCATTGAAATGATTAAACTATGTAAATTGTCATGTAGATTTTGTAAGAAGGGTGTGATAGCCAAACAAACATTTCTGAAAGTTCTAAACTAAAACCATGCTAACCAGAATATCGATTTGTTATGGTTACATGTTACTCATGCATCTCATCTTCCGTTCTGCAAATATCTAAATTTATTTAACTTGTCAGGAAAATTTAGGGGTTAATACGGTTGTTTGTAAATTGTGCTTTCCGATACGTTGCCCTTAAAGGCAATCTTAATCGGTTATCCATTGTACCTACGTACATGTCTGCATGCGATTTTGAGGAACTAAGCCACTCTCTTTTCCCACATTCAAGGTACCCGAAGGTGCTACTTTGTAGTGGTCTCTTTTAGATTGGTCTGAAAAGGGATTCTTTCATCTATAGCAAAGTTACGAACACGAACATCAAAGGGCTATCTTATGTGGAGGGCAAGTTCTAAGGCAGGAATGAGAAGAATGAAAACATTGTAATTCGATTAAGGGGTTAGGTATAGCTTGCTTTCCCATTAGTTATGATTGCGTCGTTTTTATTCACATTTCTACTATTGCAAGATTAGTAGATATTCCTAAGGCGTGAATATTCGCGATGCACCTACTGATTCAAATTTTACATGTTCTTGTGTAAGATATGTCACGCGTGGGTTCCTATCCTCTGATCTCAAAAGGGCTTTCCAGAATTATGCATGTGCGTTGGCGGAAATGTGGAAATATATCTGACGCTTTCCGAATTAGAAAGTTTTTTGTCTTCCCGGCAGGAGGCATCCGAATTCCTATGGGTGTTGGACAGCTACCTTGCGTGACAGTAGATAAATGACAGTTTTTTGTTTCTCACACCCGTCTGTTCGCGTGGGTGTATGTTTTGATCGATGTTTCACACCGGCTTGACGCACGTGTCTGACATCTACCGGAGACATTAGATTTCCTAGGCACTTTTCCTTTTATGCACTTTGTTACTTTAGAAGGCGGTCGAAGTTTGTCATTTCTCTGCAGCTTTCCACCCACCTGATAACTCTTATCTGGAGACTTGATTTGTATTAAACTGATGCCTCTGAAATACACTGCCCGCGAATTCGTGAGCAAACTTTCAAAGTTGTGTGCTGTTGGCAAACCGGAAATAAGATCTGCAGGGGAATTTTCATGCCAAAACTGCACTAAGATATTGAATTTTCTTTTAAAAAAGTAACTTCTCTAATTTTTTTTAATTTGAAACAATTCTAAAATACTGTAGAATAGTTATGGCGTTATGGCCATTAAAATGCCAAAATATAACGTGTAAACGTACGTGCGCAGGTGAGATTTTGAAGTTTGACTACCCCATAATCTTATTTTCTTAAATTTTAAAATGTTCCTCTTGGTGTAATTTGAATCATTTCTTTTTTATTGGCGATGATACGGTTTTATTTGATTAGCCGTTGATGTGATATATGATGCAGGTTATATATTTATCGATGAATATAATTGACGTTGGGACGCACTATTGCAACTGATTTAAATATCGGTCTCGGCGTAGTCAGAGAAAGTCGGAGAGCTAGATAACATTTTCTTATATCTCGGGCGCGACACTAAATCGATGTTAATTTTTGGCTAAATTATTCCCTTATACGGTTTGAAATGAATGTTATTCCTTTTTAAAACAATTTACCACCCGAATACAGCACATATCACAATTCTTGTGCAAAATTTCTTTCGTTCTTCCTTCCTTCTTGATTTAACCACTGAAACCTGACTTCCTAATGCCTCTGATTTGCCTGTTATAATTTTCGATGGACTTAGAAAGGAAGCTGCTTTAGGTTTGTGTGCAATTTCTTTCAAATTTAGTGGGAATAGAATACTATCGACTTATGTGTTAGTCAAATCTTTAAACAACTGGTCGCTGTACGATGGTTTTGGCATTCCATTCTCTTTGCATGGCCAGGGCATGAAATGTGAAAAACAGCCTCCTAGTTGAGATAAGTATAAAATTTGCACGTTCTTTGAGGGTGGGGGAAAGCTCTACGGGGTTGTGTTTTATATAAAGAATACTTTAGTATGTAGGGTTCTAATAATCGAATTTGACCGACGGAGTTGGCGCCGCGGTAACGTAAGCGACTCGCATTAGGAAGGTCCCGGTTGAAAATCCAGGGGGCGACCAAAGTTTTTTTTTTTTTTTTTCTTTTTTTTTCCGCTGTTTTCCTTCACCGCCATAGCCATATGCTATGATTGATCCAAATTTACTGTCTCTTAGACAGCCTACTGATCCAAGAAATTGCTTTGTAAGTCCTGGCGGTGTTCTTGCAAAGAGTAGAGTAATCCGTTCCAAAAGAAAAAATGAATTTAATACATGCACCAATTTTGAGAAAACAAGTTTGTTTTACTGTCGTTACTCCAGAAAGTGATGATACACAAAATTTAACCTTCGATTGTAAATAACTATTAGAGAAATGATAAGGGAAGATTTGAAGCTAAATTCCTTTCAGAACACGGAACTCTTGACCTGTCGCTGCCACAAACTTGACGCAACCAAAATGCGCATGAAGCGGACTCTTAGCTTATTCGCTCAATTCCGGTGGTTGGTTTCTGTGTGATTTGAGACTTGTTGCTTATATTACTAGTAGGCGGTTGCTTGTATCCGCTGGACGTGTTTCAGAGCCCACAAGATGAGAATAACATACTTGCACTATTCATCCCGTTCTGCAATCATCGGGTCACAGTCAGCAGATCTAGCAGGTTCTTTGCTAGATTAGAGAGAACAAGTTGTAGTGTATAGAATGTAGAAATTGCCATCATATATGCTACTCAGAGCACACAGTCTTATACAAAACTGCGGTTAGTCCTATGAATGAACCCAAATCTAACGGATGAATCAGTCGTTAACCGTGAAAGGAATTGATATGTATATTAAATTGAACTTGCTTGTTATTTATGGACGCTCTTATGCTGCGGTTCTCAGCGTCTCATTCTAAATTGGGCGTGAAAGACCACTGAAGTTTGCTCAGAGGCTTCTTATGTCAGGCGTGAGGTTCTCTTACGTGCCATAAATGAACGACACGAGGCCACGGCTGTACTTTCCTTCCGAAGGAAGCCATGCTACCTTGGGAACCAAAGGCTTGCATGTTACCCGTAGACCAGGCCTGGACGACTCGCGGGATACCTTGAGCGACCTTCAATCTTTTTTTACCTGCTAAACGTACAGTTATCAGTGCAAGGCCGTGAGCAGGCTGCGCTCTCTGAGCACCAGTTGCCCAGCCCTGCCATAGACCGCGGAGGATGACACATGTGTTAAGCCTTCTCGGTAGCTAAGGGGAATAGTTACTTACGTTGCTTAACTTAAAGTTGAAATAAAGTTCCATTAATACTGGCTGATCCATTTTAGAATTCTTTCATGTTATAATTAATTTCGAAGTCCTAGGTTAGTTTTCATTAAGTATACTCAGCCATCACCTATTCGAGAGAAAGAGAGAACAATAAGCTCATTAAAGATACCACAACCTAGCGCACGTGCGTATTGTATCTCTATTTAATTTTAAACTTTCCTCTTGTGGAAAACTTTAATCACAGTAAGCGATCTAAGTAGGAAAACTTGAAGAGAAACTTAGAATACCAAAGGAGGGTTGGGGAAAGAAAAAGTAACGGTTTTGCTAGTGGGGGTGTGTTCAGTTGTTGAAGAGCTACCTCGTAACACGAATACATTGCAACCAAGTTACCTTAAGTTAACTTGCGCTTATGTGTAGCAGAGGTTTCTTGTGAAAACTGCCAAAAAATTCTGTATTATCGTAAAGGAGCATTGTTTCACTTATCGGCTGTCATTTCTAATGAATAGATATATCAATTTTTCGAGTTTAAGGTGTGGTTTCATATAATAAAACTCTTTACAATTTCTTATAGTTGAGATCATAAAACAACTTTACAGTATATTTCTAATGGAAATAAAGTTTAACAAGGGTGTGAAAATATAAGGACGAGCCTTAAAAACATGAAATGAAAATGCGCAGCATTTTACGATTCAGGAGACAATCTGTCGTTTCTAGGGTATTGTATACAAAACCTAACAAGTTTTATTTTTAGTAAATAAAAATATTTGCTGCTCTCGTATAGTGTGTTGCTGCTGTATAGTGTGTTAAATCTTTTTGATGGGATTGCCTATTTACACTGCTCAAAATAATTAGAGGGACAAGACTTTGTTAGTGTATTTTTGTAGTGGTATTTATTTTAACCGTGCAATTGCTTTTTTTTAATAAGTAACCTTTGTTTAATAATAGCACAAACCATGTTTATTTCTTATAACAAACTTGGCTACTTTAAGCAAAAATTAAGCAGATTGTAGAAAATAATGGACGATCCCTCCACTGAATCAAAACAACAAAAATTTCTGTATCTTTTATGGCCCCCATGGGCATGTATTATTGCTACACATTTTCGAGGCATGCTTCTGATCACCTCCGCAGGTCTCTATGGGATGCTGTCCCATTCTAGAGTGAGGACATCTGCAAGCTCTTGAAGAGTCTGAGCAGTTATAGGACGCTTCCGGATATTGCGTTGTAGCATATCTCACAAATGTTCAATGGGATTGAGGTCTACAGTCATAGCAGGCCAGTTCATTGTCCGTAGCTGGATATTCTATAGTGTGGCCATAGGGCACTAACTGAATGGATTCTAGCATTGTCTTCCTGCAATATAAACTCGAGCCCCTTCGCAACTGCAGCAGGCATAACATGATCCAGTACAATATCAGCAATTTACCTGACAGCATTTTGTCGGCCTCTGACTACCACAAGATCAGTTTTACAATCGATACTGCTTCCACCCCACACCATGACTGAGCCAGCGCCAAGTCTATCTGTTTCACCATCTTTCCTGAAGATGGCCATGGAGTCTACAATGGCCGAAAGCTCGACATTTATAAACCTAACACGGCTGATCACCCGTGAAGCCTTGATCCATACAGTTGACTTTAGCTATAAAGAGACGACCTAAAATTTTAGCAAAAAAGTAGGGTTTAAGCTAGGAATGGCACAATGGAATATAAATGAGTTGAAAGGTGTTAGTGTGCGCTCCTGTTAAGAGTATTGAAGTGGAATAGCAGTTGTGATGAAAATATTACATAGAGCGAAATCTTTTACAAAGTTTGGAATTAAACGGGACATTTTCATTTCTAGCAGCCAAGCTAGTTCGTGACCCACTAGAATGCTAAGGCGCTCATAACTATAACTTATTGTTTAACGTTAGAAGTATAAACGCTTTAGACAAACTTCGGTCGACATATCAAGTCATGCCGTGGTTTGGCATGTAAACAGATGTGTTTATGGCATAGGATTTAAGTTTAACAATTGTCCTGGGGTTTGGGAATCACGACTCTTGTATTTTAGGGTTGTGGAACAGCAACCTGTTGTAATTGTAAATTTACAGATGGTGACATTTTATGAAAGAGAAGCGGATGTTGCCACACACAGTGCGCCATATGTCGATGTGCAGCGCCATTTCCGTCGACATCTTTTATCGATCTGGCAGCAGTCATGGAAGGAATTCTCTGGCTCTCAATTGCGGACCATTAAAGACAGCGTAGATCCCTGGATGACATCCTGCAGGGACTCCAGGCGGGCTGAAGTTATCCTCACCCGCCTGAGGATAGGTCACACACGGGCGACACATGGGTTCCATTTGCGTGGCGACCCTGCGCCTGTCTGCCCTACGTGCAACATCCAACTTTCTGTGGCCCATATCCTTATAGACTGTCCGCAATACACTCGTGAGCGCCAGTCGGTTGGCCTGGGTTGTACGCTTGCGTCAATTTTGGGTGACGACCCTGTGTCTGCCTGTAAGGCGCTGCGGTTCGTTGCACAAATTGGGTTCGCAAAGCAAGTATAACGTGTTTTTAGTGTGTGAATTTTTTTTTAGCGTTTTAACATAGGTTTTTGTGTTTTACGTTTTAGTGTTTTAAGTGCTTAGTTTTAATGTGTTTTAGCTTCGATCTTTTACACATTTTAATGAATGGTTTTACCAAGTTTTAACTTAGCGCACTCATGTGCCGTTTGGTGTTTTTATCTGTCTGCGTTTTTAGTTGCCATTTTAAACTTCAGTTTTTAGGCGAGTTTTAGATTTTTTATTTTCTGACCTAGGGCCCAAATGACCTAGTTGTCGACGGGCCCCTAAACTCCATTCATTCATTCATGAAAGAGAAGGCTTTTTAATCTTCAAAATAATTAGTTTACATTTGTGTTTCCAAATATAGTGCTACTACATCACGTTTGGGTGTTTCATAGGTACTAATCTCTGTAGTAATTATATATCCATATATCATTGCTTCGGCATGCATTAATACACAGAGTAATTTATAATGAGCCATAGCAGCGGTTTTAACTTACGTTTTGCTTAATTCTCCGCTCTGCTGATATGTCACTGCATTTGCATAGCTTTATCCTCGTTTAATTTTGCATAACCTTCCCACAAATCGCCTTTTTTGACACTGATATGTTTATTTGTAGTTGTGCTGTTTGTTATCCGCAGTTAAATCTTGAGCTTTGTGCCATGATACTGTCTGCTGTGTATATAATTTATTGCCATACGTTTGACGTGAGGTGTAAAAGGGAATTGCTAGTCAAGTCCGATTGTTTGCTGTGTTGCAGGTATGTACCGGTCCTGGTCTCAGGTTATAAATATTCCATGTACAACATGCGGTGAGTTATTTTGCTCATTCAGTGTTTTACCCCTATGACTTGTGGGTTTTCGTTCGGTACAGCAGTGTTTTATTTTTTTTACTTTCTATTTTTTTATTTTGTTGTCAATTTCACATGTATATCACTTCTTAAATTCTGATTAGAGCTAGGCAATGCGACATTTTTGCTTTTGATTGTGCGAAGTGTTTGGGATGTAACAGTATTTTGCAAAACTTTATTGAATTAAGTAGTTTTACTCGTTTACCAGCTTGAGCATATTATGTATGGGCACATAAAGTCAGGGAGCGCTTTAAATTGCTTATTACGTGAAACCTATACATTATAAATGCCGTTTTGAAGAGGATTGTATATTCCACCGATGCCTGGAACATAATTTGCCAATATTAGTCGATAGTTGCAAAATGTGGTTACGGGTTGCAAATGGGACCTTCATTGGGTCAGAATTCCACAAAAACTTGTCCTGTAAATGTGCAATTAAGAGTTATACCTTAGAATGGTACGTAAAAACTCGCCAACCGGTAAGGATTTTGCCACATGCACAAGACGTTTTTAGCTTCAGAATGAAATTTTTAACTTCAGAATGCCGTTTTTAGCTTACCTGTGTGAAAAGAGGAGTGGACATCCTGGTGAGATGGAAGAGGATGAATAGACAAGACAGACATTCAAAAGAAATCCGGGGAAATCAGTGTTTCGAGCATCCTTTGAGCTCCAAAGGACAATACGACGTTCCGCGCAATCTGAGCATAATTGCATTCTAAATTGCAGTTACTCCATAAGCTAGCAAACACCGGCAGTGGTAATTGGTAAGATTTTGTTATCATTTCAACAATCGGCAAATGAGTTTCTGAATTGCATAATTATTAACAAGGAATGCACATTGCACATTAGTGGGACAATCGAATGCCAGGAATGCATTGAAGTCAGCACCATTCTCGGAAGGTTAAGGTTTTCTTCATGCCATCACGTCGAAAATTCTACGGGTCATTCTTCGAGCCCATTTAAACTTAATTTTCTTAGCACGTACTGATGCTTCGAATACAATGAAGGTGATGGGCCCGTCTCCCAAAATGAGGTTCCACCAATTTTCATGACGTTCGTTGGATGAACAAAGCTGCTCCAACGATGGGTCGGGTGTGTTACAGAATTGGGCAGAAGTTTAACGCAATTACATTTATCGCCAGATATTCCGTGTGACTTTTCTACAAAGGTACACATGTCGGGATCACCTTTTCCACGCAGTGCTGTATGGCCCAGTGAGAAGACGACATTCAACAAAGCCATGCTGGAAACGGTATGGTAAAAACGCGAATATCGTGTAGACATCCGCCGATTACCTGTGGTTTCTACATTCAAGGTAAGATTTTCACTTTTTATGACACTTGCAGTAAGTTTATAATGTGTCCTCCTGAGCAATACAAATCAATAATGCCGGAGAAATTTAACTTAGTGATGTTAATGGGCATGGAGTATGCGCGCAATGATAAGCCTTCTGGCTGCAAAAAAACCAAATGCATCTCATCAGAAAATCGATCCCAAATACTAGTGCCTAACAGGAATGTAACGCTTTCAGATTTTCTTTTCTTTGTCCCCCGATGTTGTAAGACGAAAGGGTGTTATAGTGCATTTAAAAGAATCTCGCCTGTTAGGTCTTGCGTTTTCTCCACAGGTACAAGGTGCTGACTGAGTCGAAGTAAAAATACAGATATTGCGCTTCTTGGTAATAGTCCGATCTACTGTGTCATGCGCTTTGGCCAATCATTATTGTGATTTTAATGGGCGTGATCTCACTTGATTTTATTCTCGGAATGGATGTGCACCCGATTTGAACAATTGAGCATATTGCATGTGTTCCTTACAACCAATTAAAGATCCTACGTTTCTAATCCTTATGGATAAACTCAAGATAGGATCATTGGGAGTGTTAATGGTAATGGTTTTGGACTGTGGGAATGATGTCAGTCTTGCACTTTACTGCAAGACCACGTGTGGCATGTTTTGAGAAGAGTGTTGCACAACGTCAGTATTCAGCTAAGCATACCGATAGGACAGCTGAACAGGTTGCGTGAAGCCTGTTGAATAGCATTTAGGTAGAAGAGGTTAAGCAGGTGCGGAAAAAGTGATGTGAAAGATAAGACACCTGGACAGGATGCAGATCCTAATTGGAAAATACTGGAGGCCTTCTGTATTGTACGAGTATCACGTAAACTTGTAGGGTTAGCAGCGAAATATGTTTTTTTCGGGTTCCTAGTGACTTACTGAAAATAAAATGAAGATAAAACAGGTTTTCGTACATTGTAGGATTTTCACATTTTACCTCCTTACAAAACATGGACATGTGAGTGTCCTTTAGAATTAGGTGCAAAAGACTATTAAAACGACTATGCTTGGCTCCTGAAACACATGTGAATAAAGTGTCAATGGTAGCAATTATTTTATTTCGATAAAATCACCTTGGAGTTGTGTTGATTTAATTAGCTTGAAACGTATCGTGAGAAATTCCCATGAAACCTGAAATAAATAATAAGAGCTTGGAAGCCTTTTATGGTAATAAGAGTAGTTATCTAACTCATCCCAAAGGTAAGGAGTTTTAGTCCTTCCCAGAAAACACCGAATGCCGCGTTGCTGATATAGTTGCCTCTGATCAATACGGAAGATCAGATGTTATAATTTATCATACAGCCTCTTGTCGGTTCACTGAAAGTTTCTCAAGTTGTTTGGTGCCGTCGAGTCTCGAGCAGAAGTGCCTATTGCTGCACATCCTGATCTTCATGGTAGGAAAATACTTTGGAAAATGTACAAAGATTGAAAATACGCATGTAGCTTGAATAATGGTGTCATTGGAGAGCGCTAAAGAAAGGGGAAACTACGCAGATCTCGTTAAGCAATTTTGATACCCTTGCATTTTACTAAATTCGTTTTCTGTACCAGAAAGCTTTTTCTACTACACACCATCCTTTAGTAAGCAGTTCTTCTCATTCAATGCCACAGCCTTATGTGATGGGTTTTAGCAATCTTGTTTCTTCATCTGCTCGTTCTAAAATAGCTTCATTGCTTAATTGCGCTGCCCATTTCAGATGCTCATTCTTCTCAATATAAATGTTTCAGACGCTTTCAATAGTCTTTTCCCTCACTTAGCCGTAATGTTGAAGTTGTGTATAATGCCACATTCCTTACAACGCACTTAATTTGTTCCTCACTTCCTTTTTTACGACTGGGAGGGGTTGCATGTTTATGGTAGTCTTTACTTTTAAAACGTTCCTTAGCGTATTTCCGATACCACACAAGTAGCTCTGTCCAAATCTAGGGAGTAGGCATGGAAGATCTTGAGACAAATTTTTACAATTCAGCATTAGTATTGCTTGTAGATTTTATATTGTTTTCGAAATACTTCCAGTATGTTACATTCCGTCCTTGGTATACTTCTAAAGTAGGCTGGCATGAAAGGTGTTGTATCTAATAAAAACGCTGAAATATGTGAGATATGATAAAAATGAAACAAACCTGAAAGCTTATTTTCTTTTCTTTGGAGCGGCTCCCAATTTACATACGGAAATAAAACATACACCATGTTTACATACGTGTAATATCCCGGGGCAAAGAAAAGGAATGGAAGAACAGCGGTAAGCAAATAAACAGGCACGTAGCTAGAAGCAAATAAACAAGAAGCAGGAATGTCCTAGAAAGCCAAATACAGTACCGTCTGGCATTAGCAGAAGTATGAGTGGTTTAACTAAATTTTCTTGATTTTTAGGACTTCATACATTTATTTCTTCGACAGTTCTAATGATATACAAGTGAAGTCATATAGTTATAATAATAATATAATAATAATAATAATAATAATAATAATAATAATAATAATAATAATAATAATAATAATAATAATAATAATAATAATAATATAATAATAATAATAATAATAATAATAATAATAATAATAATAATAATAATAATAATAATAATAATAATAATAATAATAATAATAATAATAATAATAATAATAATAGTAATAACAATTAGGCGGACCGGGTTCGATCCCAGAGACCCGCATGTGGTATTCGTGGTGGACGAAGCGGCGGCAGGGCGGATTTTCTCTGGGTGCTCCGGTTTCCCCCGCCACTCTTTCCACCAATTGCTCCATTATCACTTTCCAAAAAAAAATATATATATATATATTTTAATAATTTTTAATCACTTTCCAATCATCCATTTCGCCTGTATTTCATATCAACCTCTTCCTCACTCTGATACCCGTTGCTTGGCTGACCACCCGCTTCCAGGTCTTCACTCTGTCCGGTCCATAGGTTCCTGTGCTCCCCGACAGACGTCTGACCCTAGGCACTGGCTTGTAGGTCCTAGGAGGTGTTAGTCCTACATAAGGGGAGGATAAGCAGAAGATGATGATGATAATAATAATAATAATAATAATAATAATAATAATAATAATAATAATAATAATAATAATAATAATAATAAATGCATTATTATATGAATAGAAGCTCCAGTAAAAGCGTACAAAGTGGTTGTAAGTTCCACAAATTAAAAAGCTGCAAAATGTATGTACATATTATGGCATACTAGCAGAAATACCCGTAGTTTGACGATTTATCCTTAGATTGCCCTTGCCTAATAGCCTCGTATTTGTTTCTCAGGAGATATTTAAAAAAAATATTACTTAAAACATTTTAAAACTACTTAGGATTCTTAGAATACTATGAGGGATAAAAATAACATGAAAATACCGGGAAGACACAATGTAAAAGCATTGTTGAACAACTACAAATATCACAGGAAAAAAGTGAGTTGAGAAAACTATATGACTAATATTTGCATTTCTTTCGATAATATAGTGAAGTATGAATTGTTTCTAGGGGCGGCAGGGGGAGTGGGGAGAGAACAGTTTGACTGAAAATCGATGTTTTGGAGATCGAATTTGGTGTTCAAAGTCCAGTCTCAAGAATGCTGCAGAAATATTTTTACGAAAATTCCCATTCCTTACTGCCCTTCCCTGATAGTTCTTTCTCAAAAACTGATCTAACAATTCTGATCAAAATATGAAATGCTTTATCTATTTACAGCAGAAATAAAATGTAGGCGTATCTTGTATGTTCTACTAGTAACCTTTAATATTATACGTGTGTGTGTGTATATATATATATATATATAATTTGTCAGCCGTTTTTTTTTTTTTTTTTTTTTAATAATTCCGTACTGTATTACATTTTCCCAACTGTATTATCTGACTTAAGATGCTTGAAATTTCCAGCCGTGTTTTGTTTTCCTTTGCAAGCGCTCGTAACTATGGTGATGGAATGAATAATTTATTCCTCTATAACTACGACTTCTGAATTCATTTCTTATTGCTTCTGATGAACGTCGTTACCGCGCATTGAATGCACCAAAACACTCATTACATTGTTTGAAATTCTAGTAAGAAAATGCATTATAATAGTGAGGAAAGAAGAAGCGAAAGCGAAAGTTTATATGTGGATATAGTGATTGTATGTAAAATTATCAGAATGTAACTTAATTTTCTCTTTTAGTAGTTACATTTGATGGACATAGCTGGTATTTGCAGCGAGAACGTAGTAATGGTTTTGCCAGATTGGCAGAACTGGTAGGACGCCTCCCGGGTATTACCTATGTGCAGGATCTTATCTATTCCTTATGGGACTCTCCGGAACAACCCAGCCTGTCTGATAGACTAGTCGGAGATACTGCTTTATTTAACTTAAGAAGGGCTGCTTTGGAGCTGTACTACAGGTTTCCAATGGGATACAAATATTCTTGACCGGAGCTTCTGAGCTGCGTCCTGTGCGAATGGAAGCGATATTTACGGCAGGTTAATGGGGTGCTTCCTGAGCGGAAGCGTTTTCGTCGGGTAGGCCGGGATTTGCTGATACGATGCATCAGCCTCCATTACAGTCACGCACATGTTGACGTGAAAGGTTTAACAGCGACTAACCACTAGCTATCTGAAAATAGTTTATTTTTTCCCATAATAGACTTGAAAAAGATCCCGAAGGAAAATTTAATCCTTCCAACATTTAATATTTTCAGATATTCAGAGTTAGAATTTAACTTTTTTCCAGTTGCTTTTAAAATGTATACGGTGCTCTTAAAGTAAACTATTTAACATTTTTACTAAATTATTTGAACAGCCTCATATGTATGTGTAGCAATGAGCTATTCTGCGATAAGGAATTTACATCATATAATTGTCGCTTACAGTTTTCTAGATCTGCATAACATTGTTCTTTTCATAGTAAGAGCTATTTGCCGGATAGAATATACAAAGGAGCTTATATGAAATTAGCAATTTTGTTGTGGAAATGAAGTTATACAAAACTCAAGAATGGGCTTTTCGGAGGCTTTTTGCCCAAAATTTCATACTTGTATGAGTCATTCTCCAGAGAATTGGGGAAAGTGTTTCCCCAAAATAGCCTTAAACCTCCAATCTCAAATGATTCACGACAAAACTCCAATAATATGTTCCCGCTATCCCGTTCATCTTTTTGTACATAATCCCTGGAAATTATGTGCAACCGCATAACTTAGCACAATTATAACTGTGTGTACTAACATTTTGGGACCAGAAATGAGTATCCATGTATTTCCATGTATTTTATGATAAATGTGCGTGAAGAGTATGGTCAAAAAATATGTTCCTACGCTGAGTAATCTCTAGATTTGTCAATCATCGGACTTGGTGCTTAACGCTTTAGCGATGTTTCTGTACATTAAAGGAACTACACAGTGTAAAATTGATCGACCAGTTTTCTGCCGTTTCTGTAAAACTTACTATTCTATATTTGGTGTAGTATTCAATAGTTCGTGATAGTAATAAGTTAGTTTTTGCCTGAATGAAAGTTATGTAAATACAGTAGGTATAAGGCATTTTTATTCGTACACAGCAGGTTCTCAAAGAAAAGCCATTCTCTAATAATCTAATTACTTAAAGACTTTTCTCCCCTTAATGATATTCATCTCCAAAATGATTTCCCATGCGTAACTCTCTTCCATTTGGTGCTTGTTTACTGCACTAACTGTTGACTCTTATAATGAGCCAGCATTGTATTTGTCGTGAAATCTGGGTTACGAATTTTTTCGTGAATAAAATACTTTCTGCAACTTGGTTAACAAAATAATAGAAGGTGTGGAAAAGAATTTTAAGTTGAGATGAAATGGAACTAAGCTAGCGAATGAAAGAAAAATCAAGCTTAACCTGTGGAACACAGTCTGTCGAAACGGACGGAACAACAAGCTAGAAATGAAAGCAATGGAGGAAGAGAATGAAAACGATGAGGACAGACTACCATCACGTGCAAGATCGATGTACGAGAGGCAGCAAAGGAGGGACGTAATTTTGGCGGTGCGTTTCCAAAGGTTAATAGAATGGAAATACGAGCTATCTTTCTCACAAAGCTCCTCTAATGGAATAGACATCCTCAACAGGTGAAGGTACCGCTTTAATTGCTTCTCATTGTTTTCCTCACATATAGCCCCTTACTCTTTTGTCCAGTTTTATTGCAGCTACATCATTTACAGCACCCGAGAGTGAAGTCACACATACCAAGTATGTATATGTCGGTCGATATATATTAATTGTATTACTCCGTTACAATCGAATGACAATGCACACTTTCCTATTATGAGCTAGCGAAGGTTGTCTAATGTTTAGGATTCCAGACCAAACGGTTGCCACTATAGCATAGAGAATTACACAGGTACCTATAGCGCACATGGCAAAGACGGTTACACCTGAAAGGTCAAGAGGACAGTTGGAACACTGCTGAAGGTGCACTGTGCGTTATTCGTTCCGTCCAAAGGGACATCGTGAGCAGATTTGATCAACATACCGAGTTTTCCTGTTTAACCAGTTCATTAAACAAAAACTGTTGTCCTTAACCAATATCTATCCGAGGTTACTCCGTACCAGGTATCAGAACGAGAAAAATCTCGGTGCCGAAGGTCGATTCCAAATCCTAAATACCAATGATTATAAACATCCAAGATGAATGATTAACATGTGTTCAGAATTACAAGACACTGTTTCAGATATAATTCTACTTCTATGACAAGGGTAGAAGAGAAAAGGAAAGGGTTCGTAACATTCACCTGGATGTTAAAATCTTCTAGTTTCATCCCTGTATGCGATGACCATCTCAGAAATTTTACCATATACTTTTTAATTCTTTTGTACGTGCCTTGTAAGATTAACATATTTTTGTAATGTACTTGATAGTAAAACCTGATAGGTGTATTTACAAACCTACTGTTAAACACGTTATCTTAAAAAGAGATGTTCCAGTTTTGAACTGTATACGATGTCACAGATATATCAAGAAGTAACGACAATTGCTACAAGGCATTCCACAAATGACTCAATTATGAAGTCATCTGTTAGATCACGATGCAGAAGGAAAAAATGATGGGGTTAGGAGAGTAAGGTGTATTCAATGTAAATGGTTGAGTTGCGAATTGTAACCAAGTGGGATTCTGGAGAGGGTGGATAACCTAAGTTGGCTTTTGTAGCTGTGAGCTAACGCAAATTTGTTTTACAGATCTGAACGATTTTTAAGAGAAACAAAACTTAATCAAGCATAAATTGACCTGCCCATAAAGCATATTTTGTTATAACACGTGCAGTAATAGTGATAATGATGTGCATATGTTTGATATCTGAAAAAGCGGTTAACAAGCATCTACATTAAATCTGATGCAATTCATACTTGTATCACTGTTACCAGGAACAATTGAATTTTCCAAGATCTAACAGTCGAGCAAATTGGTTAATCCCGCTAAATTCCAAACAGATGCATGACTGTTCAAACAGTTATGCCTAGTTTTATACTGTGCACCAATACATCAGATATCTCGAAATATGTCGAAAACACTTCCCAACTTTCCCCGCTTACGTGCGTTTCATAACACAAACACACCGCGTGGATGTTTCAATCCAGCTGAGGTACGCTGTCTGGCAGTCTATCTTGTTCATAAACTTGTTACATCGTAATGATTCTCTGTTGATTTCTATTTTTTAACGAGGGAAGGGCGGTAGTTGACTCACATACCAAAGGAAGTGTTCGGAAATGTTGGTACTGCTCTTTTAATTCAAGCGCCTTCATTACGGTAAGAGCTCTCAGGCTTTCTGAAGGAGGGAGGGAGGGAAGAATGTTTTGGGTTTCTCCAAGATGATAGAACAGAACAGCACTTGAAGGCCTCCTAATCGATAACCTTTTGTGCTTAAGGAAAGTTCGCGAGTTGCTAATTTTGTGCGCTCAAAATACGAGAAATAATTGCGAATAGGTAAATTGCTATTGTATGGTTAGAAAATAAATATTGGTGTTCGGCTTTGGTTACAGAGACTGCGAATTATTGTGCAAGTGCAATTTGGGGGCTGGAGCTGTATAAATATATTAATGAATGACATTTGGAAAAAGTTATAGAGGTGTACAGCAAAATTGTAAATGCCATTGTTTTAGAATGTTTGTATTTGGTGATTAGCCTTCGAACCTTTATACAGCTATCGCTAAACGAAGCGATCGCAAGTTACCTGCCGCATGGGCAGAGCGGACGTCATTGCACGCGTATAGTGACAGCACAAAACTCACTGCCCACAGTGCATAGTGTCTCTCGAATGTGTTCACTAGCTCCACACGGTAAAATGCCACGGAAATAGAAATATTCACGTATTACCGAACTTGTACAAAAATTTGGGAATGAATATTTTTCTGGAAATGGGGTAGCATACATAAGTTATACAACAATTTTATCTACAACGTTTGTACATCGAGGTACCTAGCCCCCTTTGTGCGGTGAGCATGTGAGAGACTGACCGTTCGCACTTGTTATAGTCCAAACTCCCCAACCTTTCGTTCTCTGTATGAAGGCTCGTTCCCTTTTCATGATCATTCTGTAAATCGATCCATGAATTTCTCTTATTAACATTTTCCCATGGTGGTTTTCGTTTCAGAGTCTATCTGGAGAATTTTGAGATCCACACTTACGTATTCATACTTTTTTTAACCTTTACCTAAAATAAAAGTTCCAAATATGTGAGAGCACGGTCACACACGTCGTTATTAAGTAATCTGTAATTCCGGTTAATTTTAAATGTATTTCTATTAAATGCGTTTAAAAAAAAGTTTTTAAAACTGCGAGCGAAGCGAGTCAAGTCACCGGTTGCGACATTGTATTCCGGGAACTTGATCCAGTTGGATGTAGTGTAGCTTCCACTTTGCGTGCTTTGGCTTTTTATCAGAGCTATGCTTGAGTTTCAGTATATTTGGAACATACAGTGAGCTTATTTGATAGTCGTTGGATCATTTATTGAACTGTTGGAACGCTGTGAAGCTCGTGTTTGGGGCTTGACTCGTGTTTCGACCTGGTAGCTTCAATGGGACTGGGTTCTCACATCTATAAACATCGCCTTTATAAGATGTGGCTCAGTTGGTTTATACGCTGGCCTACTGATCCCAAGGTCGCGGGTTCAAATCCGGCCCAGACCATTGGTTTTTAAGTGTGCTTAAAAACGACACCTCCATGTCAGTAGATTTACTAACATGTAAAAGAACTCCTGCGGGACGAAATTCCGGCACATCGGCGACGCTGATTTGATCCTAGCAATTGACAGCGTCGTTAAACACCAGGATAATACCTCTATAAGCTAACGCTAAACTTAGGCTAGAGCATCTCTGTTGTAACAAGACCTGACTTTTCCCTGAAGTCTGAGATAATTCTATTAAACTAGCCGCGAGTGTTATTTAAGGATTTGAGTTTCAGCCGTTTTGAAACGCACTATATAATTTTAAATTCAAGTCTTATGGTTTCAGGAACTAGATGTATGGCAGCGTGAATCTTACCGTGAGGCGAGAGTTTTATCTTATAAAACTACTTGTCTTCAGTTTTACGATGTCCATCTTTGTGAATACGTGGTTAAGTTTGGCGGATCTGCGAGTAATAGCTTGAAGCTATGTTTGGTACTTCGGTACAATATTCCAGCTTCTATCGCCAACCATTGGGGTTCTTCTAAAGGAAATTGAATTCCGGAACAGGAATCCATCTAAGCCAAGAGGAATCGATACAGATATTTCCACGTGATTTTCCTCAAAGTCCTCTCACCTGTTGGTTTTTTTCTGGCCGGGGAAGAATGTCGCGTCTAGATGTATTTTGATTAAAATTCTCCATGTATTGTTTCTAAGCTCACTCTAAACAACATCTTTATTTATAAAAGGACAGAGAGGAAATGTTCAGCGGAATTGAAACGGTGCAGCACTTGCGTTTTATGTACAGGTACATAATACGCTTTGAAACTTTTAACATTCAAAATAATTGAAATTCGTATAACATAAAGAGCTAGCATTCCGTCTATAAGTGTTACACGCATTCAATAACCGTAAACATAACCCGCAAGCACATAACATTTTAGAACCTTTAAAAATCATAACAAACAAGGGGACCAGAAGTTAATACTGCCTATTCAGGATCGACGCTCGTCTTAATTTTCTCCTAACCAATAACCCGTCGACGTCTTTAGCATTGTGTTAAACGAAGGTAAGACTTTCCTTATTAGATGACGAGATCTATTTACTGCGCTACGCAGGTTTCCATAATTATTTATATTTATATCATTTGATACTTTTGAAAAATAATACATACAATTTACACTTCCAAATATTTTATTATACAATGCAGGTTAAGTGTGCGAATATGTATTTCTTTTCTCTTTCTACTTTTGCAATTTATAAAGTTTTCCCTCTAGGTTTGTAAATTCTTCGAATTTTAACAAGTTAACTTCGAAATGTTATTCCCTCGTTCATCTGTTTTCCATGAAGTCATTTATAGTATAGTTGATCAGATCTATAAATGATTGGCAGCGGCCTTATTCTCGACCACATTACAAACGTGACAATAAGCGTATCTGCTTATACCCTGTACTTATTTTCTTTTCTGAGTGTTTGTGTTTTAAGATGTTTCGTGGCCCTTCGCGCCAGAACACACAGCACCCACTATTGTAGTGGGGTTATTAAATATAAATATTAATTATTAATATGTAATTAATATGTTAGCTATTAATATACATATGCGCATATTAATTATTAATATGTTATTTATATGTTAGCTATTAATATACATATGAGCTGTAATTTTGCAGTAACTTATTTTTCCACTAGATATACATAAAATTGACAATCAGTAACATCGCTATATACTTTTGTGAAGCAAATATTCCCTTTGTAAAGCTTTTCTAAGCTCGAATTAAAAAGCGAACACAGGTGTAATAAGCCATTCGGACCAAGGAGACCACTGCATTATCATAATCAATAGTGGTTAATTAAAATGCAAACAATGACTCGGAGATATTTTGATATGTATAACCATTAACGTTTTTTGTTTTCCATTTATCTCCTGAATACATGGATTACATTTCAGGTTCATAAATAGTAAATTGTGATTTCATTTTGTTTTTAACCAATGAATTGCTTAAAAATGCGCTTTACAATTCCGTTACGGTTACAGTTTTATTTTAGAGCATATGACGGAACAGTTTTTGGAATGCTACCAGATAATAATTCATGCAGCAAACTGTGTTATACAGTAAGATTGATATATTTCAATCTGACAATGATGTTACTATGAAATACCTGTTTGCATTTAAGATTTTAAGAAATCTTTAGTTTTTTCTCATTTACATGTCCTGTTTCTTCCATACATAGTTCTTAATTTGTGCGTCGCAAAATTAACTAGGATGAGATAAAACTGCCTTCTGGTGTGGGTAACCTTACGTTGTATTCCTGACAGAGTGCATGGCATACCTTACGACAGGGGCCGGCAGAATAGTGTCTGCTTCGAATCCATTGTGCACTCAACCCGCATTACATTCTTCCTGGTTATAGGTTGTTAACAGTGGCGGATTGATACAGTTACGCTTTTATCATGTGAAATCGGAATTACACACATTAATTATAATTCGAAATAGGTGTTCAGGCTTTGGCGTAATAACTGTAATAGCAATATGCAGTTGGGGCGAGAGGTGGTTACCTGAAACGCGAGATCTCAATTTTGATTTTTCTGTGTTCATGAGAGAAAAGAATGTTTAGTTATATGGAGCAAAACCTTGCTGAAACAGTAACAGAAGCAGCAAATTCTTTCAGACCAACATATTTTACTTGACACAGTTGTTTGAATATGTGTGTGCCAACTAAGTGTCTGCACTTGTTTTTTGTCATTAGATCTGTACGGTATGTTAGTCTTAGATCTACAGTAAAAGGGTTAACAAACATTGAAGTGTCATTCTCAAGATTCCTGAAATCATGGAATCTATGAACTTTGGCACGCTCTAAATCTGTAATCATAACAAAGAAATAATAATAATAATAATAATAATAATAATAATAATAATAATAATAATAATAATAATAATAATAATAATAATAATAATAATAACAGAAAATGTTTACAACATATACCTATAAAATGTAGATCAGGAAACAGTAGTAGTTTTTTCGTTGTATGCGCTATTTTACAATAATGCCGTTCAATGTTGGCTCGAAGAAAACTATGCAACATCTTTTTACAAATGAGGTAGACGGTGTTGACAGACAATTTCTGCACTGATACCGGTCCCGAAACTACCTTTGGACTCCTGAAATCAACTAAGGAAGGGGGTGTGTACCGTTGTGTTGAATTAGTTACATGGCGAAAGGTTCACGAATCACACGGATTCACGAAACCACTTTGGCCACCTCTGCCTTACGACGTAAATTCAAGGTCTTGAATCGATAGTGGATTATTAAACAGAAGATACGTTAACTAGAGCAGGCAGGGAGTGGTACGCAGCGTAGCATCTGGCGTGCGGGTTATCGACATGCACGGCGTTCGTTGCTAGGTGACACGCACGGTTCTTGTGTGTCAATTTTTTAAGCCGTATCTTCTTCCTTGTTGACACCTGGGAACTAGTTCTTTTGTACCGCCCCGATAAAACCGCCCGCCTCGAGCACTTTCTTCCTCCGAACTTTAATGCCATTGTACGGCGGCACAAGATTTATGGTCCAGCAACACCTGAAATGGGCAAACTCTCGTAAAAACAACCTGATTTCCCTATCAGGGTCACTTTGTCGCTTCACAATTTTTAGTATTTCGGCCCTTCTCAAAACATAGGACGTGCTGCATTCGATCCAAAGCTTCGATATCATCGGACATGCAAGTTTTGAAGCCGCAGATTCGCATCAAAGAAGCGACATGGATCTTAAGGTACTAGCTGATTATTCTTTATGGTCTTAATTTCCAAGGTTTTAAAACTTCTCGCAAATTTATTTACTGCAGTAACTTCAAGTGCTTGGCGGATGATAATTTGTTTACATAGGGATTTATACATTTTCGGATATACCTTTTTTCTTCTTCTTTAAAACACTTTCATATTTGTGCCCTTGTCGGATATGGTTGCGCTATTTTTAAGACCTCAAGGTTTTTATCCCTCTGTCACTTTTTCTTCTGGGAAGGAGGACTAAGTGTATCTTCTACACTTCAAAAGATAAGTAGTAGTTGCAATTTGTTTGAAAACTTTTCTCGCGAGCGTTTGCTATTTTATCACAAATGTTTCTTTGCAAGGGACGAATCAAAATGTATTTTAAACGTTTATTTAATTATTTTACTATATTAATGGCGTATTTCAAAGTTCTGGTTTTGATACCTCGAGCATCGCGTTTCACCGAGTAGCATACAAAAAAGAAAGAGAGTTCTATTTTTAATTGTGAATTAGCTTATGAATAAATTTGTGAATAGGTTGTAGGGGTGATTCGTTCCTTTTTCTATTAAAATCAAGACAGTTGGAAAATTTTATTGGAAGCTATTTTATAAATAAAGACGCCCTCAGAGCGAAAAAATATTCTCATAGATAACGTATGGACTAGCTTTGGAAGTGGTTGGTTAAAACGCCCATGTATATAATTATTACTAGTGTTCCAATCTTTATACAACTATCGCGAAGTGAGGCGGTCGCAGGTAACCTACTTGCCACAGAAAGCGTGACGTTATTGCGGAAGTCACTGAAAACTAACACAACTAGGCTCACTGCCTATGGTGCATATATGTTCACTAGTTCCACACACACACACACACACACAAACACACACAAAGAGTAAAATGTCTCCAACACGAAAATCTAAGTATTCGCCTATTGTTGAACTTGTACAAGTATTTGGGAGTGAACATTCTACTGCAAATTGTGACAACGTTTCATGTAAGTTTGCAATAACGTTATCTACAATGTTCTTGCGTTGACTATCTGGCCTCCTCTGTGCTGTGATCATGACAGACTGACTCTTCCCACTTCCTATATTCCATACTCCACAGCTTTTCGTTCCCTTATGAAGGTTCGCTTCCTAATTATTACCAAATAGTTCATAAGGTTAATAACGGAAATGCTTGTGTCATTGCGTTTATTTTCTCCAAGGCCTTGTCATGTAGCGGTAGGAACTCAAGAACGTTTTACTGCAGAGATAAGTCTATATACCTGTTGGTCAACATCGCCAAATCGCTGCCACATACATCTCAGGCCACTCTAAGTTAAGCATATAAAATGCTGCTCTCTTTTATATTTTGCAGTTGGAGCGCTTTCTGTTGAGGTTATTTCCTATAAAATTGCAATATATAGAGATGATCTTGACGATTTTGCTTTGAAAACAGAAGCTCTACCCTCAAGAGAGGTTGCAAAAGCATTTACATGGCCTTTGGGAGCAGAGTAATGACAATATTTATGTTCCGTTGGCTGAAGTGAAAAAAAAATACCATATTATTTTTATGGCGATTATCGTTTTGGGACCTAAATATTTTGCCGCGCGCGAAACAGCTCGAGTAGCAAATCACTGGCTGCCTGTAATTTTTAAGCTCTTTGGGAGAGCGGTGTACGCCTTGCGCATTTCCCATCCATAAAATTTAAAAATGTATTTCACCAAACACATAGAAGGATTACAGTATTGTAAAAATAAACACATTCATTATGTATTTATACACAGACTGGAGAGTGTGCGTTTATACTACATTGCAGAGGTTTTGTTCATTGTTTCGGTTGAGCTAGAAACACGGGATAGAACATAAGATACGGTATAGCTCACTGTGACACCAATGAAAATTTAACATGGAAGGAGCTTTTATCAACTAACACGAAGATATAGGAATAACAGTTTGTAAGAATGGTTAGTACAAGAGTAGAGACAAAAATATTTTGTTGTTTAGCAACGCTATCAGTTGCCGGGATCACATGAGCGTCGCCGGTGTGCCGAAATTTTGTCCCGCAGTTCCTTTTCATGCCAGTAAATGTACTGCCATGGAGCTGGCGTTTTTAAGCACACTTAAAAACCATCGGTCTGGGCCGGATTTGAGCCTGCGCGCTTGGGATCAGTAGGTCAGCGTCTAACCAACTGAGCCACTCAAACCGACAGAGTAGAGAAAGTCATGTGAGTGCAACAGATCAGATTTTTTCTTATAATTTACTTTCATACTAGCATGTAGCTCTACGAAAGTAAAATACAGTGACATATCACATACTCTAAATGATATTTTAATTACTATAACTTTAGTCAAATATAAATATTTTAGAGACTAAGAGTCATTTATCTTAGCTGTAAGTTGTATTAAAGACAGACAAGGGTTTTCTGAACCTTTGTTCACTTCAGTGCCAACTTCTATCTCGGTGGCCGTCGTCCTTGTGTATTACCAACTACTGAGAGCAAAACAAATTTGTTGACATATTCAGTCAGCAGTATTTCAGAATTCATTACGCTGTCATACTTGAAAATGAATATCTTTTCCCAAACCATTAAATCTATGGGTACATTTAATCGCTTTAATTATTTAACCCCTGGATTTATTTCGTGATTAAATGACGAGAATGATATTCCATAGTAGATTCTGGTTTTCAAATGATGTCTAGTTTTATCAATGTAAACCCTGTCAGATGTAAAGAATAGTGAAGTTGCTATAGATCTTCGTTCGCAATATACACAGAAGTTTTTCATTTATTTTAACATCTGGAAGTATTCCATGCGATTAAGAGGTGAAAATAGTATGAATTTAAATATATACTTTAATGTGAGAGGAACACTCGGCAAAAGTCTTTAGGCAGATGTACTGATATAATTTTAGTCTTTGAAATAACGAAAGAAAAAATGTAGAACAGTTTTTAATAACTTCAGGGACGCTGATTGGATATACCAATATGCTAACAGATCCTAGCCGTGCAAAAGAATACTTTCCCACTTTTATTCTCTATTTGTAGTACTTCTCTTACAATGTAACGTATTTCTGTGCCAAAAAGATTAATTATTAAGTAAGCATATTCCAGGCCTACCTTCTAGAAATTGCTTGCATTCTGAGTTCACAACTATTGACCATTCAAAACAATTGAGAGATGTTCTGTACATGTATTTCTGAAAATAACTGAATATACGCGGAATTGTTCAGTTATAACTAGTACTTCTGATTCATATTGCAGTGATTAAGAATCAAACCAAATTACCTGAGATATGTAGATTAGCTTTACAACTTTCCTCGCCGTTTAAAAATATAGGAACGCATACACTATCTGTTATACTTCACAAATACACACACAGAAAGCTAAGACTATGTTTCAACTAACACAAATTTACATTTCATTTCGCCTCTCCGAATGTTAAGCCTAGTAGCAGTGCTTAGGGTTTAAGATGATAATTGTGTTTAAAGTATGAAGCTAGATTTTCTGGTTTCCAAGACTTGATTTTGAAGAAGATAAAGGTACCGTACTCACCGCTTTAGCGAACTGCAAGATTTAAGAAACGCACAATAATTTAAGAAATGTGAGTTTTAGACTTTGCATCCATCAGATGTCTCATTTAAGACACATTTTTAACTCTCACTACTTTGCAGAAACATTGAAGTTGTGGCGGACCTATAACCTCTTAAACTGTTCAGTATTGACGCTATTGACTAACTGAAGCTTTAGTACAGCTGACAAGTGCGGTCAAGGAACATTCTGCAATTGTGGAAGTGTGTATTTTTATTTTTATTTGTTGGTTTTCATCGTGTGCTAGTAATCAAAAGCGAACTGTTATCTGCCCGGTAGATATATACCTCGGTGTTTTAGTAAGTAAATGTGTTAACAAGACGATAAATAAGTTAATACTTTCTTCAATATCTTACAAGGTAGTGATCTCAAATGAAAGAGCAGGAAGGATTTGTGCTTCTCGGAGTGCAATTAGAAACGAATAAATTTCGCTTGAAAAAACTGCATGGAGCACAATTATTTGCTTATAGGCAAAAAGTTTTATGTTTGGTAAATAAGTCTTCAGAAGTATTTTATGGCAAAACAACAACAACAATAATAGTAATAATAATAATAATAATAATAATAATAATAATAATAATAATAATAATAATAATAATAATAATAATAATAATAATAATAATAATAATAATAATAATAATAATAATAATAATAATAATAATAATAATAATAATAATAATAAATGAAGCTTGCGATTTGGAATACTCTTCTCATGCAAACATAGCAAACCTAACTTTGTAATACGAGTACATCAACATTTTTAGGCAAGCCAAGTATGTTATTTAATACTACACGAGATGAATACAAAGTTAGAATATTACTTACAAAGTTATGTGAACGTTTTCCAAAACTTTACATTTATTTATTAGTCTGACTCCTAAATAACCTTGCCTAGTGCCACAGAATAAACACAAGTTTAGCGTTTTTAAAAAAGTGTTTTGTGAATATAAAAGTATTTCACTAAACTTTCCAATGTGTCTTGTAAGAGGCATTTTACTTGCACTTGCCTAGCTTTTAAACGAGTGCAGTTGTTTTAAGGATTTTTGTCTGCTCTTAAATAAATGCAGTCAACTAAGCCCCATGCAGTACGGAAGTGTTATTAAATGTAACATAATTCTTATGTTCGTGTACGTTTTACAGGATAGCTTTAAATTGTAAAATTTGGTACGAGGGCTTGTGAGCAAATCAAATTAAAAGGACAGCTTTAGGGTTGTTTGATGGTGTGGTGTTTTAAAATTGCGCATTAGAAAGATTACAGAGTGATTACACTCATTACTGTTTTGAATGATATAGAGTAGTATTAAAATTTATCCAAGGAAAATTGTTAGCCTGGACGGTAGGGGCCAAACTGTTACATTTTTAGAACAGCTATTGAGGAGGGGTTTCATATACTGGTTGCACAGTCTCAACGATCTGCAGTAAGACATTTTTTAGATTTCATCGTGTTACGTTGAAGGTTGCCTATCGCGCATTTAAGAGCTGACAAGGGAAGGAGGGGAAATAAAATATATTTCATTGAGCTTGTGCATATAAACCCTAGCTGCAATAGAGACTTGGTTATAATTTCATATATGCTTTCACCCGTTGAGATAAATTACCTGTGTAACCGATATTGACGTGTGTGGAATTCCTATATGAGCACTCCAACATAGCGTGACCCGTCATTAAGTATTACTGAGAGGAACGAGTGACACATGATTAACAGCAGGTACAAATGACCATGTGACGCGGCTGGGGAATATAGTGTACCAGTTCTGGGAGACCCTACCTTCATTATACCCATATAATGCCTACAGTAATACGTATGATCTACTTTTTCTTTCTCAACAGCATTTTAAGTGCTGCTTTAATCTTTATAAGTAATTCTGAAGCTTTCACGAGAGAGAAGAGTTGTTCAGCTTTAACCGATAGTTTTACTTCATTGTTTTTCACTGTAACAAAATATGATATTGACTTCTACGATTAATATATCTCTTGGTTCTCCGGGTATGCCATAAGAGCAATCTACTTTCAGATAATGCCTCGCCAAATCCTCACCCATAAGAATCAGTAGGCTTGTTTTGAAAGGAGAGTGACTTTTGGCATTGCTGTAATTAGTGTAGTGCGTAATCTTTATCAGCACAGGAGCCTCGAAATAAGTACTTCGCG
Organism: Tenodera sinensis; assembly: GCA_030765045.1. NCBI lineage: Eukaryota > Metazoa > Arthropoda > Insecta > Mantodea > Mantidae > Tenodera > Tenodera sinensis. The sequence continues at coordinate 151,413,694 of CM060961.1, read as the reverse complement.
ATTACATTTGCCTCACCTCGGAACGGTAGTTACCTCTCTTTTCCAATTGTGCAGTCGCATAAACAGAAAATTGGGTGCATCTGCAACTAGGCTTTTTACATTTTGCACAATTCTGATATTTGAACGACTGGTTCTGATTACGAATGGAGGCGCCCTAATATTTTATGAGGGAATTTTTCGTCCTTTGTTAGATTCTATGTAGATATAACGAAATTACGGTTGTAGCTGGTGTTAGTGTGGTTTTATTGCCAAGCAGTTTCATACCACATCTGTAAATACAGCAATCGCATGGGCGTTCACGGTCGAATATGCCTTTTCTGTTCTTGAAATCTTACAGAGTACATACTAAATAGAGTTTGTGAGTAAATATGGCCACTACGTGCTAATGTTATGGGAAAGAAACAGCGCACCCTCAAAAAATTGAGGAGTACTTACACATGCAGATAAATTGCTAATTTAATATTAAATACAAGGTACACTGCTTTACCGTCACATTTATGTGCCTTCTCCCCCACCTTTCCTTCTCCATAGCAATTGATCTCATTTGCCGAATCTAAGTACCACCATTTTATAAGACCCACCGCACGTTGCATTCAATAAACCTTCACTGCCCAACTGTAATGAACTGTGGTGGTTAGACAAAGTCATGTGAATGTGGCTCAGATTTTTAAATAATGGGTACAAAATATTTCTATTTCAGTGGATGCATTTCCGCATTAAAGTTTTAGCGCGTGAATTTTAATGCCAATGCAAAAGGACAATTCACGATACAAATTTTCTACATCATTGTATAGAATTTCGATACTTATTGGGTGAGGGGAGGCAGGCGAAATTAATTTAGTCGTCATTGGAAGTATAACAAACCACCTTCAAAGTCGGGCTCGAAGTTAGTAAGTTCAGACAACCGCAGATAAGGATAAATGACCCCCTCCGTAGCGCAGTTGGTAGCGCGCTTACCTCTGGCGCGGAGGTCCGGGGTTCGATCCCCGGTACCAGCATGGGGAGGGACCAATTGAGGAGCTACTTGATGGAGAAGTAGCGACCCCAGGTCGAGAAGGCCGTATAACTGGCCGGGAGGGCTCCGGACGCTGACCACGTCCCACCCTCCAGTATTGCACCCTACCAATGACGCCTGTAGTGGGCAGAGGTGGGGGACGCAGCAGCTGGGCGGCAAGCCTTGGCCCTTCATGGGCTGTTGCGCAGGGGTTTAGTTTTTTAGTTAAGGGTGGAAGTTCATATAGATGACAATTTTTCAGTTCAGTTAACCCCTTTCTAGAAGTAGGTGGTGCGTTACACGCATCAAATGGATTTGAGGACGTGTAAACTTTTTTTTTTAAAAAAAAGAATGCCTATTCAGAAAAATAACTGGAGCAACTTTGCTGCAAAAACTACTGTTCATACCGAAGTGCTGTTTATGCTAAACTGCAAGCTGAACAACAATCAGCATGTGTTCTGGTGGATCCCTATAGTTAATGGGCGGAATTTCCAAAGTACCTTTTTTTTAATGCGTTTTTTTTTATTGGAATCTGCATTCGTTGGATCTTCATTTCTGCTGCATATACCCGCCAAGCGTGAAACGGTAAAAGACTGCAGTGAATGTTACTTATACGTCGGTATACTGCACAAATGGAATTTATATGCTAAATCCATGTGTAATAAGCAAAGATAATTTTCACCTACAATTCACACTATTGTATTTATCGAATATGTCACAGAGCTGGCATGAGAAGCCTCGAAATGAATTTGAACTATGAACCCCGCCCATGCAAATCGTCTGTTGCAAAGCAGTAAATTGTACGGGAATCGCTCTATCCCTTTAAATCTCCGAACGATTGTAAGCAATGTTAATCCTCTGCTATCCCATAGTGCTATAATAAAGTAGAAATGCCGATGGTGAGGGAGGGGGTACATAAATTAGCGAACACAAGGAAGGAGGTGTCCTTTCCATGGAATTAAGCAGTTTTTAGGAAGAGGACTTACACGCGGATTAATCCTGGGGACGCTGCCAAGTCTATCCATGTTAGTCCAGAACAATTTTAATGTAAGAGAGGGTAGTAATATATAGGGCACGGGTCAGTAAGGCCATACTTCAGCTGCGTGACCAAGCTTGGCCCCAGGAGGCTAGCTGCCTTTGACGTCAGAAACATTTCGTGTGGAGAAACGACCGTCGGGTGCATCCGTTGTGGTCTACGCACCCGCTCCGTTTCAGCCATGTGCAATTCAACTGGAACCCCATATATACGCGAGTTATTGGTTTTACACCGAGATAAAGCGCAGTTTAGCGTGTTTTCATGGGCTTTGGTTTCGTGTGTTTATTCCGCTGCAAATGAGGGTCTGTTTTGTGGCGGCGTGTTTACGGTACAGAGAGTAAAAGATGCGCCACTGATGCATAGTGTTAAACAGCTCCAATTAAAATGCTACAAAACCGTTGTCAACTAAAGCTTTAACGTAAGATTTTTTCTTTGCAGCTTTAGTTAAATAAAAACGATGATTTTAAAGCATATTTTAAACTTGAAAGCACATTGGATCTGAACTTCTTTCCGATAATGAAGCAATGCTAGGTTCCGACAATCAATTAGTGAAATTAGTGAAAAATGAGTTTTCACATAACACTGTTGAAATCCGCCCCGTTGGGATGCTATCCTCAAAAGTCCTTGTGGATTACTTTTAGTAGTGTGAAATACCTGTTCTTGCTACTTGTGGCACGGCAGGCCTTGCACAAATGACATATAATGAAGGGCATTTAGGGAAGAAAATGTTCCCGGCTTAAGTTTGGGTTATCTCCCCGGCAGTTTGCTAGGTAAACATCAGTAAGAACTATTCTGGCGGGATTTGAACCGCGGACCTCCCGAAAGCGAGTCTGGCACAGTACCATGGAGCCATCTCTCGGTGTTTTGGATCAGGAACAGCGTGATTATTACTTTTAGTTATGATTTCTACCTTTTTTCTAAAAAAACAACCATGTGTCGGAACAAAACATTTCCGGTGAAATCTTGACATCGAATATTTGCATGCAATGATATACTTCCTCTATTTACTATAGTGTACGTAGTAAGGAAACTAAGAAGTATAAGCCTACTGCAGGAAATTGCTATTAGGACACTGGAACTGTTTTACGGTGATCAAAAAATTAGTTTTGATTTGTTTCTCAGGCAAATATTTTTATAAAAAGCACATATTTTGCATCCAGAAACGGCTGTCTTCCAAGAAGATACATTTTCATTTATTAAACTGCAAAAGACAAAGATAGAAGCGAATACAGCAAGTTTCTCTGTACTAATAATTTCACGGTGGTGGCCTGTCTCCTTCCGAAAACCATTGTGTGTATCTATTGCATGGTTAGCATTACAGTACTAAATCTGGTCATCTCAAAGATAAACTATGTGCAGTTTATACGCATTGATGACCGAAAAGCCACTCAAACCGCGAACCCATTAGCACAAAATGCCATTGCTATCATTGCCATCAACCATGTGGTTCAACGACATTAGCCAACTGGCAGTGTGCTAAAAAGTAATGCAGATAACTTTGCTCACGAAATCTGAAACCAGTATGTTATGTGCATTCTCTACTGCCTACGTATGGTAGGTAAAGAAATTGTATTCCACTCAAAAAGAATTCCATATCAATATTTCTCCAGAAGTACATCTTTTTTGAAGTACCTTCAATAAAAAATAAACAAAGGTGGGAGGGACACACACACACACACACACACACACACACACACACACACACACACACACACACACACACACACACACACACAGAGAGATAGGGAGTTAGTGCATGGATAAACATCTGATGTGTTGCACTCGCATGACTTTCTCTACTCCTGTACTATTCTTACAAACTCTTATTGCTCTATCTTCATGTAAGTCGAGATAAACATTTGCAGAAATATCTCATAGTTAATTTTCTTGCGGATGCATATGGGAATACATATTGGGTATGTGTTTCGCAACTTTTGAAGTTTCCATGTAGTGAGGCTTCACACCAGCTACAAAATATGACACTACTTGCATTGCAGAATTCCATGACCGTAAAATATTGTGGAAGTTATTTAGGTCTCTGTCCTGCTGTGATTACCCGAGATTACGTTTGTTTGGATCTAGTTTAATGGTATTCTTCGGTTCCACTTATATCTGCGAACAAGTCTTTTCAAAAACTGAGGTACATTAAAAGTGAGTATCGGAGCAAGATAAGTAAAAATCACCTTGCTTATCTTTTGAGACTTTGTACTTCATCTTCTGCACCAAATATTGAAGACCTTCTGAAACGTAAATCGTGCCAAAAATATCCTCAGAAATATCGTGAATGAATGTGTACGCCTTTGATTTCCTGTATGTAAGAATGTGCCACCACTGGAACTCAGGAACTACAGATAAATGCGTCATTCTGTTCCAGCGGGTGAAAGGAGGTGATTTTAACTTCTCCTAACTTGTCTGCGGTTGAACACCCCTGAGGTAGACGATGTTGACACAAACATAATTTCCCCACTAATACCGGTCGCGAAGTGACCTATGGACTCCTGAAGTCCACTGAGGAGGAGGGTGTGCTCCGTTATGTTGCATGGTTACAAGGTGAAAGATTCATGAATCCACGGATTAATGAATCCGCTTTTGCTCACCTCTGGTTTACCCTTCAGCGAAATTCATTGTGATCGAAATGTACTTCACAGATCCTTCGAACAAAATTGAATGTGCACCTTTTATTAGTCGTGTAAATATTTGTTTTAATTAAAATCCTTCCTGTCATTTTTTTAAAAAAATCGATAACTTTTCCATGTAAAGCCTAGTTTGGAGTGGGATCACCTTCTTGAAAATCTTACCACTGAAATACGACTTTTGGTATTTACTACATTTACTTTACTACGTATAGTAAGTTGAGTATTATATTCCACCAAAAATTCGAAGTCAGCATATCACCTGGAATATGTTTTGAGGCTCCCTAAATAAAAAAAAAAGCATTTTTAGCAAAAAGTCTGTTATTCCTGGCTTTTGCCATTATTAATCCTCTATATTTATCTGTATTTGTGACTTGTGCTTGGATGTTTATTTTGTTATCATCTTTCTTTATCTCTGACTTTTGCCATGGTTAGTTCTGTGTAAGAAGAAGCTTACATTTACTTTATTCTTGTAATGATTTGTTTTAATACACGAGTAGTGGAGCACTTCTAAATAGACCAATAGCTCTTTATTACGGACATTCATTTCATTAACATACGATACTTTTTACACGCCATTTCTTCTCCATAATTTAGTAATCTGCAAGCTGGTAAAGCGGCCCATTTTTCTCTGAACTGTATATACTGCACACATATTATTAGGTAGTGATCCTGAGTTTCTGGGAAGTTAAGCCCAGAAAATGACGTGAGTAAATTAGGATGATCTGGCATGGTGCATGTTTCATTTACTTTCGCGTCAATAGATGGATGGCTATGGCTAATGGTACGAGAGAAAATGCACACGCGTGCGTGCGTGCGTGCGTATGTATGTGCCTGCATCTGTGTGTGTGTTGAGGATTGAGATATATCTGTACTCGTTTTGGATATTGCTGCGAAATTATTGGTGCATTACGAGAAACATTTCATATTTCCTAGATGCATTTAATTCCGATGGCTTTTGGGTATTTTCAGCAAACTTGTGATGTATGAAAGTAGCAAAACCGAAACACGTTTGCTTGTTATTTATAATGAAACAGCAAGAGAACGTGTTTTAGCTTAAACCTTTACTTATGCATTTAGTGTAAACCCAAATAGATACGTTATGCCTATTAAGACACAATAAACTTCAGATACTTAAGCTATTTTACGTTATGTATATACGGTTTAAGAAGATGCAATAAAATGGACTATTGAAACGGTAAATAAGCAGTTGTACGTGTGTTAGTTACGAAGTTAATTTTCTCTACTGAAGTATGCCTTCGCAATACCTGTATAGTAGATATTAATGTCCTAGAAATGTGCAACAATTTGGCGATGACGTTCAAGTTCAGAATGAGTAAAGTACAATTTCTTCTAATGAAATGTTGCATTTGCACAGCGCAAGAGGCGAAAACTGATAAATGACCTTCAGTTACACAGAAAATTACTTGCCACAATTACAGTTAACACGTGCATCGAAAGATCTCTTCTTGTTGGGAGCTCATAGTGTTGAACCTAGAATCCCTAGGATGCAGTGCTTCCTCATGAAAGTCGTCCCAAGTTGACGGAACTAGAGCGAGCTCTGATGAATATCATTACCACGTAATGAAGCTCTGGTCACAAAGGACATAGCAGGAATAAATAATACAGTTGTCTGGCACACAAATCCTTCCTGAAATCTTCTTTGAGCCATTTCATTCATTAATTGGGCAAAGCTGCAGGGAACAGAAAAACAGCGACAAAGGTGAATATCAAGCGCGGTCAAACGCAACTACTCTTTCTCGGCTAATTAAACCACAAATGCAATTACACACGGATAATTAAATTGAGGTAGATCTTTGTGTTACTGAGAGTAACGTGGTTTATTTTCATTTTACATTCGAGGTGTTTCCTAACGTCTTCTCGACTATAGATAGCTTCAGAATTGGATTTCTGATTTTGTAATCGGCTGCTCTAGATTTGCTCCGAAATTGTATAACAGTATTCTCAAATTAGAAATTACCGTTAATTTACGTAATATTTGAACTAAAACACAAACATTTATTAAATGTTGAAAAATCAAGATGGCGCACGAAATATAACGAAAAAATGGAGTTTGTATTTATTCCATAAACTATTTTGTAAGGAAACGAAAACTAGAATTTTAACTCTTACGTCTCCTACAGACGGAATCCATAAGAGGGCGAAAACAGTTTGGGTAGGTTTTTATTAGTCATAGTCAACTGTAATTCTCCTTCATACCTAAACTTATCAGGGGAGAATAACAATTGTAACTGTTGATCAAAATATAACTACGTTAATATGATAATTATTGAAGTCCCCTGATTTACCATCTGTCAGTTATAAAGTACAAATTACGATTGATTTCTAAAGCTTAATCCAAAGTTTAGTCCAGTTTGGACAAATGCCACACATTTGTACATAAGGAAGCTGAAAATATCTGCAAATGTAGTTTTTTTTGAGATTTTTAGGCATTTTATTTTCATTTCGTATAGCTCAAGTGCACAATTTATGCTGATTGGCCAGGCTACGTAATGTTGTGTATAAATGGTTGGAAATAGTGAGTAGGAGAGTAATTTTCGAGATAATGTATCGTTGAAACTAAGGGATGGATAGTTTTTACTACTTGTAAGGTAAGTGAGCTTTACCAGGGCCAATGGTACAATTTGCTTTAATCAGTTAGGTTAGACAATGTATATTACTACAGTTGGCGAGAACTAACCTGGTACTTGACAGAAAGCTGATTCACTCTCCTGCGAACGAGGCTAGCGCTATCTTGTCCAAATCGACTAATCGTTGCGCGATGTGTTTGTAACACGAATAGACGAGATAGCGCTAGCTAGCCTCGTTCGTAGGTGAATGAATCAGGTAGCTGTCAAGTGCCAGGCTGGCTCTCGCCGGCCTTAAACAAGGGACACCTGAATTGTGAGGGCCACTAAATGTTCGTTGAACTCTATAGCATAAGTGCGCTAATTTTGCATGATTGGGCCAGAGAAAGAAGTTTCATGTTCATTAGATAGAGAAAACGGCGACACACATAATGCTTTTTAAATTAATTTAATTTTATAAGTAATTAGTATTGTAAAATAAAACACACACACACACACACACACACACACACACACACACACACACACACACACACAATTTCTTTTAATTATTGCAAAACCAAGTCTCTTTGTAGTATGCAAATTAAGGAATGTGCATGTCAAAATATCTGTTGTATATTTAATTCGCTTCTAAATACGGAAAAATGGACTTAGCAAATACGCGATGACAGCAATTTGAGAAGGCTGAAGATGGTAGTGGCACTGAAAAATATCTCGTCTGCAGAAAGGACTGTGAGATGCAAAGAGAGCTGGTACGATAGTTTTGAAGATTGTATGAATTATATGAAACCCAAATTTCATCCTTTTGACTGCGTTTTGTTAAGAGGCCGAAAATGATTCTCTAATGTGCTTTGCGAAACTGATTTACATTTTGATTATTCAACTGTTAAACTGCACACTGGGAAGTGAAATTGAATTTTTATTTATGGGCGCTCTTTAACTGCTATGCTTCTCAGCGAACCGTTCTATATAGGCCGTGAAATTCCACTTAATTTTGCTCATATCTGTTGATCAGTTTTGAGGTTCTTTTACTTGCCGTGAATCTACGACACGGGACCACCGGTTTTACTTTCCTTCCGAAGGAACTTATGCTAAGAACTTTTACGCCCGAAAAAATTCATCGCCCCCCGCCGGGTTTGAACCCGCGACCGCTGGAACTATAGGCTAGCATGTTACTCCTGGACCACGGAGGATGACTGCAGATACTGGAAGATTTTCTGTTGAAGCATTATTTAGAAAATACTACATAAATCCCTAGAAAGCTGAATAAGTGTGTCTCTTGGTCATTTTCGTTCTTTTTGGAATCAAGCTACATATTCTATGTTGTTACGGCCTTTAAGCAAACAAAAGTCTTGTTTTTCCTTCAAGGAAAATAAGTCAATTTAGGTGTTTAGTCGGTATTTATAAAGTTTGTCGAGTTGCTCACGTTATCGTTTTTCAATATAATGCTGTGGCTTAAAATGGAGAATTTGGAAGGTTAATGTTCATAGTTTGCTGTTTTAAACCGCGCATTTTATTTAATTTTAATGTTGTGGTTTGGAAAGCCAACCGTTAATTAATTACATAGCCGCGTTTACTGCAAGGAGAGAGGAATGATGTGTGTAGCAGGCTTTTTGCAACAACCTTTATGTAACATTTGAACGCAAGTTTTCTCTCTTTCTGTTTATATACGTATGAGTTCCCTGTTTAATGAATCAAGAGCACTCGGGCTAACATAAAATACCTGCCGTTTTAGAGAGGTAACGTTGAATTTGTTTATAACATGCGGTAGCTGATTTTTTAGTGGTGATCTTGTCGCAATGAAGAGTCAGATGAGGCATTAGGTTCTAAATATACTGTGGCTCCCCTGGCCCTCGCGTATACGCATTAGAGGATCCAGTAGTTTTATACATTACCCAATAAGGATATGTAGTGAACTTATTAAAAATTTGGCACATCACAAATCCTTTCAGATTTTGTTCTCCAGAAAGATTTTACTTCTTAACAGAATTTTAAGTTAAGCCTGACAAATAACAGCTTAGAAAGAATCCTAAACGAATTACTACCCAGGAGAGTAGGATTATTATTTACAACAATAGCAGTTGGCTTGCCACAATCTTGCGGAATGCAAAAGGAAAGCTCAGTTCCAAATATACAACTTAAAGGGAAGTAAAAAGAGTCTGTATGTTTCAGAAATAGTTAATGTCACTTCTTAATGGTAGCTTGTCGTTTGCTGAACCATTATGATTTCATACCGAGTTTCATTATACGGTTCGGCCCCAGCTGCTAGTTAACCGTAACGACAAGCTTAGGAAGTGGACCCCATAGTATCTTCTTATACGTATTTTTGCCTGTATTGACATACCCCAATCGTTAATACCACAGCTCCTCATCCGGATTCATAGAAGAAAGTTCACTTCTGTATCACTTAAAGTGAAGCTAATTTCGCATAAGATGTTATTGTGATTGCATTGTAACACGTGCCTTTCACTTATAGCCATATGGTCATATTTAGGAAGATAACAGATAAAGATTTTTGAATCCATTCACAGTCGGCTTAAGATGCGACATACCGGTTGTTACAACATAGTGACTGTTCCGATGAACTGGCCGAAGTATTAATCGGTTGTTACCAGTGCTCCTTTAAAGTTCAACCCCCCCCCCCACACACACACACACAATTAAGATTACTACGTGAACACCTGCTAACGAAGTTTGTGGCTCAAATGCGGTTCGCTTCTTTTTCATAAATTGTGTGCTGAATTATTATTGGCCATCATGACGCTAGTAGTGGAATTGCAGAAGAGAGCACGCGAGATCATTTCTCGCCAGCAGTATTTCCAATACTAGACCTGTGGGAATTATGCATGTATCAATAAATCTATCCATATGTATAGTGTGGTGAAGAACAATATTATTCTATGTGAAACAAAACACAACACATTTTGGTTTTGCTCCTGATACATCAGGAGATTAACAGGTATGATTGTGCATGCTTTTTATCTTTCACACAACGTTTTTGCCACACATCTCTTCTCGTTTTATTTATTGACCACTCCCTTTAAGTTTTCGATGCGTTTGCGCTCATCATTACACATTGCGTAGTAGAATGACTTACGTCTCTACAGCGGTAATTCTTGAAACACTTCTTAACTTGATAGCCAAAACACACACACACACACACACACACACACACACACACACACGAGAGAGAGAGAGAGAGAGAGAGAGAGAGAGAGAGAGAGAGAGAGAGAGAGAGAGAGACTTTAAGCAAGTGACATACGCAGTAAGCTGGTGTTTCATTAAACGGAAAATATGACCAGCAATTTTTGTAACGCACTTGAGAACGGCAATGCAGGCCGGTGTGGCTGTTTTAGTGGTCACTCGATGATGAGAAACGAAAAGTTATTCAAAATACAAAAAGCAAGCGTAAACTTCAAACGTACAACGTACAGAAAGTATGCATTTACATAGCGTTCCAGGACCTTTAGGACTTTAATAGAATATTTTGAAGGTGTTTGACGTTTTCCCCTTTTCCTCTCATCCTCCAGTGTATCACTCCTTCCCTTACGTCTGCCCGTTTGAACTAGTCATTCCTCCTGAATTTCTCTCGAGATTCTTTATCCCCAAGAGCTCATCTGTGTGTTTGTTTTTCACTGAGTTGCTGTCGTATTAACCGCCACTGTTCCCTCGTGTAAATATTTTATATTAGTTGTGGATAACAAACGACACAAACTTTGACATAAACGTTAAACAGTGAGTTAGTACAGTGCGTTAGTACAGTGCGACAGATAAACTGCCCCTAGAATAAGGAAATAAATCACCACTGCCAGTTACCACTTCAACTGCTATTAAATGATATTTATTGTTTTTCTTTGTATTTAATTGCATATATGGATATTTGCGGGACAAGTGGCCAGACCCAGATCTTGTACATTCCATTATGCTCTTTAAGGTAGTGCAGCTTCAACCTAGGCAAAATTATTAATAACGCATAAACATTATGTGCGCCAATAAATTTCACTAAGTCTCACTTTTTTATTTTGTGCTGTGCCATGAAGTGCCTTGGTTTGTGTTGCAATAGTACTTCTGTGGCACTGCATTTAGTAAATCTGTCAGTGTCGAGGGTTATGTCTGATTTTACATAATCGATGTGATAGCTATACAGATATAACACTTGTGCTGTCATTGTAATGTAAATATTTGCTTTTAACGTTCTTTCTTGTTTTACGGGAAATGAGAAAAGAGGAAATTATGACTCATGACCTTTCACTGTGACCCTGCGATTATATTATTTATAACTAAAGGGGGGATGTTACTGATACATCATGTTTATCCGTTTGCTGTGGACACTGCTATGCTTTATGGCCTGGTAATATAGCCCCTTTTTAATCCTTTTAATCTGTTTGCGTGTTTTGGATGTTTTCATTGATTCAGTGAATTTCCATTGTACAAGCGGTGTGCAAGAGTGATAGTGAACCATAAAGCTGCATTTCATTTGCATCTGAATATAATCTGCTGCTGCCACTGACATTGTTACAAATGTTACACTGCTGCTATTTTATCAACTCTGCGAAATGTTAACAAAGAAAGGTGGATCTGGCATAGTCATTCCGTGCAAGAAAAACTCCAGTCTGTCGTAATATATAAGACATTCCATATACTCACCATTGAATTGGTATTTAAAAGAATGTAAGCCCCCCCCCCCCCTTTTTTTTTTACCACCAACACTTGGTGTGTTTTAGAGCCTACGTGGACAGACGCATTACCGGTGTCAGGAAAGCAAATGTCTATTTAAAATTATGTTAAGAAGGCTTTGTCGCATCCTTTGTTCATCAAATCTCAGAAGATGATATAAAGTAATATCAAACATGGAAAGTGATAGGTTAAAGAAGCTGTCGACTCTGATATTCTTGAGTGTGAACATTCAAAACAGAGAATCAGGAGGGGTTTGTGACTAGTTAAGAAGGAAACAAAAGTCGGAGAATTAAATTTGCAGTCGGCTGCCTCTGTTCGCTGTATACTTCCAACCAATTATATTACCGCGCATTCTCCATGCGGATTCATAGAGCATTACCCTCTTTGCTAACAGGATTCAACTAGGACAATTATATATCCATATAAACCACACAATTTCATCAAACACTATTAAATTTAACATAAACAGTCAGCTCACACTACCAGAATTACGTTTGCTCGGGCGTCTTCCTCTTTTTTTTTTTTTCATTTTTTTTTTTTCATTTTTTTTCATTTTTTTTTTTTCAGTTCCCACAAATTACCTTTCCTTGACTTCTATAGCAATTCATATACATCAGGTAGAATGATGTGAATCACATTTCTTGAAATACTAGGTTTAATAATTTTCAAAGAAACACATGAAGTTATTGCTAATTTCGTACATCACGCGCACATGTGTCCACCAGACTGCTCCTTGTCTTAAGGGTGAAATTAAAGTTATCTTTAAAAATTATAAATGAAAACTTCCTTGTAATAGATGAAATAAAAAGCATTCATTATTCATTGATTATCCAAGTACTACGTATGTCAACATAAAGTGGAATTTGACTCAGTATGATTTTTAAAATATAATATAGCTGTATAAATTAGAAATTACAGGAATTCTAGCGTTGATGAAGCTATGCGAGTTAATGAAATACCGTTTAAAATAAGTTTATCAAGCCCTTGTCACAGTGTAGCATTTGTAATATACTGAATGGTTGTCAAGTTACAAATATATTTAGCAACGTATGTATGATACAGAGAATAGGCATTACAAAGTACATCTGATAATTTCCAATTGCCGGATTAATAAAAACAACGGATGATGACATTAGTGAGCAACTAAGAGATGTGCAACAGTTGAAATAGTTTCTAAACTTGTTGAAATGTTCTTGTGAAATGAATTGGGAGCTAGGTTAGTTTGTTGTGAGATCGCAATTTTGGTAAGGTTGTGTTCAAGTCGTATAATGCTTAGGTCTGTGTGATGTTCATCTGTGAATGGTTTAATGATCAATGAAGAAACATAACTGCCCCTAATGGCTGCGTAATTTGTATTGTATACCAGTGGAAGAGGAAATCAATACTACAAAACTATACTCATTTTAACCACTAGAATAATGTAGTGACTAACACGACAAAAGCAAACGAGCAACCAATGGAAATCTGCAATATATAGTAGCGATTTTTATAAGCCATACCTTAAAAAGAAGACATAACTGTTAAATAGTTACGAACATATTTGTATATAAAACTATACTTCGAATTCGCACACCTGCTTCTTCCTGACAAATCATGTTTGGAATCAAAGAAATTATTGGCAGAAGACTCGCGAACCCAAACATTTTATAGGCTGATAATTAAGGAGATAGAGTTTGCTGGTAAATTTTGCATGTAACTTATCAAAAACAAATAAATACACTGTGTACAACAGCAAAACAATGAACAGCGTTTAATTTGGAGAAAGTAGAAAGTGAAAGGCCTGTCTCGGAAGTGCGGTTTGTCATTGACCAGTAAAAGGATTGAAACAGATTGGTCGAATGTTATCCCCATCCCCCAACCAACCAAGAAAAACATGAATGCGAACTCCAAAAGCAAGACATAGGCAATCGTAACTAGTATTGTTAACGTCTCCCGTGCTACAAAGAAGTAGAAGAGCTCCCAGTCAACAAATAGCGGGATTTGAGTCATGGCTGTGGCATTGAACTTTTCACTTATTCAACTTTTCAAATAATTTGTACATTGTGTACGGCTAATGTGAAAGAACAATAATCAACAGTGAGGCTGTCGTAACCTATCATAAATTTCTTTTAAGAATGCTGCGTGGAAAACATTTATAGGAAAAAAAACCCCTCTGTAATCAGTTCAACCCAAAACATATATTGATGGTGCTATTCTTAGAGTTGACGCGCGCGCGCGCGCGTGTGTGTGTGTGAGAGAGAGAGAGAGAGAGAGAGATTTATATAAACCCATTTCTAAAGCGCCCATTGTCATATAGGGAACGTTTAGTTGAGGAGTATCTAATGTAAGTTACAACTCTCTTTTGTATTAGGTCTTTAACGCTAATTTTATTCGTTTTATGAAAAGAAAGAGAGAGAGAGAGAGAAAGAGAAAAAAAAAGAAACCTTATCTACTTCAAAATGTGCGTTTCCATATTCAGTGAATGATTCTGATTTATAGGGGGAGGGGGCAAGTTACCATTCACCAAGCAGGAATCAACTCCGGGATATCTGGTTGAGAGGTAAGAAGTGCAGCACCTTTTTGTTGTTCTTTTCTGCCCTCGCTCCCCGATAGGTTACTCGAAATTAAGACTAAGGGTATTAAAATAAAAATCAATTCTAAGGGAAATATCACTAGATATTACTAATTACTTGTCTCCTCCCCTCGTGAGAGTTAAAGGAAATGAAGAAGAAGTAAAAAAGAAAACAGTTATAAGAATAGTCTAAAATTTAATGACAGTATATATAAGGAAAAGCAATAACAAAAGTGCCTTCCCATCTCTTTTATAAATACTAAGAAGCAGTTAGCAAGATAAGAGTGGAACAATAGGTGTGGAAAAAGAAAGATGCTACTACAGGAAGAATCCTAATGAAATGGGCCTGCCTGCATTTTTCCTCTATTGATCAGGACTCCAAGCTTTAAATGAAACTGGATGCCCTAGATAAAGTTAGTTGGTTGTTCCTCATTATTGTAAAAAGGGCACGCTTTTCAGCTGCCACTTGTATGATGTTGAACGGTAATGGGCTCAGGAGAGAAGTATGACCTCTCATTTCAGAGGTCAGTCCGCATACTTTTGGAATATTTATCCCAGACGTAATTTTCTCCTGGTGAGGTTGCGACTGTTTATAACTTTTCTCGTTTTACTTGTTCCTTATTACTGTGTACGTCCGGGAGATAAACTTTTCCTGTTTCCTCTTTATCTCTTTGTGTTTTTTTCTTCCTTGTTCAGGTACTTGTAGAAGAGATAGGCGCATTAATTGCTTGGTCATTTATTTATCGCAATAGTAATTATGAAATATAGCTATACAACAGCTTGTTTGAGTGCTACTACTCAGGCAGCTGGCGTAAATCCTGGTTTAGCTCGCTTCCAAGGGGATTATTTTCATGGGCGTAGCTTATGTTAAATAACGATCGAGCGCAAAGATTACTTCGTTTCAATACAGTAGTAAGATTACTTTGTCATAAGAAACCTTTTTCAGGAAGCAGCTCTGTTATAGTATTTTCGACTTCGCATTTAGCTGAAAACTGAAATGTTTGCAATACATCACAAGTGATGGAAGACTGTTTTGCTGCTTTGTTGGCTGCCAACTCAAAATCTATTTTCGCAGACACATCCACTTTCTCTTCTTTGTGTATGTTTACAACTTTTTTGTGCGTTATTGCTGTCTTTTGACGTCGGTATTCTTTAGACTGAGCCAAACACTTTGTTAATGTGGGGGCACCGCTAATGGCTCTGCAGTTGAATAGCATATATGGGAGCAGGAGTTTAATACGTTAATGCTGCGATTTTCGTGGCTTTTTGTGAAGGTGTAAAATATTAAAGCTTCTGTTGGACGTTTATAGTAAATGCCAGAAGATGCATGTTTAGCTTCCATTAATCTGTGTCATTCTAAAATCGTGTATTGATTTTTTTCAGTGACTTAAAGGGGCATTTAGTTGCAGAGGAGTTGAATTTAACAAATACAATAAAGAATGGCGTTGGTGTTTTGAGTACAAGCTTTTCGTGGATTTTCGCCAACAGAAGATGATGGACTGCTTCGAAAAGTGTCTAATGATTAGACTTATAATGTTGGAGACCAAAACAAGCTTGACTACCCCGTATAAACCCGGTCCACCCCTTCATAATCTGAAAAAAGGTGGATTTCTCCTGAAGAGATATGATGCATCCAGAGAAATTTCTAGTTTAGTTTTGCCTCAGCGTGCGGCAGTCTCTTATAGAAGCCGTAATGTTAAAAATTGAAGCCAAGCATTAATCGATTAAGTTGGAGACAGTTACAATTTCTGTTCTGTTTCAATTCTTGAGACAATATTAATTATACGAACATTCAGCAACGCGAAAGTTATTTTTTTAGCCCTTTGTGTATTTAAAAGCGATGGGAAGTACTTGCAGGTTGCTCGAACGCGCCTTAAGAGCGTTTTGCACCCCACAGGCACATGAGGGCATGTGGTAAGTACTAGTTGTGCAAACGTTTGTTAATTGCAACAAATTAGCGACGTCTGCTGCATGCTGTCTCTTGGGAAAACAAATTCACCACATGCAAGCATTTGCGTCATCGCAACAAAAAGTCTCTAAGAGGCAAACAAGAACAATGACACGTCCATGTTGCCCTCAGAGAACAATTCAGCGTTCCGTCCAAACTCAAAATAATAAAATAAAAAAGAAATACCTCTGCTCGTTCCTTCGAAGGCAGTTACCACTTTTTTGGCACTATCTCATCAATACGTTTTTGTTTAAGTTTTGGAATGTTAAAAGATCCCTCTAATTTTTTGCTGTTTGGTCTGAATATTCCAGTATTGTAAGCTACATACTTCTGAAATGTTACGCCGGTTCTTTTCTCTCATAAGGCCATATGAAGAGTATTCAAAATATAAACATTGAAAGTAAGTCAGCACTGTCGTACTTGTTCCAGTATACTTTATTTAGCTACAATAAAATGTGCATTGATATGGTTTCGGATAACACTTATTAACAAGTAGGAAATAAGTTTGCAGTATAGATATGGAAGTACGTTCTAGTTCTTAGTAACACATCAAATATTTCAATTCAAGCAATTGTCTCCCCCCCCCCCCAAAAAAAAAAAAGTATTAATCCTTTCTAGCTTTCTATAAGCTGTATGAGGGTCTTGGAAGCAGGCTTTTGTCTTCCAGACGGAGGCAGAAATTTCCTACAAGGGATATATTACTTCCTTTCAAAATTAATAATAAGAAACAATTTAGGGGAGCATAAATAATTACTGGCAGCACGTGGGAAATTAGGGGAAAAATGCATGAATTTTTCAAATGAGTGTTAGTTGCCTTTTAAGGTATATTGTTTCGAATATTGCATATTCACGTTGTAACATTTAGTTTAGTTCATCAAGAGAAAATTGTTTAATATTTTGCAACAAAAGATTGGCTTAAAGTAACAACTTGATAACATGTGTACCATGCATAGACAAAATCTCTACCAGATCAACATGTGTATAAACGGTGACTTCACAACGGGTATACTGCCCTAATCAGTAGATGCCTCAAGCATTAGATAAAAAGTCTGCTAGGCTTGGTTAATCAAATCCATTCTTATGTCAGATCATCTTCATTTTAACTTATTATGAATTACTGGTATTGAAATAGCAGTCGCCAGAGAGAAACTGTTTTATACCTCACTTTGGAATGGGACTGGGATGAATAGATGGGCCTTTTGAGCCTGGAAAACCACTAAGTGTGATTAACTCGATAGTTTTCAGTATTCATGGTACCAAATGTTCGACGTCGGTATTTGACATTTATTTAAAAGATTTTCGTTTATCTTTTTATTGTTGTATGGTAAAAGTTATCCCAGTATTAATAAATGGAAAAATTCCTGTTGTTTCCCATAGTTTTTACCTACTGCTTTTAATGTGTACGAAACATGTATAAAACATTTGATTTCATACATACACGTGATCAACCCATCGTTGAACATTAAAGGAAAGAAAATTGCGATAGTGTTCTGAAAGATTGGAGGAGAGTTTAGCGCTAATTTAAAGTTTTGCAGAATATTTTAAGACCCGTAAAATTAATTTGGTGTAGAGCCTTGTGTCAATTTGACACAGCTGAGGCAGACGCTTGTGTTGCACATTTGCACAACTCTTATTTTACTTAAGATATTAAGAAGTTGTGAAGTCGTTAAGCCCAATTTGTTGACTTATAAGGTGACTAAGTTGAAATAAGGGAGAAAAAGGGAGGGGGCTGGAAGGCACAAAACATTTCTATTAGATATGCTTTTTTCTTGGTCAGGCTGGGAATTTTCCAGCGCTCTTGTCATTGAAGCGAAGGGTGTTTTAGATCAGATAGCTCATGCATGAAATGAATGATGTGTTTTTCTTTTTCATATAGCTACTCTCAACTTATCGGATGACCATTTTAGTTGCAGGTTTTACACTTCAGCGTCACTTTACATGGTGAAGTTCTAAAGTTTTTTTTACTGATAATAGTGAAGATATGCAATCACGCTGCAGCTGCGTGGTGACAGCAGTAGGTACGCACTCTACGAGAATCGCATGAAATATGAAACCGTTGGTTGTCCTCAGACGATTTCCTTTGGAACTACTTGGTTCATTGATGCTGTGCTTATATTATTGGCGGGTTTGTGAGCCTCTCAGGAGTGTGACTGTCCTTGCCACTTATCGGAGAACACATAAATTGTGGTGCGCAGGAACACGTGGCCCCTTTCCGCAATCCTTATCCTATGGTGAAGTTAACAGCCGGTGTGCATAGGTATCCAATATTTACCCAGCAATCGATAGTCACATGTTGAAGCTCGGAATTCAGATGGTGTCATGAATACAAGTCAGTCTTGACCGTAATGCGTGTCGCTTCAATGACTTGTTGCACTAAAGCCCTTGTCGCGTTGTTGAATTAGGTTCACTGAATTATGTATTGCTATTCCTTATTTCCCGTGGTTCTTAACAAACTCTTTCCACAAGCACCACAGGGGAAGGATTCCAATATTTAACTAAGGAATTATATGTGAAAGCCTAAGTACTTTTATAAGAGGTAAACTACCTAGGTATAGTAATTCAGTGAGTAAGTGCCTGTCGACAGCTAGGCCATTAGGGTTCACCTAGGTATATCACAGTCGTTGTGGCAAAGGCTTCTTACCTTTGTAGAAATAACACTGGTTTATGTGGTTAAACAGCGAAGAACAAAATTCTACTAATAGTTTTAGTGTGAAAGGCATATCCTTATGCTTTTTTGAAAATCCAATGAGTAGCTTTAAACAATAAGGTACATCTCTAACGCGATTATTTTTATTATTCAATTGACAATGAAGGCCAAAATTATGAATTAATAATTACATTTGATTTTAAGCTGCAGCACATGCGTATCAACTACAGTTGAAATATGACATTTAAATAGCGATTTACTGCTTGTTCGTATTTCCGCGGGGCACTATTATACAAAAATATACATAACGTTGAGATATTACCAAGCAGCTAGCTATAAAATAGGATCCTTGCTTACGAATGAGTTTGGCCAGCAAAATTGTTTAATGATTATCAGGATTCTTTTTGAAGCTGTATATACCTACTGTTAATCAATACTTTTTGCATTTTACGACTATAGGTACATATATGCTTTGCAATAAGCTGTTTTCTTTGTAGCATTAATTTACGAAAGTGAAAAAAAAAAAAAAAAAAATTACAATACCCTCGTTTAGCAACCTATATCGTTATACCATTTCTACCTTATACTCTAAATTTCCCATGCTTCAATTTGTGCAAATAGTACATATACAGCAACAGTTCCCTGATATTACAAGAAGTAATCACAATAAAAGGATAACATTCACTTTCGAATGTTGCGGTGTGTCAGTTTTAGGAAGTTACGTTTTTACAACGGCCGCCTTGAATAACACGCGTTTTATTCCAAAGCGGCTGCAGTGACATCGTGCAACACCGTAGTTAACGGGATAAAACCTTTTGTCCGTTAATTCATGACGTTAGGTGTAATGTAACAAGGTTCCATAATGTACCCTCCTTTGTACATGTTAGGATAATGACCGTCACGCAGTGTGCTACACTAGCTTAATAGCTTAATATTCGTCTCCATGACCTTGCTCATCAGAGACATCATTTTAGAATGAATTTAAAGGGGAAGTACAGCAGCGTGTATTTAACATCGCGCTCACCTTTACCCACAGGTGACATCCTTCACGTCCTTTTCAGGCGTCACCATACTAAATTCAACCTCATTAGATACACTGTGTATGTATTCCGCCCCCAATGTTTCAAGTAAAACTCAAACACAATGAGAATACTTTAGAAATTTACGATAATGTATCGTCATATGTGGAAGAAGTCTACTTAGTGACCCAGAATCGTCACATTTCCTAACTTTAACTCTTCCACTTCTCTTATTTCGAACAAGCGGCATATAGACACTTGCGCGCGTGCGGCAACTACTGCATACTGGAGCTGTATGCAGTACAGCTCAAGTACTTTTATGGCGACACCGGACAGTCATGGAAAAATGATTAAGCGCATTAGGAGAGCAGAATATTTTTAAGTTCCACGTCGTGTGGCTGCGCAGTTTACACAAGTCAATATTCCAACTTGCAGCTGAGTTTATATATAGCCTGTTCTATATGTTATCGGCCATCGGACACTCGTATAGTCTGTCTTAGATCTATACATTTGCATATATACTCGCAAATATAAATGCGAGTGGCGATTCAAGACACAGCCTATTTGAGTGTCCAATGGACGATAACATATGGATCAGAGACTATAAGTAAACTCAGCTACAAGATGGAATATCGACTTGTGTAAACTGCGCAGCCACACGACATGGAACTTAAAAATATTCTGCTATCCTAATGCGCTCAATCATTTTTTTCTATGGCTGTACAATGCACTGCACAAAATTGAAGTGGAAGTGCTCAAAATAATATGTTGGGCTTCTTTTAGCGCAGAGGTAAGCATGCGAGCAAATATGTCCGGGTCGGGCGCCTTCTGATATCTCGGTGTCCTCACTGACAAGCACGTGCTCAGTTGTAGTGCAGCTGTGGCTGATAGGTCTAAATAGAGCATGCATGGTAAATCGAGCAAGCGACGGGAATTCGAAACTCCATCTGATAGTCCGTGACTGGATATTTTGTATCTATCGCTAATGAGCGTGCAACATGTCTATTGTGCAATATTATTGTAGAAAAAAAAAGCATTACAAAGCGAAATATGCTGTCACATGACACATTAGGAGATGAATGACCGAAGCTTCTAAAAGATATGCTTTCATCACGAGAGGTTTCTTTCAGTATAATGTTATTCTTGATAGTGCTGCTTTGTGTTAGCTCAACTATGTGATGGTCACACTTATCTTCTAATTAGGAATTGTAAAGTCAACTATTATAATATTAATGTATAATTATTGTTCATTTTCGTCATTACTATTAATATTATCACCACGATTATTAAAATTATAGTTTAATTTAGCGAATAAAAATTATTTTCATTTTGATATCCTGTACAACTAATTGAAGGTTACAAGCAATTCTTGGTTTAAAAACACACAAAATCAATTTGTATTCAAAGAATAAGACTAGACAAACACATGAAAACTACTGCTTGTTGCGCGGCACCCAAATTGCTTCTTCCCCGTCTCTCTTTCTCGCAGCATACGATAAAAAGTAACGTCGCACTGAAAGGAACGGGCAATGTTATGCGGGTAATCACCCTTTACAGTGTCAGGCGTTGCTTTCAAAGTATTCCGCTTTCATTTAGCTACAAGAAAACAAACTTCTGAGCGTTAATGAACTCATTCAAGCTTCATTAATATTAATTAAATCAATCTAAAGAGAATCTTTAAATTAACAAGAAAGCACAAGTTTTACAGACTCCAACTCAAACGCGGAAATGAAACGCGCAGAAGATTGGAGGATTGGAGCGTTTAATTTTTCAGGGATTGGCTTACAAAGAGCGCAAATTGTTGCAATGAATTCAAATGGTCCACTTCTTCACAAATCTCAAAACAATGCTTTACCATGTCCTCATGAAAGCAATGAGGTTAAAACGATTATTTTAAAAGCCTGCGAATATTCAATAAGTGAGGCTTCTTATTTCAAGGCCCTTCTGAGACCATTATGTCTTCAAAAGCTCTCTTGCACAGTCGCTCAACAATTAACCAGAATTTGAATGTTTAATTAATGAAGCATTCATGTCATTGTAAAGTTTGATCAGGCACTAAAGAATTGAATGCTCTGGCCGGACACGAAACAGGAATCTTCGGCTTTTCGTGCCAGTATATTTTACGTTGAGTTATCATGCTGAGATGCCCCTAGGTGTATTAAACCTTCTCGCCCGATTAAAGTATTCTGATAGAAGTTCAGAGTGTACAATTAGGAAACCTAGAAACAACTATATACATTTATGCTAAGATCGGAAGCAAATTACCTGTAATTTTTACAAGCCGCCTTCAATGTTACAACGTTACTATACTCTTTAATTTTTCATAAGTTAATCAATATTCTCCAGGCTACTTGGTAATATTCGCAGTACTGCACACTGGTGTACTACAAAACCATTTCATTGATGAGAAAATACAATGTGTTGAATTTGTAACATTGGTGCTTATACCATGACAAGAGTTTGCCATCTGATTTTGACCTACAAGTCAACTTTCACATCCGCAAAACTTATAATCTAGGTTAATGGGATAAATAGAGTACCCAATGATTTCCAGTGAACCAAATTTACAACTTCCTCACTACCTACAGAATGAGAGCAGCCCCTCAGCCAGCGCCTTGACCCCGCACTCTAGATAGTGGGGAGGGGGAGCACCCCTCTCTTTTATAGTGTTTAACGCCCGCTTTTACTACATACGGCACCGCAGGCGGTGACACTGCTGATTATTGGACTGAAGATGGAGCAGCGGTGGAATGAGATGGCGGGGGAAACCGGAGAACCAGGAGCAAACCCGTCACAGCGCCTTAGTGAGAAGCGAATGGTCATGGCGCGGCTCATCTTTCTGCAATGCTAAGACTGATTTTTTCCTAAGAGGCTCAATTTGGAATACTGCTTTCAGTATATCGCAGAAACAATAGGCTGTGTTTCCGATTATATCACTACACTAGCTCGGCCTGCCCGAAGTTGTGCGGATACCTTTCAAACCTAGATTAGTTCGATTTACCTTCCCACATGTTTACTTTCTCTACTACGTATTGTAAGTAGGGGAAGTATTGCATTCCACCCAAAAATTCGATGTCGAGATTTCAGGACCCCTTAAAAAAAAAAAAAAAAAAAAAAAAAAAAAAAAAAAAAAAAAAAAAAAAAAAAATTGAAAAACGTCCGCGCGCGCGTGTGAACAGCATAACTCAAAAACGAAACTTCGGTTAAAAAGCAAAGTTCGTATTTTGGTTTAATATCTTTCAAGGATGCGACAGGAAGATTTTGAAGAAAATTCCTCCACCCTAAACTACCCTTTACATGGAAAATTTTCTCGAAAGTGGCTCGAACGATTTTGATTAAAATGTCATAAGTTTGATTTTTTTTTTTTTTATGGGAAATGATATTTAGGTATATTTTCAATTTTCTGGCTATAGCTCACGTAGTCGTGTTTACTCTGGATGACTTTTACATAACTGGTAAGAGAAATGTAGATCTCATAAAAACTTACTTTTTTTTGCTGATTTTTTTCTAGAGATATTCCTTGTTATTTATGTGAGTTTTGCAGTGCTTTTCTTATCCCAAATGGAAGGTTACAATTAACTTTTTTTATGTTTGGCCATATTTTGTGAAACTATGTTTCAACGATGCAAAAGATTTTTGTGATGAATCTTCCTCTTCACCTCTTATGATTGTAATTTCGTACAGTTGCGGCTATCCTATTAACGTATGAAACATTGATATTGCTTGGTATTCACACAGAGGGATACGAAACATCAGCGGACGTCGCACTTTCTTGAGCTCCCACCCACAGCCTATAAATTGTTAATTATAACTACCGGTTGAATGGTTTCTATAGTTAGCGACCACAGTTTTTCCTATTCCACAATTATTTAGCATGCCGTGCTAACTTGATTACAACATACAATACAAATAATAGCATAAAATATCGGCAGTCTCCCTTTGTTATATGTTCTGTGGATTAACAACTGTTTTCTGCCTATACTTTAAAATTCATAATAAAATATTAAAGAAAGGCCTCTTTGCATGTATTTATAACATCGATGTGTTCGTTTTGTAGTATGCGGCTGTCTAAGTGCCTTTAAGTGGTTTCGGAATTTATGAATTGAAATTACAAGGTGTTTTAAAGCGTGTGTTCACCAGAGTAATAGGACTTTTCGATGGTGAACTAATTATTAAAACTGGTGTTTGGTTTTGGAAATTACCCAGCAAATGCACACCTAAGTACATACACAATTTCTCTTTTTGGTATTGATCATGACCAGCGTTATAGTATCTTGTATCTGTTTTGCACTCTCTGAGCTATTGTTAAGATGCATATTTTTAAAGAGAATTAAAATAGTTGTCGCATCCTTCCCAAATCGCGAGGAAGAAACGTTTGAGAAATACATTTCATGAAGAATAATTTGAACACATCAGTTGAGCTGGAGGGTACTTGAAAGTTGCTTCAGTATATATTTAAGCAGCGAGCCGTCTGCGCAGACTATCAAAAAGTTATACAAGAACGTCAAGTTTTATTAACGTTGTACAGCAGGCAGGAGCTGGGAGATAAATCTACATTTTATGAATCGCTTAGAACCTGGGGGGCGTAGAACTGAAGTTAACGAAGAAGCAAAAGTAGAACTTCTCTCGTGCAGCAAAACTTCTTTCAAAATGATGGCCTTGGGAATATGGATAGGAAAATATTTCATAATTACAATAAATAATTATAACGTTTTCCTGCCAAACGGTTTATAAAGTTTTGAGGTAAAGGACATACCCGACATGTGAGCGATTATAGGTAGGTAATGCATTACCTAATCAATTTCCGGTGGCTGAGCCATATTTTGGAGAAGTTTTTAGCAGTTCATATTCTGAATAAATACAAGGTAGTACAGTTATCATCCATAAGCTGGAACTGTTTGCATTTTAAAAGCTTTTCCAACTGACATCAAGTGCGTGTAGCAAACAATGGAACTAACCAGATTAGTTCCACTTATAACTGCTCAAAAATAAGGTGACTTCAACCTCACCATATTTGTTCGTTTATCCTTTTAACATCTTCCATCTTGTGGGGTCTTTCTTCGTTTCTTCTCATTAGATTCAAACACTGCACAAATTGCTTTTTAGAAGTGTTATTCATGTCTACTTTTCAATGTGGTTATTTTCTAAAACTTCTCCGGAAAAGCTATAGCATTCCACTTGGACAAATATTTCTTTCTGTATTTTCACTGCAAAGTAGTTTATGTGGCGATGCGAGTGGAAAAGATAAAGTACTGAGATAGAGATGCGTCGAATAGAAACTTGTTACTGCTGTTCATTATCACTTCCGTTCATTAGAGCCACCTGGAAAACAAATTTATACAACCATGCACACAGCAGATAGCATGAAGTGTTTTCATTGTATAAGCAGCAATTAACATGTATCCACCTGAGAGAGAGAGAGAGAGAGAGAGAGAGAGAGAGAGAGAGAGAGAGAGAGAGAGATGTGATTTAGCAGTTAGCTGCGCACGTAGACCAGCTAGTATTTCAAGACCTAATAGTAAATTATATTTGATAACATTTTTTGGCTACAACCCGTAAATGCTATGTTCAGTTGATTATTTCTCTAAAAATGCTTTAATATTACTGTTGTGTATAACAGTATATATCTTGATGGGGAGGATAGTTAATTATTAGGTTTAGTATTACAAGAATGCAAATAAAACAGCAAATTGGGAGTAGTATATACATATTTCTGACTTAAGCATAAATTTATTTTATAGTGAGTACAAGGCTTGAACAAATTTCAACGCTCATACCAATGTTTGTGCTTTAATTTATTATGGTAAAATTTTATGAGTTCAGGGATTAATTTAATTGCACTTACCATGCCATTTTTAAATAAGTGTTGTTGGAAACAACAAATATGGCGCTGCTATATTTTATAATTCTGTTCTATTTAGTAGAACATTTTCGTGGACTGATCTTAATAAAACCAATTCCTCATATTGAATTTCTTAGATAAATTTAAAATCGCTGGTGAACAGCATGCAGTCATTTCGTTGGATACACTGGTTACACGGATGAAAAATGGATTGGAATTTTGAACAAGACTTGCGAAGGCGATATCAAAGCTTCAGAGTGAAATACAAAATTATAACTCGTCTTCTCTTTGTTTTGCGTAGTTGTCGAGCTAATGACAGTGACGAATCGTTTGCAGAAGTGGTCAGGATATCTTTGGATTCTTGCCAAAATATATCGAGAGCTTGCTGTTTACTTTCTCTTGTTGATTGGTCTCAAGAATTCCTACATTCCAGGAATTATTATTATTATTATTATTATTATTATTATTATTATTATTATTATTATTATTATTATTATTATTATTATTATTATTATTATTATTATTATTATTATTATTATTATTATTATTATTATTATTATTATTATTATTATTATTATTATTTATTATTATTATTCAACTTCTTCCAAGCCGTAGCCTATTTATTAGCTGTGACCCAAGGTGGTTGAAAGCAGTTATATGAATATTATCATGTACGCGCCCAAGTTTGGTTCTTTTACACAAAGGAACATTGCAAATCCTGATTAGGCCAGGAGAGACTTGACCAGTCCCACATTCACTTTAATCTCAGAAGACACCGTAGCAGCGCAGTTAAACCTGATATGTGGTGTTTCCTCACCGCCATGCTACCTGCCTTCCATTATTCAGGGTATAGTCGAGTAGTTATTCAGCAGCTTTCGTTTCTATTTGAACTCTTTGGAGCATAATGGAAGCCTGTAACCCCAGTACGTGCTTAGCACTGTTCGGGAAGGCAAGGATAAATAAAGGTTTGTGAATAATTCCTTAGAGTAACTTATGGGTATTTAAGAGAAAGCCAACAAAGGGAAAGAGAAGAACTCTCCAACGTTGCTATGTTTCTTGTAGGTACTTATGTTTGCGGACTGATGTAATCATGGTTCAAGAAATATCACTACTTTTTATTCTCGATTTCATGTCAGTAACGTTCTTAACGAAATGATTAGACCTGTGCACTTGGTACTAATTGTAAAGTATAAGCTGAAATATCCTGAGATTTTTCTTTTATACACGGATTAAAACGTAGAATGCTTCTAACAAAATTATATGCATTTTGACCTCATCTGAATTACAATCATGGAGAAGTTTGTGCTCCTGTTAACGGTTGACATGCAATCGTTTACATTTATGATGGTGAAAATGCAAATACTTTAGTTTAGAAGGTAGAATTATTTTGACTCTAAAATGAAACATGACTTGAATACAGCGAATCTCGATAAAGGAATTGCCCCACGGTGAATAGATGAAATGCCCGAGGTGGGACTGTTAAACCGAGAGGAAGTTAGAGCTCGCGCTTGTAACAAGATGAGGAAAAAGGAGGAGGGAGGGAGAGCAAGAAAGAAGGAAAGAGGTAACGAGGAGTATGCGTGAGCTTGCAGGCTTCATCTTTATCTATCTTTCCCTTTTTTCCCCAATTTCGTCGTCCCCCTCCCTTATTTCCTTTCTTTCCTTCAATCCCATTTTTTGTTTCCTATAGTTCCTTTTTGATACAATAAAATAATTGCACGAAGTTTCTTTCTATTTAGGGTAGATAAAGCAGCACAGTCTATTTGTGACGTTCTTTACCAGAATATCATGAGTGCGTGTTATTGACTCTCCCTAAAGGATTCTTACTTGATATGGAGACTACTGGAATTTCCAGGTAGCTCCACAAGAGCACACTATGCTTGAACCATGTGTTACGAGTGCATATGGGCAGGAAACAAGCACGGCTTGCAGCGTAGGAAGCGAACCAAGTGTGTTACCTCTGGTGACCTAACCAGTATTAATACAACAGGACTAAGCCAACATCGCGTTTAACCATTACCTATGATTATCTGTAAAATAAAAGTTTCCAATATCCAGTAGGTATCCTCTCACAATAAAAACATTACTGTTAGTAAATTTCAGTCACAAATATAGATCACAAAGAACCTTTATGAAGGACCTTTATGATAATTGAAACCGACTATTAATTCTATTTTTTATTCATCTTAACCAACTTTGGCGAAAATATGGATTCCTGCGAGTTATTGAAACGTAGGACTTACATAATACTACCGAGCAGTTAGTAAGACTCAAATAGAAATCAGGCCGGGGCTTGGCCAAAGAGCAGCACAATTACACTTTTCGTCATAAGTTAATGACATCCCACAATGCTAGAAGATTTTTGTTGCTTATTTTTAACGGACAGTAGCATATTAAAAATCAACATCATTACATGTAATTTCAGTATAAACAATCATCAGGATTATCTTTCCGTCTTAGTAGTGATTCCATGTCTTTTCGGCATAAACATGTTAAATTCACAAATCAAATGTCACGTGCCTTAGTCCCTGATAATAATATCCGTCAAACTACGCAGAAGAAATTTTGGGAAACTGCACCAGAGCGATAGGTGTAGTTATCATACACCGGAGACTAAAAGCATAGGGAATCTTATCGTGTCAGCATTGGCAGCGAAAAGTGCAACAGAGTAAGCTTAACCTGGTGCGTATTAAATATTTAGTAATGCACTTAGCATCGATCCCTTTACCCGGCGTTATGCACTTCAAGGCGTAAAATACACGCCACATGTTTACTAGCTAGCTCTGATATGAAAACAATTTCTGATTTTGTTCTACTTTTGTACCGAAATTCAGCCAGAGGTCACGATAATCGTGAAGTCGTGAAATAAAGCTGCATGCGGAGGAGCACATATGTTATGAGTAAGATATTTTTTCCTTGTTCGTGTTCTTGTGCCAAATAAAATCACTAGGGATGTAATGCTACGTTAAGTGCTTCGTGAAAGAGTTAAACCGCTTCAATTTTGGTGAATTGTGTTACGTCAAGAAGCGAAGGCTTGTTACGATCCATAGCTCATTTTAATTGGCTTATCTAACCCAAGCTTTGCCCATATACAGCTTAGCTATATGTAGCGAGATTACTCTAACATTAGTCTGGCTAGTGTGGTGGGCCTCAGATTGAAATCTCATCCAGTGACCACGACTTGAAACGCAACTGCGACTGTTTCATCTTCATATATTTTTTATTCATTCGGCTGGTGACATGAAATGTGTCAGTCGTATAGATATGCCCAGAAACTTCTAAATTTGTTCAAATCATAGCGATTTGACGGCCTTCATGGTCGAATTGTCAGTATTATGACTTCTCAAACCAGAGGTCCCGAGTTCGATTCCGGACTGAGATTGGGAATTTTTCCTTACCTCCATCATTTCCTATCCTCCGCAGACTCATATTATGAATGCGGGAGCAAATGTGTGCTGAGTGGAAAAGTAAATAAAACCAGCGTGAAGAAAAGTATGACCTGAAGCTTTCCTGGCGACGAACATATTAAAGATGTTCTTGGGCTTCGAGCCATCGACGTTTCGGGAGTGTGCATCTCTCACGTCATCAGGATGATGAATTACTAACAAGAGTGAAAGGACCAGTATATTACTGTCCGCTAGTACGGACCGAGCAGAAGGAATAAGCGCGAAGGAAGCCGACAGTTCAGAGAGTAAAACGCCATTAGTATGTTGTCAAGTTGTTTCTCGATATGTCGTAGAATTTAAAGGGAGCTATACAAATGGAACAAAAACATGGACACCATACATCTTCTGGCGTTACTGGAGAGCATAACTGTATATACTTAAATCCAGTACCATGTAACGTTAAATTTATGGTGTTCGAAATTGTTGGCTGCGAACGCTATCATTAGTTCTCCCGAATAGGAGACTATGAGTGTCTTGTCTTAAAATTGCTCGACCGAAGCTTCCTCAGTTGCCCATTAGTGTCAAGCTTGCTGGCGACTGTAAAACGATACTCCCTGTTAATTAATGTGCCAGGGAAGGTATTTAACGCATCTTCTCTAGAGCTGTAAGGGAAGAGCTCTTGCAGATGTTGGGCTGTATTACCTATTGCACAGAATTGCACTTTTGTGAATTCAGCTTTTATTGTTGAAATAGCCAGAGCTACTAAAGGCTGAAAGACAGAATAGTCAGCTGAAGGAAAAATTGCTATAATTAAGGTATAAATCCTTGAGGTATTCTGAGAAAGTGAACCGCATCGCACATGCTTCTATTTTGTTCTAAACTCTTGTGAGGTGCTATGAGGTCGGCGCCATGGCCGAGCGGTTAGACCGTTCGCCTGTCACGAAGGCGGCCCGAGTTCGATCCCAGAGACCCGCATTGATATTCGTGGTGGAATGGTTTCCTCCGAGTTCTCCACTCATTCCACCATCTGCTCCATCATCACCTTTCCAATCACCGCCGGCATTTCATCTCATTCTCTTCCTCACTCTCATACTTGATAGATCACCCACTTCCAGGTCTTCACTGTCTGGCCCATAGGTTTATATGACTCTAGGCACAGGCTTGAAAGTTCGAGGTGGTGTAAGTCCTCCATACGGGGAGGGTAATCAGATGAAGAAGTAGGGAGGTTATATGTTAT
The DNA here is from genome assembly GCA_030765045.1 of Tenodera sinensis. Taxonomy (NCBI): domain Eukaryota; kingdom Metazoa; phylum Arthropoda; class Insecta; order Mantodea; family Mantidae; genus Tenodera; species Tenodera sinensis. The sequence goes on along the minus strand of CM060961.1, from coordinate 151,383,136 downwards.
GATATGATTATTGCCTTCTGCTGTATGCTGAGAATGTATGTTAGTTTTACCTCCTTAGTCCTTGGGGACATAGTTGTGGCTAAAAGCTCACTCTCAGTATATAAAATTGCATTGTTATTGCTCTAAGTTAATGTCTTGCCTCATCTCCCCAACTTTCTCCGAAAGATTGTCCCTCTTCTCTCTTCCCGAGAGACAATGAATAAGGAGGGAAACAGGAGAGACATCTTTCTTTCTATTTAACGAGTGCATTTTTAAATTGCTCAGTTTATATCCTGCCTTTAACTGTAAGGGATATATGGACGGCCTTTTCTTTAAAACAAATATTGGCCATGGTTTTTATATATATATATATATATATATATATATATATATATATATATATATATATATTAGATCACATACATTCTCATTCACACTTGCAAACCTTGTGGAGGATAGGGTGTAATATTCCCCAGCAGGGAATCAAACCCGCAACGCTTCGCTTACCTGACAAATGCTCTAACTAGTGATCTACGGGGCCAGTCCATTCCTTCTTGTTTACCCAAGTTTTTTATATGCGTATCCGTTCGTTAACCATTCGCTACTGTGGAATTTTCGAGTAGTTCCGCTTGTGCTAAAGAACCCTTTCCCGAGCCAATGATTGATTACTGTTATCTCGGCAGCGAGCTAGACGTGACGGCGATGTCGCTCGGGTTTAGCTGTCGCCCCCGTGTTAGCTCCAAATGCAGTTGACATCCAACAAAATATTGTCTTCACCTCTCTTTCATGTTCGAGTGTGATGACACGTCAGGTTTAGGGAACGCTCAGCCGCATGTCACGTCCAATGACGACCCTTGATGAAGATGCAGCTACACCGCTTATCACGTCTGGTTCAGATAAATTACAACGCTATTCAAACTTTGTACTCAGAAAAGTGCTAAGTTTGCGTCAGCAAAACTTGGTAATTTGAGATTACGTTCGTGCCCGCTTCTAAAGCTTCACCAGCTTTCATGGTGGTTTTACAGAAATGTTTGGCACATGTTATTTAAGATGGCTTGTTATATAGCGTTTACGAAATTTACACATGAAAAAGTGTTAATCATGTACAAGAGTTTATTTGGAAAGTTAGGAATTAGTGCATAAGAAATTAAAATGTTTCTGGTAAATGGAGGACATTCATTATATTTTTCCACACCCTACACATTGTGGCCCGTGTAGAAAGCGTCTGTGGATTCACTTCCCGGAAACGCACTTGTAAAAATATAGTTCATTTACGCGCTACACAGGTGAGCCAAATAAGGACTTAAGGATCAGTTTATCTGAATGCGCAAAAGTGTGTAAAATAGTTTCTGAATAATACTTAATACCAGTAGGCATATCCTCCCACAATTTTAATCAAGTTAAATAGAAAGTTGAATTTTATGACTTTAAAAGGTATATTCATAGCGTTAATTAACATTGGGAGGGATGGTGTTCTAAACTAGAAAAATAAAACTTTCGTGGCAGTTTATTTGATTATTCAAAAGTTCATGTAAGTGCTTCCTAGCATATTTATTTTTGGTTAATTATTTTTTGTTCCGAAGGGAATAATTTCTACTCCATTTGCGGCAGTACCAAGCAAATGGTCATTTATTACCATCTGTATATTTCAAACTCAGTTAATGTGCTGTAAACGAATACATACATCTCCACGTGCCGTTTCTTTTAGTATTTGCATAGTGCATACCAAGCGAGAAACGTGCTTATTTATAACTTAGATTTTGATTATTTGATCCCTCTAGATTAACATAAGATTGCCGACTATTCCTGTAAACAGCCTGTGAAGTGCTCATTCTTTGTAAAATTGTGTAACTTTGTATGTGTACTAAATATATTTTCCTAGATCTCGTTGAAACACATTTGTATGGTTTTGACAGAACGCTAATTATGTCAGGTGAACGCTGTAAAACCCCAAAATTACTACTCGTTAAATCACACTTTATGGATGTAATCAATTCCTAGTTATTCGCTGCTTTTGCGTTGAGTAACGTTTTCCATTACTTTTTTATGTGTGCCAAGTGAACATTGTTTCCGGTGATATGCAAAGAGTGATTTATAAGCCATTATATAGTGACTTCTTAAAGATCTGACTCGCTTCAATCTCCTGTATCTCATTGTACAGTCATGGAAAAAATAATTGAGTGCGTAACTTTTCATTGCCGCTTCGGTCTCGCAGAAAAAAGAAAGTTAACCGAGCATGCTTCACAAATGCACGTGCGCTATGCTACAAATCGGATTTCTATAAGGCAAGGTACAACACTGTGTACTACATTATAAAATAACAACCAGGGGGAACAGTTACGAAACTTTCTTCACTAACATTAATTGTACATATTCAAACTAAATCAAATCTTGAGGGCTGTGCTGTCTCTTACAGCACTGTTTAAACATAGTAAACGTCGTTTGTTGGTAGAAATGATTCAGTGCCAACGTTCTGAGTTTGAAGCTCGGTGTGCCTCCTCGGGAGGTGGGTTCGAATCTTGCGACCCACATCTTTTTTTTATATTAGCGACTTTTGTATCTAGGTTTATTACTTCTATAGTGCACAGTGTTCGCGTGGTGCGTGAGAAGCATCTATTTATTTGCTGCTCTTGCAAACTAGAAAGCAAAGGATAACAGCGACCTGGTCTTCGGTTGTTTTTAAATGCCACAGAAGTTTATAAAACGAGAAAAGAAATAAAAAGCCAACTACGATACTTTGTGTGGTGCGCGTTGTTTTTCATCACTACCTTCAATCTTCAGGGCATGGAATCCACCGATGTTTTAAAGTAATTGACGTTTTTTGCTAGTGGTTCCAAGTGTCTCATAGCACACCAGAGTTGCACAGCATAAGTCATTGTCGGACCTCGGGGAACACCTCGTCCAAACCTGATCTTTTGGGTTCAAATGTGCTGACTTCGGAGGCCACGTTGCTCCGAGACATTCTGATGCTTATCAACCACTTTTGAACATTGGCCGCACTGTAGACTCAATGATTATCCTTTCGGAATGCAATAACATCTTTAGGATGACGTCCTCGTCCAGAAGGGAATAGAACATGTTCTAGAAATCCAGAATAGGTTTCCCCATAGGTTTGAGAATTTAATGCCATTCTGGCAGTCTGTCACAATAGCTCAATGGTTAGAGCAGCCGCCTGGTAAGCGGAAGGTCTGTGGTTCAAATCCCAGTTGTGGCATTGAATTTTTAAGTTCCAGTTCTACCTCTCAAACTTTGCCCACACACGGCTTGTGTGTTTAAAAACACCAACAGTAAGTTTGTTGGCATAAGTAAATAATAATTTACATTAACACTTTCCAGCATACCTGCCTGAAGAAGTAACGTTCGTTCAACCACTCCTTGCACGGGCACCAATGCACATAGTATGAAACGAATACTTTTGTGTTCTGTTGAACGCATTGACTAACGATGCATGGGAAACAGCACTAGTTTGCCGCACCGCCCCTCTTTATTGATCATGAATAAATACAACTGTGAGACATGGCACAAGAGCCAATTTGCGTGTTTGACACACGATTATCGTGTACCAGAGAGATTATCAGAATCTTGCAGCGTGCTGGAAATAGTGACTTGTGTAAACCATACATTACGAAGTGGAACTTGGTAATATTCTCGTCTTTATACCACAGAGACTGTGAGTCCTGCTGCATGTTGGAAATATTGACTTGTGTAAACCGCGCTGCAATACGCAGCGGGAGTTAGGTATTGTGCTGTAAGAACGCGCTCAATCATTTTTTCCATAACTGTACTTACAACGAAATATGTGATGAAACCATATTCTAAAAATCCCTATCTGAAGAACATGAAGTTGAAGAAAAACGCCTTTGCAAGGAAGAGAAATAGGAAATAAACAGTTGGTGGTGGCTAAGGTCATGTGAATGTAACACATCAAAACATTCTATTTGTTGCGAATATTTAGCGCTTGTGTTGAGTTTCTGTGGAAGCTGCCTTGTTTCCAGTTAAACGATATTCATCTGAGCGCTTTGTCGCAGAAGTAAATCATGTTTCCTGGGGAATTGTAACGATGACACGCAAGGCGGAGAATTGCTGTAGTTTGTCGAAAGGGTTGTAAGGAATTAATGAGTCTTTATGGTTCCCGCGCCAAGAGAATGTGGCCGAACCTTTTGCACATAAAGAGGTAGTTTGCAAGTTTCGAATGAGCCATAATGCCATATTAAATTGCTGCAAGCGTTTTGATAGTATAATCTTGTAATTCGAGAGCCGTGTAAGTAGAAATAACCGTTTCAGTCGTTAACAACGTTCAACTAATTGTCTATTAGCAAACTTAATAAAAGGGTAACAAATAGCAATAGCACACAATGTTGCGAACAAACCTAGTTTCATTATGCACTTGAGCGTGTTACTACAAGTTTTGAAGTGTAAAGTAGAAAACTAACTTTGGATGGAAGAAATACTCTGTTTATTATTGGCTCAGCTATGTGGGTATGTCACATTACAAAGTTGTAAAGGAATAATGAAAAATTATTCGAGTTATAGTCCAGAATATAACGGCCTTTTGGCTTTTGGCCGTGATTATTTGTATCTCTCGCATTTTATTGAACCAGAATGCAGCACTAATGTACATAGGTACTAATTCCTAAACTAGCATAATAGTTATGTCAGCCAAGTTGGATAAGTTCTTCTCCTGTAATCTTGGAATGTGGTAAAGAAATGAGCATCGTGATCTGCATACCCATATCCTTTATATTCCACGCAAGATTTTACAATTCCAATCTTGAGATGTAAGGAAATGAGCTTGAGACATGCCATTTTATTCATTAGGAACACGTTCTGATTTTACAAGTGCCCACCGCTAATTTTCTTTATTTCTGCTCCTCACGGCTAGTATTACTATATCATGTTTGATTTTTCATGTCGTGTTTCATTTCATAAGTTAGCTTGTTGAAAGTTTGCGCACGTGTCCACTCCCATTTATTGTGATTGCTAATGAATCTCCATTATCACGACAGCAGAGGAAAAAATTGTTGCCTGTACCATTATGTGGTGGTTCTTTTGAATGTGTCTAGTTGGTGGTAGAAACGTAAACCCCACGGGCGCCCTAAGAACTTTTCCTTCTGTCGTTACTAGAAGAGAAATAATTTAAAAATTCTTTGTGAATACCTAATGAGCTTAACTTTCCTAGCGTATCTGAATGAAGGTTGCGGGTAAGAAAGGCGTCCCTTTCATAATGATAACCGCGGAGGTTTATTATGGAAATATCTTCTGGAACTCCTTTTCTCCTTTCGAGATACTTGTGCATTGTTTTCGACTTCTGCGGCATACCATTGCTCCTAAAACAAAAGAACATCATCGAGCGCTCGTGTCTCAGTAAGACGAAGTTGGCTTGTGAGTCGCGCTAATTGAGTTCCCGAAGGAGAGAATGATCCCAGTTTTGGTAGTTGTTGCTCCTGAACCAGGAAAACCAGGTAACATGCAGAAAGTTTCTCTCTGCAGGAAAAGAGCCTTTTACATTAAATTTGTGTTTCCCCTTGGAGTTACGTAATACTACTTTTAGTAGTTTTAACTACTTGAGCTTCCTGACATTTAGGGAATTAAACGGAATTCCAGAGTGTATAGTCATAATTAACATAATGCTCTGATGAAATTTCGTTTCTCCGCGGCTTAGAATGTCGTGTGCTTATTTTAATTACACTAGCTGCTCTATATCGTAACGTTTCCGAAATCCATCTAAAATTTCAGTCAAGACATACCTACTCGCACCTTCACATTTTCTTGTTTCTTTGTCTTACGCAAGATAGAGGGATGGGATGGGATGTGATGGACGGGATAGACAGACGGGTTAGGTGCTATACGAGTATGATACCCTCTCCTAAGAAGAAAAATATCGGGTAACACTCAACTTCGTGGACTCCTCTCAAAAAAGGACATAAAAGCAGAGGTAAATCTCTATTGAGAAGCAGTTGTTTGGAAGTTGTAGAAACAAAACATGTACTCGTACATAAATTAAAGTATTTCGGTAATGACAAATCATAAAAAAGAGATAACGCATGCTAGTAGGATGAATTGAGATCATCACGTAAATCCTGTTTGACTTCGTGTCACTAGTTGTATATTACAGAAACTTGATATTCCAATTAATAACAAAATTAGAAGCTAAGCCATCTGCTGTGGTTTCTTACGCACCTGATTGCATACCTTTGACTTGTGTTCTGTATCTTTGTTTAAAAAATACGGTTAAGTGTGATTTTATGAGCAGAACGGAGCAGCTTAGTACTTGTGTTCCCCAGTCTCCCTTACATACCTACTCATATATACACACGATTGTGCGTATAAATTAACGCTGAAGAGTTTCTGATCTTCGGTTCTCAACATAAGCTTTTGCTAGGTGCGAATAAAGGAGTTACTGTTCGTTTTAGCCTGAAAGGTATATAAATAACCATTAGACTAACGAATGCGCCTTCTAATGAAAAAAAGAAAGATGCATTTTCTGCTATCATCAGATATCTTGGAGAACTTTTCCTTGAAACATTATTGTATCAAGCGAAGTAGTAGAAGCCTGCATTTTCTGTGTAACGAGCTATGTAGTTAGCGAGCGTAGCCATCGAACATTTTCACACAACAGATGGGATCATTATGCTGGTTTGCAACTCATCTTATGCCATTATTTACTAATGCTACCTAATGCACCCGATTGGCATACGTAGGTAACAACTGGTGACTAATACCTTTACCTCGTTTTGGTTTATTCGGGTTTACGGTTCACAGTGCATAGTTTACTACTGATAGAAATTTGTGGTTAACAAGCTGGTTCATTTGTGATCAGAATATCATTGCAGACACATTTTGTCCTCTGGGGATAATGCCAGGGGCCATGTGCTAATGAATAAGCACTTGCATGCTTATGTGAAGTAATTGCACACATCGAATATATACCTAACTAGAGCATCATCAATAAATTAATAAGCGTTGTATTTGTTATCGATTCATCCGGTTAGTTTTCTACATCAATATTATGCTTAAGGTTGCCGCTAAGTTATGCAAGAGCAGCTGTTAAGTAAATAAATAATTTGTTAACGACGCTGTCAATTGTCAGGATAATATCAGCGCTCCTGGTGTGCTGGAATTTCGTCCCACAGTTATTTTACATAAGGCAGCGTCGTGTCCGAGCTGTTAGACCGTTCGCCGATCACCAAGGCGACTCGGGTTCGATCCTGGGGACCCGCATGTGGTATTCGTGGTGGACGAAGCGGGTTTTCTCCGAGTTCCCCCGCCACTCATTCCACCAACTGTTCAATCATCTTTCCTTTAACGTCATATCCTCTTGCTCACTCTCATATCTGGTGACCACCTGCTTCCTGGTCTTCTCTGTCCGGTCCATAGGTTCATCTGACCCTAGGCACAGGTTGGCAAGTACTATGGGGTGTAAGTCCTCCATACGGATAGGGTAATCGGATAAAAAAGGTTCTTTTACATCCTAGTGAACCTACTGACGTGGGGCTTTCGTTTTTAAGCACACTTAAAACCATCGATCTGGGTCGGATTTGAACCGCGACCTTGGAGTCAGCAAGCCAGCGCCTAACCGACTGAGCTACCCAGACCGACAAGGAGCTGTTGACCCGCTTGAGGACGATCAATTAGTGTAATCCAAACATCAGGATTGTATTGCTCTGTTAATTAGGACAGCTTCTGAAACGCTGTTTATAGTCCATTGAGATGAGATTGTGCTGATAAACGCATAACAATAGAAGTGATATTTAGAATTGGACCAAATGTCGATTATTGTAGTGCACTCTTCCGTAGGCGAGACTACTGTCACGTATTTAAAGCATACGTACTGCATTTAATGTATTGTGTGGACTGAAATGAGGAAATTTATATGCGATGCGTTTAGCACCATCCTCCCAAGATATACAGTTCTAAGGTTTTTATGATTCTCTTAGACGTTGAAAACGTAATTTTTTTTAATTAAATCCACGGGGTTCAAATTGATACTCATTGTTCTGTGAAACTAAAAGTTCACTTAACTGAAGTATGTAACATTTAATATACGTATAAGTAATGTTAAGATTTTATGAGTAGTTATCTTCCCTTCCGTGTATACACATTGTCATCCGGTGTCGAATTTTTGAAGTTGTGCAGTTTTCCTGCAATCCAAAGCGTAGTCGTAATTGGTAGTAGACTCAGGAATAGAGCTACGAGTAATGAGAAGTTTGTAGTTAACGTTTGCTAGCCGCTTTTGATGCAGTTAAGTTTTATGTGAAACTTCTGTTGCAGCCATATATAATGTGGAGTTGCCAGGTAGTCAACTCACATGCAACTCGATGTTGGGAAATATTTGGATGAAGGTACATCTGAATAATGTGTTTCTTTCTGTTCCCTTTCACGGGTTCTACTTTGGGCCTAAAAGACTAGATCGTACTTATAATCAGGATAAGAATCAGTAGCGGTCAGCTGACCGAAGAATGGCATTGTATTCCTTATACAGTTAGGTCGTTGTAAAAGGCCACCTAATATTATGGACAGAGTTATTTACTTTCCCTTGAAAAAATTGAAGACCGCGAAAAGAATGCAGCCATTATTGAATGTTTCTGCCACCGCTGAGGAAGCAAATGTTTGTGAATTCGTGATGCGGCATTTTCCCCACTTGCTTTAAGCTACACAAAGGAATATCCCATGGAGAAATGATATTTCAGATCCAAACGAGGTTTAGTTCATAAAATATATGTTTTGACTCAACATAGCAATAGTTATGAGCTGAATCAGGCATGGCCAGTACATTACTAGGCAAACTTTTCTCTTAGGAATTGTAAATTCCTTTCATATCTAATGTGGGGAACTGAACCACTGTATGTAAAGTCATTTTGTCTCAAGTAGGAATAAATAGCCCATAACTGTCGGTAATTGTTCTAGAGTTAACAAGATATCCCTATCCATTTTTCCTCGCCTTGTTCCCCAGTGGCGGCAGACAGTGACTGGAATAGTTGCTGTGATCATCCTGAGGGTAGTTCGCTACTCTAGTTATATGTTGAAAATGAGATTGGGGCTTTATAGCCAGAAGACCGACGCCGAGCATCTGTCAAAGCAATCTGCTGTAATGACATCACATTTCGCCGGAGGTCGCGTTCATTTGGAGCTGTTACGATAAGTATGGAATAATTTACAAGCGTTTTCATTACAACCTAGTTCATAATTTATTTAGATTAGGTATGTGCTGGTTTGTGAATCTGTGGTATAAATTGCTCTTTGATTGTACAGAATAGAAATAAAGAATGGCAGCGGCTACCAGCTTCACCATAGAGATGGGAGATATTCATTTGTTTCGTGCACGAGTTTATTAATGGTGCTATGAAGATGAACAGATGACGCTGAAAGAGGGTATGTATTACGCCTTCGCAGCTTTGTTATTACCAGCAATGAGATTTCCTGAAATTGGATTAGAGTGCTTGCTGAAAAATTCACGACACTTTTCAGATTCCCCGTAGCATTTCGTAGTTTCAATAGTTGATTGTGCGACTGAATGTGGGACAGTGCGTTAGAGGCGGCACTGTACTGCAGGCATCTCTGATATACAAGGATTACATTATACAGTCCAAACGTTTTAAGTCAGTCTGTCTTTTGCAAATTACTCCTTTTATCCATTCATTTTAAAGTTTATAGCTGCATTGAGTCTTGGTAAAGCAGTAAATATTAGTAAATGTAGCACTCGCAAGAGTTGCTCTTAACTTGTAGGTAATAGACATTTCATATTCATATTTATTGGGGAAATATCTGATAGAAATTATTTTGTGAGATTGATAACGGCTTTGTTTTTATTGAGAATACTGAGACGTTAGTAAGCTTTATACAAAACGAGCTAGTATTAAATTAGCCACGAGCGTACAAAAAATTACAGATCGGACGCCTAACTTTTTCAAATTGTACTTAGTAAATGTCTAATAAATATACTCTTTATTCTAGAGATACGCAGAGTTTGAAGATTATCCTGCATTGAGAGCATAATATTAAACACGTGCTGAGACGAGCACAGATGTTTGGTTGGATAAAGAAAGCACTTCTCCGAGATCTCGTCCTCCTTTACTGACAAGGGTTGTCCGATTTATCTTATATTGAAAGCTTGGTTACCAGATGTTTACTTTATCCGCATCATACTAAGACATCGTGCTTTCTATAAAATGGATCATCTCTCTCGATATGAGTCCCACATTCATGACAAGCTATATACAGCAGATGCTTTCGGAAATCTTCACAGAAAATGTTCCCTACTGCCAAGGAAGATATCCATAATATGAAACTCGGAGACCGCGAAGGAATCGGAAGAAGTGGAAAGGGATGCGTGCGATGTTGGAAATGTGAGGCGAGAACTTTTAAAAAATAGAAATACTCAAAGTGTAACTAAAATTACAAGAATTGGGAATAGTGCTGTGCCGTTTTAGTGCGAATTTTCGAGTGTAAGTAATGCATAAGTAGTATTTCTTCTAACTATCCAATATTGCAGTTAATGTCCTTTTGTACGTTAACAGAGAATGAGTTTCATGTGTAATGGTAATTTCAAGGATAAACTAGAAGGCGCGAGGGGGACTTTGGTAGCCATGCATCTGATATCACTGTTTTTCGAGCTGAATCAGTGGGTTCGTCCGTTCTATAATTGACTTTGCGTCCCGTTTGATATCCAATCGAGGTATAATGTATTAGTCGAAAATATTGAATAACAAAGTTTTTAGAAGTGGCGTGTATCACGCAATAAGATACAGCTTTATCGTAATCCTACAGCAGGATCATTTCACTAGTCGCCATTATAGCCTCTCGCCAATATTAATAAAAAAGAGTAAGAACGTTGCACCTGATAGAGTAATACTTTGGATCCACCAGTTCTGACATTGGATATCACATTGGAGAGTAACTTCTCCCGTACAAAGAACAGGTTACAAAATGCTGCCACATCATCAGACTGGTGACAATTACCAGCAGATAAACGACATGGTAGGATTTATGGTGGTTTTCCTTATTTACCGGTGATATCTCACTGCCGAACTGCGTTAAAATCACGGAGCGCGTTAAACACTTCTTACGGCCGCAAGGCAATTGGCGAGAAGTGTTAATCCAGAACAATCTTATCAGAATACATTGTTTTAAGTTAGCATTTGAGTGGCGCTTCGTACTATTTGTAATGCAACATTTATAGGCTACACTGGGAAATTCTCTCACACGAAGATTTGTTTGAACTCTGGGAACTGCCACCTAAGTTGGTGACGCAAGCCTCTCAAACTTATTCACTTTACGTGCTTAAAATTAAGGGCACTCGGCAATGTTGGATCCATTTTTGTCTTGCATTATCTACCTTTGATGTGTGAATTATGCCAAGAACAGAAGGTGCTTTGAACCTCTTCGACCTACGTACATCATTACGCCTGTAATCCAATTTTCCCTTTGACCGAGTAACTGAAGGTGAAGGGTTCGCAGGATCGGAAAACTGGTAGTAGAGAGCACATGCTGTACAGACCGAGAAGCGTTAATTAAATTGTCTGTTTTCTTGTCCCATTTGCCATCGTATGTTCAGTTTGACGAATGGCTCTTCATAAAACTAAAATATTGTTATTCTTTGGTCCCTCTTTGCAGGGTTAGACCACAAAGCCTGTTCCAAAACAAATATCAAACTGAGCATGGTACAGACCCAGGGTTGCCAACATTTGGAAGAAAAATTATCGTACCTTCCACTCAAAATTATAGATTTGGAGTCAAAATTATCGTACATCTTAAACCAAATGCTACAACAATAAAAATATCAGTATAACACTTATGAGAATGTAATAGTATTGATGTTTATGGTATCCAGTTACAAGATTGATGGCCTCAACCAGTATTACAATTTTAGTACTTGTGTTTCTAACACTATTCATCTGAAAGTTCATCATCTTCCTTAATCGTTAGCATTATACAAATTTGTTGTTGAGATAAACTTTAACATCTTCTCGTGGGGCAACGAGATCAATCCAAACTCCGCCAGTTCTTTGAAATCAGTATTTCCACCAAGGTGACACATGTTTACCAGCACTCCAGAAACTGCCAGGTTCAGGCATGTTCTTTATTTCACATGGAATATCACTTACTCCGAGGTTTCTCTATTGATCATCAATTTTCTGAAGAGTTCCCTCTTTATTGAGATTACCAGATCTTCGCACACTGGCAACAAGGGGATAAAGAGTAGAAGGATTATTAGGATATGAAATGGTTGCCTTAGAGGGATGGAGGCAGACCATGAGGGCAAAAGTGGTGTTGGTACTTGTAATTAATTTCATTTCGCTGGTGTGGCAAACCAGTGAAAATGATATTTCGCCGGTATCGAAATTATCGTACACCCCCATAATTATCGTACGGGTTGGCAACCATATGTACAAACAGTAAAATTATAGTATGCCCCATAATTATCGTACGGGTTGGCAACCCTTTACAGATCGCGCATATTGTATTAGTTTCCTTTCTCATTTTTATAATCCGGTGCGAGTACTATGTTTTGATTGGTGGCATTGTCATTTCCACCAATTTTTATCTTGTATTCCTAACATAACACTGTGAGACCTGTTGATGGAAAGGAAAGAAAGACTTTTCAGAAACACACTCTTAGTTTTTCTTGATTTTTGTGTAATATATTCGTTTATGCCTTTATTAGAATTCGGTGTAACAAAAATGTATTTAAGTTGGTCTTAATCCTTTCTAGAAGAAATGGAAGGTATTGAAAAAAATACGCAGTTTTCCTGTCATTTGGGTGACTACATTGAAATGTTTGTACGTTTGAATCAAGGTAGGTTTTGACATGTTAAATGTATACGTTTAACTTGTTCTGAAAGATTCACGCTGTATGTATAATAAAATGCGTATTACCACGAATGAACTGATATAATGAACAAACTGTTAATTGATATAAAATAAAGTGAAACTTCTAGCAGTGTGCATATATAAATTTCCCAGAAAATTGTATGAATTCCTTCGTATCATGAGTGGTCCGGAAAATTCCCTAGAAGGGCTTTGCTTAGAGTAAGAAACTGCTATTACAATATTAAAAAGTTGTAGAGATTTATAATGTGGTTAAGTTTCCTCGTCCTTTCAATATCCTGAAACTCCTACAGGTAATATAGATTCCTATGAACTTTATTCTATTATATATATGGTGGGGAGACATTTTCTTCACGGAGTTAACCAACACATTCCAGTAGTATACATAAAAATTGGAAATGTTATAGTGGAAATGAGGCATTGTACCAAGTATGAAAGCCAGTTCAACTTGATCCTGATATGTACTGTACTCATTTGGAGTGATTTCATTTCTAGCTTTTGGAAGTTATGCCGTGTAGAGCTATTCAAAGGGTGGAAAAATCTCAGTTCTGCGCTTATTGTGTTACTTTGTATAAACGAACTCTTTAAGTAATGGATTGTTGGCGCTATTTCTTGAAAGAGGTTTAAGATAGCAGTAGGAATCTGTGACGACTAATATTTGTTCACTTGGATCCCTAGTTCATCTTTTAAGAGGTTTATGGCTGTAGTCTTATTGCATCGAATTAAAAAAAGGGATGGAAGTGATATGTAATATGGGGGAAATTCATACGCGGAATCCCAAGTCTCAAAAATAAAGAACGCTATAAAAATAAGAGATCTTTAAAAAAAATGAAAAGTTTTTGATTCTTTATGGGTTAATTAACAGCCAGAAATTGACTTGTCATTTTGGCAATGGCATTTATGACCTATTCGGCTACTTGTATAAAAAGTGCTGTTCCGACGTTTGAGACGAAAGGTATATTGTCCTTTCGGTGGATGCAATGCTACTGACGGACATACTTCTGTTCTATGGAATCGCTCGCTTCGTATACACGTTGACCCCAGCTTCCGTTTCACTCATGTGCCCTGGGGCTCGGCAACTGTGTTTATATACCATTGATATATCAGCTTGCGCTGTTGAAGTGCGCAGTCCTTTGAGTTAAGCTACCACTGTACTTTTACTGCGTATTACAATAGAGGCAAATATATCAGTTTTCTATCGTCATCACTGTGTTGAATCGAGAGATGAAACAAACCTTCCTGTGCCGGGTTCTTTGTCGTCTGCTCATCACTGAGCGGAAATTGAGGTTTTTTTGTATTCATCGGTTCTCTAAAACATTTAGTATTGAAAACGCTTTTATGTATAGATGCTTTAGTTCCACATTTCGCCTCCTAGTAGTGATATCGTATATCTACAGATTTAGTGAAATCTATAAAATGAAAAACATGAAGTCGATTTGCTTGCATATGCGCTTTAAGGAATTTAAACCACCAATACAGTAATGACAGAAACAGTGACTGTGGTTAATTTACAGCGCTAAACAGATACGAGACGTGCTAATGAGACGAAGATATAGTCTTGAAGAAAAGGTGCCGTCGTTCACAATCTAATTATTTTACAATTATTTTTGTTTATTGGCTTATATTGGCAATACTTACGGGTGCATATTTCACAGTTGAGGTATTCTCCAAATTGTGAAATCAGAACAACTTAGGCTCCGGAATGAACATTGCTTTTTACAGACGTGGTGTGAGACAGACAATCGGAGTTGCTCTTTATTTTTCTTTATGGCACTCATTACTAGCTTCCTTGAAAATGCTGTAATCTTAGCTACCGTAAAACAGGCTAAATTCCGTCACCTTGGTTAACTTCGGCCACTAGGTTGTTGAACTTTTATCTAGGACATTAATATTGTAACGATTTCGTAAGCTGTATTGCATAGCCAATGGACCGCATTGGTTGCAAAGCTGTTCTCCATGCGTTCTGGTGCATTAAGTTGACACCAGTAGCAGCTGATATCGTTTTGTCGAAAATTGTTGCTGTTCGGAGGGTGAAAACAAACTGATTCCTAGCTAAAACTTCAAGGTGTAGGTGATTTCTGTTTCATGTAATTGATGAGTCACTATCTCTAAATATGTCATTTAAGCTTGAAAAGATTAAACACTCTTTCATTGAAAATAATTCCACATTGATCGGTATGAATTTTCAGTCTAACTTCAGCCAAAATACCAATGAAAAATTACAGATGCTGCTCCTGCAGCACCAACTCTTGAAATAGTCCCGAAATGTTTTTTATACGAGCTCTTCTGTAAAGGAACAAATCTAGACCAAATTAAATAAATATATGCGGACAAAACCAATACAATATCACAGTAACTTTACAGAATATTAATAAAAAGAAACGAAAGGAAAAAGCAACATGAAAAGTGTGAGCTGTCTTTCACATAACTCCTGAAATCTGTACGGATAGGAGAGGGGAAAAAATAACGAAAGAGGTTGAATGTAAAATCTGGAAGAAAGTGTGTCAGTAGGAAACACCATTTCAAGAGAAGTGGAAAACGAAGAAACCTGTTCGTTGTTAGAAGAAGCATATTTGGTCCAAATTGAGTCGTTTCTTCTACAGATTCCATGCAGGAAACTTCGTTCTTGTGCAGTTTTTGATTGAGAAGAATCAGATTCTGTGCTGCAGAAATTTTGAATTCTGGGAACACGTGAAATAAAGTGCTTGAGAAAAAACTGGGGGACAATTTTGTGTTTTTTCCAGATGAGGATGTGTGTAACATGCTGAAGAATCAGTTAGAAACTGCAACCATCCCCTCTTATAAGTCATGGAAGCTTTACTTTCAGAAATATTACAGAGAATTACGGCATCTTTTAAAACATCATGGTTAGGCCTAAGAAATGGCCAAACTAATAAACAAGTTTATTTTAAAAGCAATTTTTGCGTAAAATTATTTTCTTGTACGATGAAGCTTTAAAGAAAAGAAAATACAATATTTAGTACTCAATTTCCTTTAACTTTTAACGCAACTTTCGTTCCAAAACAAGTATAACACTAAACAGTGCATTTCTAGCGACCAAACTAAACACAGGCTAGTATAACTTTGTCTTTCCACTCTATGTTTTGCGTGGCCCAATTTACGCTGTTTTCTTGGATGCTTCGGCCACATTTGAATAGTTTATATAATAAACAATAATGCACATGATAATTATTTTCTGTATGATAAAGGTACAACAGACATCAGGAAATGCCAAATGTAATTAGGAATTTTAGTCAACATCTTCATATTAAAATTGTCTAAAGTGTTTAAAAAACGGCCCAAGTTACCCCGTTGTATGGTACGTAATCATCTTGCTCAAAATATTGTGGATTCAAGGTTTACGAGAACATATACTAATTACTTCGAACTTTGTGGGTGACTTGCATGATGTTTTAGCAGCAGCGGAATTATTTGAACAGTTAGAATAATTGCAGGGATGTAGTACCTAATTCAGCAACAATCCCCCCTGGGGGCCTACTATGGTAGGTACGTGTTTGGCGCACCGGGGGTCCCGGGCCAACTGACTCCGTCAGTGTGGACTTCTCTTCGTGTTGAGGGAGTCTCAAAACGCCCATGTACGTGCAGACCGTGCGTGGAGGCCCTTGTCGGCGGAAAGGATTATCCTGGTTGGTTGAAGGATGCGTGTTCGGTTTCGCTCTTTGCTTCGGTTGTTGGACGTCGATTTACCAGCGACATTTCCCAAAGGAGAAATACGATTTTCCCCAGGGTTCCGTTCCGAGACTCATGTCAATCTGGGTTTGCTGTCTATGCTGAAGCGTCGACGCCAGATTCAGTCCTCCGTTCGGCCTTTTTAGCGATTCTGGCGCAGCTCGGCCCCGGTAGTTTTATATACACTGATGACTCGATGGACGATCGGGGAGTAGGATGTGCTTTTTTTCATGGTCGCCATAGTTGTAGGTTTCGCCTTTTACCGTAGTGCTCGTTTTTACAGCAGAGCTGTTTGGCATTTACCAAGCTCCCCTATATTCACCGGCAGGCCTTGCGGCGGTGTATTATTTGTTCGGATTCTTTGAGTGGCCTTTAGAGCCTACGGACGCTGTACAGTTACCATCCATTGGTGCAGCTTATCTAGGACTGCCGTCACACAACTGTGCTGGCACCGTCGTCTCCTTTGTGTGGGTGCCAGCCATGACTCATAGGCTTACATGGAAATGAGGCTGCCGATACTGCTGCAAAGGCGGCAGTTTTAGCATCCGGATATTTTACGTTCCGTTTGATGATATAAGCGCCAACCTCTCACAATGGAGTGGCGACTGACACGATGTTCAGCCAACCTCTCACGATGAAGTGGCGACTGACACGATGTTCAGGGGAACAAACTTCGGGAGGTGAAGCCGCTTCCTGTCACCTGGACGACTTTTTAGCGTGCCTGTCATCACGAGGAAGTGATTTTAGTGAAATTACCTACCGGGTACTGCCGTTTTTGTCATGGTCGTCGTTTATCCTCAGATGCTGCGCCGCTCTGCGCTCATTGTAATGAACCCTTGATGTTGTAGCATGTTTTAACTCAGTGCCAGTTTTTAGCCCCTTTGAGTGTGTCCCTGGATCTGGCGGCGCCTGAGGTGCTGGCAGATACTGCAAGTGCAGTAGAGCGGTTGCTAAATTTTATCCGTCTTAGAAGTATGTGCGGCCGTGTGTGAATCGCTGATTTTAGCTCTTGTTTTTCCTGGGTCGTTTGGTCATTGATGTGATTCGGTTTTATATATGTCCATTGTGGCTCTTGGTCACTGGTTTAGCTCTACTTTTACAGTTACTGGCACTATTTTGGTGAGTTTTTAATTGTTCACACATTTTAGACTGCAGGCATGCCTACACTTGCCATTTTATTATTTCGTTTGGGCGCTAATGACTAGCAGTTGTGCGTCCTAGAATCCCAGGACTCCTTCACTCAGCAAAAATAATACACATACATAAAATGCCCGAATAAGGGTGTAAATCAATGATTTCGAGCTGGATATCCTGGGTTAGAACATGAACTCAGGTTTTCAATATCCAATAAAATATATACCTATATATTGTTCTCAAACGGAATTAGAAGTAAAATACAGAAAGACATTTTGAAGGGAAACCAGGGGAAAAGGTTGGTCGGTCGACGAGAATCGAACCTGCGAAGCCCCAAATGCAAGTCTCATACGTTACCGCGGCGCCACGTCACTCTGTGCTGTATTTTCTAAGCGTTCGGTCCGGAAAAGCTAAACCGCTTCCATTAAGTGAATGTTTATAGAAACTTTTGTTAGTTATATTTTATTTGATATGGTGCTGATTTAGTTTATTCTTCGGCCTTATTCGTCATATATTGTGTGTACAATTAGACCGAAAAAATGAATTCCACCGTACATTAACACGATGTATACGAGGTGAGCGAGACATGCCTGCATCACGGCTTTGGGAAATAGCTTGCCTTATTTGTTTACTCTCGAGCTTGCAATTGTTTTTGCTTCCTGTTTCATCTGTTCTCATTTGTTTTTAAATTAAAACTCGAGAGACCAAATTAGTCATTTAATTACAGTTTCTTTGAGAATTAGGTAATTAAAAAGGCGGGAATAGGTTCTGCATCATGTGTACCAAACAATATTTGTAGCTTATGCACATTTTCAAGTGAGCAAGAACGATATTAATATCTGCAATACATTTTTACTTTCTCTACTACTTATCTAACTTGCATAACACTCAGAATTCCGTACGAATAAGGAAATAGATATTTGTTGGTGCTCTGAATAAACAAATAAAACAATAACGATAATCAGAAGAAGAAAAAGTGACCGGCATTAAAAGACAAACTGAAACCTCACTTGTCTTCACTGATTCCCAGCTTCCAGTTTGGATTCCAACCCCAACGCTCCACAATTGAACAAATACATCGAATAACTGAAGTGATTAACCACGCATTTGAACGACGACAGTACTGCTCAGGAGTATTTCTTGATGTTAGTCAGGCATTTGATAAAGTTTGGCATACTGGACTAAAGTTTAAGCTGAAGAAATCTTTGCCACATCCTTTTTATGTGTTATTAAAATCTTACATAGAAAACAGATATTTTCAAGTAAAATTCCAAGATAGCCTTACAGAGCTTCATCCTATTAAGTCAGGCATACCACAAGGTAGTGTACTAGGACCAATTCTATACATATTGTATACTGCTGACCTACCAACAAAAGAAAACACAACTATAGCAACTTTTGCAGATGATACAGCCATTCTGTCAGCTCATGAAGATCCTACTACTGCTTCCCAAATTGTACAAGACCATCTTTCTGACTTAGAAATGTGGCTTAAGAAGTGGAGAGTTAAAGTTAATGAATCTAAAAGTCACCACGTAACATTTACACTGCGTAAACGCTCATGTCCACCTGTTACTCTTAACAAATCAGATTATTCCAGAAGCACAAGACGTGAAATATCTAGGGATGTACATTGACAGACGACTCACCTGGAAAAAACACATATGCACCAAACGCAAACAGTTAAATTTAAAATATTCCAAAATGCACTGGCTTCTTGAACCTAAATCACAACTCTCAGTGACAAGCAAACTAATCATCTACAAAACTATACTGAAACCAATTTGGACATATGGAATTCAACTATGGGGTACAGCAAGCAACTCAAACATCGAAATACTAGAACGTTTTCAAACCAAAACTCTGCGAACAATTGGTAAGATCCCCTGGTACATCAGTAATAAGTACATCTACAATGATTTTAAACTCCCAACAATCAAACAGGAAATCGCAGCATACAGCCTGTCCTACCAAAAGCGTCTCTACAGTCATCCCAATACACTGGCAATAAATCTACTTGACAACAGCAGCAGCACAACAAGCCGACTACAGAGAAACCAAGTCTTGGAATTGCAGTGCAGATTTGCACCCAAATTATAAGCAAATTTATGGTCAATGGGCCATAGTTTGAAAAATTAATGTTATCATTGTTACTTATTGTTCAACTATTGAACAGATTGTAATTTTGCAAGTGTATAAAATAATAAAAAAAAAAAAAAAAAAAAAAAAAAAAAAAAAAAAAATTAAAAGACAAAAAACAAGTGTGTGTTAAATACTAAACCTGGTATTTAAACTCAGCGTCTTCCAACTATTGGGCACGAAAATTGTTCAAGAGTATCCCCATGCCAAACTACCCTTTACAGGAAATTTTTGTTATTTTTTGCTTTCGCAAAATGCCTAATAGCATTTTGATTAAAAACTATACCTTCTTTTTTTCTAATTTATTGCTATTAGCCTTGGAAATTCCTTTCATTCTCAATGGCCTTTTTGTATTTGTAGCCTTGGAAATTCCTTTCATTCTCAATGGCTTTTCTGTATTTGTAAAACAGTAAGGGATAGGCAAAACATTACTGCACTAATGATTGAATTTCTACTGCGCAGCTGTTGACAAATACATATTTTTGTGGTGTTAACCATTGCAACGCCATTTTTCTAAAAATATATGACTTTCACTATTCACTCCTAGAAAACTATTCTTATAAAGTGGTATTCTAATAGGATACGTGCCCACAAGCTCGGAAACTGCGTTCTATTTGATTCTAGTACTTGTTAATCCAGATAAACTTCCACTTCACTTATTTCGTTGTACGTATAACAAGGATACAGTAGGTTAAAACGACAGCCAGATTTTAAAAAGCGGATTTCTATGTGATGGCTTTGAGATTTCGTGCTCTTTGTACGACCATGCGAAAAACGCTTAACTACTTCACAGCTGAGATAAAAATTCCAACCAATAGAAAATAAATTGTATGCTTTAACACGTTCTAAATTTTTTGTGTAGTAAGATTGTATCCATCTCTTAGGTTTGCTAGGTATGCAGAAGCAATTTAGTATGAAGAGGACTTCGTAAGATACTGTCAGAAAATTCATGATATACATGTTATTTGTAATGCAAACACTAACCACGGGTTATTTGAATCACGTAAGTCATTTTTGAGAAAATTAAAAAGGTAATGCATTTTTATACATTAAAGGGTAATTCGGAGTAGTGGGATTTTCTTGCAAATATTCGTGTGACTCTTGGAGGACTCTGACCTTGATATCCACATTAATCGAACGTTTAATTTTTGAACTCTCTCTCTGTCTCTCTCTCTCTCTCACACACACACACACACACACACACACACACACACACACACACACACACACACACAAAACACATGCACACCTTTTTTAACTACTTTTTTAAATCTTGTAGGCAGAGTAATAATATCGTCGTTTTCCTTATTATCTACTACATATTTATATCTATATGCTCCACTCTGTACAATATGGGGGTGTTACTGCTCTCGTTATATCTATTGCAGTTTTATTTTTCATACCTTTAATAACTAACCATTTCCATACGTACGAATTATTGATGCTAAAATAGACCTAAAGCTCCTGCACAAACTGCAACCCCCCCCCCCCCCGCCAAAAAAAAAAAAAAAATGTTATATATAATTCACCTCTTATCATTACAAATGTTTAGAACAGGAATGCAAATGCAAACTGTGATTAGTGCTCACGGGATATTTATTCTGTCCTGCATTATGCTTTGCTTTCAGGTGAAATCTAATACAATAAAACCTGCGTAAACCGGACCCCCTATATACCGGAAACCTGGACAAACGGAAGATAAATATTCTATGTTAAATATTCCAAACCGGAAAACTGCCAACATAGAACTGGAGTAATTGTCAGGAAGAATTTGCTTAAATAACCTAAGACGGATTATTGTATGCATAGTAGAAATAATAAGTTTTAAAATAAGTCATTAATTCTGAATGCGTTGGTACTTACGTTTTAAGAACCGTTCCTGTGAGATTTAACTTGGCACAATTGATTTGGAGAGAGAAACCATAAGAGAAATTGCTATTATTATTACTATTATTATTATTATTATTATTATTATTATTATTATTATTATTATTATTATTATTATTATTATTATTATTAAATGGAAAGTGCTATCACATTTTCACTTTCTCTAATACATACTTATAATAAGTAGGAGGAACTATTGTATTCTATCCAGAATTCAATACCTACATTTCACCGTATATATATATTTCGACATTCAAGTCCTCCTCCATCCCTCAAAAAATTGTTTTTCTAAAAAGTTCTATGAATGTCTGTGTGTTTCTCTCTGTGAACAACATGACTTAAAACGTAAACTCGGTTAATACCAAACCTTGTATTTAATTTCATCTTCCTAGAATGCGACACAAAGGTTTTCAAGAAAATTCTCCGAATACATATCAACCTTTACATGTAACGTTTTCCAAAGTTTTGATTTTCGAGAACAGCTTTAACTATTTTGATTAAAATACTAGATGTTCCGGAATTGTACTTCGTTTTATTAAAATGTAATCATTTGTAAGATGGAAACAGCTGAAAACGCGGGGAGGATGCCGGAGCGATCGCGTTCGCGTTTGACATGTTGATATACTTGAAAATTGTTTGGAAAACTAGAAATTGCAGCATTGACCTTGTAAGATTTGTTCTCAAAGCTGTGTATGGCTTTCTGGCGTGAGAGTGAAGTGCCTTATGTGTTGGTGACGCAGGCAGTAATGCTTGGCATTATTAGCTGCACTTTGTGAGCACGGGTCGATGTGGCAGAGTGTCAGAGAGGTGGGAACGTCGTCCTCATCCACATAATCCTGTGACAAGCACCCTACATAACTAGGCCTTCCTCAAAACTGTTACATCCCTGATACTCGACTACGTCTTCGTGATCCCATTTAAGGTTATTTCTGTTTATCTGGGCTTGAAAAAGAATGCAAAAGTATGTAACCATACCGTTACGCAATGACGTACAACACAAAAAATGAAACGTAAACATTGTGTCAATAAATGAAATGCCTAGAGCTACTCAAGCCTGTTTGATATTGAACATCAGCTATACCGAAATACCCTTATGTTGTTTTTATGGTTTGCATTCTTCTTTACCACCCATCGTTGACTACTACTCTGAATAACGTTTTTGAACAGATGTTTAGGAGGGAAGTTAGTTACTAGTTTTCATCGCGTTATAATTTTCCTAAGGAATACTTGGCGTAAGTTCTGAAGTATTTAATTGAACATTAAGACTTTTTTACCCTCAATTTTCGCTTAAACGGTGTGTTTCCGCACAATTTAGCCGTTTTGTTTTGTACAAATCGTAATTTTTTTTACTCCCGTGTTAAGTCGCAATAACGGCTGAATAACTGGCTACACACACCAACACTTTCGCACGTTGCTTGCGCCATGCAACTACGGCAGTCTGTGCGTCCGTTAGCGCATAAGTGAACATTTAGGTTAATACATTGTTGTTTTATTGTTTCGTTCAGTCGTAAGCAGACGTGTTTCCGTTTTAACTATACTGGTTAAATATTTCGCTCAAAACATACGGAAGAAGTGTTCTGGTAATTTAAACACTATTAGCAAAGTTAATATCGTTGCACAATCAGCAACTGCTTCACGCCGACATCGGGAAAAAGAGAAACACATTCGGGAGGCCTGACTTGACCCGTGACACAGAAGCTCCCCCTCTTAATCTGCAAAGGAAAGGGTGCTGCATTTCAAGTATTTTCCTACATATCTACAATAGAATAAAAGCGTTCATAAACTTTTTCTTCATCTGCGAATAAGTTTAATCACTTCTTCCCTCGCCAAGGCACCTATGTGCTCTGGTGTACTGTCGTTCCTCTGAAGTAATCTGGCTTGGTGACAATGGCTCCAGTTTTGGTGTTTTATTTTCATGTTGGTTGATTGCGCAATAAATGTTTTTGCGAAATATGTCTTAAACTTAACTTTTAATTGTTGAATGCTAATATAACTGCGATCTACGATTGCAGGGCGGGAAAACACGAGCTGTACCTTCTAGTCTAGTTGATACCATTCCATTTGTTTGGTCTGCTACATTGTTTATAACAATATTTTACTGATGTATGGCTACTTGTGGGAAACGCGTCTTTTATAACTTTTATAGGTACGCCATGGATACACCCGTGTTTAAGCCATGAGGGCGTTAGCGTTAAATGGTGACCAGGGTACGAAACGTGTTACCTAGAAGTCATGCATTTAACATGTTTTTAAACCTTCAAATTGTGAACCCTTAATTTAGAAATCCTCGCGCCCATGCGATAAAATGTAGCTTAAACAATGGTGTAAGGTATTATTAAAATACTTCAGTAGTTGTAAAGGACCAGGTCACTAAAGGGAGGGCTTATCCTGCAGGAAATGCAGAGATGTTGAAAAATAAGTCCTTGAAAGTCATAACACTACCCAAAGTTTCGGAAATAACTTAAACAACGTCTAAAGATAGCGTCGCATATGTGCAACAGTAAAACTGTTTTGATTTATACTGGTACCCACGAAATGTACATAACAGCGGCGTACCACGAAAGAGATGCGCGTTAAAGTTATGACGTGGAAGCGGTTAAACCCCAAGAGGTAAGAAGATTAAAAAGGGAGCAAAACTAACTACTCTACCTACATTAAACGAAAAGGTTATGCATTACTTGAAAGGTCAGCGTAACAGTTTATTTCGAAGTGAAGTACGCAAGTGTATTTGTAGGATTTTGTTGCGTTGCTGTCTTTAACTGGTCAGCATGCAACACTTTGCTGTATGGCATGGAGGACTCTAAAAGAAATGAGAAAGCCAGCTCCATATCAAATATATTGCTGTAAAGTAACAAGTGCGATCGTCTGTCAAACTTTGTAGATACGAGATATTGTCTCTAACAGTGCTGCGGTTTTGATGCTTGATGTATTAAATACTCGTACCTACATGCATGGGTGAGGAAATGCCGGGGTTCAGGTGTAATATTTAACTTTGACAGGTCGCACGATGAGAAGTCAAATATTAGTAATTTTAGTAATTTTAGTCCTGAAGATGGCCATGGAGAGTATAATGGCCCAAAGCTCGACCTTCTTAAATTTAACACGGCTGATCACCCGTGAAGCTCTTATCACTAACGTTCGCCGTGAAAGCTTCAAATCTTACATACAAATATTAGTAATTTATTCATTTTTATTTACGATGTGAATAGGGTTACAAATAATTCACAATTCACAAATTAAGTATTTTCATTTTGTAAAGAGAATAAAACGATATATTTAAATCGAATGAAAATTTAACATGATTTAGAAAAGAAACAAATTTCAACGATGGTTAGAAATGTTTTAATACACTGAACATGTACAGATGTTCATATATAGTAAGCATTAGTTATTCTTTTGCATTATTTATCGATCGTAATCGATGCGCGGTTGAATTGTTTTCAAGTTGGATGACACTAAGGCAAAGCTGACATCCTTTTTCATTTTCCAGTTGTATTTCCTCAGCTGCCGTGCAACGTGTAAATCCGTTCGACCACTCTCCCGTGTACACATCGATTTTTCATACGTCGATCATTGTTATACTTCATTTCAATATGCCTGCAGTTGAGAAATTCTGGACGCTATGAAACTCAGCTTAAAATATTGCAATGCCTCTTTTAGACCGGTGATTTAGACGTCTAGATTAGAGGTGAGCAATACTATTTTTCAAAAAGGTTCCCGACTCTTTCTGTTCCAAATA